>FR990066.1:15996324-17218777 GCA_905404285.2 Erannis defoliaria
AGTCAGTTGGTTTTGGTACCATAAATACTCGTAAAACATCTGAAGTGGCATAAATCAGTGATAGAAGTCGCTGGTGTATCCTGCCTTGGTTCGATCCCTAAGTTCCTAGCTACTTATTATTATTACACTTCTTTGTATAAGTCCTGTAACTGTATACCTAATAAATGAGTCTTAAATAAAGACGTAGGTTTTTATGATTATGACAATATCTAATTAATTGTTTTTTGCGGATTGCGCACCGGAAGGCGCAATGGTTAGTAACTAACACTCACTTTTGTGCCAAAGGTCTCAGGTTCGAATCCCGGCCGGTGCAATATTTATTTAAATACATACCTTCTCAGACCTTGTGTTAAATTTTTGTAATATGTGATATGTCTTACACGCGTTCCAATCGTGGAGATTATGGCAATAAATAACCCCATAGTTTTGGAGGCTCATGTCTAACAGTGGACTGAAGTGTCTGTACTTATTATCTGTACTTATATGGCTTGTGTGTATGTGATTTGTTTTTGGGGATTATGAATTATGTTTTTTCATGAAGTAGCCGCAGGCGAGATCCGCCAATCGCAACTAAAGTATTTTAATTTCTTACTGTTTGCGCATAGAGCGTGCGTAAGCTGAGCGCGCTCGCCCGGACTAACGGATTAGACTATATGCCCGATTGCCCGCCATAACTTTCGCTGTTTTTAATGTCCTAAAATATTATTGCGTGGCCCTGTTACCACACTTGGTTACACAAATTGTTGACTATCTTGTGTTTTTTTAGGTACATCTTCGTCAACATCCACCCTACAGTTAGAAGAGACAGTCAACTTGGAAGAGAAAATTTCTACGAGTATTTCACAAGTTCCAGCTCATACTAGTACCAGTACCTCGCCTGGCTCGCTTACTCCAAGTGAACCAATTCCAATTGTTAACGAATCAGCAACAGAACCAGATGTACGATTTTGTGAAAATGTCGCGAATGATCCTGCTCTCTGGCCGCAAGTAATACCCGATAATTTAAGATTATTTTTAACAGAACGTGGACCGATTCAGATAAAAAAAACAACTATCCTTCAGATAGTAACATGAGGTCGTTTTCAGATACATATTACAGTAAAAAGTTACAAAACAACGAAATTATTCATCGAGTTTGGCTTGTATATTCCACATCTACTGATTCTGTATTTTGTTTTCACTGTAAGCTATTTAATAATAATGTCACTGCATTTAATGCCCCCACTGGTTACAAAGACTGGGGGCATTTGTCGAGAAATATAGAACGACATGAAAAAAGTTCAGGGCACATAAATGTTCTTTAAAAAAATATTTGGATCTAAAAAATCACTTATTGAAAGGGCAAACAGTAGACTCGGTAAATCAAACTGAAGTAGACCGCGAAAGAAAAAGGTGGACGGCAGTTTTGGAAAGGATAATCGATTTTTTTTATTTTATTTTAAATATAGCATTTAGGGGCACAACCGAGAAGTTGTATGACCCAAATAATGGTAATTTTTTAAAGTTGGTGGAGAGTATATCTAATTTTGATAGTACACTATCAGAACACATTGCTCCAATTCAAAGAGCTCAGCATCGCATGCCACATTATCTGGTCATAACATTCAAAATGAACTGATTAGTATAATTGCTGAAAAAATTAAAACGACTATAATTAGTCTAATAATTATATTATAACTAATACTACTCTGTAATTCTAGATTGCACACCTGATATTTCACACCAAGAACAACTTACTGTTATTGTGAGGTTTATTTATTTAAATCCATCGACAAAACGCGCTGAGGTACGAGAACTTTTTTTAGGTTTTTTACCTGTAACTGATACTACCGGACAAGAATTGGCGACATATTTGTTAGATTTCTTAAAATCATGCGTTATTGAATTAGATGATTTGAGAGGCCAAGGTTATGATAATGGGGCCAATATGAGGGGGAAAAATATAGGCCTCCAAAAAAAAAATTGGACATGAATCCTCGTGCTTTTTACGTACCGTGTGCTGCTCACTCCCTTAATTTAGTAGTAAATGACGCCGCTAAAAGCTCATTGGAAATTACAAACTTTTTCTGTATTGTCCAAGAAATCTATGTATTTTTTTCAGCATCCACATCACGCTGGGATGTAATTATGAAACAGATACCTACTTTGACATTAAAACCTCTTTCAAATACGCGTTGGGAAAGTAGATTTGATGCTCTTAGAGCACTCCGTTTTAACATAGATAAAATTTATGATGCATTATACTATATTTTTACAAATAACAAGTATGACAGCGACACAAAAAACATAGCGAGTTCAATAATAGCCAAATTAAAGTCTTATAGATTTATATGTTCAGTAGTTATATGGTACAATATTTTACTAAAGATTAATATTGTAAGCAAAAATTTGCAAAAATCGGACGTAATTATTTCAGAAGCTACCAAAATGATTAATCTGGTTAAAAAAGATTTGGAGAAATACCGCACCGATAGCGCGTTTGAACAGTTGTTATCTGATGCAAAATTAATTGCTGAAGAATTAGAATGTGAAACAGAATTTAAAGAAACTGCTCGTCCACGTCCCCGAAAAAGACATTTTGATTACGAGGCTGCAGATGAGCCCATTTTAGACCCAACCAACAAATTTAAAGTATGTTTTTATTTTTTTCTACTGGACACTGCTATCTCGAAATTAAATGAGAGATTCGATTTGCTGACGGAACACAATTCAGTTTTTTCACTCTTCCAAAACATTGAATGCTGGAATAAATTAGAGATGCAAGAAAAAAAATCTCAGTGTTATCGGCTCCAAGAAAAACTAACATTTAAAAATAGATTTGACAAAAAAAGAAAAAAAAAAGAAAGAAAAAAAAATTTTTTTTTTTTTTTTTCGGGGAGGATTTATGTAATGAATTAGAATTGTTGCCAATATTTTTTCCCAATGCATCAACAAGTACTCCCACTGATATTTTAAGCTATATAAATTCTAATAATTTAACTTCCTCATTTCCCAATATCTCAACAGCTCTGCGTATATATTTAACACTGCCTGTAACAGTAGCAGAAGGTGAAAGATCCTTTTCAAAATTAAAATTAATAAAAAATTATCTTCGTTCAACCATGACCCAAGACAGACTGACAAACTTAGCTATTATAAGTATAGAATCCAAAATTGTTATAAAAATAAATGATTTAATTAAAATCTTTGCCAACTCAAAAGCAAGAAAAATTGAGTTTGTTTGATGTATGTGTATGTACATGTAATAAATAGATATTTAGTAATCGAAGTTTTAAGTTAATTTTGTTTTTTAGAGTAATAAATAAATAAATTATCAAAATTACGTGTATTGTGTTTTCTTGGTTGACTAGGACCCCTTTCATACTGCAGTGTGTCAGTCGTGTCGGTCGCGTGCCACGCTGCAGTGTAAAAAAAAACGAGGGCGCAGGCTGAGTCCCGCGCCCCGGCGCAGAATAGACTTAAGACGGCCCTGAAGCTGATAGCATTTTTAAGGTAGGGCATTGCACCTTAATGCCGCATGATGATTGATGATGATAAGTTCGCAGCGAACTAAGACCTCGCGACCCCCATATCTTTCATGCCCCAGGACCAATTTGTCTCATATTCGAAGTATTTGCAGAACTATGTACTTACTTACGTAGGCCTCCCACTAGGTGGACCGACGACATTGTAAAAGTCGCGGGCAACCGGTGGATGCAAATGGCAGGTTGTCGTACAGTGTGGCGGTCTAAGGGGGATGCCTTCGTTCAGCTGTGGACGTCTCCGGGCTGATGATGATGTACTTACTTACTTCATAAAGATCGGATCAACGGTTTACAATTTATCGTCGAATTAACATAGGTAAATACAATCGCATACCTTTCTCCATATTAGATGTTCATCCAGCTGACGCAAAACGTAGGTACAAATCACGGAATGACTAATTCAGAAAGAAAGTACCAACTTTTTCTATCACCAATTTTTTACTTAACATTAATGTTGGACATTTTAAGAATAGGACATTTTGCGACAGTTGGATATTTTGCTAATTGAATGTTTTACGAATTGGGCTTTCTGTGAATCGGGCTTTTCATGAATTATGCATCCGCGAACTGGACGTTCTGCGAGGGCTGAGCTTTTTGCCGAATTTGACATTCTGCGACTAAGCGAATTATTTTCATACTTAATATTGTACCTACATTATTATTTACCTAGTCTGCAAAATCTACCTACTTACTTCTGAGTATGTTTACGCATTCTTCCACGAAGAACTGTAGATTGTTCCTTTTGATAGTCTTCGAGAATAGCTTCCCATACTTCGGGTTTAGCAGCAATAAGTCAATCAGATAGATCACAAATTCTGGGTCCACGGCCACATTGTGAGACTGGCAGTTACGAGTTATCTCGTTTGCCATGTTTTTTATCACATTTTCGTTGCACGCCATGGTTTTTAGGAAAAACTAATAAGTAATTAAAATAAAAGGAATTTGTTGTAATTTTGATGACTTTTGAAAAACGTCAATCAATATTACTATGACAACAAAGCAATCCGCGTGCCGCGCAACGGTTTTATTTTAACCGCGTCATGAACTTAATGATTCCATAGAAGTTTTGGCGGGAACGCAAAAGAATCATGTCGCTGCATTGTATTATTTTCCAAAACTTGTGTTATTTCATGTGTTACGGCCTTACTAAAAAAACTTTTCAACCGTCAGTCACTGCTTAAGATGCTTTGCCATCTTCTCTGCCTCCGAGCTAATATTAGTTGAGGTCATTTCATATTTGACAGATCTAAACTTATGAAAATGTTACAGTCCATAACTAAAAGATTGCTTTAAAAAAGTCAGTTAAGTATATTTTTATTAAGTTTAGATCAGTCATTTGATCAAATATACCCAGCCAGCTAAATCACTGAACAGCTAAGAAGTAGGGCTTTTGCTTTTCTGTGAGCTAAATCCTCCAAGGATCTGTCTGTAACTAAAGCCTCGAGAATTAAAATAGGATGTATTGTAGACCAATTTTATAGGATAGCAACTATTTACCACCCATATACAGGGTGTGGCGTAATGAGTGGGCAACCTTGGGTTATGTATGTCTACAGATGGGAAACATCACGGTGGATAAGAAAATCATTAATTGTGTTCTGTAAAATAAAAATCGGTAAGTTTTCGAGATATTCGAGTAAGCGAATCAAGCATTTTTCTTGATCTGTTTTTTTTGTTAGTCGTCTTGGTCAGCTAGATGTGCCATCAAAACATTGCCATTTTTGTTTCGCCAGAATTATATTTGATAAAAAAAAAACCTATTTAAGTCGTTTCAACTCGGAAATTATGCATTATGTCATCTACCTGTAGGTATAAGGTAATCCATTAATTACGACACACTCTGTATAAAACCAACTGAACTCGGCAGTTTCACCCGCGTGATGATGATAAAAAGTAGCATATATGTTATTCCGGGAAATAAGCTACATCCATTCCAAGTTTCATCTAAATCCGTTCAGCCGTCTTACCGTGAAGAGGTAACAAACATACACGCATACCGACAAACTTATAGCCGGCGCTGACGTTCTGGGTTGAAAATTTGTGTCTATTTTTCGAAAAAAAATTGACGGTTATTTCCTAACAAGCATTTTGCAATGTAGTATAAATAGATTGTGTACTAAGCTACCTATATAAAACTGTTTTGCATAGACATAATAACAGCATTGCAAATTTTTTAATGATACCTAAATATAATACCAGAGGTCATAAAATAAAATGTAACATTATTTTTTACGGTATTTATTATTTAATATACATATTATAGTCAGGACAGTGGTTGCACCAACCATCAGTCTTTTATACAGCTAACATTTTATTATCATAACGGAGGTGAACTAAGAGCACACTACTTGTTATTTTGAAGTCATCAAGTACTTAACTAAATATTTCTATAATATTATGAGCGGGAACTAAAAGCTCACTAAAAGAGTCGCCTAGTAGTGAACATTTTATTAGTACTTATTTGTACCAAATACTAGGCCAAAATGTCCTATTTTCTTAAGTCTTGTCGAAAATGTCACTGACAAAATGTACAAAGGCGTACGTAAATGACTATAGTACCTCTAGGTAAGTATACATGAAACAAATAAATCAAAATATTTAGTTACCTACCTAATTATTCATTGATTCAAAAGCATTAGGCATTAGTAAATGTATGATAGATTCGGATCACTTTAATTTCGTTCTAGCTGCCTGTGTTTTAGCAAAATAATTATCGTTGAGATGCAAAATGTCTTATTCGTAGAATATCAAGCTGTCGCAAAACGTCCTGTTAGCGGGATTTCGAACAAGCATGGTAAGTAAAAAAATGCTACTTGTCTTTTTCATTCAACGTTTTTATTTAAACACGAGTGTCTAACATTCGGCGCCATTGACATTGAACGTTTCACAAATAAAATATGACATTTTGCGATAGCTGGTCATTTTACGAATTTCATATTCAGCGTGTAAACGCAAATTACAATTATTATTATTGAAACAAATTTTTGATGCGAAAAACCTAAATAAGAATAGATAAAGCAAATGCAGTATGTAGACATAATACATATAACAGTTACTATAGAAAAAGTATGCCAAACGTTACAATAAAAAAACATAAAAAAAGTTAATCTACCTTACTCAATAAGACTAATATCTTTGCCAACATGAACTTACGTATGTAATAATTAGAAAAATAAAGTCAATTCTCAACCCTAACACCATCCAAATAAGAAGCTAATTCAAGAAATGACCCTTCAAGTATTTCATCATACCAAAAACCTTGAACCTTTGCTTGCCAATGACTTTGTACAACGCGTCATCACAGATGGCAAACTGCTTATTGTTAGGGTCATAAAGGTTATTTTCCTTGACGATCGCCCAAATGCGTTTGACGACGGCATGTCGAGGCAACTCGTCGGAGCCCATGAGTTCTGCGAGCGCGGGAGACAGCTTGTAGGGGCGAGTGAAGCCAGTGCCTCCACCTTTTTTACCAGCCTTCTTTTCCTTGGTCACTTTTTCTTTAGTGACGCGGGGTTTTGGCGCCGCGCGGCCGCCTCTTTTCGGCTGGAAATTAAAAATTATCAATCTTTAACAAAACTTCTGTAAGTAGTAGGTACATACATAACTGTCGTAGTAAGTACATAAGTAAGTACGACAGTAGGTCTGTGTGTAGTGGTAAGACTCTATTGCGAATAAATAGAGTCCGCCTGGGGAAATACCAAACCTTTGCCACTTATCCGACTGCAAAACACGAATGTGCAAGCACTACTGTTTCAGTTTGAAGGGCAATACCTAACAGCCAGAAAACATCCACTGCTGGACGAAGGCCTCCCCCTTAATAGGGAGGTGTTGCCATAATCCCCACGCTTGGCAGGCGGCTTGGTGATCGCAGAATGTTCACCACCGTTAACGGAGAGGACGCTCCTGCCCGTCCTCCGGTGGTACTGGTTGCAGTTTTAGGACATACCCAGGTCCCAGGTGAAGGGCAATGGTACCAGATAAATTACTGGGCATGAAGAGATTTGACATCAACTCAGGGTGACGAGCGCAAAGTAATGCGGCGCAGGATTTGTTATGGGCTAGCGTGATGCTTACCACTAGGCGAACGTCTCGCTCGTCTCGTCACCTCATTGCATATAAAAAGTAGATCATAACGAACAAATTTAGTTCCATGACTTTAAGTAATTCGTTTATCTAGCAAAAACGAAAATATTTAAAATTCACTAACTGACGGTCGTAGTATATCCTTCGGCCGCGTACGAAACCGGAGGCTCGTAACCAGTTACGGCAGAAGAAAAAATCTTCGTTATTCGATACTGGTTACTAGGAAGTACGTTTTTTAGGGTTCCGTACCTCAAAAGGAAAAGAGGAACCCTTATAGGATCACTAGGTTGTCCGTCTGTATGTATGTCTGTTTATCAAGACCCTTTTTCTCTGAAATGGGTGGAGGTATCAAGTTGAAATTAATATCAAATACGTCAGTCCATAGTCCCTTAGATCTGTAAAAAAATCATGCTTCTAAGTAAACGCAATAAAAAATATTTTTTTACTGAACTGAATCAAAATTCATAGGGTACTTCCTGTTGACCTAGACTCATGAAACTTGGCAAGAAGCAAGGTCACATAACAGTAATTACGGGAAAATCTGAAAATTGATAATTTGTAGATATATCGTCATTTCTCAAGCCAAAACTGAAAAATTAATAAAATTACTAGATGGCGTTCTACACCGTTAAAACGTGCAAACGTTTTGTTCGTTGGTTTTTAGATGGGTTTGATCGTAGCTGCTTCTAAAAATTTATGACTAACTTATCCCTACAGATGGACGAGGGAGCCAGGAGCGTAGGTTTTGAAGAAAACTGACAGCTGCATTGTTTTTTTTAGTTCTTGCATTTGAACAACATTACAAATAAGTTGGAGGGCTACAATTCTTTACCTCTTGAAGATTGTAGAAAGGAGTTTTACAAACTAGTTAAAACCTTTTCTTAGGCCATATTCTTTGCACCTTAAAACCTACGGAGAAAAGTAATCACATAAAAGTTTAAACCTTTTCTTATGTAAGTAAAGGACTCTACGCATACGCACCATCGTGGTTGCTGTACAGCCGCCAAGGTCAAGCCAAGGTCATGCACGATGCACGATGCAAAACGACAGTAAGTAAGGAAGTTCGTAAAGGCTGAGTGGCCAGTCCTAGTGTCAGGGTTAAATTCTAAATTCTTCATCAAAGCGGTTTCAACGATATCAACATCAGTCATCTACCCTATTAATGAATGAATGTCGCTTGCTGGACTTGCTGGACGCGTTTTGCATCCAGCGAGTGCCCCCACCACCGAATATTTACAGAATATTTGCTATACACTTAACTATAGCGGATTATCTAGTACTTGTAGTGAGTGGTATGGAACCCTCGTTGTCAGAGTCCTCGGATTTGACGGCTTTATTTCTTTACATGATACACTGGTTTCCACAAAGGAAATTTACACTGAATTACAAGATGGGACTTTCTATTCTTCATACACTGGCAAAAGTAGTGTTTTGCTAGGTGGAATCTCCAAAAAGTCCTACCACTACAAATTACTTGCTGTGCCCCGTGGTTTCAACCACGTGGTGTTAAAAATGCTGATGATGATGATATGTAGTATCGTGAAGATAACAAACAGACCGAGTTAGATCCGATTTTATAATTATTAGTGAGTGTGTTTAATTTTATTAAAAAAATAATTACCTTCGGCTTTTCTTCTTCTTCTTCTTCTTCTTTTTCGGACTCTTCTGATTCTTCTTCCCCCGATTTGTCAGCATCCATCTGTTAAGAGAAATAACAATATGTTAACGTCTTGCAAAAACACAGTGTACTCATTATTATTACAGTGATGGTGCACTGGTTAGCACTTTCGTTTTACAACGAGCGGGGGTTCAAATCCTAATAATGAGCAAGAGCTGTTTTGTATTTTGTAGGTAAGTCGACATCTAAACTTCGTCCGAGCCGCTTAGTCGCAGAAAGTCCAATTCTCAAAATGTGCAGCTGTCACAAAATGTCTCGATAGCGGGATGTCCCATTCCAGGGGCCGTACCGTGAACCTCTTATAGCGGGACCGAATAGGTTCAGCTGCTGACACTGCGAGACCGCGAACCTTATTGCGAGGCGATAAAATTCACAGTCGCGCAGCGTCGGCAGCTGAGCGTATTCGGTCCCGCTATAAGCAGTTCACGGTACGGCCCCTGGACTGTCAAATTCGTGAAACGTTAAAATCGAGGCAGCAGGTCATTTTGAGAATTGGATATACTGCGACTAAATGGACCGAGCCCACAAAAAATATCGCATTTGAGAGTTTACGTGTTTTTTCCGGCTCCTACTAAGGTAGATGTTCAGGGAGGCAATAATGGACGGCTAATAGTGTACAGCCATTAATACGCGTATATGACTTTGTTCCCCGAATGGGCGATTTTCTAACAGGCAATTAAAAAAAGAAAAGAAGCTCATTACAGATGGCTCTGTCTTTGCGCAGAGCCGACGTGGCTGTCATTGTCAAGTTTTTTATTTTATTCAATGTGCAACATAACATAAATTCTATGCTGTTTTTGACTGGCAGGTATAGTCTGCGCTATCTATCAAGTTGAATGAAACATATTTTTTTTAAATTCGCTCACAATGAGACAACAATCACAGTTCAAGTATATTTTTATTCCTGTGTCAATTTGAGAAATGTTCTCGGATTATTGGCTGCACAATGTGACAATAGTGACTCGTTTTAATAAAAATGTTTAGTATTAGATAGCATTATAATGTCTTTGGTATTAGTAAAAAAGCGTGAATTGAAATTTAAAAAAAAATACCTTATTGATGTAATCAAGCACCATCTTGTCTATGACAGCCTTGCGCTTGCGGATTTCCGCTCCATGCTGTTTCTCCAGTTGTTGAATCACCTTCTTGGTCGTCCATACTGCTAGGTCTGCATCTTTCAGGATCTCTGAAGAGAAAAACATTATGATTGTCAGTACTTTGTATGTATGTGTTGTGTAGAGAGAGAGAGAGAGAGCTAGATCCTCCAAGGTTATATGCTGTGTGCTGATAGCCGATAATTGTTTGTTCTGTCTGGGTGTTTTATGTATTATAGTTATGTATTTACAAAAAACAAAATGACTGGTTCGCATAGTACAAGCTTTGCTTAGTTTGGTTTAGGGCTAATTGGCACTGTGTCCACCAATATTTATTTATTTGTTTTCTGTTATACCCATTAGAGCAGGCTTTTCACTATGGGATATTATAATTATTATATCCAGCGATAGCCTTCAGAGAAGTAAGATACATTACATCTCAGTTCAGTATGTATGGTTCCATCTAAAAGTACGGTGAGCAATATCTCAAGCTATTATAATATATTATATTATTATGTCTCATAGTGAAAAGCCAGCTTTAGAATTTGTTTCAGATAGTCATGTGTTCAATTAACCCGCATTTTAGGGATCCATACCTAAAAAGCAAAAAGGAACCCTTATATGACCACTTTGTTCTTCATTTCTTCGGCCTGTCTGTCCTCCTTGGTTGATATTCATGATGCAGTTTAGGTATATGAATAAGAATTGTTACACCTATTATTTTAGTTCCTAGCTCGTTAAGTAGGTAGGTACCTATTAAATTATTGTAAGTTCACAATACTAGCTGAAGTAGTGGATTTTTGTTAGGCTACATACATCATAACAAAAAATGTGCATTTCTCAGATATTTTTATTTAAAGTTTATAATATTGTTTTACATTCCTTTATGCATTTTTACTTTCTTGGTTTCCTTATTCTAGACCTAGACAAATCAGATAAATTGATAAAGTTTAGATTAGTGGCTAATATTTAGACAATGTTTGAACAAATCCAGATGGAGAAAGAATAGAGTGGTTTGGGAGATGTCTCCTGCAGAGAATTGATGCCACATACTAGCGGCCTTACCTAAAATAATCTCGATTCTCTTAGTGACTGCTTAAACTTCTCTGTCCTTTTCTAGCACGTGCAACTTCACGTCAGAGAGAAGATGGCAGAGCATCTTAAGCAGTGACTAACGGTTGAAAAGTTTTTTTAAGTAAGGCCGTTTGTGTTAAATGGTTTTATTTAGCTAAGCTTCCACTGTTTGATGGTGTGGTAATTGTAATACGGCAACAAACGAGAAGCGCGCCAAAACAGACATGAGTCAGTCGATGCGTGAATCGGAACGTTTTCAATGGCGGACTCGTTCTACTTACAAAATCACAACATGACAACAATAACCAACAATTTTTACAAATACAGCAGAACTATAGTATTTCTTTGAAATGTGTGAAGGCGAAATCTTTTCCTTATCACTTTGCGGTTTGTTTTATGCCCACATATGATTTTTCTATGTAGTCAGTAAAGCGCCTCATACGTGGAATAATCATGCAACCATTAAAATAAACCATCAGTAACCAGACTTATCCACGGGTCGGCAAAATGTGGCGTTTTTAGAAAATGATCCGCATTACTATTGTCGACTACTTTCACCTATAACATTTTGGCGTAAACATTGTAGTAACAGAGATATTTGGAATTAAAGGTGCGAGAAGTACAAGTTTTCTTGTGTACTATCGTAGGAAGCCATTTTCGGTACCCCGGGCAGACAACAATGCAGGTTAAAAATATCGCTGATTCGCATTTTTAGGTGCATTGTATGAGTAAAATTCTTAACATGTAGATAACTTACTTTCGATCTCTTCTTTTAGCTGGGTTTCGCTTATTTCAGCCATATTTTCAATTATAACAAGTAGATGTCTTGAAATTAATGCACTCCGAAGCAAGGACAAAAGCCACACAATAATAAACCTAAGCGCGCGGTGCCACACGGCGTCAGTTCAGAGCGGTTTATTTGACCAATAGCTAGCTTTAAGCCTTTATTAGCTTGACTGTGATCCTAAAAATTAAACCGTAATAACAACTAATAAGACTTCTTATCCTAATGATTCAAAGAAACAAATGTGACAGAATGCGAAGTGAAAGTTGAGTATCAAAAGTTTCGTTCATAATCAAGTTTTTTTCTTCAACGTGTCTTGCATAAGTCATTACGCCTCCGCAGTATGATGAAAATCAGGGTTAAAATTCATCTCTTCAGCACTGTTCTGTCATTTATTACAGAAATATAATTAAATTACTTATGAATTAAAAGATTGCAGCTTATGTATGCTTATTATATTATACATTTATATTAGTTCGTAGAGCCACATAAGATTTTTTGATAGTTTTCAAACACGCTGTCTACATTCTGTCAATTGTAATTGTCAAAGGTGGCATGGTTTTTAAACGTCAATGTCAAAACCACGGGTCGTCAAAACATAACCTAAATTTTTTAATAAAACTCACAAAATAAAATCCCTGCAAGAAAGGTTTTAATTTTACTTGTATTTCTTCAACACAATGGCAAGAGTAAAAAACAAGCGTAACTCGGGGCTTGCCGACAAAGTACACGGTAAAAAGAAGACAGAAGCTAACAAGAAAAAGCTAAACCCTTTCGAAGTTCACATAAATCGCGAAAAAATTAAAGTCCTCGGTAAGAAGTCCAAGCATGACAAGGGTTTACCTGGAGTATCGAGGGCTAAGGCGATTCAGAAGGTACATATATTGGACTACTAAATACGTATGCCGTTATTAGGTACAGTACATAGACAGAAGAACTGATTGAAATATTTGTCAACAAGGCAATAATATTAAGCCAGTTATCAATCCAGGCTTGGCACCTCTCTGCCACTTATCTTAAGGTGCTGACTAAGGGTTACATTACAGCCAGTCTGGTACCTACATTTTAATAATCATTGAGGTAATGCCATTTTAGCTTGCTTGACATTATTGTACATTATATTACAGAGGAAAGAGACTCTGGGCACAGAAATGAAGCTAATGAACAAGACAAACACGTTCATAGACCGGCGCATTGGAGAGAAAAATGGGCAGCTGTCAGCAGAAGATCGCATGGTGGCACGATTTGCGGCCGAGAGAGTCAAGCAACACTCAAAGAAGAACATTTATAATTTAGCTGATGATGAAATATTAACACACAGGTTAAAAAACTTGCATATAATATGTTGTACCAATAATTTATCACTGTACAACTTTTTCACAGAACATCAGGCAAGATAGTGGTCAAGCATTAGCCAATAGGCCAATAATCAAATACAGTGATGAGCACAGTGCAGTGCGGTGCAGTATTTTGTTCACAAGTTCACAATTCTGGAACTGCTACTGTTATGTGCAGGCATAATACTTACCACCAGGTGAATTTTATGCTAGTCTCGTCACCCCATTGTTATTTCGACAGTTTTCAGATTTTTTACTGAAGTACCTATCGTGTTTGTTGTTTTTAGCTTAGGAATACATGATAAATTGTATTTTGTGCAATGTCAATACCACTTTGAATGATTGTGTTATTTATCCTTTACTAATTATCTACCTAGCTGTAGGTTTTCATAAGAAAATAAAATAATAAATAAATACTGTTCTAAGATTTTTTTCTTATCATAATACTTCAGTATCTTTTTATATTTTCAGAGGCCAAACATTGGAACAGATAGAAAAGTTCGATGATCCCAGATCTGATGAGGAAGATGAAGATGGGAAAGGATTTGGAGGTTTGGACAGTAAGTTACGACACACTATAATCTAACATTTTTAAACAAGCAAAATTGTTGTTTAAATGTATAGAAATTTATTTCACGTATCTTGGAAACGGGTCTAACGATTTGGATGAAATGTAGTATTTGTTTTGCTTTTTATGTTTACCTGGCGTCTTTTAGAGGAGGCCTATGTCCAGGGAGGACAACCTGATGGGGAAACCAGTGCTGGTGTTATAGTTTAGTAATAAAACATCTTTTAATATTTAAAAGATGTATTTTATAGGAATACCTAATACCGTAATAGTTGTAATATGTAATGTCAGAGAATAAAGGCTATTTTTATTTTTATTTTATTTATAAAGGCTGTATTAAGAAGAAAAAAAAACAAACAACGCCCGACCCAGGTACTAAGTAAGTCGTTTTGCTACTCAAGACATTGTCACCATGTAGACGTTTTTACGTACCGACGTTCTGCAAACATCGTCTATTACCCTGATAGTCCTTTAGATACGGAGCCATTTATAAGTGCAAAATTTTGTGAGTGTTTGTTTAAAGTTATGTTTACCGAATTCACTCGCCGCGCCGCCGCCGTCAGCCATAAAACGTCCACTGCTGGACGAAGGCCTCCCCCTTAATAGAGGGTTATTGCCATAATCCCCATGGTTGGCAGGCGGCTTGGGGATCGAATTCACTCAATTAAATAATATTTAAGAATATATTATTATTGTTTATTATATTATATGTCATCTGTTGTGGTAGCCCAATAACAATGTCTCGGAATTGTGATGTTATGGTATTCTATCCCAGGTCTGTATGTTGCTTTTAAACAATTTTTTATGTGGTTGATAATAAAACAAATCATAAAATAGGTAGATATTGACTGGCTTAGTGTACGGGATAAAAAATGGCATAATTTTTATGTACCATCCATATTAAAAAAGTGTGAACTTGCAGATGACTTCGTATCAGAAGGCCACTTCGGCGGCGGCATGCTTTCCCGAACAGAAGCTGATGGGGCCAAGTCCCACAAGGACCTCATCGAGCAACTCATTGCCGAGTCCAAGAAACGCAAGGCAGAGAAGCAGAAAGAGAAAGAACAGACTTTAGATCTCACTGAGAAACTTGACACTGAGTGGAAGGTATGTTCTGCTGTAGCAAGCATAGCATGCTGGGGACAAATTGTTTTTCCACAGTTTTTATCCTTGCTAGAATTTTAGCAGCATCAGCTTTAAACATCTCACTGTTGGCAGGGTTCGAAAAACTAATGATTATCGCTGATAATTATCGTGATAATTACAAATAAAGGTAAGATAATTATCAGTTGTGGATAGTAAAAAAAAAAGGGTTTTTTTTAATAATTATCAATGATAATTATCTTGATAATAACAAATAATAGAAAGATAATTGTCAAATTATTAAAAAAAACACCTCTCAGGGCTGGCAACATAACGATAACACCACTAGCATTGCAGATGTCCATAAGCGGTGGTTAGGTTTCCAACAGGCAGTTGATGGAGACTGATTTATTTATTTTACTTTAACTAATATGGTAGAAACATATCATTTAAATTTGTTAATCACATTGTTCACAGACAACTGTTATAGTTTATTTAGGTACACTGATACACATTTGTATTACTTTTATAAATAAAATGTTATAACTTTACTACCAATCACAGATAATATAAAACTATACCAGCTATAAAAATAAAAACTGCATTTCTGTTAATAATAAAAATGCGAATTACTTTTATTGTAAAAATGGATACTTTACCAAATATTACCTATAATTATGAATATTGTTCCCAGGACCTGCAACCAGTGGTATTCAAACGTGCTCGCGTTGAGGACGAGTCCATCATAGACAAGGTGTTGAGCAAAGCTGAGAGGAATAGTGAGGACTACGACAAGATGATGCGCGAGCTCAAGTTTGAGAAACGAGGCACTGTAAGTATTTAGATAACTAGTTATTTTTAAGGTACGTCTTTGCCTAAAATTTAGACCTGCCTGAACGCAGGAGACAAACAACCGGGATAACAATTTAACGTGTCATCCGACCCACCGTAGCGCTCAGATATAAATGCCACTTACGGTCACCCATCCGAAGACTGACCGGATCGTCCGTTGCTTAACATCGGTGATCGTTTAAACCACCTAGTCAAGTTACGCCACGAGCGCTACATAAGTAATAATAGTATAATCAGCTTTTTAATAGGGTAGATGACTGATGTTTATAACGTTGAAACCAATAGCTTCGATGAAGAATTTAAGTAAATATAGTATGTTTATTGAAAAAATAATTTAAATCGGTTAATAATTTTCTGATATATGAGCGTTTAAAGTTTTTGTTCGAGACAACTCTGCCCCTTTACCACAAAACAAAAAATTACGTCACGCCTTACTTGTCAGAATAGAATTTATATGGCGTACAGAGAAGTGACGTCACGATTTGCTGTTTCGCCTCTCTGTCTAGCATGATATTAGAACGCTTATAAGTTGCTTATTTTTGATCAGATTTTCATTTTCTTTTCATTAATCAGTTATATTTATGGGCCACATTTGAATAGGACAATAAAAAAAATACCAGTCATCTAGCCCATTGTCCACTGCTTGTCACCACACTGGCCCAGTTGCGGGTTGGTGAATTCATATACCCCATTGAATTTCTTCTTCAGACTCATGCCGGTTTCCTCACAATTTTTTCCTTCACCGAGAAGCCAGCGGTATGAGTA
Source organism: Erannis defoliaria (assembly GCA_905404285.2). Classification (NCBI taxonomy): domain Eukaryota; kingdom Metazoa; phylum Arthropoda; class Insecta; order Lepidoptera; family Geometridae; genus Erannis; species Erannis defoliaria. The sequence goes on from FR990066.1 coordinate 16,013,167, forward strand.
TCCGTACATAAACTCCAAAGAGCTCATTTGTACGGGCCTGGGCCTGAACCCGCGACCTCACGGAGTCAAGCGGTCTCCCGATTCGAATTCTAGTGATAATAATATGACAGTAAAGCTAAAGGATTTTTTTTTTCATTTCAGCCGTCTGATGGCCTCAAGAACGACGAGAAACAAGCCAAGGAAGAACGAGAGAAGCATGCACAGTGGGAGCGAGAGAGACGGGAGAGGATGGAGGGCGAAGCACTCGCACCTAAAGCGCAGGCCAATAAACCCAAACATAGGTAAATAAGCTCTGCTCTGCTTAGCTTTTGAAATGTTACAGGCCTGGTCATTTTAAGACATGGGTATGACCTAAAACTGCATCAAGAACCGCCAGACGGGCAGCAGCGTTCACTCGGTTAATGGTGGTGAGCATTCTGCGATCTCGAAGCCGCCCGCCAATCGTGGGGATAACGGCAACCTCCTCTGTAAAGGGGGACTCTGTCCGCTGTCGGCTAGCAGTGGATGTTTCCTGCCTGCTGATGATACGCTTCCAGAATTAAAAAGATTGTAACAATCCGGAGCATAAGCTTTGTTTCAGAATGTCACTTAGTCTTCTCTTATTCACAAACTTTCGCTTCTTAATATTAGTGTGAACTGATTATGACGTAGGAGCAGGAAAAATAATGTCTGGTTTTTTGTTTTCCTTCGACATTTTTGAAAATATAAGAACATTTGTCATTTTGTGGATTAGGTATCTTTTTGTTTTATTTGTACGAGATTACTCACGTTGAATTTAGTCGGCACGCGCGTCGCACTGTTTTCACTCCTTGATAAAGGTCACCTGATGTGATCGAAACAATAGTCGGAGTATGCGACTTACTTAAAGGTGAGTAATCAATAACAGAATAAATAAAACAAAAATGTGTCGAAACCACGACAGCTTTAATAATAAAAAAATAACAATAGTTGGTATCTTCAATTAGTGTGATCCATTTTCAGGTCAGCAGAAGATTTGGACGATAATTTCGAACTTGAGGATGAGAAAGAGTTTATGCTGGCGTATGACAAAGATGGCAAACCGCTAGTACCTGAAAATGTGCTAAAGAATTTCTCAGGTAACACGAGTTATCATAAATATTTGTTTGTAGCTCAATGGCTACTGCAGTGGTCCTCCAGCTAAAGTCAAATTCCTCATGTCTAAGGGTTGTGACCACCACCTCCCATTAGTCTTTCTGTACGTTCTGTTACGGTAATGGTAATTGCCTGAATTTTTGTGTAGTTTCCAATCCGGCCGCCGGAATGCCAGTCGGTGAATTTTTGGATTCTTTACAACAGTGTAGACGCTACTAATATGTTTTTTAATGCAATGGAGTGACGAAACGAGCGAGGTGTTCTTCTGGTGGTAAGCAACACTCTACCCATAACAGTAGCAGTGCCACAATTGTGAACTTGCGAACAAAATCCTGCGCCGCACTGCACTGCGCTCGTCACTCTGAGATATTAGATGTTAAATCTCTTCATGCTCAGGAGTTTCCCTGGCAACATTGCCCTTCAAGTCAGTATAGAAAAGTTATTCTTTATTTGTAGTTCCTAACGCTAAACCTAAGTTCGAAGACGGAGTGTCTGACACGTCGTCCGATGAAGATAACTCGAGTGATGACGAAAAAAATGATGACCAAGAAGATAACATTGACGACAAAAATGATGAAGAAAAAGGTGATAATGACGACGGGAGTGACGATGACTCTTCAAGTGATGATACAGAAGAGGAATCCGAGGAAGAAAATAATACTCATTCGGTTAACAAAATTAATAAAGCCACTGATAAAACGAAAGTCGTTATTAGTAAAGTAAATGGCGTAGATAGCAATGCCAGTAATAAAACTAGCAAAACAAATGACGAAGCTAGCAGTCCTAAAGATAAAGCTAGCAAAGCAAATGAGAAAGCTAGTAATACAAATGATAAAGCTAGCAAAACAAATGATAGGACTAGTAAAATAAATGACAAAGCCAGTAAAATAAATGATACAGAAAGTGAAATAGGCCTATTCCAAAGGCCAGCAGACGATGCGGACGAGCATTCAAATGATGAAAATGGCAATGATAGTGATGATGATAGTGAAGAAAGTGACAACCAAAGTGATGAGAATGTCAAGGCAGATGATTTCAATGACTTGAGAGGTTCGGACAATGAAAGTGAAAACGAAATAGAACTAGCAGGAGAAGATAGAGAGAAAATTGGATCTTTCTTCGATAAGAATACCTTGGAAGGTGATAATTTGAAGGTAAGAAATAGCTTTATAATTCTGTTATTAGGTGTAGAAACGATGGAAATTTTGTGGATAAGACAAAGTAAGTTAATAATGGCGATTAACAATAATTGTTTTTCTTTGCTGTGAAAAAATTACATTAATAACTTTATTTTCTTATGTATTTGTTATTGTCACTATAGATAGATAATCCTGTGATTCCTACCCAAGTGCTAGGCTATTTCCAAAATATAAACCGCAGCTGGGCCAGTGTGGTGGTTATGGATTAATAGCATTTTGAGTGTAGGCCTATGTCTAGCATTGGACTAGTAACATGCTGATTATGCTTTATGCTCTGCGATGAAATATATGGTAGATCCCCAATCGCCGCTAGAAAACGGCATCGTCCAAACAAGGCATAAATAGCCTAATATGCCTTGTTTTGCTGTCAGTCGCGTGTGACCACGCCTGTCGTATGACGTATTACGATGCAGTGAAAAAATTCATGAATTATATGCTATTACAGGGTGTGAAGATTAATTATTAAAATGATACAATATCCGCTTGTGGACTATTTTTATATTATATTATATGTTTATATTTATATTTTATATAAGTAAGCATTGGCGCGGGGACACTGTTGAGGTTTGATTTTCATAGAGACTGTGCATCTATAGTATATTTGATTTTAGTTTATAAAAAAAAAAACATAAAGAGAAAAAATACACAAAGAGAGGAAAGGGAGGAAGAGGTTCATAAAGATTGGATGCGATCTAATAATAATCCACCATTTATATTTTTCAGACTCTTCTGTCAGACAAAACCCCTGCTCAAATAACCGTGGCACTCCAAAAACTAATCAAAAGCTACGATCCAAGCCTAGCACAAAATAACAAAGACCTTTTGAGCCGACTTTTTGCACATATGTTACAATATACCAACGATATATTTACCGACATACAGGACAAAGAGACTCTACTAAAAGCCTTTTTAACTTTCGACAGACTCGTTCCTCATTTCTACGATTTAGCTAAGACGAATAAAGTATCAACAAAAAAGTATTTAACAGAGTTATTGAAAGAAAAACGCGAAATTTACAACAAAAATGTTAAAAGGATACCCGATTTGGACACTTTAGTGTTCTTCAAACTTGTGTCGCTTTTGTATCCCACTTCTGACTTCAGGCATCCGGTTACAACGCCATCTTTGATTTTCATGTCGGAGATTTTGGCACAATCGAGATTCAACGACGCGTATTCGATATCAAGGGGTTTATTTTTGACTGCGTTGGTTTTGGAATACACAGTCCTGTCTAAAAGGCTTGTGCCTTCAGCTGTTAATTTCTTAAGAGGTATATTATTTTTATCTGCAAACACAAGCATTTTAAATCCAATCCAAGTGGTCCCACCTTTTAGATTACATAAAGACGCAAAAATTTTAAACCTAACATCAGATTTCTCAAAAATTGGCGTAGAAACCAAAATGACTGCAAGCGATTTAGTTCTCGAAGACGTTACGGAAGAGTTTAAAATCAAATGCCTTCTAACATCAACGCGTATGACGAAAGAGTTTTTTGATAACTTCAATGAGTTGGAAGCCCAGGAATGCCTTTTCGAGTCTCACGTAAAGCTTTTGGGGAGGGTAGACTTGGAAAACTACCCGAAGAAAGTGCAGAGCAAAGTTTCAGAGATATTGAAGGACATTAAAGATAGTTTGGAGGTCAAGACGTATACTCCTTTGTGCAGAGAGAAGAAAAGGCCAAAAGCTTTGCGGTTATATGAACCTGATGTACAGGAAGTGTAAGTATTAATTCCCTTCATTTTTTGTCCTTTTACTTGGATAAGTCTCCTTTGGAAGAGGTCGTCTAGATAGGTACCATCGCAGTATTACATATTTTACCGCCATGCAGTAGTGTCCAAACATTACTGTGTATGTGTGTGAAGTAGTCACACAATCACTACAACTAACTTACTAATAAGCGCATTTGCGTTTCTATTGCCTTGTCTTGTGTACAAAATGTGTTTTTTTTCTACAAATAAAATATTATGTTTTTAAAGCTTAAACAGGAAGAAAAATTACGACCTCCGGCAAGACTCGAAATATAACACACACATATAATAGAAATACCATAAGCGTGGAAACACTTCATACAAAATTATTGTCTATTGTCTATTGTAATAATACTAATAAGCTTACTAATGCTGTACCTTTTTAAATTAGGTTCACCGGCAGTAAGAGCTCGAAACTGTCCCGCGAGCAAGCCGACAGCGCGCGCCTGAAGACAAAATACAAGAGAGAGATGAAGGGAGCTCTCCGCGAGATCAGACGAGACAAGGCGTATGTCGCTTCGGTCAAAATCAGGCAGAAGATTCACAGGTTAGTACGCAGCGACGATTCGACGAAGAACTATTGTATTCCGAAGCGCAGCGAAGGTCTCTGAGGCTGAGGGGGCGAGTCGGCATTTGTATGAATGCTTGTATGTATAGATATGTATGTATGTGGAGAGGCCTTCCTCCAGTAGTGGACGTCTTCTGGCTGATAATGAATAAATTGTATGTATACTTGTTCGACAATAACTTGCGAGCCGTTGATCCGATCTTTATGGAATATTGCATGAAGAGATTTGACATCTAATATCTCAGGGTGACGAGCGGCAGGACAGTGCAGCGCAAGATTGTATTCGCAAGTTCACAATTCTGGCACTGCTACTGTTATGGGCAGGCGTGACGCTTACCACCAGGCAAACGTCTCGCTCGTCTCGTCACGCAACTGCATAAAATATATACAGGGTTAGTTCATCAGTTAGCATCCTTTTAAGGGCATGTTCTGTACATCAAAACAAACAACTTTTACTATAGGGCCAACATTGAAATCGCAAAAAAACAGCTGTCCCATACATTTTGCCCAAGGTCAATAAACTTTTTGTATAGAACAGGTGATATTTTTTTCGCGATTTCTATGTTGGCCCCATAGTAAAAGTTGTTTGTTTTGATGTACAGAGTATGCCCTTAAAAGGATGCTAACTGATTAGAACTAACCCTGTATATACGGGGTGATAGTTTAAACACCGTTATCCTTCTAGGATATCATTGTACTCATCATTATGAACAACTTTTACTATGGGGCCAACACAAATCATGAAAATAACTATAAGGTTGCTCCTTAGTAAAGTGAACCATAATCCCCACGCTTGGCAGCCGGCTTGGGGATCGCAGAATGCTCACCACCGTTAACCTAGAGGACGCTGCTGCCCGTCCTCCGATGGTACTGGGTGCAGTTTTAGCCATATCTTATTTAGCCATGTTTGGACATATCTAGCCCATGTCCAGATTAAAACTTAATTAAATATTAACATTATTATTTTTACTTTACAGTGACAACATAAGAAAACAGAAGGTGAAGGAGATCTTCAAAGACGCGTCGATACAGCAAGGGGAGCTAAACAAATTGAAACGCATGAAATGATTTAGGTAAATAACTTTATTGTGAAATATATTAAAATGTTTACACATACGGTTTGTTTTTGTTCGTCGGCGTGAAAAAAGATGAAATCTTGCTGAGACATGTTTGCATTTTACACACACTATTTTAAACTACACACATACACAACAAATGCACATGTTTGTTTCACAACATAATCACGGTAACTATCCCGTAAATAATATTAGAACTTAGTTTTCTTAATAAATGGCTTAAAAATATGACATCTGCGCGTGTGCGTACTCCTGGCGGAAAAGTATCGAAAATTTAATTTTGGTTCTGGTATTCTGTGGTTCTGGCAAATAATTAGATCATGACGTCGTGTAAATGTTTGTGGTGAATTGAAATTTTTTCATCCAGCCATTTTTGAGATATTTACAAAATAGAGATTCTGCCCAGTACGTTCGGACCAGCGGAGCTTTTTTCTAAAGAAAGGACTTAGGACTCGAATTAGATCAAATTTGTTCGTAAATGTTTGTGCTAGAATGGAATTTGTTTGTCATAAGAGAGATATTCAAGTTTTTGCTGGGGGAACGTATGCGCATTTGCTGGATTTCGTAAACGGTTAGGCGCATAGTTATGATTTTATTTGCACATATTGCTATCAATTTGTTAATAATGTGCGCAAACAAAACCCGAAAAAAAAACACCGTTTGAAAAAAAATATGAGTAAAACAAGGTTTTTTAGGTTTTAGTACTTAAAATATATCTCCTAGAGTCTAAATTACAAACTTACAACGGTTTACAACGTCACGCCAAGTATCATTTGTGTGATGTAAGTAATTAACGAGTTATTATGAGTTAAGTGAAAAAAAACATGACTATAGCATGACAGTTTTCGCCATTGGATTGCACGAGTTCCTTATGTACTGACAACCTAAAAGGTAACGCTATATTTAGATCATTCTTTCAATTATCTACCTGCCAAATTTTTGCTCGATGCACTCGATAATTAAAGAGATATTAATCTAAACCTAACAAGACTTAAAATGGTCGATAAACCGGCCAAGTATATTGTTTGGTATGTTATATTAGAGTATCTATAACCAGTAGGTTCTATATTTCTGTAACAATAACCGTCAAGGCTATACATTATTATAAGTACGTCTTCGGGCGGCACATTTACTCTAACATTAGGGCTGGCCGGCAGCCTATACGGACTTACTTACTTTTTGGTATAAATAAATTATATACAATTGAAATATATTAAATGTCAAATATATTTATTTATAAGAGTCAAATGTCAACTCAAAAATTAAATTATAAACACAATAAATATGTATATTTAAATAATTATAGTGTCTCACCATTTCTATATATGTATTAAGCTGCCTTATTATATAGCTCAGTTGGTAGTATGTCTGCCTTCAGAGCTGTAGGGCGTGGGTTCGATTCCCACCCAGGACAAGCATTGTGACGAACATAGATGTGTGTTATATGTCTGGGTGTGGTATGTAATATAAGTAATTACAAAAAAATAGAATATAATTATTCTATCAGCTATCCACTAGTTCCCATAGTTGCTACAAGTTTGCTCAGTTTGGGGCTAGATGGCGCTGTGTGAAATGTCCATCCAATATTTATTTATTAATTATAAATAAATAAATTGGTTTTAAAATGTCTGCATAATTCTGGAATTTCTAGGCGAATCTTGGTTTGACGTTCATTCTCCACACGGCGAAGTTTAGACAGGTGGCGAAGGCGAGCCAGGCGAGGTAGGGCGACATCAGTAGTGCGGCGGTAGGACTCGCCTGGTAGAACGAGTAGGTGCAAGACACTGTCGCTACGTCTAGGAGTAGCATTTCGAAAAAGGCCTGAAAAGAAGATTTTTTAATGTATAATTCTAAGAGTTGACAACGGCCAATAGAGATAGATATGGTCGGAGTTACTTTGCGCGATAAAATCCGGAACGACAAGGGTCTTTAACCAGTGTGTGTTGCCAGTGATGACATATGGAACTGAAACGTGGTCTTTAACTGTTGGCCTTTTGGAGAAACTCAGAGTCACGCAACGGGCAATGGAGAGAGCTATGCTCGGAGTTACTTTGCGCGATAAAATCCGGAACGAGGATATTCGCCAAAGAACCAAAGTCACCGACATAGCTCGCAGGGTTTGCAGAACACCCCGCTCACATCACACATCACATCGCTCGTAGAACTGATAACCGATGGGGAAGAAAGGTGCTTGAGTGGCGACCACGAACCGGAAAACGCAGCGTAGGTAGGCCTAACTAGATGGACTGACGACATTGTGAAAGTCGCGGGCCACCGGTGGATGCAAATGGCAGGTTGTCGTCAAAGGCGGATCCAGGGGGAGGGTCATGGGGGTCATGACCCCCACCCTGGGCTGGTGTAGGTCGACTACTGTTTTTTTCTAGTTGTCATCGAATCGGAGCCTGTCCTAACTAGACCTCGACTATATGAAACTCCCCCCCCCCCCTCCCCTGACTTAAAAACTGGATCCGCCCTTGGTTGGTCTTTGTTTAGCAGTAGACTTCTACGGGCTGATGATGATGATGACATCTAGATCTGAGACTTAAGGATTAGAAGTAAGGATTTTGATCAACTTCAGTATAGCATAGTATAATCTTCCTGTTAATAGTTCACTGCTGGACATATGACTAGGGGCGATCGAAGAGCGATTAGGCCATAAGCACATATCCTCACGATGTTCCTTTACCGAAAAGCCAGTAGTACGACAATCCGTACATAGGTACACTCCACAGAGTTAATTGGCATGGGACCGGGATTTGAACCCATGACCTTACGATTACAAGTCTAGCGTTCTTACCATTATGTTACCATAGCTACAAACCCCAGTTTATTTGTACTAAACTTCAGTATACCTATTTGTTTGTACTACAGTATAAAAATATAATAAATATGAATGTTATAATTTATACTTAATGTAGGTACATAATTATGTTTATATATTTTCTGATTGCATGTAATTACTAACGTAGTTAATGCGTCAATTATATGTTTTTTATGTTATAATTGGGTAAACATTAAAAATCTACTTAATTTAATCTAAAACAATATAAAAAAAAGGCAAATAATTTGTTTGTGTACAACACAAGTCTGATGTAATGATGCTAAGTACTTCTTTTGAATAGCAAATAAGGGTTTATTCTTGAAAATACTGAACATCTAAATAATTCTAAATTAATTCCTATCTTAGTTTGATCGCTATAGAATGGCCGATAAAAGCTTACTTACTTAAATAACAAAAAAAATACTGAAAATATCTTTTGTGCACTTTCATTGTGCGAACATATAAACAGTGGAATGCGATGCCCGATTGGGTATTTCCCGATAGTTATCTACAACTTACAATCTGGGTGTTTTCAAGTCGCGAGTGAATCTATTTATTCTAGGCAAGCGTGTTCAACCGTGACCGCTTTTAGGGCGAAGAGATGGTATCAGGGTCGATTTTCAATTTTCTTATTGAATATATCGCTTTTCAGATCACAGGATACCTAATCCGGTACACGGTAACAGTTAAAATAACAGTGAATTTATGTATTGTATGAATCGCTACCGCTCACTCCAGCGCGGCGGTAACAGCACCGCGCTAGTCGCCGCTTCCTCCTATTATTTGACTACACAATCCCTCATAACAATTAGGTTACGCGAATCAGCATAGTACCGTTCTATAGCTAAATTTGACGTGTCGGTATAGGAGATTTAGGTATGTAGACGAATTTAAGAATATACCGATCTTTATCGAATTTAACCGATTTAATTGTCAAATATACGATTTAATCGTCAAATATAACTATCGTCAAGAACGGTACTTGCGCTGCTGTTACTGTTATATTATCCATCTCTAATTCAGGCGATAATAAGACAATTATTTAGTTAATTATTTATAAAAATCCTAAATAATTACGGTTTTCATCCAATGCAGGCCGAAGAAAATAGGCGTCCAACAGAAGTTCAAAAGCAACTGTACTCCGTACAGAATTAAAGGCACTTTCACTGTTTCTGTAACAATTAATCAAATAAAATAAAATGCACAATACTATCGCACTATATTAAACGAGAGTAAATAAGGTAAGAACAACGGACATAGCGTTCGAAGTATCGAGGCAGGGCAGATTCTCTCCCATGAAAACGCGGCTAAACGTAAATATGCCTATTACCTATACCTATATCATATTCAGTCACCTTGGAATGAAGGTTTGAATACTTGAGACCGTAACGAAAAGTAAAGAGATTGTTACCGAAATCGTCGGCGCTGCTGTAGATGACGTAGCTGGCAGTCCCCATGCTGGTGTAAAGCACAATCCACACCGGCGCGAACACGCTGTTCCGGGGCGTCCACACTGGCTTCCTGCACACAATACAAACTTATGACATCACATCACACTAATATTAAAAATGCGAAAGATTGTCGGTATATGTGTGTGTATGTTTGTTACCTCTTTACGCCAAAACGGCTGAAAGGGTTTGGATGAAACTCAGAATGGAGATAGTTTTTCCCCAGAATAACATAGGCTACTTATATCTTTTCATCACACTTGCTCGTAAAGTGGATCTTATTGCATCGGTTTTAGGCTCATAATCCAAGCTATTACGCACGCATGCTTTGTACTTTACATTACAGCACATGGTGCTATAATAGGTATAACCCGGTAAAGTCAAGTTTGTACGTGACTGCAATTAGACGTACGTATACGAAGCACTCTTAATATAGCCGGGTAATACTTACAGTTTTTTTGTAATATGTACCAACAAAGAGTTCTAATGCCGCTGAAGTAAATGTCAACCTGCGCGCGCATTACTGATTTGGGCGCCATTTTCCGCAAATGTTTGTTGACGTTTTCGCTGTGTAGTTGATTATAATCAAAAAAAAATGTTTTTTCCTTGCAAGTGTGACGAAAACAGTCGTATGAAACTCTTGTGCTATGTTTCAATACACTCTCGGCTTCCTTATCGCGCTCGCCTGCGGCTCGCGCGCATAATACCGCCTCTAGTGTAATGACCAACATAGCACACTTGTATCATAATGTACTAAGTATTTTATCATCATCATGACTGTTTTACATTATTACGCGGGTGAAACTGCTGGGCGCGGCATCTTAAGACGTCATCAAAGTTGGCTTTTATTTGCTGGCAATTATTGGTTTATATTTAAATTATATCCGCTATTGTCGTAAATTTCTTGACGAGGTAATAATGTTATTTATTATATACTAGAGGTCGCCCGCGACTTCGTCCGCGTACGAAAGAAATTCGGCCCGCTTCCAAAATTCACCACTTTAAATCATCCCGAGCAATTTTTTACTCCCCGCCCCCCCCTATCCCCCAACTCTCCCGTCTCTAACAACTCAACTCTTTCAAGTCTGTACGACCAGCGATTTGGGCTGTGCGTTGTCTGTCAGTCATTCAGTCAGTCAGGACAGAGCCTTTTATATATATTGATTGATTATCCTGCACCACCCACCCCGAGCCGTCGACCAATGTGCCCTGATATTTTTACTTCGAAAGGTGGCAAGTAGCAACACTTAGGGTGGGATGTCGTATTACCTGATCCTCTGGTACCAGGCCTTCCCTCCGGCCTTGCGCACCTGGCCTGCCATCACCATGCTGGTGGACCAGCCGCCCAGAATGGGCAGCAGGATCGCAGATATCAGGTGAACGTAGTTTGCCATCTGGAAATGACAGTATGAATTAGCAGACTCAATGACGCACAAATCATTCACGTTCAGGCATCCGTCCCATAGCCATTACTATCAATTGCCTCAGGAATGGGCGTATATAAGGGATGATAGGCAGTGCCAGCGGTGCCCAGGCACCGGGCGCTGGTCCTGGAGGGGCTCGCACCGGGCGCATAAAAGGCTATTTACGGCACTGGTAGGTGGTCCGCCCCCCCCCCCCCCCTATCTTCCGACGAAAATAATTAAAGTGGGTGTCATACTATGTGAATCCTCGGACCCCCACCCTCCCTCATGTGAAGGCTATAGCTACGCCCGTGGCCTTAGGTATATACGCCTGGGGAAGTACCACACCTTTGCCAAATACAAATACTTTTAATAAGTTACATGCCAAATTTCACTAAGTAGGTATGTGAAAATAAATTATCACTTATTTATTTATTAAGAACACCAACATGATGTACGTCATTTCCCACATCTGATACAAGGTATGTAAGTAAAAAAAAAAAAAAAAAAAATTTAAAAAAAATATATAATATAATAATACAGTTTTAAAAATACCTTGAAATTCTGGGAATAATTTCACTGAACTGAAATTCAATTTAGACTTTTTTTTCTGGTTGAAATTAAGTTTTTTTCCGAAGTTCTTTCTACAACATGCGTCTGCCACACAAGGGAGATTTTAGATTACAGCCTTTTTACAGCCTCACTAACAGTAAGTCAGTGCACAGCTTACTGCGGAAGATAAGAATCATCTGTATAACAACAACAAATCGAAGTCAGCCTATTTAAAAACAAGATGAGGTTAATAAATAAACAAGTTATTCCGCGCGAGTCCGCTTAGGATATTTTTTTTTTTTATTTTTTTACATCTTACCTAAACAAGGGGTAATTTCTGCATTTTGCTTCTCTCTTGGGTCTTATTATACCACTTATGAAGAGAGCACAATGAGCCTTTTTTTAATAGTCTAGTCCTGCACATCGGCCTACCCTCGAAGGGGGATGGGGTCATATCCACCACCCTGGCCCAGTTGCGGGTTGCTGGATTCACATACGTCGTTGAAATTCTCCGGGCGTACTTAACTATACAGGGTTATTGGTAACTTGCGCATAACCTCCTTTGGTACAAACAACTTTCGTTCTGGGACTTTCGATAATTCTTAAAAAAGTTAAACTGGGAAATATGCAAAAGTGTAGGGCAAGAAAAACTGTTTTCTTCAACTATTTCTATAACTACTACTCTTACGCTATAGTTGTCTAAGAAACAATTATATAACATAAAAAAAAAACAATCGACACCGCACACGTCTTATTTGGTGAAATAAAACTCGAGAATTCATTAATAATATCATATAATATCAGATAATAATATCATCATATAATATATGGTGTTTTCCTTCATTGTCTTCGCGCTGATGACGTTTCATTCCAACGAGCAGCGCATTAATAAAGTCCTTAAGACCTAATTTAAAAAAAACTGTATCATCATCATCCACAGCTTTCATCTTTCTTAAATATTTTTTTCTTTCTTTGCTTGCTGGGCATTTGGTAAGTATATTTCTAGCTATACCATCAAACAATCTAAAACTACTTAAGTAGTTATCAGAGTGGAAAAGTGAAAATCACTGAAAATATACGTACGTGTAGGTACACACAACATAATAATCTACATATTTTATTTGTATCGTTAAAAGTATTTATACCTAAATGCAGATTTTATCTCTTGAATATAATTCACATAATTATTTGTTGACGTTCAACGCCTTGTGCCTACTGAACTAGGTACTACCTAAAGTCTTCGAACATATAACCAACAGCTGTAGATGCCATTCGATATAATCTATATCTATATATTCTATTACATATAATAAGTGTAGATCCAGAAGACCTGTACACGATTTCTACCTTGAGAGTATTAAAATCTAATATACTGCATCAACTTTTACACAAAAAACCGTTTGCGCGATTCAGGACTCAGGATCCAAAATGCCTTTAGTAAAAATTCAAGACATTGTTATAGCACGAACACGTAATTTAAATTATTTTAGTAATTTTCAAATGACAAATTACTGTTTTAGTGGAATCATTCGTAAAGTTTTAGGATTATTCGTATTTTTTGGAAAACGTTAAATATTTTGCTGCCATCTATGATGCGTGTGCGTACTCCTGGCGGAAAAGTATCGAAAATCTAATTTTGTTTATGGCAAATAATTAGATCATGACGTCGTGTAAATGTTTGTGTTAATTTGAAATTTGTTCATCCAGCCATTTTTGAGATATTTTAAAAATAGAGATTCCGCCAGGGGAACGTTCCCCCAGCGGCACTTTTTTCTAAAGAAAGGACTTTCGAGAAAAAAAAGTATGCCACGAATTAGATCATATTTGTTCGTAAATGTTTGTGCTAGAATGGAATTTGTTTGTCATAAGACCTCCGAGATATTCAAGTTTTTGCTGGGGGAACGTTTGCGCATTTGCTGGATTTCGTAAACGGTTAGGCGCACAGTTATGATTTAATTTGCACATATTGCTATGAATTTGTTTATAATGTTAGTGCAAACAGAATCCGAAAAAACAACACCGTTTGGAAGAAAAAAATATATTCGTAAAACAAGGTTTTTAGGTTCTAGTACTTAAAACATATGTCCTAGAGTCTACATTTCAATGTCAATATATGCCTTACAACTGCTTACAACGTCACGCCAAGTATCATTTGTGTGATGTAAGTAATTAACGAGTTATTAAGAGTTAAGTGAAAAAAAACACGACTAAATCATGACAGTTTTCGCCATTGAATTGCACGAGTTCCTTATGTACTGACAACCTAAAAGTTACGCAATAATTAGATCATTCTTTCAATTATCTACCTGCCAAATTTTAGCTCGATGCACTCGATAATTAAAGAGATATTAATCTAAACCTAACAAGACTTCAAATGGTCGATAAACCGGCCAAGTATCAAAGGTCACCAAAAAGCGGCCTTGACTTTGTTATAATAAATAAAATAAAGTTACGCGCATAAAACAATCCTGTCCACTTGAGCGAAGCTGCGTACAGCTAGGTATAGTAATAAATAGATCCGTTTAGGCGTTTTGGCGTGAAGTAGTAACAAACATACATACACGCACACATACCGACAAACTTTGATGTGATGGGAGAACTGCAGACGGGGGGAATCCTGTTATTGTTTACCAACAATAACTCGCAGTTCACTGCAATCAATGCACTTGTAACCCCGATATCTACGGAACATAAACGAAACAATCAACGCATTCAATAAAGCCCGATATTGCTCGACCATACGACACATACGACCCGTCCAACAACGGTGGCGGGCTGACATCCGGAAATTCTGTGGACACACCTGGTCCAAACAGGGAGGAAGCCAGAGTCGAAAGCGCTCTAGGCTAGCTCCTCATCGGCACCTATCTGGAGTCTGGCGGATATTAGGTATATTGTCTTGCATATTTTTACAAGTGCTATGTTCGAGATGTGACGTCTAGTATGAAAAACGTTTATTACGTATACACCTTTTTTTATTGAAACTTCCGCGTGCGCCCCTAGGCACGTTGCCTAGTGGGCTATAAAATGAGTACTTACTAGTAATAGTTAGTACTATAAAAGTAGCTATTAAACTGCTATGGTAGGACTCTATCAACTGTACCTAGTGGTAGGACTCTAACTGCGGAATCCGCCTGGGGAAGTACCACACCTTTGCCAGTTATTCAACTGTAGTGGTAGGTAAGACTTGTGGAATCCGCATGGGGAGGTACCACACCTTTGCCAGTTATTCAACTGTAGTAGTAGGATCCCATGTTTGTCATATACATAAGTTCTGAGACATTCTTTACTTTATCTCCCTAGGTGTATATAATCTACTATTTGTATTTTCACAAAACAAACATCTCTTCATATCTAGGCTCACCTAAATAAATAAAGTTTTAAACAAGTGTCTTCTCTATAAGTATTTCACATTTTGTCGCTGATTCATCAGTATTAATTTTTAAAACTGTAGTTGGGGCAAACAGCACATAACAGCAATAATTGTAGTTACCAATAATTATAAAAATAAAACATTTTTTTCAACATAAACGTATATTGATCCACAACAGTCTAATAAAGTTATATTCTAACTCGTAAACAATACTCCATTTCCAGTTCAAGCCGCATACAACCGTTAAAAACTAATAAACGCAAACATTACATCACACTGTTGACATTCTACCAAATGTTGATGTTATAAAATACTAGTCAAGAATCTAAAATACAGATATCAGCTTAAATTCCAGATCACCGCCAGATCAAGCCTCTATAGCAATCACGCATTTAAAAAGTAGAGAAAGAATATCACTAAATATCTTTAAAAAGATTTGCAATCGGTGAAATGTATGCAAAAAAACATTACAAAGGTTCAGAAAAAAAAAAAACGATTTAAACAAGTCTTATAACCAAATAAGGTTTTAGGTTATGCCTAGTTTTATAAATAAAAATGTTTTTCCGGTTCTTTGTAATGTCGTTTTTGTGGTGTCATTTCACCAAACAACACTTTGAACGACTTAACAATTTCACCAAATTACAATTTTTGTTAAACAATATTCAATGATTTAAAATTTTCATAAAATTTAAAATCGTCGAGCGAGATAGTGGCTTGTTGATCTGGACTGAAACCAGCTTATCGGTTCTATGTCCTTGTGCTTTGTAAATAAGGTTTAAAATACATTGTAGCAGCATATCGAAAAATACTTTTATAATAAATGCAAAAGGAATGAACTTTAGTTTTAATACACATGGATACTAAATGAAATTTTTGAAACTAATTTTTTGGTATAATTTTCAAGCATTTATATATAATACAGTGGCAAACATAATAATAGCATTATATGAAGCATTTTATGTGCTTTTAGTTTACATATACGTATGTGTGTGTATACGTTTTTATCAAATATTTCTCTAAGAAATACTAACATGTATATTTTTTAAAGGCAATAAGTAGTAAAAGATATGCCATTTTTGGCTAGGCACATATTTTTTATTTGTTTTTCTATGTTTCAAGCAAACTAACATTCGTAAAATAATTATAGAAACAGTATTATACTTGTGATGTCGTCTTAAGGCTGACACGCTTTTCATAAGACTTTAATCCAAGCATAGATTAATAAAAGTAAATCAAAAATATATTTTTACTATAACTATGCGACGAAAATCGCGCGCCCTTTTTTAAAATACAGACAAATGCAAAAAGTCGCGCGACATTTTCTTGCAGTTGTGCCTATTCCCATTATATTGTATGAAAATGTGACAAGCTTAGACTAAGATAAATATGAGTCTAAAACTAACATTAAACCTTTGTTCTCTACACTTATAAGTAGGTTAAGGGTTAATTATGCGCGTTTCTGAAACAAACAAAAAAAAACAATAGTTAGAAAGTTCTGAGATGTGCTGAGTGGCGAGCCTTAATGTCAGAGTTAATATACTTCCCGAAAACCTCATGATGCTGTTATAGGACTAACAAAAAATTAAGCGACAATAGGCTAGATGACTGTTTTTTTTATTGTCCTATTCAAATGTGGCCTATAAATATAGCTGATTAATGAAAAGAAAATTAAAATCTGATCAAAAATAAGCAACTTATAAGCATTTTAATATCATGCTAGACAGAGAGGCGAAACAGCAAATCGTGACGTCACTTGTCAGGACGCCATATAAATTCTATTCTGACAAGTAAGGCGTGACGTCATTTTTTGTTTTGTGGGAAAGGGACAGAGTTGTCTCTAACAAAAACTTTAAACGCTCATATATCAAGAACATTATAAACCGAATTAAATTATTTTTTCAATAAACATACTATATTTACTTAAATTCTTCATCAAAGCTATTGGTTTCAACGATTTAAACATCAGTCATCTAGCCTATTCAAGGTGTCGTGGTGAATGCCACTCTCGGTCAAACATTCGAAATGTCACCGTAATAATTAGTTACTAGTTTTTACTCAGAGTATCACATTCATAACAATAATCGTTTAAAAAATAAATAAATAAATTGTCCTTATGCCACATAGTTTATCTATTTTATTATTCATTTATACATTTGCGACGTGGCGCCGGTCTAGTGCTGAGTCGCTAAGTGAACTATGATTATAAGGATTTTTAAACTCGCTTTAAATGCTTCACTTTGCCTTGTCATCGTCCAATGACAAAATGATCCAATAGTTCAGTCGAAGCGAACCCGATCCCGCCGAAGTGAATGCGATCCAGTCGAGCCGTAGTTTAGAGCCGAAGCGAATTCGATCCAGCCCAATAAGGATTATTTAATTCAATTAAACCTCTCACTGCCCCTTGTCAACATCCTTGATTTCAGTGATGCGTGCCTTGGGCGAGTATTTCTTGAAGATCCAGTAGTTCAGAGCTGAAGCGAACCCGGTCCAGCCGAGGAGGATTATTTAAACTTACATTATACCTCTCACTTTCCCTTGTCATCGTCCTTGATCTCAGTGATGCGTGTCTTGGGCGGGTTGTTCTTGTAGATCCAATAGTTTAGTCGAAGCGAATCTCATCCAACCGAGGTGAATCCGATCCAGGCTACGACGGATTTATTAAACTTACCATAAACTTCTCACTTTGCTTTGTCATCGTGCTTGATCTCAGTGATGCGAGCCTTGGCTTTGGTTGTTCTTGTAGATCCAGTACTTAAGAGCCGAGGCGAACCCGAGCCAGCCGGGGGATTCCGATCCAGCCGACGAAGGATTTATTAAACTTACCATAAACTTCTCACTTTGCCTTGTCATCGTCCATGATCTCAGTGATGCAAGCCTTGGGCTTGGTTGTTCATGTTGATCCAGTAGGTGAGAGCCGAGGCGAACCCGAGCCAGCCGGGGGATTCCGATCCAGCCGACGAAGGATTTATTAAACTTACCATGAACTTCTCACTTTGCCTTGTCATCGTCCATGATCTCAGTGATGCAAGCCTTGGGCTTGGTTGTTCATGTAGATCCAGTAGGTGAGAGCCGAGGCGAACCCGAGCCAGCCGGGGGATTCCGATCCAGCCGACGAAGGATTTATTAAACTTACCATGAACTTCTCACTTTGCCTTGTCATCGTCCTTGATCTCAGTGATGCGAGCCTTGGGCGGGTTGTTCTTGTGGATCCAGTAGTTGAGAGCCGAAGCGAACCCGAGCCAGCCGAGGTAGGGCACCAGAAGCAGCCCCGACGTTCTGTTTACATGCAGGAACGATATGGTGGTCGCTAGAGCCGCCGCGTCTAGAACCGCGATCTCAATGAACGCCTGGAATTTTAAACATAAAATTACTTATAAAAGGGCTAAAATTGAGAACTAAACAGGAAATATATAATAAGGGTTATAAAGTGGATTTAATGCAAGAACGTATCAACGGTTCGCAAATTATGGTCGAAAAAAATATGCATGCTAGTATTTATCCCATTATAGAACTTCGATTCGCTTGGTCAATAATCAGCCTGTTTTAATCCACTACGCTAGGCCACTTGCTGTTTGGAGAATCCACATTCGCTATTGAATTTCTTCTCCGGACATAGATTTTTCTACGATGTTTTCCTTCACCGAAAAGCCAGTAAAATGAAAATCCGTACATAAACTTCAAAGAGCTCATTGGTTTTGAGCCCGCGACCTCACGAATGTATGTTGAGCGGTCTGCGATGAGGCTACCACGGCTCGGATCACGTACGATATATAGAAATAGCATGAATTAGTTCGATTTTACGACTGAAACAATGTTTAAAGTCATTACATACCAGTTTGAAGTCCTTAAGGCCGAAGAATATGGGGGTCCACGCCCAGTTGAGCGCGAGCTGGGTTCCGTACAGAGTCAGCGGTAGCGCTGATGTCTCTGAAATAAACAAGCTACTTAAAAAAAAACAACGGACATAATTAATTATTAAAGTATAATTACTATAGGATAGCTATAAGTTTCTTCAAAAACTACTTTATTGATACAAATTTAAAATCTTTTTCTCAAATAGGGTACAAATTAGCTTGCACTGAATAAGACAAGATTGTAGTTATAGATATATGGCAGCCGAATTGTAGAATCCGCCTTATTACATAATATCTAGCCATTTTACAAAATTGAGGCGTTTTGTAATACGGCGGATTAACGTATAGCTGGATTGTCTTTGCGATACATTCTACAATACGGCGGCCTATGTTTAGCCAAATTGTAATAAAGTTGACTACAATTCAAAATGTTTACCATATTAACAAAATAAATTGGTATTAAGAAAATTCATTAAAAATTGCATTATATGATATGAAAAAAAGGCACCTGGTAAGTCAGTAGCAGGCAAACAAAATGTTTTAAATAAATAAAAAAGTCTGACTTAGGTTATCAGAGCATCAAAGCGCCGCGTGTGTCCAAAAGTAGAACTAAAGATTGCCAAAGCGGTGGATCATGACCCGCTTAATAACATTATGGCTAGCCGTGTTGTAGAACTCGAAACACGCATACAATGAGGCGGACTTTCTGTCAGCCGTAATACAATCTGGCTAAACGTTAATACGCCGCATTATATTAATATTATTAAACGGCTCTGTTTTTTAAAATGGCTAGCCATTATGTAAAACGGCGAATTCTACAATTGGGCTGCGACATATGCTGCGATATCTATCTTATCAGATGCATTTCTCGATCATGTTTATCAGCATTTGAAATGACATTTTAAGCCTGTCTACTCTTTTGAATTTTCTGAGATAAGCGTAAGTGTCGCTTCAAGAATGCACGAAAGATATCATCACGTTTAACTTATGTGGTTTTGTACATCACGTCTTTCATTAAATATATCTCAAAAAATAATCGCAAACTAAAATATGACACAAAAAATAATCAATTAATAAAATGAATTAAGTATAAAATACCTTAATAATCTCGTATTTGTAAATAAACTTCAATGTTACGAAGTACTAAGTTACTTGTGCTTTGTTTGCCGTCAAGCCATGTTAGAGGACTTCGGGCGGCACATTAACTGTGACAGCTTATAGGCAGCAGCGTAGGGCTGGCAGCTTATATGAATACGAACTTATTTAGCGCCTTTTTCTTGTGGCCTTTTTTACATAGTGGGCTAGAGGCGGGTGCGCGTTCCTTTTCAGGCAGGTTGAACGGCAATGCCTACCGGAAGCGACCTATATTCGACTTTCATTCGATTCGGCAGATTCGGCTTGTTTATTCGAACATACATCAGCCAGACGACGTTCACTGCTGGACGAAGGCTGGTACCATTGCCCTTCAAATCGAAACCAATTTAGCTTGCACTCAGCCGCTTGGCGGTTGAATAAATGGCAAAGGTGTGGTACTTCACCAGGCAGACGGCGATAGTCCTACCACTACAATGTAGAGGATGCCAGTGTTTACCTGTGAACCCTCCGCATTCCTCCCAGACGAGGTAGGAAGCATATCCCATGCCGGTGTAGAGGACGGTCCACGCCGGCCCGAACACCCACTTGGGAGGGTTCCAGCAAGGCTTCTTCAGCTCGTCGTACCATGACTTTTCACCGGGCTGGAATATACACTTCACATAAGTATCAAGGGCCTTATTAATAACCATAGTAGCTTCAGAATAGTTTGTCGTCAATTTTGTTAGTCATTTCCTTTCTTTCAAACTTGTAACTCGGTGGATAAAGTACAAAAAACGAAACGCACCGAATTCCCCATGTACCTATTTCCCTAGGTGCCAAAGTTCTTCAAAACCTTTGAGCAAGTAAAAACTAAAGCAAATTGGTAAAGAATGTAAGGTGTGTAAGGTTAGTAAAGTCTTTGTTAATTTTAGAGGACTAAATAGCAAAGATACAAAAAAAACTGCTGTAAGGGTAAGTGGAATACATACATTTTGTTTGCGGATCTGTCCAGCAAAGTACAAACCGCTAGCCCAGCCCCCGATGTTGGGCAGGATTATGGAACCGATAGCGGGAAGGTTTGCCATTATGAGTTCACTGGAAATAACATCAAAAACATAAAACACTGCTAAACATCACGGTTGTTTACTAAAGTTCTATTATTATTAACGGGACATTTACCGTGATTATGTTGTAAAATGAGATTGTGATGATGTTATAAATTGTAAAATGTGGGGAAATTTCGGCGCAGTTGCATGCACCATGTTCACGAGTAGACTGAAGAATGCGGGTGGTCGTCAAAAGAGTTCGAAAAAACATTAAGGGCATTCATAACGAATTACCCTCTATTTAAGTCTTTTACTCATATTACTGGAACTCGAACTCGAACCCAAGTCTCGACAAAACACACTCCACTCCACACGTCTACTCGTGAACATCGTGCATGCAACTGCGCCGAAATATGAGGAGCTAATTTCACAACATAATCACGGTAAATATCCCGTTAATAATAATAGAACTTTATCAAAAACATAGTTTTGAGTTTATATTATAACTAGGTATACGGCCAGTTATAGTTATTACGGTAGTTGTCAAGATATTATTATCCCATCCTCGTCGCCAATAAAGTAAACGCCATTAGCTCGAGTCGAAAACAAACTGATATTTTATTCAGATAATGTGGGTACCATTACATAAGATTTTTGAATATTTTTTTTACTATTTATAGGTTTGCGTTTGACTGCCATCTCGACTGATGTTAAACGAAGATGCAGCCTACAATGGAGCACACTTGCCTAGAAGAAACCGATTCACTCGCGACTTGAAGACACCCAGATAATAATTACAACAAGTACACATATTTAATTAAGTAGGTAGGCATGAAACAATATTACAATATTAATATATAACAGTTACTAAAATGAAATATAGTATAGTGCCATCTATCTGACATTTGTATGCCTAATCGGCACAACATGCTAGTTGTAGCTCTGTAAGACACTCATGTTCAACATCTATTGTGCAAACCGAACATGTTATAAAAAATAATATTGTATGCAAATAAATGATATTTTTCTTTATAGCCTACATATACAATGTGTAACAAAAAGGTTCAACAATACGGAAGGGCATGTATGTACTAGTCATTATGAACAACTTTTACTATGGGGTCAACCCTAAAACACATTTTTTCATTCATTAAAATTGCAAAGACAACTGGTCAGTCAGATTGTTGCTTATAAGGTAGTGATGTTGATTCTGTTATACCGCTCACTAAACTTAATTTGACAGGATGAAACCTGTTGACATCCTTTTCTAACATATTGAATTGAAATGAGACGCATATAATTTTAGTCCTGTCAGATTAGTTTAGTTTAGTGAGCGGTACAACAGAATCAACACCAGTATCTAGTATCTTTTAAGATATATCACTTATTTTAACTATCTTTTCAATGGCGATTAAATTTCTTTAACATTCTTTCAAAAATAAACATCATTTATCAGTTTTCCAATTGGACTAAATTATTATTCCACTGCCAAGTAGTAATATGGAAATATTATTGTGTACAATGGTATCATGGAAACAACAGCATAAAGGGTATCCATACAGTAATTCTGACATCTCTGAATTAAATTGTACCAAGCATTATATGGACTTTACCCCTTCATGTGTGCTTACCCCAGTTCAGGTTGTAGGTTAATAAAAATGGAAATTAAAGCAAATAAGTTTACTTATTATTGAAGTTAAACCTCTATGCTCCGAGCAAAGGTCTAGAATATAATGAAGATAGATACTTAAGTACATCTTAATAGAGGCATGTGACATTTTGGCCTAGATGATACAAGAAGTCATGTGAAATGAGTACTACTTAATAGGCCGGTTACCTATGTGAGAGAAATGTTCTAAGCCTTTACCTGATGTCTTCAATGATCTCCATTTTGATATTAGGCAAGAGTTTCTAGAAAATGTACTATGTAGCCTATACCACCGCTATCAAACTACTATTAACAATATCTTGTAAAAATGGCAACGAAGTTTACCGGGGGCTGATTAGATAAGTATTAACGAAATTACTAAAAGAAATACACTTACCAGCACGTCTGTCGATTAAATCTATAATTGATGATGTAATGGAAAGATAAGCACCTAATAAATAGCGGTGACTCAGGAATTCAAGCTCATTCAAACAAAAATTAGCATCTCTCAAACGTTATGCAATTTTGTTTACAAAAGCCGGTAACTTGAGTAGAAGTAATTACTTACATTGACAGCGTATGTTGCTAAAATACAATAGTAGAAAAGAAACTTACAGTAGAAAGTAGTGTAGATATCTTGTAGAATATCGTAGATGCGTGAGAAAAATTTATAAAGATAAAAATTCAATAAATTTTAATTTTTTCCAAGAACACAGTATTATGGTATCAAATTTAAAAGACTCGAGTTTCCAAGGCTTTCAGAGAAAATGGAACGCATGGATTTAGTCGGATTATATCTCAAACTTTGACTTTGACGTCATCGTAACGTTGACTTGACAATCTGATAAAATGTCAGATGATTTTTACGTTCCGTTTCACGCAGATCTACCTTTTGAAAGATTTTATTGTGTAGACGTAGAATAAAGTTTGTTATTGTTAGACAGTTTCCCTGTGAGTATTTGTATTCTTTGGTTTTTAACCCTCGACTCACAGATAAGAGGAGTGATTTTATATAACACTAACTAAAGCCCCGCTACGCGGAGCGAAAGGAACCACTTCCTCCCCGCAGCAGCACGTAAAATCGTATACCTACATACCTCGGGAGCAAGTAAAGAACCAGACTCAGATCTCATGTTTGTCACCCTCGGGAGACAATATACATGAGATCTGAGACATTCTTTAGTTCTTTACTTTTACTACCTAGGTTTATCTTTCTGTGGATATTGTAACTTCTGTGGCGTCAGTCGTATAGCGTAACACCACGGTAGCACATGGGTAGCACCCAATGACCCAAAACAAATGATCTGATATAGATTTAGTTTATTATTTTGTTCAAGAGAGGTGGGGACTATTAATTTTAAAAATATTATTTTTATTCTAGTTTGTGTTTGAGTTAAGAAGGGTTTTATATTACAATATTGTGTACCTACAGCCTGTACACAATAATTGTACTACAGGATCCTGTACAGTACATGATATCTAGTACAAGTAACTGCTGTCAAACTTTGGCAAGGCCTAATCCTTGGAGAATCTAGCTCTCTGGGTATATAATCAAAAGGCCTAATCAGTCCAGTCTGGATCATGTAGCAGCTCCTTTAACAATCAGTGCAATAGGTGCATGTAAGACATTCTACGTCAACGTGGGATCTAGCCTTTGATTATGAGAGAGAACTAGATCCTCCAAGGATCTAGCCTACCTCTGAAACAGGAAACTAAAGTAAGCGGATCTTACCTCTTTGTACCCTACCCACCCATTATATCCTACGAGAGATAGAGGAGCTAAATCCTCCAAGTATCCTATCAATCATTACTCAGTTTTTTCATTAGTCAAATCGTAGTTAATGGACTAAGAATGAAAAAACCAAGGGCTGGAACCACAGAAACGGTCGGAGGTCCCCGAAATGACAAATGCTCATAACAAAGGGTAGTTCTAAATTCCAAAACTTGACCTTCGTCAAGAGAACGTTACTAGCATTACTCTTTTTGAGGCTATAACCGAGTCTTTGTCTAACCATTTGTTTGCGATTTGTTGTCGATTCAATTCGTTTTTTCTCATAGGTTTTTTTGTTAGGTAGTAGATAGGTACAAATACGAATACAAATAGTTTATTGATAACACCAAAGTTACAATTCAAATTTAATTTCAAGTATGTCACAAAAAAATAATCACTTACTAAAATGAAATAATAATTACAAAAATAATCGTTATAATGGTTAATAATCTCTTATTTTAAAATAAGCTTCAATGTCATAAAACAAATTCTCTTGTAACCACGCTCTGAGCTTGGTTTTGAAGCACCCGGTGGAAGGAGCATCCCGAATGAAAGCTGGTATACGGTTGTAGATCGCTGGTAGATAGGATCCTATCTATCCTATCCTATCTACCTATCTACTACCTATCTACCTAGGTTTGAGTTTTATCGATTTAGGATGGAGTCCTTAGATGTTGGACTCGACTCCGGTCGACTGCCATTCTCACGTAAAAGAAGCTGCTATAACAGTAATGCTAGGCGCTTAGTTATCGAGAATGTTCCTGGCCCAAATAACATTTATTTAATTATACAAGGGCGGATCCAGCTTTTAAGCCAGGGGGTCATATATAGTCGAGTCGAGGTCTAGTTAGCAGTCAGGCTCCAATTCCATGACTACTAGAAAAGCTATCATTAGTCGACCTACACTCATCCGTGGGGGGGTCATGACCCCAATGCCCCCCCCACCTGGATCCGCCCTTGCCTTGATTATGTACCTACCTAAGTATAAGTACGTTACCTACTTACCTACATATTTTTGGATAGTTTCTGTTTTTAAGTAGTTTCTGTTTCTGTTTTTGCTTACATACTGGTAGCTCTGTCACCAAATCATAAAAAAAGAAGTTTTGGCGAGAGTGCGAAAAAAACACGTCGCCGCATTAGGATATACCTACCTATTCCAAAAAATATTGTTTAATGGATTGTTAATGTTAAAAAATTGAGGTATTTATTCGTAACTAGGGCACGACTTTGACTTGACTAACTGATTTTCGGTGACTGACTGTCATTTTATGATTTATTTGATCTAAACCTATCGAAAACTTGCAAAATTGCATACAGGGCAATGGCAGAATGCAATAAAGTGCGAAGCCAAAAATTTAAAAGAAGTATTACACAGCGCCTATCGGGCAGCCATGTCGAGCGTAAACGGAAAGTAATTCACAAAAATATAGCGATTCCGCACTAGATTATTTATTTTCGATAGTTTTTGTGCTAGGGCTAGTACTACCCTGGATTATTCTCGAAACTTGTCCACGGTAGATAGAAGGCCAAACGTGTCCGCAGACGGCCTTACTCCTTAGTAAGGCCAGAGCAGTAATAAATCAAGTTGACGAATCTATCTGCGTCTAACCAGCCTACGAACTAAACTGATTCCATCGACATTGGATGTTTTACTGGATTGTAGATTACTAGTGACAGATGGCTTTAAATAATTCTAACTGAAGGTCGTAGAAAATCGACGTCTCTAGTTTTGGGTAATCTTGCTCAGAGAAGTTCCTTGTTTCATAAAACATATTATGCCAAGAATAAAAGTGTAAGGGCTGCCTTGTTCACCGTAATAGTTATAAGCTATATATATGCCGTAACGTCCACGTTACATTTGTTTGTGAAAATTTCATACATTCGTGATATTGTAGAAACATTGACGATCTATGCCGTACCTCGAAAATGTAAGGAGCTGGGTTCGTTCCCGGGCCCGTATCATTCAGTTCTTTAGAATTTTAAATAGTGAACAAAAAACAGCTGTCCATTGATTTCCTGTTCTGCTACTGTCTATCCATAGGATGAGTTTTGGCGGGAACACGGAAGAATCATGTCGTTGCATTCAATTATTTTTTTTCGCGAATTAATGATAAAAAATGGTGGTGTTTTATTCATTGAGTGTTGAATTACATGCACGAGTGTGGGCAAGTGATATAATGTGGTGAAACATGTCTTTTCGTGTTGTTTTCAAAACTCCCTAGAAGCTCATAGTAAAGTCGCCACAACTTTACTAGGGCATGACTTGGACTCGACTATGACTAATTTCGTGTGACTGACTGTGATTTCATGACATAGGTATTTGACTTGATTTTAATAAAGAAGCATGAAAATTCATTAACTTGACAATGGTAGAATGCTCATCGTGCGATGCCAATAACTAAGAAAAATAAATATTAAAAAAAACTGTCCATTTATCGAGGGTGAATGACATTTAAAACCGACTTCAAAAAGGAAGAAGATTCTCAACCGAATGTTTAAAAAAAAAATGTTTGTTACCTGAGAACTCCGTCATTTATTGACCGATTTGGTTTTTTTTACTACTTTACCGATTGGGCCCATAGAAATTTCATCAAAATCAGAGCAGGTCAAAATAACTGAAAAAATATTATGTCATCCAAGTAAACATAACTCTGTGTATTTTCTGTAACTTTCAGTCGTGTTTATGGAGATGGTGGAGGTGGAGGTGGTATTATTCGAAGTCGGTTTAAAAAAATACTTAGCTTGTTTTATAGTACAGCTACCTCATCACTTCGCTTACCTCCCTGTGCCCAGAGGATATCCTTCAAAGCATCGTAAACGCAGTGTTGGTAGTAATTTTGTCGTTACAACGTCTTGAGTCGTATATATAATTATTATAATATGGGTTATTTGCTTGTGTAGCTGTGAGATAACGCAGGTGTGACTGGAAAACTGCGAAAACATAAAAGTAGTACTTTTCAACTTCAAAAAAGGAGGTTCTCAATTCGATTAACTGTTTTTTTTTGTGTTTATGTTACGCGACTACTCCGCCAATTACGAACTGATTTTGATGATTCTTTTTTATTTGATAGATGTAATACTTCAGAGGTAGTCAAATATAAATTTTATCGAAATCGGCTTAGTAGTTTGGTTTTTATATCAAAATTACTAGAAAATATGAAGATGTCATCCAGGTATTTGTAGTTGAAGTCAGTTGTATTTAAAAAAAAAAGATATTCGATAATAATATATCTTTATTTATAAAAACGAAGTAAACAATTATACAATTCTACTGTTAATTAAATCCTAGAAATTACATCAATAACTTAAAAAATATGTTTTACAACACATTTGCTCAAAAACTGCGTTTACGAAGCCTTTATACATCGTTCGAAAGTTAAACATTACCATACAACGGACCGTGCGATAAAGTAGGTACTCTCAGCTAAGTACCTATTTTACCGCACGCTCAGTTGTATAGCGCCGTGCGTAAACTTTACGGTGTTTTTTTAATTTTCATAAAAATATATAAGAATTCCACAAGGAGTTTCACATTACGAGAATAAATAAGCTAAATGATCGTACCTCCTTGGAAGCACTTTTGCTCAATGCGTTTGTCTCACTATAGTACTAAATAGAAAATAAATATTATAATTATAATAGAAAATGAGACCAAAGATGTAGTTCTAATTTTCAACACGCGCTGTGCATTTGATAGTGTTAAGTATTTATTTGTATCAAGTTTTTGATAATTTTCAAGTCGAATGTGTCTCAGACACAGTTAAAGTCACTCACAATCAAGTCCAGTCATGCCCTAGTAAAATCGTGGCATCATTACTACAAGCTTTTTTTTTTTCGGAGTTTTGGAAACAACACGAAAAGACACACATATAAGAAACGTTTTAACGAAGACGAACTTTAGAACGACTTTTTTTTTTGCTCCTAGATAGGTTATGACATCACACTTTGTGTATATCCCAGTGTTTGAGTATTTAGTTGCACTTTCCGACCGATATTTATAAACAAAATAATAAAGTGTGTCTCATTATCTGTTGTAAGTACTTCTGTTATCTCGTTATTTTCACGCAATTGTGTTGTAAAACGTTGTATGGCACACGTGCGGAATTGGTTTTTACAAACTCGTGACTATGGTAAGCTCGTCTACTCGTTTGTAAAATCTAAATTACCGCACTAGTATCATAATAGTACATTATGATACAAGTGTGCTATGTTGGTCATTACACTAGAGACAATATTATGCGCGCGAGCCGCAGGCGAGCGCGATAAGGAAGCCGAGAGCGTAATGACTAATAGCACAAGAGTTTCATACGACTGTTTTCATTACACTTGCGAGGAAAAAACAAACTTTTTTTGATAATAATAAACCACAAGGCGAAAACGTCAACAAAAATTTGCGGAAAATGGCGCCCAAACCAGCAATGCGCGCGCAGGTTGACATTTACTTCAGCGGCATAAGAACTCTTTGTTGATATTACAAAAAAACTGTAAGTATTACCCGGCTATATTAAGAGTGCTTCGTATACATACGTCTAATTGCAGTCACGTACAAACTTGACTTTACCGGGTTATACCTATTATAGCACAAGTGCCGTAATGTAAAGTAAAAAGCACGCGTGCGTAATAGCTTGGATTATGAGCCTAAAACCGATGTAATAAGATCTACTTTACGAGCAAGTGTGATGAAAAGTAGTTTATATATTATTCCGGATAATAAGCTATTTCCATTCCGAATTTTATCCTAATCCGTTCAGCAGTTGGTCCAAACCAATAAATGTTTGAGCTCCGTCGGTTCTGTCATTCGGTTTACAGCTTGGTTTACATCGCACTTAAAAATAAGGCTACATAGAAAAGATACCTGTTTGCCTGTATAATGTAGACAGGAAGATTAAACTGTTACTATGTTGCTTATTTCTCTTTGTCTCTCCAAGTTTTCAGACGTACCTGTATTCAAAAGGATTAGAGACGATCAGAGGGATAATTTCAGCCCCTTTAGAAAATAAAAACTAAGTCGTCGTTGCATTTTGGGAGAGAATGGGCCTCGGATTCGTAATGTCGTGGTTGCGATCCCAGGCACTGTGTTCATTGGAATTTACGTACGAATTAAGTCCGGGGGAAAAAAAATGTTGGGGTATGTGAATCCGCCAATCCGCCCCGGGCTAGCATGTGGAAGCAATCGCTTTTTGAGAGTAAGCTAACAGCACCAGCCAGAAGTGGGATGTTAGAGGCTGTTGCAGACGGATATTATAGCTGATCAATAATAATAACATTCCAATTACCCATATAAATTTTATCGAAATCGGTTCAGTAGTTTGGTTTTTAAATCAAAATAGCCGGAAAATGATGTCATCAGGTAATCAAAATTAAAGTCGGTTGTTTTTTTTTAAAGTATTATTTATTGCATATCTTTTACTTTAATAAACAATTAGCTGGTACCTATACATAACGTAATATTGTGTGCAATTTATTTTTACAGATTGATTTGTCCTTCTGTCCTTTCTTATCTGAGCTTTATGTCAAATTTCATAGCTTGTGTGGCACGCACAATGTTTATTGTTTAATTTGTTTAGGGGCTTTTTATTGTTTTAAACTTCATTAAAATATTTCGTCCAAATATACATTTATAGGTACTTAGGTATACTTACCTAAGTAGGTAAGTATACCTAAGTACCTATAAACTTACTTTACCTATTGTAATTTATAGAAACACTAACTGCGGCTAAACGATGATGATGTTGAAAAATAGTACATTAAGATACAAGTGTGCTATGTTGGTCATTACACTAGGGCGCTATTATGCGCGCAAGCCGTAGGCGAGCGCGATAAGGAAGCCGAGAGTGTAATGACTAACATAGCACAAGAGTTTCATACAACTGTTTTCATCACACTTGCGAGGAAAAAACAAACTTTTTTGGTAATAATCAACCACACAGTGAAAACGTCAACAAATATTTGCGGAAAATGGCGCCCAAGCCAGCAATGCGCGCGCAGGTTGACATTTACTTCAGCGGCATAAGAACTCTTTGTTGGTATTACCCGGCTATATTAAGAGTGCTTCGTATACATGCGTCTAATTGCAATCACGTACAAACTTGAATTTACCGGGTTATACCTATTATAGCACTAGTGCCGTAATGTAAAGTAAAAAACACGCGTGCGTTTGTACGTTTTTTTTGTGCGTTTGTGCGTTTGTATGAACCTAAGCCGATGTAATAAGATCCACTTTACGAGCAAGAGTGATGAAAAGTAGTTTATATATTATTCCGGAAAATAAGCTATTTCCATTCCGAGTTTTATCCTAATCCGTTCAGCAGTTATGGTCCCGTCTTTACCATAGGAGCACACGGGGCCCGTGCCCAGGGCCCCCACCCGCAGGGGGCCCCGAAGGACCGACAATTTCTCTTACATTTCTTATTCTTATTCGCAAACATGTGTAACATTATATGGGGCCGATAAGTCCTGCACTGACGTCCCGCTTGGGGTGTATTGTGCATTTCCCCCGCCAGACCCGAGTCAACCCAGCTCCTTGAAGTAACGGAGCGAGGGTCTGGGCCGCTGGCATAGTAACATTTAACTCTTACATTTATTCTCAATACATTTTCGTGGATTAATTTCATTATGGAAAGAGCTAAGCTCGGAGTTACTTTGCGCGATAAAATCCGGAACGATGTTATTCCCCAAAGCACCAAAGTCACCGACATAGCTCGCAGGTTTTGCAATGTGAAGTGGCAATGGGCAGGCGACATCGCTCGGAGAACTGATAACCGATGGGGAAGGAAGGTTCTTGAGTGGCGACCGCGAACCGAAAGACGCAGCGTAGGAAGGCCTCCCACTAGGTGGACCGACGACATTCTAAAAGTCGCGGGCAACCGGTGGATGCAAATGGCAGGTTGTCGTACAGTGTGGCGGTCTAAGCGGGAGGCCTTCGTTCAGCAGTGGACGTCTCCGGGCTGATGATGATGATGAAATTTTCGTCGGGCACAGTAACAGTGAGCACCCGGGTCGAATATAAACTTGCTTAAATAGGTATGTCTTAAAATTTTAGTCATAATTATGTTGATTTTATAACAAATTAAGACAAAATCAAGTCAAACTATGCTTTTTTCTTTTAGAAGTATATAATTTCCATAAGTTTTGACTTGATTATGACTTATTTGGATTATTTAGGATCGATTTAAGGCAAAAAAGTCTTAAAAATGTTAGTAGGTATAATTCGCTCTCTTTACTTTCCAAAAGGGCCCCAAATTCTTATGGACCCCAGCATAATTAAATTGGCCTTGGTTGTGGCATTGAAAGTACGTACTATATCGTCTCTAATACAACTATACAAATCGCATATACGTACTAAACGTGCATGGCATGTCTATTTTCAATGAATGGAAAATACATGTGTGGCGAATTTCCTTTGTGGAGAGTTTACAAAGACCCTTACCTATATTTGATGTAGAATTGTCGCAACTTACAGCAATAGTCATGCGTTTCATAGCTATAATTGCAGAATCTAGTCTGAATTTCAAGACAGTATTGACATTTCCTGCAAATTTAAATTTGCTTATAGAAGTTAACTTGTGCAACTTTTCGTGGTACGAGGAAGGAGTTGTTAACTTTGCACAGAAATCTTCCAAACGACGATCCGAAGAAATCTAAGCCGTATTATAGTGGGTATCAAGGTGTACATTAAGGTGTAGAGTATACGTGTGGTAGATGCATGTGGAAGCTGAATTTCAGGCGCGCCCGCTACGAAATGCTGAAATGTCGATGCAAGTAAAGACTGTAGTACAGTTCAAGCTTACTAGAGCTCGCATATTATAGCTTCACTATATCTTAATATTCTTGTAAACTAGCTACAGGTACTATTATTTATTCTGTGCTTCTGTGTATAGTTTACAATGTGTAGTTTCAGCCACGTGATGATGAAAAACAGTGATGATATCAATGATGACACACATACCGAGAAACTTTTGCATTTATAAAATAATAAATAAATATTTAGTCAATGTCCATCAACGGCCAGAAGACGTTCACTAGAACAAGGCCTCTTAAAAAAGGGGTTTGCAATAACCCCCACGCGGCTTGGTGATCGCAGAATGCTCACCACCGTTAACCGAGAGGACGCTGCAATGCTGCCCGTCGTCCGGTGGTTCTGGGTGCAGTTTCAGGACATATCCAACTTCACTCTATCCTACTAATTTTGTAAACTACTTAGTTGCCTCCCGCAGCTAGTTTACGATGTTTCAGCCACGTGTTAATGAACGGTGAAAATGATGACATACGTACCGACAAAGTTTCGCATTTATAATACTAGAGGTCGCCCGCGACTTCGTCCGCGTACGGAAAAAATTCGGCCCACTCCCAAAATTCACCACTTTAAAAAATGATCCCGAATTCCCCAACAACTCCCGAACTCTACCAACTCTACCAACTCCCAAAACTTCCGTTCCTTTGAATGAACTACCCAAATATCAATTTTCATCACTATAACTTCAAAAACAAAGAACTTTCCATACAACATTCCCCCTACTTCAATCGTACCCGTCAAAAAAAAATTTGGAAACTCATTCATGTAAAAACGGACCCGATCGGATTTGGATGAAATTTGGTAGCGGTACCGTATATATTCTTTAAAAAAAAAGGGTTAGTTCCTAAAATTATAATAGATGGCGTGAAGTCGTTTGAAGAGTTTTGGCGGGAACACGGAAAAATCATGTCGTTGCATTCTATTACTTTCTTAAACTTGTGTTTTTTCGCAAATTAATGATTAAAAATGGTGGTGTTTTATTTATTGAGTGTTGAATTACATGCACTAGTGTGGGCAAGTGATATAATGTGGTGAAACATGTCTTTTCGTGTTGTTTTCAAAACTCCGTAGAAGCTCATAGTAAAGTCACCACAACTTTACTAGGGCATGACTTGGACTCGACTATGACTCGTTTCGTGTGACTGACTGTGTTTTAATGACATATTTGACTTTATTTTAATAAAAGAACACAAAAACGTGAAAATTCATAAACATGACACTGGCAGAATTCACATCGTGCGATGCCAATAATATAAAAAAAAAAGGAAAAAGGTTTGAAATTTGTTCTGTCAAACTTGTCAATTTGACATTGATTGTCAAACAGTTCATTTCGTTTAAAAACAAAAAACTCTTTACTCATTGCAGTATGCAGTTTGTTTCATAGAGACGTATAATGCTACTTCGCTTTTTATACCAGGGTTTGCGGGTGAATTCGCACATCATCATATCACACTATTAGGTATAAATGCGAAAGATTGTCGATATTATTGTGTGTGTATATGTGTATGTATATATGATTGCGACCTCTTCACACCAAAACGGCTGAACGAATTTTGGATGAAACTCGGAATTAATTGATGAATGAAATGAATGAATTTTGGATGAAGATTATTATTTATTATGTATTATTTTTTTTAACAGGCATAAGCCTTTATTAACTACAACAAACTACAATGACTACCTAGCCTACCACACAACAAAAAACAAAAGGATTGTATCCAGACCGATGAAAGTCTAGAGACAATCCAAATGCTCAAACCCACTACCAGTCGGCAGCGTACCCAGCATGCTGGCGGCATTGCCACGCTGGATGGCAATGCTTATGCGTTGAGCCAAATAAACGCCAGCATTTTGATCACGCGTCGAGTCGACCAGGCGCTCGGATATGTTTTTGAAAAGATGATGAGCTCCCGGTCCCCACGGACCCAATGTCTCAACACCAAACGGCTCAAATATGTAACCTCTGCCGAGGTTAGCATATTTGCGCCGCTTGTGCCGCTCCGCCGAATTTGCCGCCGCACCAGCCCTACTCTGTGTCTCAGGAAGATGTGACGGTGCCAAAGTATCAACGCAAGTTGCGTCCCATACAAGGGGCCGTCCCATCTTCCAAGGCACAAGTGTCATACCGTCAGGTCTTTTGCCATCGTCACGCGCAAGGCCGCTCGGTTCGAGCACAGCTGCAACATTGGCGGTGGATAAAGCCCGGCGTATGACATCATTCAGGCTAGCGTGGCGGCCGATCCGACCAGCGCTTCTTGAGCAAGAGAGACCATGGTGACCGAGCTGATCGACAACAGTACCACACTGGCAGCGATGGGCCTCACAGCACCTTGCACCCAAGCGCAAGCTGACAGCTAGACGAAATGCAGTTGGGTCCAAAAGGCTACCAGTGTTAAAGGAGGGAATAGCCTGCAACCAAAGACCTGATTCCCATACAGAGACAGCAAGGATACGAGCGCGATCTGCGACGCTAGTACACGTATCTAGAAGAGATTTCCGTGCTAGTTCACAGATCGGCCCATCCCATAGTCTCTGCGAAGACAAAGTCCTCGGAAAATCAGTATTTGGGCAAGCCTCCCTCCAAACATTCTTGGCCTCATTCAAATGAGCTACTACTACACCGGAATGGCCTAAAGAGGGAAGAAGGATTTTTTCAATTAATTTATGTGTACTATGAACTGAGGACAAGAAAGCTGGTAGAGCTACACTTGAAATTTTGCGGATCCCTAAGCCTCCTAACCTTACTGGTAGTGAGGCTTGTGACCATGTCCTGTCATTCATGTCAACATTCAAAACCGATATTAGTGTTTCCTTTACGACATTGTCTAAGCTCGAAAGGAGCTCACCGTGTTTCCACAGTGGACTACATCGTAAAGTGTATATAAATTTTGGCACAAACAGACAATATTTGATAATGGTAAACGCCATGTGGGCGTTAATATTGAGTAACCTCCTGGAGGCACTCATAAAATTTTGAATTTTTTCTTCTACGAAAGGTGAAAAAGACTCATCTAAAATCGGTGAACCCAGTAGGCGAAGAGAACATCTATCCACAGATTTGATGTTTGGAGCCAAATCATTAAATTTTGCAATAACCAAATCTTTGTTCGGACATGAATCGCAAACATAGAGTTCGCATTTTGAAAAATTTAGTTCTAAGCCAATAAGACGAAATTCGTCTATGAGAATTTGCAAATCATTTAGGACAGTGCTCACATCACCTCCTAAGGTTCCGTCATCCAAATACCAAACATTAAGTTTGGATTGGAGACGTTGAATAATTGGATGAATGGCCAGGCTGAAAATGGCGGGACCGAATGGATCACCCTGTTGGCAGCCTACTGAAGATAACAAAACATTATTTTGGTATGTTAATTTTGTGGGATTGCCGTAGCATTGCCAAAGAAAGTTGAAAACGTCTGGAATTTTGTCTTTTATTTGTGTCAACAGGGCGCCTCTATCGACCGAATTAAAAGCATTTTTGACATCCACCTTTAGTAGCACCTCTCCACAATTTTGATCCAAAAAAGTCCGGAGAGAATGAACAGCAGCCTCACACCCACCTCGCGAACCAAAACCAAGCTGTATTGGTTGGAAAAGGCTACTCAAAAGAGCAACCTTTTGCCTACAGCCTGCCTTGGCCGCGAGGCGACGGTATGTGGTGCCGACCGCAATAGGCCTGATACCACCATCTTTTTTGATAAGTGCGCATAAATTTGCGCCGTACAAAATTTCGATAACGTCACTATTGACTCGTCCCGACAACATAAGACTTACCAAAGCTGTAAGGTCTTTTAAGAGGGTCTCGCCCACCTCACCAGAGCTAAAAGATAGAAGATCTTTTAGATGTTGAGGTGTTAGGCCATCAAGGCCGCCAGCTGAGCCACTCTGAAAAGACGCCACAGCCGTTGCAATCTCCTGAGTCTGGACATCAATGGCAACGTCATCAGGTTGTGGTGGCTCAGGGAGGTGGAGGTTTGCCGCCGCAGGTGGATGTTTGTCACGAAGTGACTGAATCGTTTCTAATGTGTGGGGGGCAATGGTGTCGCTCGAGAACAAGACACGTGCGGCGCCTTTGATATCACCATCACTCATTTTGTTCTCTACTAATTTAAAAGTAACCGAATCGTCAGATTTTTTTGAATTTTGATTATTACGCCTTTTAGGCGGAATAATATTAGCAAGACCTAAAAGGTTCTCTTCCGATACTTTGTACTTTACACAGTTTTCCTTTACTCTAGTGGTAAGGGATTTTTTGTTAGACGGGTCCGAATGAAC
This sequence comes from Erannis defoliaria, assembly GCA_905404285.2. Classification (NCBI taxonomy): domain Eukaryota; kingdom Metazoa; phylum Arthropoda; class Insecta; order Lepidoptera; family Geometridae; genus Erannis; species Erannis defoliaria. The sequence goes on from FR990066.1 coordinate 16,049,934, forward strand.
GTAAAGCACATTGTATGGAAAAGAGAGGAGATGTTCCCAGGCCTGCTTTGAATTTTGGGTAACGGCATTCCGAATAGCAAAAGATAAACTTTGGGCAACCGAAATTCGAGCACCACGCGGGATACGTTTTAAAATCGGAATAGAATTTTTTAATGAGCTTAAAACCTCCCAAAATGGTTTGGCAGGAGTAGCAGCGCTCATTGAACTGCTACTGGCTACGTTTGAGCCTGAAATTGGAGCCGAAAGTGGAATTTCATGAATTTTGTGACATCTGGTCTTGTGAATTTTGAGGCCTTTTTGGCCTTTAAAAAACTTGGCCTGGGGGCACTCTGTACACTGTATCATGTCCTGTTGCGACACCACGTTGATTTTTGATACTGCATTTCGCCCAGAAGGGGTCGAAGATGCCATGTTACAATAAAAATCTTATCTCATAAAACTTAGATTCCCTAGTGACGCGACGGACGGTGACGTCTGCCAGACGTCAGGCGGTGACACGGCTTGAACTGCGCCGACTCGCCAGACGGCGCGCCGTTGACATGGAAACAGAAAACAAGAGTGTTTTAGAAAATATGAAATAAAGTAACTTAGGGGCTGTCCCCAGCCCTACAAACAATACCTCGGCGGAGTCAGAGGTAGAGCAGGCGGCTGGTGAGCAGAAACAGCCTGAAAACTTGCGAAATGCTGAAAAAGAAACCGGAGAAAAAATTTGTCAACCGAAGTTGACAAGAACTTTTTTTTTTTTTTTTTTTTATGTATTATTATCATAATGATTATAAACACCGTTTCTCATCATCAAGCGGGTGAAACCACAAGGCAAAGCTGGTAATAAATATATATATGTCGCAATCGAGTCGTATCCGGGACGCCAGCGCCACCTGGTGGCACTCGATGGAGTCGGTGACGTGCGCGCCGTCGATCGGTGACTTCACTTTCCCATTGGCGAGCGGCGCGTGCGGTGGACACTGAACCATCGCGCGTTTTGTGATACGTATCTACCTACAACTTGTGTGCCTACCTGATTACTGTACTGTGCCTGTGAAGATTATAATTTGATTGATTGTACGAGCATGTTTTATTCTCATCCGACACTACCCACCGACGACGCCCACTGCTAAGAGGATCAACGATGAGTGCTGATGATGATGGCGAAAGGACCCTCCTCCTCCTCCGTCATCAGAAGTGGGATCAGTGTTGGATCAGAACAAGGAGACAGACATCTGGCGAGCCATGTTTGAACAAACAAGATAAGAAGACGCGAGCATTGATTGAGGCGCTACAATCACCAAAACCAGCCTACCGTGAAGAACTACCTGCATGCGATCCTGAAAAAAGATACCGACGCAAGATCATTGTGCGTGACGGCAGATTTGTGTTTCGCCAAAAATCCAGCAAGCGGCAGTCGTCTTGTTCTGGCGGTCAGCAAGGCGCTAAATGGTAAAGCATCGACGTGGCTATCACAAATTGCCTACGAAGGAATGACATGGCACGAGTCTATGATAATTTTCACGGCACGGTTTATTTCAACCGAGACATTGGCAGGTCCGTTCATTAAAATGAACGGCGAAAAACCTGATTGAAAACGAAACACTACCCGCGTTCGCGAGTCGTTTTATTAGTTCACTGATTAATCATTGGAAAGATGTGAACAAGGTGGAAATTGCCGTAGCAACAGTACTCGCACACATTTCACAGTTTGACCCGCGACTTCAAAGAATGGCGTTCACTACAAACGTTATATCGAGGGAGAAAAACTGCAGCAGAAAATAAACGCATTTTCACACTTGAAGCGCTAGATCACCATCGGACAATACGAATTGAGTGCAGAAGCAATCCCATAGACTCGAGTGGCAGACCTGCACCACCTACATCATCAAGTCGAGCAGCGCAGCAGCCGACAGCGAAGCCCTTGGCGTGCTTTAAATGTGGCAAGCCGGGTCACACAGCCATCCGGTGCATGAGCGACGGCGGCGGCGGCGGCAGAAGCGGCGGCGGCAGAGGCAGCAGCGGCGGCGGCACAGGCGGCAGCGGCGGTGGCAGCGGCAGCAGCGGGCGGCTGACATCGTCGGCACGCGCAGCGAGTGGCGCGTTGACGTCGGCGTCGTACAACCACCATCGGGCGTGTTACATCACAAAGGTGACTGATATGCTTTGCTTATGATTCTGGCACTGAATGCTCGTTGGTAAAAGAAAGTTTCGCTTCGAACTTTAGTGGTAAACGTGCTAGTAATGTTGTTGCTATGACTGGTAATTGGTCAAACACGAGTGTTCAGTACAGAACAGATTTTATTGTGTAGTGATTAACGATCACTCTCTCGAAATTTTGTTGCATGTTTTGCTCGATAACTATTTGCAAAATGCTGAGGTCGCGAGATTTTAAACCAGGGGTTTTCTGTAAACATAAAGGCAACGGAGCTTTCGATAACTAAAGTTCTTTGTGTAAATTCGATGAGTCATAATAATGATACCACGCTTCAATCAGATTTAACTGCTACTCGTATCGTGACTGCAGTAGGTAACAGGCAATGATAAGTCTAGGCTTTGATTTTTTAATTAACGGTTTACCTACGACGAGCTAAAGATGATGCGGATGAACGTAGCGTTGATAGACGAACGGTAGTGAAGGTAGACTGCCATGAGAGATTTTTGGGTTCGAGTCTTGACTTCAGAAAATTGCCAGCAGGTCACGTACGAGTATCAGTCGAAATCGATGTAGATGATGTTAACGATGAAGTTCAAATTTGATTTCTGATTGAAACTTGAGTAAGGGGACTCTAGGTGCTATAGTGAGTTGTGTTCGACCGTGCCAGTAGCTAATTCGTAGTCGTAACCCGGTAGAAATCGGTATCTCTTGAGGCAACTCAAGTAGTCCGTGGGAGCGCGGTGTGCGTTTGGCTCTGGTCGAGTTCGGGGTCTGTAAAGACCATTACGTGTGGTCACGAGGGGGTGACACACGGAAGATCTTTAAGGGATCTGATCCATTCGCTGGATGTGTGAGAGCAATGCGATTGCTAGTCGGCTGGATAGCCGGGGCTCTAGATGTCTTACTCGAGAGTTTAGAGAGTTTGTAGAGTCTGAAAAGTTGATTCGAACGACTGTGGTACACGGCCCAGGCTACCGATGTTTGTATTTTCGGTAATTCTAATGTCACATTATTGATTAAGAAATAAAAATGTAGAACTCGTTTTCGTTCGTTATTCATCTGGTAAATGAATCTAGAGTTTGGTCAGGAGTGACCGAGTGGAACAAATTTCTGTCGTAGACTATTTGTTCGCAGGGTAACCATCACACGAGGACGTGTGCAAGCAGGATGACCGTGTCGCAATCGAGTCGTATCTGGGACGCCATCGCCACCTGGTGGCACTCGATGGAGTCGGTGACGTGCGCGCCGTCAATCGGTGACTTCACTTTCCCATTGGCGAGCGGCGCGTGCGGTGGACACTGAACCATCGCGCGTTCTGTGATACGTACCTACCTACAACTTGTGTGCCTACCTGATTACTGTACTGTGCCTGTGAAGATTATAATTTGATTGATTGTACGAGCATGTTTTATTCTCATCCGACACTACCCACCGACGACGCCCACTGCTAAGAGGATCAACGATGAGTGCTGATGATGATGGCGAAAGGACCTTCCTCCTCCTCCGTCATATAAATACCTATTGATGGAATTTTTAATACACAGCGCCATCTAGCTATATATCTAACCCTGTTTTAAAAAATCACGCGAAATCATAGCAGTTTTTTGACGGTTTTATGAGTGACACTAGGGTTACTTTTTCTTACTTATCTATAAGATGTGAGAAGTGAAACTAACGCATCGTAACGTAATCATTTAAAAAAAATTAGATTAGAAGAAAAAAAATTACAAATCACCTCTATTTTTACACATTACAACAGTTTTGATCATTACATTTTTACAAATTTAGCACGAAAATGTACTCATTTGTAAATAATATAGTTTGTCATGAATTGAAGCTCTTAGTTTTGAAAAAAATATCTATAGTGCTTGTAATAAATTAAAAATGGGTCTGAACCCACAAAAACCGAATCTTGACACGCACGAATCTGCGTAACTGCCTAATTTTTGCTCCGCTAAACGTGGTCCTATCTCATTCAGCTTTAGAATAATGATTGATCGCAGTAAAAAATGTGTTTGAAACATTATGGATGTGCGCGGCCTTAAGGGAACCAGATAGTTGATAGAATAATAGGGTAGATGACTGATGTTTATATCGTTGAAACCAATAGCTTTGATGAAGAATTTAAGTAAATATAGTATGAATATTGAAAAAATAATTTAAATCTGTTAACAATGTTCTGATATATGAGCGTTTAAAGTAATTGTTAGAGACAACTCTGTCCCTTTCCCACAAAACAAAAAATGACGTCACACCTTACTTGTCAGAATAGAATTTATATGGCGTACAGAGAAGTGACGTCACGCTTTGCTGTTTCGCCTCTCTGTCTAGCATGATATTAAAACACTTATAAGTTGCTTATTATTGATTAGATTTTCATTTTCTTTTCATTAATCAGCTATATTTAAGGGCCACATTTTAATAGGACAATAAAAAAAAACAGTCATCTAGCCTATTATATACTTAGGTACTCTTTTTTTGTCCCAAAACAAACATCTATGTCCAAAGCGTATCTTGCAGTGTGTAACAGGCGTAAGACAGAAGCTTGCGGCAAACGCTCGTTTATGCCGCGTTTCCACTGCTATGCGGCGGACCGTGCAGTATGCGCGCGCCTTTATATCGTACGTCAGCATAAGCACAGAATAAATAATAGTACTACGTAGCTAATATGTGTATATAAGCTGAATATGTGTCATTGTTTGTACCTTCTACACTAGGGTTACTTGGAAATGATTAGGTACCAAGGTTATTATTAGCTTATTGTATTCATCATTGTGAACAGCTTTTATTAGACCACTGTTTTAATATAAGCTATCATGGTTGTTCATTTCATTTGTAGCGTATCGCCCGTGGCGTAGCTTGTCTAGGTAATTCTAAACGATCACCGATGTTAAGTTACGGACGGTCCAGTCAGTCTTCGGATGGGTGATCGTGAGTGGCACTTATTTCTGAGGGCTACCGTGGTTCGGATCGATCACACGTTAAATTGTTGGTCCTGGTTGTTTGTTCTAGTTTCTATAACAACAACCGTCAGCCATGTCAGAGGCCTTCGGGCGGCACATTAACTCTGACACTAGGGCTGGCCACTCAGCCTATACGAACTTACTTTTTTATTACATTTGTATGATTATTTACGGGATATGTACCGTGATTATGTTCTGAACAGAGCTCCTGATATTTCGACGCAGTTCCATGCACCATGTTTCACAAAGCCATGTTCATGGGCAGACTGAAAATAATGTGGGTGGTTGCTAACTCTTTTGACAAAAACCAAAAAAAAAATTAAACTAAAATTCCGATCCGATTTCAGATTTCATTGCATTCTTCCTCGCACCTTATTAGACAAGAATTCCTGAAATATTTGAAATAATTATTATTAAAATACACGACAGCCAGAAGTCGTCCACTGCTGGACGAGAGGAGTCGCCATAATCCCTGCGTGGGGATGCAAGCATCGCAGATGCTAATATCGTGTGGCTGACTGTGATTTGATGACACATATATAACTTGATACTATATATCATCATCAGCCCGGAGACGTCCACTGCTGAACGAAGGCCTCCCCCTTAGACCGCCACACTGTACGACAACCTGCCATTTGCATCCACCGGTTGCCCGCGACTTTTACAATGTCGTCGGTCCACCTATATATATATATATTGGGAGGCCTTCCTACGCTGCATCTTCCGGTTCGCTGTCGCCACTCAAGAACCTTTCTTCCCCATCGGTTGTCATTTCTTCGAGCGACGTGGCCTGCCCATTGCCACTTATTGCTTTTAATTATTAATTATTATGCTTAATTAATTATACTATATATATATATAGGTATATACTTAAAATGCATAATACTTAAAAAAAGGAGGTATGGGAAGTTTGTACCACTATAATATAGGCCACGTGCGTACGGGAAATGTCCTAACCCTTTATTAAAGTTGGCATTGTCGATAAAAGTGGACACTTTTATCGAACTTGGGGTTCTTTGTGTCGCTGCTTCGAAGGGGCTAAAAACAATTAAACTTTCAAAGTCCTTTATTGATTCCTACCCCGCGATCCTTTCGAGAAATTTCAGGAATTTTAGTGCCGGACGGTTTACACTGTTCCAGTTACTCGTTACATTCATGTATTTGTTTTATATAATAATGATAAATCGTAGATATCGTCTTAACTACCAGTGTTGCCTTTTGTTGCCTTTTGATTTTTTTAATAATCTCCATTTAATTGACCAAGCGAAGGTCTCCGAGTTTAAGGGCACAAGTCGGCGTTTGTATGCTTGAGTATATTATTTTGTTTGACGTTAAAGTAATTTGACTACATCAATGCAGGCTTTTAGTAAATCGATCGTATGATATTTTACAATAGGACGTCGCTATATTTTCGTTAGAACGATTTTCGGTGGTTTCATTGTAGTAGGGTAGGTACGGAACCCTCGTTGCCTGAGTCCGACTCGCACTTGACGGCTTTATTTTAAATTGAACAATTAGACAATTACTAAACTATGTAAACTGGGCATAACAATGAAGTTCTATGGAAGTTGTATTTGTTAAACCTTGTTTTCGGAGTTTTGAAGAACCAGCAGTAAATTCTGTTTACCTGTTTGTTATAGTCAATGAGATAAATCTATCAATTTCTGTTCTTCTTAGACGTTCTTCGCGGTAGGTCTCATTAGAAAGAGAATGTCAATAATGAGTTACCATCGCTGGTGGCGTGTAATCCTTACAATCTGGCCCCCTTATCACAGCCGCGCGAACACGAGCCGTATTGCGGAGCGATAAAATTCACGGTCGCGCAGCGTCGGCGGTTGAACCTGTAACAATCATGGTTTTTAGAGTTCATGGTACGTCTCGTCCATCGCATAGATCGCTTAGTTTTGGATCTTTGTTCTATCTGAACGTTCTTTCACTGAATCTCACAGCACAGGTCTCACCTAGTGTGAGATTCAGGGCCCAACACCGCGTAGTATGCAGCGACAATGATAACATGTATTTGTATGATCACCGTCGCTGGTAGAATATACTGGTACAAGTACCAGGACGCAGCTGCACCCGCGTCGGGATCTGTTTTCACTCTTTGAAAAAGGTCACCGGATGTGATCTAAACTATAGTCGGAGTATCCGATTTCATTAAATGTGAGTATTCCCGTATAAATAAAACAAAAATGGTACAAGTACCTTCCCTCTAAAAATTAAAATGTACCTATTTGTTAGTTTTATAAGATTCACTTGTACTTACTCCATCCTTGTAAACTGTTCAAATAAACGTTATTATTACTATATTATTATCTGGATTGAGTAACATTGCATGTGTTAGAAAAACTTCACGACTTATTAATAACCTGTGTGAACGACTCTGTTTAATTATGCCAACATGAAACTATGGAAGCTACATGCCATCTAAATAAGTGCTAGATTAGTATATATTTTTTACTCTATCTAGAAAAAAACCCTGTTTTTTTTTCCAAAAAGCGATATCGGGATTATGTGCGGTGCTTACCATGCTAATGGTATAGTGCAAGACTGGGTGTTAGGTGCTGTATATTAAAATACAGTGATCGATACATAAAAAAAGTGCTATATCTAGCGTAGAAAGTGCTGTGTTGGTAACACTGGGTCCTACAAGACAGTAGGCAGCTAATTTGAATAATCCGAAGCCGTGATCAGTTCCCGACAATTATTAAAGCCGACGTAGAATGTAACCCGGAGTGACATTGTTTCAGAACAGTCCTTTTTCCAGGATACTTGGATAAAATAATAAGGAATTTCTTGTAAGTATGTGTGGAAGCTAACCGTGGTAAGCCGTGGTATCCTAATCGGGAGACTGTTCGACTTAAAATTGTGAGGTCGCGGGTTTAAACTTCCGAAAGGTATAGGTACCAGTGAGCTCGTTTAATTGTATGTACAGATTTTTATACCGTTGGCTTTTCGGCGAAGGATAGCATGGTGAGGAGACCTGCATACGTCCGGAGAAGAAATTCAAAGGCGTATGTAAATATACCAGCAATAGGCTAGATGACTGTTTTTTATTGCACTATTAAAATGTGGCCCATAAATATAGCTGATTAATGAAAAGAAAATCAAAATCTGATCAAAAATAAGCAATAGACAGAGAAGAAACAGCATATCGTGACGTCACTTATCTGTACGCCGTGTAAATTCTAGTCAGACAAGTAAGGCGTGACGTCATTTTTTGTTTTGTGGGAAAGGGACAGAGTTGTCTCTAGCAAAAACTTTAAACGCTCATATATCAGAACATTAATAGCCGATTTTTATTTTTTTTCTATAAACATACTATATTTACTTCATCAAAGCTATTGGTTTCAACGATATAAACATCAGTCATCTACCCTATTGGGTCAGCGTGGTGGATATGACCCAATCGCCCTTCGAGAGAGGTCTAAGTCTGTGGCGTAGACTAATATTTGCTATGCGTGCAAGCATGTAATTTGACATGATTATACGTTGCAGAAGTAAGCTCTCTGGTACTCGTAGACAATTAATCAATATTTTAGACGCAGCTGTTAGGCGTTCGCGCCCTTTGTCAGTCAGGCTGCATGATAAAAAGCTAGCGTAGTAGCTATAATAGCTTTACAGGGTTAGTTCTAATCAGTTAGCATCCTTTTAGGGGCATATTCAGTACATAAAAACAAACAATTTTACTATGGGTTCAACATTTTAATCGCTATATCAGCTGTTCCATACAAAAAGTTTATCGACCTTGGGCAAAATGTATGGAACAGCTGTTTTTTTTGCAACTTCAATGTAGTTAAAGTTCCATAGTAAAAGTCATAACCATAAAAAAGGCCCCATATTAAAAGTTATTTGTTTTGATGTACAGAATATACCCCTAAAAGGATGCTAACTGATTATAACTAACCCTGTATAATATGAGTTAGCGGTATTCGCTTGATGCTAAGCAAAGCTGCGCAGAGTAGTACGATGGAGCACGAAGAAACCGAGTCACTTGCGTATAGATCGCGATAGACTAGAGTAGAGACTAGTGTAGATAAGTGTAGAAAAACATCCTTTCTTAACAGTCGGGTAGAATAAAACGCTGTAATGACATACTTCGACTAGCTCCATCTTACGCGAGTAACTTATCCGCTAACTTTTTGAAAGGCATGAATTTGCATCGGTAATGGAAGCCTGTCTCCGTTCACGTATGTAAGCACGTAACTCATGTACTAAGTCTTAAATGGTTCGTAAAAAGTTTAATAAGGAGTCGCGCCAATGGGGAATCGAGGACTTTGAAGAAATTACCTACAGGCGCACAGGTAGGTTTAAGAACGAAGGAAAATATCTCCTTTTGTACGTAGGCGTTTGCCGTAAAAAGTGGTGCAGCATTACTGTTGCCTTGTTCGGTCCGCCTGAACTTATGATACGACGAAGTTTTTCAGCAGGCGAAGTAAAACCAAGAATATAGTACAAGCTGTAATATTGCATTCCCGCCAAATTTACAGAGGTACAGGCTGATTCAAACTTAATGGCGGCTGTGAACTTTTAGGCACGAGACGCTGCGCAGTAGCAAAAATTAGGCATGCGGTGTGCGTACAATCGGAAAGTCTTGCAGCGCACTTCACAGCCGTCATTAAGTTTGAATCAGTCTGTAGATAATTATATTTTCTCATCGCTGTGAACAACTTTTTACTATGGGTACATACGTAGTACTATTATTTCTTATGTGCTATGGGGCCAACACAGAATTAAAAAAAAAAGCAATTGTTCCATAAATTTTGTACAAGGTCAATAACGAACTCTTGAATGGATTTTTGTCAGCTGTTTAACTGTCAATTTGGATCAGTTGGATTATCTAGCCGTTTGAGCTTGTCGATTGGCTGCTCGGTTTTAACATAGCAGCACCATTGCATTGATAGATCTAATAAGTTCATGTATTCGATGGCGAGTCTCATTAGCCCTGTAATTTCGTATAACAAGATCTTGACATTAGGTAGGTACATAAATCAAATACAATATTTATAATTATATCATTTTGGATAACATTAACCTAATTACGCCAGACATGTATCTTGTATCCGAAGAGACTCAAATCACCTTGATTCTAATTAAGTAAGTATACACTATTATTATAGAGATGTGACTAATATATTCATAACAGCTACGTAACATAATGTAAGGGCATAAAATAAATGTTAATAACATGTTATTCACAAAGACTATATTATGTTACAGTATTAGTATTATGTATTAGTCTAATATTAGTTAGGTTAGGTACTAACTCTTTCGCGGTTACAGTCAATGCTACGCGAGAACAAGAAAACTGAGGGAGAATAGTTTTGATTTTAAGTCGTCTGTAATTATTATTATTATTATTTATTTCAGATCGAATCCATATTTGTTAGCAACAATTATTTCTTAGGACCTATGTTAGTAATACATATTTTTTTATTATTATTATTAATTAATTTATGTGTTTTGTTTATGTCACTCAGCCCGTTAAAATAACTATACAGTAGTTCTGAATGGGACAGTCGTACAGCAATGCAATCATTTTCAGAACACTGTTGGAGCTGTCTCGCAGTCGGTGGAACATTGAGGCAACCTAATTCCGCATAATAGCATGGAAGCCGTCCACACGCGCTTCTGCGAACATTCCGGACACACTGCAACGCCATGACAGTCCCAACAGTGCTCTGAAAGCATTATTATATTGCACCCGAAGAGCGTTGTAGGTTGTTGTAGGTTTGTAATGCAATGACGTGACGAGCGACGTTTGCCTGATGGTAAACATACTCCATGGTAAACGTGCTAGAATTGTGAACTTGCTAACTCAAAATCTGCGCCGCGCAGCAATGCGCTCGTCACCCTTAGATATTAAATGTCAGATCTCTTCTTCATGCCCAGTAATTCCTCAGGTAAACATTATTAAAAAAAAAACATAAACATTGCATAAACATAACAGTGTATAAACATTGCCTTTCAAACCGAAACACAGTAATGCTTGCTATCTACTGCTTGGCGCTTGAATAACTTGTTGTCTGTTATTTGACTGTTCCGAGTAACAGATTAGATATCCTGATACCTATACGTAAATCGATATGTAAAATATTAGCTACATATTATATTAAATACATAACACCTCTAGTACACTATATTAAACTTGTACGAAGTATGGCTGGGCCAAACAGCGAATAAGAATTGTGTTCGTGACTTCGTGAGCTGCGTTTTTTGCGTCGAGTAGGTAATGCCGAGGCAAAGCGGCGTTGTCTCCGTGTTTGTATGTATGTATGTTTGTTTGTACCGATCAATGCATATTTGTTCGACGATAACTCGCAAACCGTTGATCTGATCTTTACGGAATTTTGTAAGAAAGCAGTTCGTGCAAATACAATTATCAAGTTCGAATAAGAGCCAAATTGGTCAAGGGGCTTGGAAGATGGTCTTAGTCGCGCGGTCTTAGTTTGCTGCATACTACTAGTATCTTTGAGGTAATGACAGATTTTAGACAGAATGTAGAGTTGCTATGAATTCATAAAATGCTTTACAGTAAATTTCTGGAACGTAGGCTGATGAATAAAATATTTGTTTAATCGTCCTTTTGCCGGCAAATATTCCGGAATAATGTTTTATTTCTTTACAAAATATTATATCTTTCTACAGTGATGTACAACCTTTGTAAAGGTTCGTGCAATTGGGGCCCGTTTTTAACACCTTGAAGTCCCGGCTCTCTAAATTAGAATCTATTAATTCCGTTAGAGAGAGCTAGATCCTCCAAGAGGTACATAGAGACATGATCAAGTACTCTATAAATGAGCTTTACTTATTGCATTGCAACATTTTTGGACATTCTGCCAGTAATTATGTCAAGTTTTTGGAGATTTCAAAAGTTTAATAAAAACCCTTCTAATAGGTTTTAGACTCAGTCGTGAGTCATGCTCCATTACCTAACGTATTATGGCGCTTTGGGATTTAGATTCAAACGCGCACATAATTATTTATGTTATTCAGTGATTAAATATTATCGAATTATATCAATCTCTATCAGTTATTGCATTCAGAATATGTTCTTGTACTACAAGCTTATTCAAAATACCAGCACATGTATAAATCAAATCAAATTGTTTTACTTACAGCACATTTTACATATATGTGTCACAAAATTAAATTTAAAAATAAATTATATTAGATACGTCATAAGAAAAAAAATTAGTTTGGTATTTAATAAGTAGTTTAAATGTTTAACTTTCCAGGTTTATTAAAAATATATTTGCTATATCAACATGTGTTAACATTAGACTAAAATACCCACTATACTAGAATAATGAGTAATTTAAATTAATTATGAAATTCCAAAATGATCAAATAATAAAAAAAAAAAAAATTATTTAAAATTATTTTATTTAAATTATAATTTTATTTTTTATCAAATAATAAAATATTATATTAAGAATAAACAATCCAAAAGATATAAAAAGTATGGATGTAAGGCGTCACAATTTCGCGAACTACACGTCATCAAATACGTCAAAGCCGTGCCTTATCAAGGTATTTGTGTGCGTATAATTCACGTAAGTATGGTGACACCTAGGAGATAGGCATCACCCACTTTTTGCACAATACCACGTCTGTATTTTTCAATATCATTGTATGTATATCAACGAGTATACGAGTACATAGCGCCGTGTGAGAGGTTTTCGGGCGGCACATCAGGCAGTCAGCCTATACGAACTTACTTACGCTCAACCCGCAGAGATTCGTGCAAGAGTCCATAATTTCAGGGTTTGGAAACTGGGCCCCAAAGTTTGAGGCCATTATATACCAGCTTTCGAATCCGTCCATTCCTTAATAATATCAAATTAAGTTCTCCGGGTCCAGTAATATTATTTAAAGTTTCTCAACGATTCCCTTATTCAGTTAATTTGTTTAATTTCTGCGCTTTTAGAGCGAATCATGGAATTCCTTCGAGAAATATTGTAACGTTAAGACCCGCGGTTTTGCTCGAGACATTTGTCGCGCTTTTTGGATTCCGTACCCCAAGGGTGGCCAACAAGACCCTTTGGCCCCGTGCCACTGAGTTCTTTAGAGTTCATGTACGCATGTTTATACCAATGGCTTTTCGGTAAAAGAAAACATAAGGAAACCTGCATACGTACGGAGTAATTAAGTACTTAACAAACTATATAAATTTTTTTTAATGCATTTTATATGCATTTATGCATTATTTTGTATGCAGTTAATGTTTTTAGCACTTTTTAAATATTAAAGATTGTATGTCCGCGAGGACAAAACTGTTCTCAAGTACTTAATACCATGAAATAATTATCATCTCGTTGTACACAGTTTTAGACAATAAATATTTCATTTCATTTCATTTCATTACGATTTCAGAAGTGATACTATGTAAAAGTTGTTCATAATGATGAATACTATTAAGTATGTCCTAGAATATATCCGTCGTTCAAATGAACATTCTGTATATCATCTTTCATCAGGATGCAAACTACTTGCAAGTTATATTTAGAAACAAACAGACAAATCAAATACCTATACCGTAACTGTAGTATATAAGTATAATTGGTATGATTGTAGCTACTTAAAATATACGAGATGACTTTGGAAGGGGAAAGTGACTTCAGAATGTTGATTTGCGGGTTCCTACATTTATTGTACTATAATTGTTGGGTTTTTTTTAATGCAATCGAGTCACGTGACGAGTGTGACGTTCTTCTGTTGGTAACAGTCAGTGCCAGAATTTGTGAACTTGTGAACTTGTGTTGTCTATAGATAGTAGATACTATTCTATAGAAAACTTAGTAGCGATATTAGCTCAAGGGTTAGCGCGTTAGAATCGCCGAAGAGTGTGGATTCAAAATCCCAACAATGAGCTTGAGATGCCGGTGAAGGAAACATAAATCGGCTAGCTATCTACCACTCACACATTGTAAGTCAGCTCCCAAGCCTCACCTGTAAGCCAGTTCCCATCATCATCAGCCAGAAGACATCCACTGCTGGACGAAAGTCTCCCCCTATTAGGTTTGCCATAATCCCCTAATAATTGCTAATATTGACTGGCCGGCAGATGTGGCCTGCCTATTGCCACTCCAACTTGCAAACCCTGAGAGCTATGTCGGTGACTCTGGTTCTTTGGCAAACATGCTCATTCCGGATTTTATCGCGTAAAGTAACTCCGAGCATAACTCTCCATATTGCCCGTTGCGTGACTCTGAGTTTCTCCAAAAGGCCAATGTCGTCGGTCCACCTAGTGGGAGGCCTTCCTACGCTGCGTCTTCTAGTTCGCGGTCGCCACTCAAGAACCTTTCTTCCCCATCGGTTGTCAGTTCTTCGAGCGATGTGGCCTGCCCATTACCACTTCAACTTGCAAACCTTGTGAGCTATGTTGGTAACTTTGGTTCTTTGGCGAATATCCTCGTTCCGGATTCTATCGCGCAAAGTAACTACGAGCATAGCTCTCTCCATTGCCCGTTGCGTGACTCTATGTTTCTCCAAAAGGCCAGCAGTTAAAGACCACGTTTCAGTTCCATATGTCATCACTTCCATATGGCAACACACACTGGTTGTATACCCTTGTCTTCAGACACTGCGGGATTTTGGACAAGAAGATATTACGCAATTTTCCGAACGCTGCCCATCCGAGTTGGTTTCTTAGGGCGACCTCTTTGTCGAAGTTGGACCTACCTAACTGACCTATCTGTCCAAGGTAGTTGTAGAGGTAAACAACTTCGAGAGTATCTTTCCAAACGACAACCGGCACGGGCACAACATGGACATGGTCATTTTAAGACCCACCTGTTGACTGGCTTAGGTAATACCGAAATTTAAATCATAACATCATCAAAAACAACCACCCAGAAGACGTCCGCTGCTGAACGAAAGCCTCCCTTAATAGGGCTTAATTATAGGGCGGCTTGGGGATCACAGAATGGGGAGCATTCTGTGATCCCCACCGCTAACCGAGAGGACGCTGCTGCCCGTCCTCTGGTGGTTCTGGACACTGTTTTAGAACTTATCTAGGTCCGCCAGGTTAAGCGTCGTCGAAAAACCATGTTGATTGTTTATAATATTTGACTATAAGGAAGTAGTACCACACCTTTGCCAGTTATTCAAACGCCCAGCAGTATTGTGCAAGCATTAGTATTCCGGTTTGAATAGAAAAGTTACCAGAAAAAATACTGGGCACGAAGAGATTTGACATCTAATATCTCAGGACGACGAGCGGAGTGCAGTGCGGCGCTGGATTTTGTTCACAAGTAATCCTTACCACTAGGCCAACGTCTCGCAAGTCTCGTCACACCATTGCATAAAAAAAATTGAGACTGTTTTTTGCCTTTTCGTCTTACGTTAAATTTATCGTTTACGTAGTAATTCTTTTTATTTTTCATGGTAGTCCCTCTGGCCTTTGCACAACAATAACTCAGGTAGTGGAGCTTTGGCGGGAACACGGAAAAATCATGTCGTTGCATTCTATTATTTTCTTAAACTTGTGTTTTATCGCGAATTAATGATTAAAAATAGTGGTGTTTTATTCATTGAGTGTTGAATTACATGCACGAGTGTGGGCAAGTGATATAATGTGGTGAAACATGTATTTTCGTGTTGTTTCCAAAACTCCAGAAGCTCATAGTAAAGTCGCCACAACTTTACTAGGGCATAATTTGGACTCGGCTATGACTAATTTCGTGTGACTACTGTGAACTCATGAAATATTTGACTTGATTTTAATAAAAAAAACTTGACACTGGCAGAATGACGATGTGCGATGACAATAAATAAGAAAAAAAAGTTAAATAACTCAGGTAGTGTAGTTATTAGTCCTTTCTGGAGGATAGAGCCTGGCCTTGTCCTTCACTGCAGCGGTATTGGCTCTATATATCACTGCCACTCTCGTACAACCTTACAGTAATATACTTATACAGTTAACAGATTGCCAAGGTTACGATAGACTTGAGGTGCCTTTAGACTTGAGAGCATACTGTCTTACAGTAGGTACCTAACAATTAAAACCATAAAAATTGACGCGGGTCTATACAGGCCGATAGCGTGTACGTGAACGGTCTCGTATATATATCTGCCTAGCGTATGCTTATTATAAGGTCCGTCTCTTTTCATTGCATATATTCTACGGTAGTACTTAGCACATAATAAATCTATGATTAAAAAAGTGATGCCATTGAAATCTCGGATTTAAAATCTTGTTTGTAAGACTCTATTGCAAAGTTCGCCTTCAAAATGACCGTAATTTTTTATTGTGTTGACTTACAAGCTTGATTTTTTTACAGCTCAAGGGACCGTAGATTTACGTATTTGATGTTAATTTCAACTAGAGAAAAAGGGTCTAGACAGACAGACAGACGGACAACGGAGGGATCCCATAAGGGTTCCTTTTTTCCTTTTAAGGTACGGAACCCTAAAAAATACATACCGTCGAACATAGAACTTCCTCCTATTTTGAAGTCGGTTAATAAGAAAATAATACAGTGCGACATGATTTTTCCGTGTTCAGAGCGATTTGTGATAGTTGCACCTCTGTTCATTTGTTTATCCGCTTTTTTGCTAAACTATACCTATAGTACTAGACGTTTCAGCATATCCAAAGCTAGTTGGCTTCGACCGTCACAGAAATTTGTAAAACCTTTTATTTTTACCTCATATTTAGTGCAGTGCCCATTCAAAATGGAGGAAAGCACAGACTTTCAGAACGATATAGAAGTAGTTAAGAAGATGGAAGATGAACATCTGCGTCTGCAGAGGCAGGTATAGTAACATAAATAACGGCTCCGTATCAGAAGGACTATCAGGGTAAATGACGATGTTTGCAGAACGTCGGCATATTAAAACGTCTACGTGGGTTGTCACCACGTCTTGAGTGAAAAACAACTCACTAGTAAAACGTCCAAAAAGTGAAGTACAGTCATCAAGAGACAGGGTGACATTAAATTCAAGGGCATTACCTTAGAAGGTCATCATAACGGACAACTTGTACCATGAAACCAACAACAGAAAAACAATCGGCTGTCCCATACAAAAAATGCATTTACGCACGACAAAATGTATGGAGCAGCTGATTTTTTATCACGATTTCCGCATTGATTTCGTAGTTACGACGAGTTACAAGGTTACGCGGAACGGTATTACTAAACCGAAAGGAGGTTATCGTACTCATCATTGTGAAAAACTTTTACCATGGGGACAGCCCCTTGGAGGATCTAGCTCTCTATATATCAAAGGGACAACCCTGAATTCGCAAACAAATTCAGCTGTTCCATAGAAAAATGACATAAAACTTCGGCAAAATGTATCCAACAGCTGATTTTTCGCGAATTCTGAATGAACTCTTTATTAGGAAGCTAATTTACTGCTTGCGGACCACATTTATTTTATTTTATTAATGTCTAGGACGATCATTATTTTATGTACGAATAAACCGATCATTATTTTATGTAAGATAATAACTACAAGGAAATCACATCGAAAAAACCGCCCAAAAAAGAATTATTATTATTTTATGCCGCTGGGCAAATCGTTAAGTAAAAAAAAAAAAAATTACATAGCTCCTAAACTATCATATAATGACAAATCGTAGAACATACATGGGGTATTTTCGTGAAGTCGTCACGTCACCGTTTGGACCATCCTGTATATATCGTCTTCGTGCTACCACCTTAAATTGTCCTCCCCATGTGAAAGCTATAGCTAGTATTATAGCTATTATTTATTCTGGAACTAGCTACCTACGCCCATGGTTACGCGTAATAATCCTACACACAAGTGAAGCTTTAGAGTGGTCGCACATTGATTCGGTACAGCACCCGACAGGCGCCGGACGACCGTAATACACTGCGCACAATTAACTGGTGCGAGCGAGACGGGCGTCTCGATAAATTTCTTACGGTGTGCGGGACCTAGTACAAAATGTATGCACGGAGCCTTCCGGCGAAACCGGACGGTTTTTCTTACGTTTATTCTCGTCGTATGCGCCTGGCCTGGCCTTATAGTATAATGCCCTCTCTGTCTAACATGAAACTAAAATGTTTATAACTTCGTTATTTGTGCATATATTGAAATTGTATTTGGATGTGTTGTTTTGTTACGAGTCAGCTCTTTTGTGAGTCAATAAGAAGAACCATGAGTATATACCCTATTGTGTCGACGGCTTCGGTGTGAACAGAATTTTAGCATAACAGCAGTACCTACTTTAAAGAGATTGCTAAAATGGTAATTAGCAATTAGTTAGCACTTCGCATTATCTTTATAAGTACATAATTACTTACATATTTTATCTGATTCTTTTTGGAGATCCAAAGTTAAGCGAAGAAATCGTGCCATTCCTAGTTTCCCGTATGAATATATGAAACTCGACAATATAAACTAAATGAGCTCAATCTAGCACAATATAATTAAAAACATAATAATATAAAACGTGTTTTAAATAACTTCAAAAAGGAGGAGGTTCTGAATTAGGCTGTACGTATTTTTAAATGTTTGTTACCTCTTCTTATGTTTTTTTTATTTGAACGGATGTAGTCGTAAGTACTTTCAGATTGGTCCCATTCATTTTATTTATTTATTAAGAAAAAAACAGCATAGAATTTTCATCAAAATCCATTCAGCTGTTTTTGCGTGAAGAGGTAACAAACACACATATTCTGACATTATATATAGTGTAAGATAATATTAGGTTATTAGTGTGAAATTGTTCTGAAAGCAGAGTAGTTTATCATCATTATCAGCCCGGAGACGTCCACTGGTGAAATAACCAAAGAAGGCCTCCCCCTGAGACCACCACAATGTAAGAAAACCTGCTATTAGTATACACCGTTCGTCGTTTTTGAGTATTTTTTTCTAGTTTAAGTAGATATTTTGAATTTTGTTTTTATTTGATTATGCGCAAGTTTTACTAGAAACCTGACGAAAATGCAAATAAGAAGTTACCATGCGCTTTGCAAGATTTTTTAGAGACTAGAAAATAATCCATATTGAAAATAAAAACGTAAAATTGTTTTAATATAAACAGATTACTGTAGGTATTTGTGCTCGTCTCTCTTGCTCAGATTATTTTACAGAGGTATTTATTAACTAATTTAATTATTTAATTAGGTAATTGTATTAATCTTATCTAATTTTTAACACCAAAACAGCAAAACGTTATCAAAACAACCATAAATTAAACCTCAGTCAAAAAAGATCCTAAGATAAAAATATTAAAAGTCCAATTGGTATCTCAATTACGTCAACACCTAAAAGACGTTTTTAATCTTAAAATGTGTCCATGAAAGTACTCTTCAATTCCATTTATCATTCAACAAACGAAGTATTAAATACTTGAAACTCTTGTCCGTCCTTTTCTACAAGCAAGGAAGAGATTTGATCCGCGTCTCTGCCGATAAAGCTTCCATACATGTAGTAGTCCTCAATCTCTTGTAAGCTTTTCTTTTTTGTTTCTGGCACATATTTCCAAACAAACAAGCCACACAAACACGCGTTAACTGTATACAATAAAAATGTACCCCATAGATCTATATACAAGAACAAATAAGGCGACAATTTCTGAGACGAAGCATACAAAGTACAGTTAAACATTACATACAACGCTCCGCCCAAACTTCTATGTTTCACCGGCATCAACTCAGCTGAGATAATAAAAACTATTGAGTCTAGTCCCAAACAAGCACTCAGTATGCATAGTAATAAACAAATGACGCATAGGAAAGAATCTTTGGAAACTATACATAGAGTTTGCAATCCCGTTAGAATGCACGCACAAAATAAAAACACTGCGACGAAAAATGTGCTCGTCAACAATACTTTTTTGTTATCAAATTTGATGACCAACAAATCAGCTATAACTAAACCAGCTACGACCACAACGTACATTACAATCACTGCGTAAAAAGTAGCATTTTCGTTGTTAGTAGATTTGGAAGCCATGTCTAAAAAGTAAATTATTACAACGTCACACCCACTCCAGTACATCATATTCATCAGCATAAAGATATGAAAAGCCGGTATGTAGAAGTCCCTTCTCGTGATTTGTCTCCATAAACCATTCAAAGTCGTTTTGCTCGTTTTTCGACTCAACAGTTCCCTTTGAGCTGTAATAAGGTCATTCAATTCTTTAGCAGATGTCTTGTCGGTTCTTCTGAGTTTTAAAAAGGCTTTCTCGCATTTGTCAAATTCGCCTCTACATGCCAACCAAGACGGAGATTCAGGCCATAGCATAGCGATAGTCACAGCTATTGTTACAGGTACAAACATGATGATGCTGATAGTCTTGAAGTGGATAAATCTTCCTAAGATGCCGGTGGTTGCCATTCCCAACCCTTGACAGATGCCAAAAGCTTGCATGGAAATAATTCTGTACTTTGGGGCGAGCATCTCACTCATGCTGAGGAAGCTGACTGGGAGGAGACTGTTGACTCCGAGGCCGTGGAAGCATTCACTGATCAAGATCTCGGTGGCAGTGGAGGCGGTGTACGTCAGGACCCATCCGAGGATAATGTAGCAGCAAGCCATGATGTATCCGAACTTACGGCCGATTTTCTGAGTGATGACAGGCATTAGAATAACAGGGATGCCCGCCAGTCCATAGACTGAGCCTGGAATTGAAATTGTCAACATGAATTAATAGCATTTTCGTTATACCAAAGATAATATAATACTACTTATATATTAGGTTATACTGATCTTTGTAAGAGTGCAAAAATATTGCTAATTTCTTGAAAACCCGAGATTTAAAGATACACAGGATAAACACCGAACTTCCTACATAGATTTCCTTCATCCCTAGAGTTTGAAGGATTGGACTATCTATTTGTTAAAATGCAGTGGTTCCTGTCTTCCTTTATCGAAACACTAGAGGTCGCCCGCGACTTCGTCTGCGTACGGAAGAAATTCGGCCCGCTCCCAAATGTCTTCCACACAGTTGGGCTAAATAGTAATTTTCCTCAAATTCACCACTTTAGATTAACCCTAGCAAAATATTATTGAAACAAAGAACTTTCCATATAAAGTTTCACCTGCTCTCTTAGGTCATCCTGATGAATGAGCTATTTATATACCAACGTTTATCACTATAACTTCAATAACACGCTATAAAAAATATATAACAACCGACATAAAATTCCACTACCTGGATGACATCTTCATATTTTCCAGTTATTTTATTATGTTACAGTAATTTTGATATTAAAACCTAACTACAATACCGATTTCAATAAAATGTATATGGGACCACCTCTGAAGTATCAGCTACAAAACAAAAAACGTCATAATCCAATTATAATTGGCGGAGTAATTGCGTAACATTCATACAAACATATAGTCGAATTGAGAACCTCCTAACTACATTTTTTGAAGTCGGTTGAAATCAAAGAACTTATAAAAATGTCATCCCTCATTTCACCCTCTTCTATATATATATTTTTTCTTTTAAATTAACTATCAATGGATACCAATGTGAACCTAAAACTGTAACCAGAACCACCGGAGGATGGGTAGCAGCGTCCTCTTTGTTAACGCTGGTGAACATTGTGCGATCCCCAAACCAGGCGACTTTTATAATGTCGTCGGTCCACCTAGTGGGAGGCCTTCCGGTTCGCGTAAATACCTATCTTCTTAATTCTATAAGAATCACTGTCCTGACTGTACGACTAACTGACTATATGACAGACAACGCACAGCCTTAATAGCTGATCGTACAGACTTGCAATTTGGACGGTGTGTTTGTCTTGATGCGTAGAGGCGTGCAACGAAAGATTTTTTCGAAATTCAACTAGGTGGTATAAATAGGTGAAAACTTTTGTATAAAACTCTTTTGTTTTTGATCTTTTAGCCGTGAAACTTAAGACCTTTGTATGTCCTAAAAATGCATCCAGAACCACCGGAGGGAACCACGGGCAGCAGCATTCTCTCGGCTAATGGTGGTGAGCATTCTGCTTTCCCTTAGCCGCCTGCCATGCGTGGGGATTATGGCAACACCTCCTTATTAAGGGGCCTTCGTCCAGCAGTGGACGTTTTCTGGCTGATGGGTGGATACCAATTTTCATCACTATTACTTACTTCAAAAACAAAGAACTTTCTAAGCATAATGTCATCCCCCATTTCACGCCCTTAATTTATTCCTGTTAAAAAAATGGATATAGGAGTGGTTTAAGGTAGACTGTAAAGTATCCGTGAAGCCATGTCCACTCAGCATACTTACCTATCCATGACCTGATGTGTACATCGAGGGGGATGGAAGAGTCGTCAGCCCTGAACTGCTGCATCAGCAGGCTTGGGTAGGTGACGGCTCCGCCGACAGAAAACGCTGCCAGCAGTGGGGAGACGGCCACCATGTACTATAACCAGACGGAGGCGTAATAAAATAATAAAGGCATGTGACATTTTGGCCTAGTTCATACAAGGAAGTATGGGAATGTTGTACCACTAGGCCACCTGCATATGGGAAATGTCCTAAGCCTTTATCATAAGTCCTTTTGATACCAACATACACAACATACCCCACATTGTTATTTATTTTATTACAGTGTTACTTACCTGGGTGTTGGACCTGGGTATGTCCTTAAACTGCAACCAGACCCACCGGAGGACGGGCAGCAGCGTCCTTTTGGTTAACGGTGGTGAGCATTCTGCGATCCCCAAGCCGCCTGCCAAGCGTGGGGATTATGGCAACACCCCTCTATTAAGGGGGAGGTCTTCGTCCAGCAGTGGACGTTTTATGGCTGATGACGAGTGTTACTTATTATACATTATTATTCTCGACTTACTTGGTTCATAACTGGTGAAATCTCCATTACATTAAATAAATAAAAGACACCGATTAAAATGTTTCATTAAAAAAATATTTAAGATTTATTACCACGTTATTTTATGATTCAAAAAACTAATAAGTCTAGCCAATAAAAAAAAAATACACCTTAGATGAAGGATTTCATGAATTACACTGTTCTAAATTTTTCTTTAGTCATATTTTATGTAAGAATTATTAACACGTTCACCTTCATTATTCAAAAAAAAAGGTTTAACTTTACAACAAATTAGTTACTTTTATCCTTTTTTTATTGCATAATTTTATTTCTTCTTTATTTGTAATGTGCACTAGGCCACAGACGCAGACACAGTCACTCTATTGTTAAAGCAATTTTAAAGTGCATTTCGATTACGGACACTTATTTAAATACTATTTGTATACCTATTCATATAAGATTAACATTGGGCTGTAACCTAAAATAATTAAGAACATTTTGCGGCATACATAAAAAAATAATTGGTCTTTTAATGAGTCTTGTGGCCTGTTTATAAATCTTTATAAATGGCCTGTCGATAAGTCCTTTTATGGTCTATTTATAAGTTTTAATAGTACCAACGATGATTACGATTGGTAGTACCAATAAATAGGATCCTGGGTGGGTATGTCCTAAAACTGCATCCAGAACCACCGGATGACGGGCAGAAGCGTCCACTTGGCTAACGGTGGAGAGCATTCTGCTATCCCCAAGCCGCCTGCCAAGCGTCTGGGTTATGATGATAAGTGATAAGTGATGATGATAAGTTTTATAGTGGAATAAATAAAGACATTATCGTTTCTTCAATTCTTCATGTGCCCCACAATTTTAAGAAAGAAGCAAGAAAGAAAGAAAGAAAATAATTTATTCTGTGACATTAGTACAAAATAATCAGAGTAGTAGTATTTTGAGTTTTTTTTTGTGTTTTTGTTGTAGTATTTTTTTTATTTTTTTTAGTGGCTTTGATTCCAGACCCATCCAAAACCATCAGAGGACGGGCAGCAGCGTCTTCACGGGTAACGGTGGTGAACATTCTGCGATCCCAAAGCTGCCTACCGAGCGCGGGGATTATGGCAACCACTCCCTATTAAGGGGGAGACCTTCGTCCAGCACTGGACGTCTTCTCGCTGATGATTATGAACTCGTTACCATAGATATTTTTATTGTTGTTATCTTCAGTTCCGCGTGATGCAAACCGATCGCCAGCACCGCACCATGGGCGTCCATCCGCAGTTCCGGAGCCAGGACCTGCTCCTCAAGACCCTGGCCAAGGAGTATACGAACCTGAACAAGGATTTAAAGGTAATCTACACATTTTTGAACCACTACTTATATACGTAAAACTACAATCATAATTTTATTATGGAAACTGACGGTATGGAAATATGTTTTGACATATTTTTGTATTATTTATACGGGAATACTCACGTACTCCGACTATAGTTTCGATCACATCCGGTGACCTTTTTCAAAGAGTGAAAACAGAGCCCGACGCGCGTGCGGCCGCGTCCTGCTTCACCAAAAGGTCACCAGATGTGACCGAAACGGAGTATCCGAGTTTATTAAACGTGAGTATTTCCGTATTAATAAAACAAAAGCGCTACTGTGGAAATTCGTACACTGTCTTATACAAATTAGCTTGTACTGAATATAACATTATTGTAATTACTATCTTCTTCATCATCAGCCTGGAGACGCCCACTGCTGAACGAAGGCCTACCCTTTAGACCGCCACACTGTACGACAACCTACCATTTGCATCCACCAGTTGCCTGCGACTTTTACAATGTTGTCGGTCCATTATAGTGGGAGGCCTTCCTACGCTGCGTCTTCCGGTTCGCGTAATTATTTATCTTCTTAATACTATAAGAATCACTGTCCTGACTGTACGACTGACTGACTAACTGACAGACAACGCACATCCTTAATAGCTGATCGTACAGACTTGCAATTTGGACGGTGTGTTTGTCTTGATGCGTAGAGGCGTGCTACGAAAGATTTTTTCGAAATTCAACTAAGGGGGTAAAAATAGGTGAAAACTTTTGTATAAAACTCTTTTGTTTTGATCTTTTAGCCGTGAAACTTTGGACCAATGTGTGTCCTAAAACTGCATCCAGAACCACCGGAGGACGGGCAGCAGCATTCTCTCGGCTAACGGTGGTGGGCATTCTGCTTTCGAGCCGCCTGCCATGCGTGGAGATTATGGCAACCCCTTCCTATTAAGGAGGAGGCCTTAATCCTGCAGTGGACGTCTTCTAGCTGATGATGTGATGTGATGTTTGACTGCCTTGTAGCTCAGCAGGTAGTAGCTTTGCGAGATGTGAGGTGTGGGTTCTGTTCCCACCAGGACATACCTACCACGTATGCGATGAACATTATTTACATTACCTAAAAGAACGTTTAATATAATTGAAATCCTGTGTCTATAATATGAGTTGGTGTTTTTGTAAGGATTTATAACAGAAAAACAAAGTGCTCGATGAACATTACCTTTAGAAACGTAGGTACTTAGTTGACTTAGCATAGAATTATCAGCCTTTTAAATAGTCCACTGCTGGACTTAGGCCTAGCCTCGAAGGGCGATTGGACCATAAAACCACATTGGCTTAGTTGCCGGTTGGTAGGTTCCCATACGCCATTGAATTTCTTCTCCGGACTTATGCAAGTTCCCTCACGGTTCCCTCCTTCACCGAGAAACCAGTGGTATAAATACCCGTACATAAACTCCAAAGAGCTCATTGGTACGGCCCCAGATTTGACACTGCAACATCACGATTTCAAGTCGACCGGTTTCCTGATAAGGGTTTTTATGCATTCATGTGACGAGACGAGCAAGGCGTTCGTCTGATGGTAAGCGTCACGCCTGCCAGTGACAGTAGCAGTGCCAGAATTGTGAACTTGCGTAGACAATCCTGCCGCACTGCACTGCGCTCATCACCCTGAGATATTAGATGTTAAATCTCGTCATACCCAGTAACTTCTCTGGTAACATTGCCCTTCAGACCGGAACACAGTCAAGCATTACTGTGCACAACTGCTTGGCGATTGAATAACTGCCAAAGGTGTGGTACTTCCCCAGGAAGCGGAAGGCGGACTCTGCGGTAGAGTCCTACCTCTACAACTAGGGTACCGTGGCTTTATTGTATAGTATTAGTTTTGTACTCGTATTCTTCGTGAACCTTTAAGGTGGTTCGCAGATAGCGAGATCTGGCAGGCACAAAAAGAACGACAAGAAGATGAAGAGTGATCTGCGACGGGCTCTCTTGGTCAGGATTGAGTCGGAAAATAATTGTGAAGGTAAAATATTGTATCCTTTGAAAACACAAGCATAGGATACAAGACTGATACTTATTTCTAATTTCTATACAGTAAAATCTATAAAATATGAAAAGATGTAATGGCCTATGCAATATATTATACCCAAAAACTAAAATACCCGCGTACCCTTCTTCTATATTACACTAAGCTTATTGCGCGTACCTATCTGATATAATATTATATATATATATATTACACATATACATTATATATATATATGTAAATATAACGTGTAACTTTGGTACTATCAATAAACTATATATATATATATATATATATATAATGTACATATATATTACACATGTATACTATAACTACAAACAAATACAAATAGTTTATTGATAACACCAAAGTTACACGTTATATTTACATATGTACAAAACTTAAAATAAATATTTAAACTATATATTAAAAACTACTTATTTACAATAAAATATATATATAAATATATATAAAAAAATAACCCCTAGAGGGTTCCCAGGATGCTGGCTGCATTACCCCGTTGAATGGCAATACTTAGCCTCTGGGCAAAGTATGCGCCAGCTCTGAGGTCCCTCGAGGCGAGGACCAATCTCTTGGCCAAATGTTTACAAATTGTTTTTAGTGTCGGACGACCACGGCCATAGTTTCCACAGCCAGCGCCACAAAGTCATAATGTGGGCTTAGCTGTGAATACTTTCGATGTTATATATATATATATATATACACTTATAAGTTTATTTACAAATAAAATACAATTATACACTAATATTAAATTATAACTAACTAACAACTAAATAAAACCTACCTAGTAAAAACAAACCCTACATAATAAAAATACAAAACTTAAAATTTAAACTAAAAGCCCCGTAGATGATGGAAAGGTGGCCAGAATGCTGGCGGCATTGCCACGTTGGATGGCAATGCTAAGTTTTTGACCAAAATATACGCCAGCATTCCGGTCACCTGACACCTCGAATAGATATTGCAGTGATATAGCGGATAGGTTCGGCCACCACGCACTTTCTTGTGTAAAAAGTGCAGGGCGCATTCCGCGGCACGCCAGCTTGAATGATATCATCCGTCGGGCCTTTGTCAGTGCTGGCATCCCCTCGATTTTAGAACCCAACGGTCTGATGCGGGATGACGGCAAGAGACCCGACGGAATGACCCTTATCCCATGGAAGATGGGACGGCCTTTGGTTTGGGACGCTACATGTGTCGACACACTAGCGCCGTCCCATCTTCCTAGGACAAATGATCACGCTGGCGCTGCCGCCTCTAATGCTGAAAACCTCAAACGGCACAAATATGGGTATTTAGACAGATTGTACATGTTTGTGCCGTTTGGGGTAGAGACTTTGGGACCTTGGGGGCCGGCCGCACATGTTTTATATAGGGACCTGGCGAAACGTTTAGTCGAGGTGTCAGGTGACCGGAATGCTGGCGTATATTTTGGTCAAAAACTTAGCATTGCCATCCAACGTGGCAATGCCGCCAGCATTCTGGCCACCTTTCCATCATCTACGGGGCTTTTAGTTTAAATTTTAAGTTTTGTATTTTTATTATGTAGGGTTTGTTTTTACTAGGTAGGTTTTATATACACTTTATATTAATTTATTTATTGTTACACTTAATCTTATATATATATATATATATATATAATGTACATATATAATAATGTTGTATGATATCAGAAAAAAGCTAATAATAATTCTTAGAATTCTTACTCGACAAAAGGGACAAATACCACCGGTAAAAATGAAATACAAGTATGATTATCTTTTGAGATGCGTCATGTAAACGTAATAAAATCGACATTTTAGTATCACATAATTTGCCACGCTGGCGTGTGAATCCGTTGATATAAATACTGAAATATTTAATTCATATTTATTTTATTATTCATTACGTTCATTAGTAAGGAAGCGGGTGAGTATATAGGTAGTTATTTAAATGATGTTAATTCAGTGTAATAAAACTGACGCCTCTTTATTACCTTTACATTTTCCAGTCGGCCTTTTAAAGTAAGTACCTTCGAAACTTGGACGAGCGTGAAAACCTATCCTCACCTAATTTTCAAAAAAAAACCGAGCGCCTGGTTGACACGGCGTGTGATCGAAATTCTGACGTTTATTTGTATTGTAACTTTGTAACCTGTAACAAAGCCTAAAGCATGCTAACTACGCTGGTAGTGGGCTTAAGCATATGGAATGTCTAAACTTTTATCGGTCTGTGGATCGGGCTAAAGTAGCCACTTTAGCCCCGCAGGCACGTAAACCATGTTTTGTTGTCTTTCGTAATGTAGCAATTAAAGAAAATGTTGAGTAGGTCATTGTTTGCTCCAAACAGTTAGTAAAAAGTATGTAAGTAAGTTTGTATAGGCTGAGTGGCGAGCCCTAGTGTCAGAGTTAATGTGCCGCCCGAAGGCCTCTGACATGGCTGACGGTTGTTATTATAGAAACTAGAACAAGCAACCGGGACCAACAATTTAACGTGTCATCCGATCCACGGTAGCGCTCAAAAATAAATGCCACTCATGGTCACCCATCCGAAGACTGACCGGACCGTCCGTTGCTTAACATCGGTGATCGTTTAGAAACACCTAGACAAGCTACGCCACGAGCGCTACAGTTAACAGTTAGTTAACATTTTGCATTTTGTTTCAGGGGGATATGCTGTAATGGAAGAAATGGACGACCTACTGCAGCTGAAAGCTAAAGAAATGCTGCGCTTGAGAGAAATGGCCATCGCTAACGAAGGAGAGGTGCTAAACTTATAAACTAATTCACACACAAATATAAAAAATCTATCAAAAAAATCAAAAAAACCATCAAGTCAAAAAATCTAATTCAATTTTAATTATAACGTTTTCTTTGTCATTCTTGGTGTGAACAATAAAGAGTTAATCAATCAATCAATCAACTATGGCCATTGACCATATATCTTTTACCATAGTCAAATCAGTGACAGAGTGGTGCCCCAGACAAGACAAGCAGAGCGTTGCTCGTCCAGCTGCAAGATCGTCATCAGCTAGAAGACGTCCACTGACAGAGGAAGGACTCTCCCTTAAAAAGGCCTCCTCGCCCTATTATGGTAGCCTTCGTTCAAGCATCCAACGTGGTATTGCTGCCAGCATTCTGGGCCCTTTTTCCTCTACCATGGGGCTATTAGCTTAGTTTAGGCTTTGTTTAAACTTATTATTATATTTTAGGGTTTGGCTTGTATTAAGTTGAAATTTTATTTTAAGTACCTAGGTAGTTTTATGTATTTTTTTCTATAATATATTATTTTGTACCTGCGGCCGCGATTCTAAGGATAAAAAGATTCTAAGTATTCCAAGGTATAAGCTACTTCTGTACCAAAGTTCATCCAAATGCGTTCACCCATTTCAGCGTGAAGGAGAAACAAACATACATGCGTGAGTGGGTACACACGCACCGACAAACTTTCGCACTAAGTTATTATATTAGTAGGAAGTAGGATTTTCCAATAACGTTGAATTGAAACTGTTTAGTTGGATGCCCGTCGTTTCCAAAGTGAGAACCGTCTGACGTCAGCAGAGAACAAGCTGGAGGCCGCCATGCTGCGGTTTAACGCGGTGCAGTGCGAGAACAAGAGGATCAGGGAGGAGATAGAATACATGCTCAAAGACAGGTCAGGAGTCTGAAACCGAAGCCGAAACACGTTCAATATAATTTAATAATGTAGCGCTCGTGGCGTAGCTTGTCTAGGTGATTCTAAACGATCACCGATGTTAAGCAACGGACGGTCCGGTCAGTCTTCGGATGGGTGACCGTGAGTAGCATTTATTTCTGAGCGCTACTGTGGATCGAATGACACGTTAAATTGTTGGTCCCGGTTGTTTGTTCTAGTTTCTATAACAGCAACCGTCAGCCATGTTAGAGGCCTTCGGGCGGCACATTAACTCTGACACTAGGGCTGGCCGCTCAGCCTATACGTACTTACTTATTATTTAGTTATCAGCCAGAAGACGTCCATTACTGGACGAAGGACTCCACCTTAATAGGAGCGGGAATAGTTGTCATAATACCCACGCTTGGCACGCAGCCTGGAGATTGCAGAATGCTCACCACCGTAAACCAAGAGGACGCTGCTGCCCGTCCACCGGTGGTTCTGGATGCAGTTTCAGACATAACCAAGTCTCATATATCCCATATCTATTTTATCTATCTATCCAAAAGCCACAATAACTGCTACAGTATATTATTATCATTTCTATGCGAGAGCCCTGTTCAATCACGCATGGGACAAGATGCTCGGCGCGCTGGGGACGGGCAAGAAGTTCCTCTCGGACCTGTTTGAGTCGTCCACACTGGCGTACGGCCAGCGCGACGAGTGGTGCAATAAGCTACGATCCATGCAGGAAAAGGGGAGGATGGACCAGATGCTCCAAGTGCAGGTAAATATGCCTATATGCCTTGTCATCATCAGCCAGAAGCCGTCCGCGGCTGCACGAAGGATTTCCCCTTAAAAGGCGGTCGCTATAATCCCCACGCTTGGCAGGCGGCTTGGGGATCGCAGAATGCTCACCACCATTAACTAAGAGGACGCTGCTGCCCGTCCTCCGGTGGGTCTGGATGCAGTTTTAAGACGTGCCCAGGCCAGGTTAAATTTTACTTTAGAAGTTGATCTATTATGACACTAAGTTTAATGCTTGTAAGTTTTATCGAAGTTACTACGAGTATAGGAAAAAAAACCTCTTGATCAATACGTTTCACGTAATCTGCTATAGTAATGCATTATACTGTGAAAATTTCAGGGTTGTCTCCATGGATCCCGGGATCGGACTGTGTTAGCCATGGACCCCGGAGAGTTGTATCCACCGTTTTTTAATTGTTGTTTTAAATTAAATTTATTTCCTTTAAATAAAATAAAACAAAAAAGTACTTGGTACACCACGATCAGTAATTTTTATTTTTCTTTTATCCAAAGATACCGTGATCAGCGGGTAAAATAATAATTGTTTTTTGCGAGGGAAACGGATCATGGTATCGGTGGATACAACTCTCCGTGAACCGTGGCTAACTCAGTCCGATCCCGGGATCCGTGAAGAGAAAACCCAAAATTTCAACCGACTACCTATTACGTTTCGGAGGATACAGGGGCCGTACCGTGAACTGCTTACAGCGGGACCGAATAGGTTCAGCTACTGACACTGCGCGACCGCCAACCTTATTGCGAGGTGATAAAATTCACAGTCGCGCAGCGTCGGCAGCTTAGCGTATTCGGTCCCGCTATAAGCAGTTCACGGTACGGCCCCAGGTAAGATTAGGACAGACAGAATTGCCTACAGTACGATTATGCACTTCGATAATTATAGAAGTATACTTGTATCTTTATCTATCTTGTTCTCATCTTATTCTCTATCTCATCATCATCATCAGCCTGGAGACGTCCACTGCTGAACGAAGGCCTCCCCCTTAGACCGCCACACTGTACGACAACCTGCCATTTGCATCCACCGGTTGCCCGCGACTTTTACAATGTCATCGGTCCACCTACTGAGAGGCCTTCCTACGCTGCGTCTTCCGGTTCGTGGTCGCCACTCAAGAACCTTTCTTCCCCATCGGTTATCATTTCTTCGAGCGATAACCATTCTTCTGCCCATTGCCACTTCAACTTGCAAACCCTGCGAGCTATGTCGGTGACTTTGGTTAATTGGCGAATATCCTCGTTCCGGATTTTATCGCGCAAAGTAACTCCGAGCATAGCTCTCTCCATTGCCTGTTGTGCATTGTGCGTTGTGTTGCATTCTCTAGAATAACGAGAGATAGATCTCGCAATGTGAAAATTGCCGAAACGCATATTTTTTGTCATAGTATTGTAGGCCATATAAACATTTGGAAACCTGTCGGGTATGGGACCCTAAAATAAGAATTTCCATAAAGAACATTATTAGATTTTTCATAAAAGAAAACGTCATAAGTCAATGGCATTTGCTAATGTCTTGATATTTACAGGAAATGCGAGATCTAAAGAAAGCCTACGATCACGAGACGAAAATCTACAACTTCCTCGCGAAGAAGGGAGTGAGGAGAGTCAACAAGAAGCAAGAGCAGAGGGAGATTTTAGGAAAACGTGCCAAAGAAATAGCCGCTGAAAAGAAACTGGCAGAATATACCAACATTTTGGATGAAATTTATGTAAGACTAGCTGCGCCCCGCGGTTTCACCCGCGATTCTTGGGATAAAAAAAGCCTATGTTTTATTCCAAGGTACATCTATATCAAACTCATCTACATCCGTTCAGCCGTTTCAGCGTCAAAGAGTAACAAACATCCATACATCCATC
Organism: Erannis defoliaria; assembly: GCA_905404285.2. NCBI lineage: Eukaryota > Metazoa > Arthropoda > Insecta > Lepidoptera > Geometridae > Erannis > Erannis defoliaria. Next base: position 16,082,441 of record FR990066.1, read on the forward strand.
CATAAATACAAACTTTATAATATTAAGTAGGATATTTTTTTATTTTTTTAATCTTTATTTTTCTACAGCATTTTTAGCGCTAGTAACGTAGCTCGACTAGGTAGGTGGTTTTATGAGATCACCGATGTTAAACAATGGAATATCCGGTTAGTCTTCGGATGGGTGACCGTACATGTGGGCTTTTACAGTTGAGCGCTACCGTGGGTCGGATAACACGTAAAATTGTAGAACCGGGTTCGTCAGAAACCTTCAGGCGGCACTCTAACACTAGCTGGCCACTCAGCTTATACGAACGTACTTACGCTTTTTTACGCATTTTTTTTACGTTTACGTGGCTTGACTGCCTTGTAGCTCAGTTGGTAGCATGTCTGCCTTCAGAGCTGTAGGGCGTGGGTTCGATCCCCATCCAGGGCATACATTTATGTGACGAACATAGATGTTTGTTCTGTGTCTGGGTATAGTATTTATAATAAGTATGTATTTACAAATAAAAAATAAAAAAAGTATTCTATTAACTATCTGGTTTCCATATTACAAGCTTTGCTTAGTTTGGGGCTAGATGGCGCTGTGTGAAAAATGTCTATCGATATTTTATTTTATTTATATTTAGTAGATGATTTTCTAGAGAAAGAATAATAATAAGAATGTGATAAAATATACTAATACCTATTATTGCATTAATGTTAACTGATATTGAACCTGTTAAATTGAATAGTGTTATTATTTTGACATTTTTGTTTTAATTATTTATTTATATTCATACATAACATTGAATATTTTAATAAATTTTCTTTTTGATACTAATACTCATAAATAATTATGTAAGACTTTACTAAGCATTGATTTTTTGATTTTGTTATGTTCGTAAGGTCATTACGTGATGTTATGTCAAGCCAAATAAAAATAAAAAAAACAATTATATATTAATATTAATTAGTATACCACATGACATGACTGTAACAAATCGTTAAGTATAAATAAATGAGTATGAGTACGAGTATGAGTACCTATGATGCCTTGCAGTGAGCTGAATAAGCTGTCAATGATGAAAATGATGAAATAAAAAGTGACGATGTAAAATTTAACATAACATTTACGAAATTTTCCAGGAATACTCTGGGGAAACTTGCTGCGGAGATATAATCGACAACTTCGTCAAAAGGGAATTCAAAAACTTCTCCGTGTATAAACTTCTTACACACTACTGTGCTGAAAATGAAGTGCTAGGCCGGGATGTGAACCAGATCCGCCGAGATATCAGTGAGCTTGCACTAATAGTTTGCAGCGAACTGACACCTTGTGTCGCGAAACCCCTTATCATTCCTCAGTCAGAAAACGTCCACTGCTGGACGAAGGCCTGCCCCTTAACAGGGAGGGGTTGCCATAACCCCAAGGTTGGCAGGCGGCTTGGGGGTCGCAGAATGTTCACCACCGTTAACCAAGAGGACGCTGCTGCCCGTCCGTGACTCATATTCGAACTTGATAATTGTATTTGCACGAAGTACTTGCTTACAAAATGTCATAAAGATCGGATCAACGGCTCGCAAGTTACCGTCGAACAAATATACATACAAACAAACGCCGAATTGGCCCCTTAGACTCGAAGACCTTCGATTCGCTTGGTCAATAATGTTAATATTGTTTATCAGTATTATACATTAAGCGCGTTCTTGGTTGGCCGGTCTGAAATTAGTTTCGTTCGTGCGGTCTTAACCACAGTATGAGCTTTGGTTTCCTCTAAAAGCGGTGTCGTAAGCGGTCGCTCGTATTGCGCTGATATACGTCACTGAAACTTTGGCTATGAAACAATATGGCGTGGTTTGCTAGAGAGCTTAGTCCGACAAGCGGAGCTGCTGTGATGCTGGCCGTACTTTACGGTGTTGAAAAGTCTTCGAACGTTTTTTCAATAGAATCGTAGGGGCCGTCTTTTAACGGCCATCATGTCGTGTCCGCTTAATAACGCCACCGCTATTGGAAGAAACCAAAGCCTTAGTCCCAAATTTTGTTCACTGCGACGCTATACTTGCTAATTTCAGTCTGGCCAAATAAGAACGCGCGTATTGTAAAGTAACATCCTAAAAAAACTATTTTTGTAGAGGACCGGCGTGATTTCAATGAGATGAACATATTACGCCAACAAGAGAGCATAGAATCACTACAGAAGAAATTGGATGCGCAGATGAAAAGAACAGAAGAATTGAAGGCGAGGGGTGAAGAACAGAACCAATTTATAAACCGACTTATGAGCAAGATCAACGAAATGTTTCAGTAAGTGAATTGTATTAGATAAATAAATTTAGTTTTGGCTTAGATCATGTTACAGTTAAAATAGTTTACATCACACTTGCACGTAAACTGGATCTTATTACATCGGTTTTAGGCTCATAATCCAAGCTATTACGCACGCATGCTATTTTTTTTTTTTTTAATAGTGTGGCAAGCAAGTATGCGGCTTGCCTGATGGTAAGCTCACCGCCGCCTATGGACACCTGCAACATTAGAAATGTACATTACGGCACTAGTGCTATAAAAGGTATAACCCGGTAAAGTCAAGTTTGTACGTGACTGCATTTAGACGTATGTATACGAAGCACTCTTAATATAGCCGGGTACTACTTACAGTTTTTTTGTAATACCAACAAAGAGTTCTTATGCCGCTGAAGTAAACGTCAACCTGCGCGCGCATTGCTGGTTTGGGCGCCATTTTCCGCAAATGTTTGTTGACATTTTCGCTGTGTGGTTGATTATTATCAAAAAAAGTTTGTTTTTTCCGAGCAAGTGTGATGAAAACGGTCGTATGAAACTCGTGTGCTATGACCAACATAGCACACTTGTTTCATAATGTACTATTTTAGTTATATTGTAGTCAATTTTAAAGGCTTTAGTTGACAGTAATAAACTTAATTAAACTAAAATATTACTGTCACTTTTTTACTAGGCATTTTAGCTAAGGAGAGCAATAGTTTAGTTAGGTATACTTAGTTTAGTTGTGTCAACCAAATCGACCACAATACGAGGGCTACACTAAAAGTATCGGGAATGGAATATTTCCACTGTTTCTGTCATATTAAAATCTTTTTAATTGAAAACTCCTTGGTTTTAAAAATCGAATACCATTTATTTATTTAAAAAAATATTCTCGGTCTTGTCGCAAGGTTTTGTCAAACTTGTTTAGTCGTTGAGAAAATGGAATTGACTCGAGAAAATTCAAGAGCGATGATTTATTATGACTTTCGAAGTGGTTTAACACAAAAACAGTGTGTTGACCGGATGATTTCTGCATTTGGTGATAAAGCCCCATCCAAAACCACAATTTATCGCTGGTTTGCTGAATTTCAACATGGACGTGTCAAGCTCAGTGATGATCCCCGTCAAGGTCGTCCAAAAACTGCAGTCACCCAAGAAAACGTTGATGCTGTGCGTAAGCTGATTGAGGAAGATCGACATGTGACATACCGCGAAATTCATGCAACTTTAGACATTGGCATGAGTCAAATACAAATAATCTTGCATGAAAAATTAGGTGTAAAAAAGTTGTTTTCCCGATGGATACCGCATTCGCTCTGTGAAGAGCAAAAAGCGGCTCGCGTTACTTGGTGCGTCAGAACTCTCGAAAGATTCCACGCAGGATCCTCAAATGCTGTATACAACATCGTATCAGGTGACGAATCCTGGATATACGCGTACGAACCCGAAACAAAAAACCAGTCACGAGTTTGGGTGTTCGAAAATGAGTTAAAGCCAACAAAAATTGTTCGTTCACGGAGTGTTGCAAAAAAAATGGTGGCCACGTTTGTCTCCAAAACCGGCCATGTTACGACTATTCCTCTTGAGGGACAAAGAACGGTTAATGCAGAATGGTATGCTAGCATTTGTTTGCCACAGGTCGTTTCTGAACTCCGTAAAGAGAACTGCAACCGCCGCATCATCCTCCATCACGACAATGCGAGTTCTCACACCGCGCACAGAACAAAAGAGTTTTTAGAGCAAGAAAACATAGAATTATTGGACCATCCGCCGTACAGCCCCGACCTAAGCCCTAATGATTTCTATACTTTCCCTAAAATAAAGAATAAATTGCGTGGACAGAGATTTTCATCACCTGAAGAAGCTGTGGACGCCTACAAAACGGCCATTTTGGAGACCCCAACTTCCGAATGGAATGGTTGCTTCAATGATTGGTTCCATCGTATGGAAAAATGTGTCAAATTTCGCGGAGAATACTTCGAAAAGCAATAAATATATTTTTAAATAGTAATGTTGTGTCACTTCCTTGATTCCCGAAATTTTCAGTGCCTCCCTCGTATAGTTAATTTTGATTGATTAATAAATATCCTCAACATCACCGAGCTAAAATGTAGTCGCCGTACAATTTTGAAATAATTATATTATTATCTTAGTCATTGGTGCTGTCGATGATATTGCTGCTGATATTGAAATATGTTCTAAGATAAAATTAAATATTATACTCGTAGCATCTTCATCGTGTGTGCCGGCTTTTAAAGAAAGGAACAGAATGAAGCTAGTACAGTACACTAATTTGTAACAATATTAAACTACTTAGCCCCACGTCACGTTGTGTCACGTAATTAATGCACGTCATCGCCACCCGACGTGACATCGGCCGTCACGTCGGCTAACGAGCCTCTGATGCAAATCATCTGTGACTATTATTACTATTATTACTATACAGGGCTAGTTCTAATCAGTTAGCACTCTTTTAAAGGCATATTCTGTACATCAAAACAAATAACTTTTATTATGGAGTCAACATTGAAATCCCAAAAAAAACAGCTGTTCCATACATTTTGCCCAAGGTCGATGAACTTTTTGTATAGAACAGCTGATAATTTTTTCGCGATTTCAAAGTTGGCCCCATAGTTTTTTTTCGTTTTGATAAAATAATAAATATTGGGGGGACATTTATTACACACTACGCCCCATACTAAGCAAAGCTTGTATTATGGAAACCAGATAGCTGATAGAATACCTATATACAAATATTTTTTCGTAAATACATACTTATAATACATACTACACCCACATGATGTACAGAATATGGCCTTAAAAGGATGCTAACTGATTAGAACTAAATCTGTATTGCAGGCGATGTGTGTTATGATTAAACTTACTATAAATAATGGATAGATGTTTATTGATTCGGGTAATGTATGGGATTCATAGTACTTTGAGACTTTTATTCGCTGGTTGAATGAGGTCGTGGTTCCGCATTGGGAGAAGACCTTGGAACCGTGAAGTCGTGGGTTCGTGCTCGGGCCCATAGCAATGAGTTCTTTAGATATTAAACAGATTTTATAAAACTAAACTAGTAATTTTACGAACTACGGTATTTTAAAATTCATACCACTGACTTTTCATTCGTGAAAAACATCGCAAGGAAGTGTGCGTTTATAAAAAAAAAGGAATGGGAAAATTTACAAGCTGTTGTTTTGCATCCCTGCTAAATTTGCAGAGGTAGATTTAGTCATCGTTATGAACAACTTTTACTATGGGGCCAAACCTCAAATCGCGAAACAATCCCCTGAACCATACATTTTCTCCAAGATCAATAAACTTTTTGTATGGAACAGCAGATTTATTATTTGCGATTTTTAAGCTTGTTCTCATAGTTAAAGTTGTTCATAACGATCGATGAGTAGGTACCTCTGTAAATTAGGCGGGGATACAAAACAACAGCTTGTATAAAATATAGCGTATGGAAATCCGTCAACTTGTACCGGTCCAGAACCTGGGTATGTCCTTAAACTGCAACCAGACCTACCAGAGGACAGGCAGCAGCGTCGGAGGTGAGCATTCTGCGATCCCCAAGCCGCCTGCCAAGCGTGGGGCTTATGGCAACACCCTTCTACTAAGGCTTTCGTCCAGCAGTGGATCGTCGAGCCGATGACGTGACGTGTCGTACCGGTCCAGCGTGGTAGAATATCGCACAATAACCCATTGACAGTAGGCCTATATCAGAGTGGTATGCCAAAGGCGGATGCAGTATGGCGTAACAGTACTCTCCGCCAGCTACCAAAACTACGAGTAGGTATTTACCATTTTGGACCATATTTTTATTTATTTATTTTTTATAGAATCAAGTGAAGAGTCGGGCATGACGTTCACCTGGTGGTAAGCGTCACGCCTGCCACTAACAGTAGCAGTGCCAGAATTGTGAACTTGCGAACACAATCCTGCGCCGCACCGCACTGCGCTCGTCACCCTGAGATATTAGAGGTTAAATCTCTTCTTACCCAGTAATTTCTCTGGTAACATTGCCCTTCAAACCGGAACACAGTAATGCTTGCACACTACTGCTTGGCGCTTGAATAACTTGCAAAGGTGTAGTACTTCCCCAGGCGGACTCTGCAATAGAGTCCTACCACTACAAAAACATTTAAATAACATAGCAATAAAATAGCAATTTTATTACTCGTATTACTGTTAAAATAAAATGTCAAAAACTTGCATAATTAAGTATAGCACTAAGTCAAAATGAGTGATTTTTGAAATTAATCATTAGTTTACATATCGAGTACGATACCTTGACATTTTTAAGTCGCGCCATGATAATTTTCTTATTTAAGATGTGACGATATTTATTGGATAGAAATGCAGTATTATCATAAGAATTGTTGATTAAACGAATACGTCTGCCCAACGGCGCCACTCCCACTGTAAAGCTGTAATTGATTCACTCCGCTGGGGTGCACGTGCACTACGCTGAAACCATCGACGTATTATACACTGGACCAACCTTTACTGCATTTAGATAGGTAAAACAAGCTGCGCCCCGCGGTTACACTCGCGTGATGATGAAAAACGGCGATGATGATGATCTTAAAAAGTAGCTATTTTTTTCGCGATATGGGGATATCGCGAAAAAAACGGCTACTTTAATAAAAGTTGCTCATAACTATGAGTACGCCTACATAACATACCCTTCAGTATTGCCACATCTTTTTGTTACACATCACTGACCTCTCCGGCTAGACGAGACGTGGGACGGGGTTATCATTTGGTATTTCTTTATATTAATTCGTAAAACTACTAGCTGTTGTGATCCGTGGCCGTGTGCGTTATAGTGCGCTCTGACCCTGTATCCGCGCATATCCATTATGGGTACACCGAGCCTCTAATCCAATTTAATTGGAATTGCATCAACTGTAGTAAGCCCTGTGGACGCGTGATAACAAACACATCGCTCTGTACCATTACGTGCATTAGATATAATACAATACAATACAATAGTATACATACATACGTACTTTGCATGGACATTTATTAAAGTTTATACTATTATTTAGATAGTTTAAATAGCTGCGGTTACACCGCAGTGATGGTGGATAGTGTGGTGATGAAAAACGGTGATGATGATGACGAGAAAAAGTTATTTCGGAAAATAATTCCTAGTTTTAATCTAAATCCGTGCAGCCGTTTTTATGTGAAGAGGTAACAAAACACACATAGCGACTAACTTTCATATTTGTATATTAGTGAGACTTCTGTGTTGATATCGGGTTGGGCAGGGTACTACGCAGTGTCCACATCTTAGGGTATTTTTCCCTAAATTTAGGGGATTTTTTTGATGTCTAGGGTAATTTTTGGGGGAAAATATTTTGGCCCATAAAGGTATCAATGGTGGAAACTACACAAAACGAGACCTTTTTCTTACGATACCTTAGTTTGTTAGTGCAAATAAGGTCAAATTAAGTATAATTAATGTTGCAATAGACACTATTTATTTATAATACCTATCTCCATATAATGAGCGGCAAATAATGTGAAAAAAAACGTAGCGCTGGTGGCAGAAAGTTTTTTTAGGGGAAAACTGCGTAAATGGTTAAATTTAGGGTATTGTCACTGAGTCTGGGGGAAAATTTACTTTGAGGGTTGGCAACACTGCTACTACGTCAAGAAAATTGCGCTATATACTATTGCGTGTAAAGTGAAAGAGAGTTACCGCGCTCCAATCAAATAATTATATAAATGCGCTGCTTGCAACAAAACAACGAACTCAATCACAGTTATGTATCGAGCTATACTAGAAGTTATACCTCCTTAACTGATAGAGTAATAATCACACATCAGATTTACAAAGAAAAAGTGAAAAATGAGTTTAATAATACGCTTTAAAAAAAACAAACGACTTCAATTTCGACTACCTGGATCTTCATATTTTCCAGTTATTATTCCAGTAATTTTGATTTAAAAACCAAACTACTGGACACATTTTGATAAAACTTATACGGAATCACCTCTCTACCAAACAACAAATAATTTTCAAAATCGGTCCATAATTGCCGGGAAATCGATGAACTTACATTAAAAAAACATTCATACAGTCGAACATAGAACCTCCTCCTTTTTTGAAGTCGGTTAAAAAGGGGTTTTCAGATGTGATTTTTTCTTATCAAGTGATTCTAGATAATCTTTAGTTACTAACTTCTATAAGGAAATTAATGGCAATGCAATGATATTAGCCATTCAGACAAGCTGAAATCCGTAGATGATTTATGAAATTGTATTTATTATTTTGTTATAGAATGCTGGATTGCAGTTTAGAGCCCTTCCAAAACCTACTGGGTGACAAGCAACCTTCAGTGTACACGTTGAAACTTTCGATGCTACTCATCACACAAAAGATCAAGGAGTACGTCGATATAGTTTATTATTATGTAAGTTAATTTTATTAATCCTTAGTCTACGTTATGCTCAAACTTTTTGAGCACTTATTAATTATCTGCCACTCGCTTCGTGGAGTAAGTCTTCATAATCGTCTTCATTACTGTTACTGAGCGAAATTATCACCACGAGACATCACCATCTATATCTATCTAGCAAGGCTCTGTCCTGACTGATTGGTGACTGAGTGACTGACTGACTGACAGACAACGTACAGCCCAAACCGCTGGACTTGAAATTTGGAGGGTGTATTCGTCTTGATGCGTAGGAGTGAACTAAGAAAAAAAAAATACAGGGACGATTTAAGGGGGGGAATGGGGGGGGTGGAATTTTGTAGTCGGTAGAGTCAGTAGTCGGAAGAGTGGGGGGGGGGGGGGGGGGGTTAGGGGCGTATAAAATTGCTCGGAATGATTTAAAGTGGTGAATTTTGGGAGCGGGCCGAATTTCTTCCGTACGCGGACAAAGTCGCGGGCGACCTCTTGTCATCTATAAACTTAAAGTAAATTCCTCAAAAATTCGCAAAAGTTTTGGAGATCACGTATGTTTATTTTTTAAAGAAATTCTACTGAGCAAACTTTATACCATAGCGTTCGTGATGTAACTTCGTAAGGCGTACGCAATAGCACACAAAATTTCAGATGAGTGACTGGGAGTGGCATTTACAACTTTGGGTTATAGTTGTATCACATTTTTCATCCCTTCTGGAAAATACTAATAGGCCATGGTGTCACTAATATAATATTGTATGTTCCCGATTCTCAAACTTTACTAAGCCAAATACATGAAAGAACACGCTTGATATTTGACTGCGTTATAGCTCAGTTGGTTTGATGAGTTCCAGACTCCCGAACAAGCCAGTTTCTGGAAAGGCTTTGGCACCATAGACCATATCCACATGCTCCGCCAGATTATACAGAAGACTGAGGAGTATAATCGGCCGTTATGTCTAGCGTTTGTGGACTATGAAAAAGCATTCGATTCAATCGAGACCTGGGTGGTATTGCAGTCCCTCCAGCGATGTCATATCGACTATAGTATAGGTATATCGAAGCGCTGAAGTGTTTGTATAGAAACGCCACCATGTCAATCCGGTGTACACCGGTTGTTGTTGGGAACGATACTCTCGAAATTGTTGAACACTACAACTACCTTGGACATATTGTTCAGTTAGGCAGGTCCAACTTCGACAAAGAGGTCACCCGAAGAATCCATCTTGATGGACAGTGTTCGGGAAATTGCGTAATATCTTCTCGTCCAAAATCCCGAACCAAAACCAAAGTCACCGACATAGCTCGCAGGGTTATCAAGTTGAAGTGGCAATGGGCAGGCCACATCGCTCGAAGAACTGATAACCGATGGGGAAGAAAGATTCTTGAGTGGCGACCGCGAACCGGAAGACGCAGCGTAGGAAGGCCTCCCACTAGGTGGACCGACGACATTGGAAAAGTCGCGGGAAACCGGTGGATGCAAATGGCAGGTTTTCGTATAGTGTGGCGGTCCACACGGCCTTCGTTCAGCAGTGGAATTCTCCGGGCTGATGATGATGATGATAGGTCAGTTGGTAATGTCTCTACTTATAACTATATTATGTACAAGCTTAAACTACTTAGCCTACTACACAACAAAAAACAAAAGGATTGTATCCAGACCGATGAAAGTCTCTACAAGTCTCTGTCTCTACCTTACCTTCAGAGTTGTAGGGCGTGTGTTCGATTCCCACCCAGGACAACATAGATGTTTGTTCTGTGTCTGGCTGTTGTACCTATGTATTGTAAGTAGGTATGTATAATAATAACTTAACAAAATAAGGTATATAATTATTCTATCAACTATCTGGGTAATATAGTACACAATTTACTTAGTTGGGGCCAGATAGCGCTGTGTGAAACCTACCAATATTATTTTATTTTATTTTAGGAACGCTTCCTGAAGCGCAAGGAAGTAGCAACGAAGGAGACTGCCACCTCTCGGCTGAAGAAGTACACGATCCGCTCGGAAACGCCCGTCATCTTCACGCCCTTGCCGCTCAACCTGCTAGTGCCGGCGGAACCTTGCCCTTCGTAAGTGTAATGTAGAAGGTTATGATACTTGAGTGCCTTATAACCCAGTTGGTAGTATGCCTGCTTTGAGAACAGTAGGGCATCCTACTAACCCATGAAATTACGCAGAACGAATATATCGCTTAAAAGATAGTTCAAGACCAAAAAAGCTGCCAAAAAGCCAAAAAGCCAACAAAAACAAAAAAAATACTATTAAGCCTGCCCTGAACCGATTCAGTCTACATCCCCATCGCCCTGTATTTACAAAAACATATATAAAAATGATTCTTTCAGTTATCTGATTCCGAAAACGTTGCTTAGTTAGGAGCTAGATGGCGCCGCGCCGCTGTGTGAAAAATGTCCACCGATGTTAAAATCCAGAAAAGTATTTCGGTTCTGCAGCATCTCATTTAATATCCCACTCCACTGCTGGGGGGCCCATTTTCGAAGGGTGATTGTATTCCACTATGTAATCCTAATGCAAGATTAGACAATAGACAATAGACAATATTTTATTTGTAGAAAAAAACACATTTCGTACACAAGACAAGACAATAGAAACGCATAACAAATTTAAACAGTACAAAATAGTTAGCAATATAGATTAGCTATACACGCACTTGTCATGTATTTGAATTTCATTCCTTTTGAACTTCTTTACCAGACATAAAACGTCGTAAGTATATGCAAATACGATGTCTGTCTTCACCGAAAAGCCAGTGATAATTTATAAGCCCTTCATAGATCAAATTCAAAAGTCCGATTTGCATGTTCTGGTTCCCCCTGCCAATTGGTTACGATGGAACACGCTTCCCGAGTGGCTCTTTCCCGAGCGATACAATCGGGTGTCTTTAAGTCATGAGAGAATCAGTTTCTTTTACGCAAGCGTGTTCCATCGTAGACCGCACATTCAACACCATCAGGCACATCAGAAGAGTTAGCGGTCAAACGCAAGCATAATATTAATATTCTGGTTATATAAAGGGTCTTTCAAATAGAGCGGGTCGATGTTAATAATCTGTGGCGGCCATTTTGTTTTGGCGGCATCTGTCAAATCTATTTTTTCTTATTCAGTCACTGATGCCAAAACACCATGGCAAGTTACACGGTTGAGCAGCATGTGCAAATGATAAAACTTTCTTATCAAAATGAGTGTTCGTTAGTGCAAACGTTGCGCGCATTGCGCCCATTTTACGGCAGACGCGGTGGCCCTTCAAAGTTTACTTTCCAACGATTGGTGACCAAATTTGAGACGACCGGTTCGGTAAACAACTAACCAACACCTTTACGTCAAAGGAACGCCAGATCGGCCGACACACATCTTCTTTTATTCAATTTTAACATCGACCCGTCCTTGTTGAAAGACTCTTTATAACAAAAAAAAGTGCTAATTTAATCTTTGTTCTTTAGATGCATAGAGAGCCGGTGGTTGTCCCGCGTGACCGAAGTACCAGAGAAGCCGTTCCAGCCTCGAGAGGCTGAACAGGCGTTGGCTCTGCTAGCCAGCGACCCAGCGTACATGCGGAGCGACCGAGTGCACGCATTGGCTGACTGCCGCGCCACAGCCAGCCGCCGCTTGCTGGCTACTAGACACGCGCAATACTAGCCAGCTAGCGAGCCGATAAGCTCTTACATATTCAGTGGAACGTTTATTAGTATAATACTATTGTTTATTGTTGATTAAAATCTGTCATCTAATTAAATTACATATAATATTGCCTTTTTTGGTATTTTCTACCACTACCATCCGATTTTTTTATTGTCTTCTGCTTGATGGACGTATATGCTTCTTCTACTGAGCTCGGCTATACACTTATCCATAAAAAGTGTATATTTATTATTACAAGTACCTAGGATAGTTCTAAGCCAGCCACCTAAAGTTAGGTAATGGTGATTCTGCGTATGCATGCATATTTAGTCTTATCCTTTTAGCTTAGAGTTGCTATTTGTTTGGCTAGCTATATGGTGCCACTATTTTCATCGTGCCACTTTCCACTTCGGCATATATGACGCGATAATCCATCGATGTCTTCCACTGTTATTTTTAGAACCGGCTATTACGTTACTCACTTTGACACAAAATGAACCGATAGTTCCGACACTTGCCGAAAATTACGAAACAAAACAGGAAACTAATTTATAGCCCATCGCAGGATCATTCATCAAATAGTTGACGGGGTTCGAACTTTTTTTATTACTCAGTTCCGTCAGAAAAATACATTACAGTCGAATATCCGTTTCACTGTATTCTGTGGTTGAAAATTAGATGTAACTCTACTATAAGATAAATAACCTAAAGGACCTGGATATGTTCTAAAACTGCACCTGGAACCATTTGAGGACGGGCAGCAGCGTCCTCTCGGTTAACCTCTCCCTATTATAGAGACCATCGTCCTGCAGTGGACGTCTCGTGGCTGATGATGACAAGATAAATTGTGTTTTTGAAGACTTTCAGAGGTTGCAAAATTAATGATGATACTTTTCGTTTTTGCTGCACTAAATGTGACTATCTGATACAGTTTTTTTGATAGATCGAGACCATATTTCCTAACCTTAACGGCCCATACGATGTAACATTGGGTAATTTAAACATTTTTAATCTATACATGATCGACAATACCGGCTGTTAGTTTGAAGAACACCGTTACCCTTCTAGGATATCATTGTACTCATCATTATGAGCAACTTTTACTATTGGGCCAACCGTGAAATAGCGAAAAGAAATCAGTTGTTCAATACATATTTTTTTTGTTTTTTATTTGCTATTTCAAGGTTGGCCCCATAATAATAGTTTTTCATAATGATGAGTACAATGAAATCCTAGAAGGATAACGGTGTTCAAACTAACAGCCGGTATACTGATACATTCCATTTCAAATAAACACGTGACAAAATTAAGGATAATTGCGAGCGCTTAATTGTTGTGTAAACACGAATGAAAAAAAAAAACTGAATAAAAAAATACAAAGTTACCTCTAAATCGCAAATTTAAAACTTGTTATTCTACAAGATACTCAACGAGATCTTGAAACTTTGCATAAAATTAAACTGATTATCTATGAGGGCTTGAGAGCTTTAGATTGTAAAAATAATGATTGTATGTAATGAAGAAATACCTAAACTATCGAGCGTTAATTGGAACCAGTATAACTGATACCTTTCCAGCAGGGCTAACATGCGCAACGCGAGAAAAATTTCTCGATTCTTAAAAACAGGACAAGGCGACGAATCTGTATAAGTTTGTCTCGTTTTCGCACGACATAAAGACACGACAAAATTTTCTCGCGGTGCGCATGCTAGCCCTGCTGGACGGCAGGAAAGGTTAGGCAACGAGGAGTTATTTTAGCTGAGGTAGGGTTCACTCTTAGTTCTTTCTGAGTAATATATGGTGTAGTTAAAGAATCTGTTAATCAATTAATCAGTGAATCACTGGACTAAAGGTGGGCGGCACATTCAGTTCTCCTCCGCACTGTCGCCCCGTAAAGTCTGCCGCCCGGTGCAATGTGCCCGGTGCAATGCTCCAACGTTACGTCATTGAGAACAAGTCTCAATGTACTCAGTGCATAAATATTCAGCTGCAGCGCTAGTAGAGTCAGCGCGCCGCATACAAATACAGGCGAATTGGATTGTCAAACAAAACGTACCTCGCAAGATTTGATATCCAGTACCTACCCAAAGTAATGAAATGTACGGGGTACGTGGAAACGCCGAAAGAAGGTTGTTGTGATCATCATCATCAGCCCGGAGACATCCACTGCTGAACGAAGGCCTCCCCTCTAAACACTGTACGACAACCTGCTATTTGCATCCACCGGTTGCCCACGACTTACACAATGTCGTCGGTCTACCTCACAGAAAAGCAAAGGCCCTACTCTTCTTTCTTCAGTGGTTTACCTAGTGGGAGGCCTTATCCTACGCTGCATCTTCCTGTAGGTGGTCACTAGGTATTTTGATCATAATACCTAGTAATCAATATTTACTAAGAGACCGTTTCTGCAATTTCGAAAAAGTTATACATTGAAAAACGTAATTCACACTCAATGAAATGCATGGACCTGGGCAATGGGCATGTCCTAAAGCTGCATCCAAAACCACTGGAGGGCTGGCAGCAGCGTACTCTAGGTTAACGATGGTGAGCATTACCACTCCCTATCAATTTAGCCTTTTTCCTTTCGGCTTAGCCTTTCCGCGTAAGAAGGTCAGTGGAGTAAAGTGGCGTTGAGCTAACAAGTAACTAGAAAGGCGGCCGGCTAATTGCCGCGTAATGACTACTTCCGAACTAACTGCACTGCTCTTCCAATCAAGCTCCGGAGAGGGCTACACAGACAAACATTTTTTTTAATATCTTACACGAGAGATACATTTAAATATGTAAAGATGCTAAAGATAAGATTTAAAGATGCTATGAGACACACAGATACACAACACACAGATACATACACCCTTGTGATCTTGCGAACTAATTACTGCACCGCACTGCACTGCGCTCGTCACCCTGATACATTAGAGTCAATTCTCTTCATGCCCAGAAATATCTCTGGTAGCATTCACCTTCAAACCAAAACACACTAATCCTTGCACACTACTGCTTGGCGTCTGAATAACTAACAAACCCAGGCGGACTCAGCAATAAAGTCCTATAACTGGTTGTAGTGGGGCTTAAAAACAGAGTGGCACAGTGGTTCTGAGTACCCCTATGTTTGCTTATTAACGCCGCCAAATAAAACTGCAGTGGACTGTATTCGTACAATTACCGACATCGTGGCCACTGGAGTGCACTAGTGGCGCTAGTTGGTACTAAAACTTGCAGCAATCACTACACATACCTACTGAATAAGAAAGTAACCAACTACGATGCTATAGTTGTACCAGGTCGTATGGGTACCTAGACATATTGTAGACTTTTCTCAGAGTGTACCAAACATCAACCCATTAAAAAAAAAATTGGGTAATAAATCATAAACTCCATTAAAAAGCCGTTATGGTCTATTTGGGAGATCGCCCGACTTGAACTCGTGAGGTCACGGGTTTTAATCCAGGGCCCGTACCAATAAGCTTTTTTGGAGTTTATTTATGAATTCGTTACAAGCGTATCCGTACCTGGGTATGTCCTAAAACTGCATCCAGAACCACCGGAGGACGGGCAGCAGCGCCCTCTCGGTAACCGGTAGTGAGCATTCTTCGATCCCAGCCCTTTTAATAGTCCGTTACTGGACTTAGGCGATTTGATTTGATATTTATTTATTTACTATGGCAACCCCTTCCTATTAAGGGGTTCGTTCGGGAGTGGGCGTCTTCTGGCTAATGATGTATGTGAATCCACGTACCCGCAGCTGGGCCACCTTGGTAGATACGGCCAAATCGACTAAGTCCAGTAACGGACTATTAAAAGGGCTGGTTATACTATGCATAATGCAAAGTTGTTCCTTACTCATCCTTGGTCAACTCATACTTCTAATTGCTGGGTACGCTGCGGTCTGGTAGTTATTATAGTCGGCTTGATCATTTGGATGGGGAAGAAAGGTTCTTGAGTGGCGACCGCGAACCGGAAGACGCAGCATAGGAAGGCCTCCCGGACCGACGACATTGTAAAAGTCGCGGGCAACCGGTGGATGCAAATGGCTGGTTGTCGTACTGTGTGGCGGTCTAAGGGGGAGGCCTCCGTTCAGCAGTGGACGTCTCCGGGCTGATGATGATGATGATGATGATCATTTGGATTGCTTCTAAGCTTCATCGGCATACAATCTATTTTGTTTTTGTATAGTAAAAGCATGTGACATTTTGGCCTAGTTCATACAAGGAGGAGGAGGTATGGGACTCTACCACTACGCCACGTGCGTTTGGGCAATGTCCTAAGCATTTAAATAGATTATAGAAAGCTGGATTGTATGTATTTTATTTTAGATATAGACATGGTTTTATTTGTAGAAAATAACAAATTAGTAAAGTAGATAAAAGCATTTTTTTTAAGTTAACTTTTTTAACATGGAAATTCCTTACGTGAGATATAAAAAACGCGCTGAACTTTGAACTTAACTAATCTATTTAGATTCCCGTATAAACTGAATAGAACTAAATGAAACGAAAAACTAGACACTTAAAACCTATAACGGTGGAATATTAATGGGCGCTATTTCCTTTTTATGTTTACAGTATTGTCCGAAAACATTACCGGGGCTCCAGGAAACTAGTGACCGTGAAATGTCGTTAACGAGGGGAGGGGGGCATTCTAATGAGCACCCCACAATCCGGGGTAGGGAGGAAACAGAGGGACAACTTTCAATGCAAAGTCGTTAAACTAGAAAATATTTTTTTGAAGTATTTTCAAATTTCTATGTTATTAGCATTCCTAAAGCATGGACAGAATAAAAAAATAAGACGCCAGGCAGGACTTGAACCTGCATCCGAGCAATCTTCGGGTTTCCATCCCGACTGCTTTGCCAGCGGCCGCGGAAGTGGGGGGCAGAGGGGGCCAAATGCCCCCACTAAAATCAAACAGGAAGGGCTGCGCCCCCTCCAATTTGAATACCTGATAAAGAAGGTTTCTTTGTTTGCCCAGTCATGGAGCGTATACGAGTCATACTTCAGCGGTGCCTGTGCTGTGCCAATTAAGCTTCAGAAGTGTCTGCCTGCCAAATTTAACCAACTAAAGCGTTCATGGCGTCATCTCGATCGTTTAACTTGACTGCTATTTTTTCTAATATCCTAATAAGTATAGCATAATCAGCCTTTTTTAAAGTCCAATGCCGGCCGGACTTAGGTCTATCCTCGAAGGGCGATTAGGCTATATCCACCAAGCTGGCCCGTTGCGGGTTGGAGAATGCGGATCCACACAGCGTTTTTTTCCTATAGGTGGCGCATCGTCAATGGGCCATAGTTAACTGTCAATCTCATATATTTTGTTATTTTTTTAATACAATTTAATGGTTTTACTCTTATTAGACTCGTGATACCAGGGAGGATCTGCATAATGCTAGTTTGTCTAACATGAAATATAAACAACTATCTAACCTACAAATCTACTTTCAGACCGTCAACAGCTGCATAGATTCTTAAAACAAGGACAGTACCAAGTACTTTTCCTTGGATTAGATTATCAACAAGGCCCTATCATAAGTATATTATATCTATCTCATTAAGAGCAGATAGATATAAGCAACGATCAATAAGTAAACTTGATTTTGCCACATCCGGACCACCGCTGGCGCCATCTGCGAAAAGTTTCGCCTGTAGATCCCCCGTAGATGTAGATGTGTTTTACTGCTTTATTGCTGCCTCCTGCCTGTTTTAGTGTTTTATTATTGTATAGTGATTTTGACGCTTGTCTGGAGTTACACAACTGTTAGTTAGAATTCTGTGTCTAGACAGACGCATGTTATGGGTTAGTTAAATATACAGAGTGCTTTGTTATACCTGCTTACCCTTTACTGAATTATACCTGCGAGTCCACAACGTGTATTAAAATGATATTTAATGGCGCTGTAAAATATAGCGGTGTAAAATCAATGGTTATTGATTTAGTAATCAATACGATACGAGCATAGAGAACGATAGAGAGTCGATGTGAAGAAAGGCGACGGCTGGCAGCAAAAAATCTATGCATGGTCTTTCTTCCTCCGATGCAAAAAGAGCGTTGTAATAAGTTTAACGTGTGTATCTATATCGGTGGCATCGTAACTCACAAACAGATGAACCGATTTTCATTTAGTTTCGTTGATTGAAAGGTTTGTTTGTCTAAGGTGACTTGATCCAGAATGTCCAGCAACAACTTAAGAGAGTCGAGAGTTTTTAATTTAGTTCTATATGCTACACGACAGAAATGCAAACCAAAGCTTGCCTTTTGATATTTATTTCCTATAAATTCGATTTCCGTACACCATGCTAATTAAGTAGTAGGTTATCTCAACTCCCAAGTTTTGATTATGTAGTTACTAGTGTTTATTTGTGTTTTTTTACATTTAGATTTTGGGTGTGGAATCGAACCGCTTTATGAGAACGTGGGGAATGTCCACCATGTTCGGATGGCGACTTAGTCACGTTTGTCTGGCCAGCCGATAAAAAAAGCGTGACTGACTAATCTTCACACTGCTCTTTCACACTGGTGAGACAGTTAGAAGAAGCTGGTGGAATAAAGTTGTGCTGTTCTAGAGTAGACTCTAATGGTATCAACTGATGAGACCGGTGTTACTCAGGGATCAGTGCTCAAAGCCCGGTATTTTTAGGTATGCAGCCGACAGCACTGTTGTAGAGAGCTACACATCCAACGCAAGAACCAGTGGACCACATATCCAGGTTCTACGAGTCCATGGTCGAGCGCTTGAACTTGTCCCTTAAGGCACTCTCTGAATGGGGCGTTGCCAATCTGGTCAAGTTCAATGCAGCTAAGACCCAGGCGTGTCTGTTCTCTGATAGAAGGCCATTCTATCTGGCACCTAGTTTTCGAAATTAAATGAAAAAAAAGCCGATCAAGACACTCTCGTGTCTTTCGCGTATCAGAGTTGGCTCATGTGTATAAATACCTCATTTTGCTTCAGTAGTAGCGTCTAGCACGCTACGCTACGTTATAGCTACGGTCAAACCAACCATAAAAAATAATGAAAATATATTGTATTATTCATCATCATCAGCCCGGAGATGTCCACTGCTGCCTCCCCCTTAGACCGCCACACTGTACGACAACCAAATTGTTTTATTAACTAAGCTTAAATTGGCACAACTTTTTAATGAAATATAGTGACAAGACGAGTATGACGTTCGCCTGGTGCAAGCATTCTTGCCCATAACAGTAGCAGTGCCAGAATTGTGAACTTGCCAACAAAATCTTGCGCCGCACTGCACTGCGTTCGTCGCCCTGAGATATTGCGTCCCCTTGGTTAACAATGGTAAGCATTCTGCGATCCCCAAGCCGCCTTGACTGTGATAAGACTGTGATAATTATCACAAATCATCACACATACAAGTCCCAGACACAGAACAGACATCTATGTTCGTTATTTAATTATTTTTGTGGGATATTATAGACCGATCCAGTAATTGCTAATATGGGTAATAAGTAATGAGTGATTAGTAGAAAAGTTGTGTCCATATGTGGGTCCAGCCGGGTGCAGGCTTCGATTCAGCCAAGTTTTGAGCGGGAGGCGGGGTCCACGCACGCGCCCGCTCCCGCCGCGCTCTGAGCGCAGGGCTGCCAGCCCCCTACACTCGCCCACATTCTGAGGAAACATTTATTTATTTACAGTTCTATTATTATTTACGGGGTCAACTGTTCAACTGTTTTCTTTAAGAACAGTTGAAGATCATTACAGACATCAACATCATCAAAAAAGTTCATTATTAACTTCATTATATAGTTATAAACCTAGGGTAATTAACAGTGTCAGTGGTATTACTTAAGGTTGCCTGGAAGAAATTGCTTTTAGCGACAAGGCTGCCAAACGATACACTAGTTCTAAGTTCAGTTTTCCGCTGTGATCATCATGCTATCATTTCTTTTTGTGTACAATAATGAGCTTATCTCCTATGACCTGAATTTTTACGAAAGGGGAAAAGCCTAAGTTATTCTCCAACCATAGGGTTCAGCGGAAGGGTTGAGCTGAGCCGAAAGTAGATGCTTAATGTTCACATTGTTGTTAACAGCTTTCACTATGGGACCAAATGTGAAACAGCGATAAAAGTTTAGTTTTAATTTTACACGCCATTTTGAAAAGATTGTGTCCAAATTTTTTAATCGACTCTACCTATGAAACACGAACGTAAAAAAACTAACGAAATACTAACTAGGAAAGTAACAATAAAGCCTAATAAGCTTTTTTAATAGTCCACTGCTGGACATAAGCCTACCCTCGAAGCGCGACTGGGCTATATCCATCACAATTGCTCAGTTGTGGGTCATGCAGCACCGAATTTCTTCTTTGGTCGTATGTAGGTTAATAGAAAAGTTTTTGACATAAATAATAATTATTATTTACATAGTATTACAGATATAGATTAGTCTTTATTTATTTTATAAGTGAGAACAACACACTGTATATTTTATATTTATGGTATTAAACATAGTTGCTATAATCACCGCTGATGATAGCTATAAATATTTATTTTTACTATATAAGCTGCTATTTAAAAAAAAAACATTTATTGCAGGTAACAAGACCCATAAAATTTGCAAAGAAGAATTAAAATGTCCAGAATTAATACAATAAAAATAGCAAACGAAATATCAATTTGTCATACTTAGGTACACAAAGTGTAAGACATTTTGTGCATTAACATCCGATGGTGAACGGATTATAATCAGTTTTGTCTCCAAGTTACCTTTTCACGTCTCACGGTAACGATCTTTATATTATACGTACAGATGATACCAAGTCTTACAATTTTCTCGTAAGAAAATGCACTCGAAAACACTAGAACTTATCGTGTAGCTTATAGTTTAGGTGAGCTACTTTATACGGGATTACGTGAAACAGCAGTACTAAACTGAAAGGAGGTCATTGTTCCGATGTTTTTTTTACGATTCCTAGGTTGGCTCTCTAGACTCTTTTATGAGAAAGTTTGTCTAGAGAGCCAACCTAGGAATCGTAAAAAAAAACAAATGTCCCTTAAAAAGGTGTATTTTTGCTTAAATAAATGTATCATGTATGCATGTTTTATGCAGCTGTTCTTTTTCATGATTACAGGTATTTTAGTACTCGTACATTGGTCTCGTAGTAAAATTGTTCTTGATGATATGATAAGTGATAATAGTCTCTATAGATGAGTATGATGAGCTTCTTTCGGCTAAGTAGTACCGTTCCGCTAATCCCGATTTGCGGGAAATACGTTGAAGATTTTTTCCCGGAACTCGTAGGTTCCTCCCCTAATTTTCAATTTACCCCAAGGTACCGCTCCGGAAAATGCCCCACTGACATAGCAACCCCGTCATCTCTTTCGGTCAGTCGTTTTGGCGCCATCGCCGCGGACGGTCGTTGCAGCCGCCTCTCTCGCGTCATACATCGTCTCCTAACCAAAATATAATAATTATTAAATTAAACCGTGCCCTCACAATTCTAGTGCTATGTGATTACGGTGCCATTGTGTCTGTGTGTGTTGTGTAGCTCCAAGTAAGTAGTCAAAATTGAATTTTCCGCACATTTACGCTCCAGATTTTTATAAGGTTCATCCTAGGGGTGACTTCTATGTAAGTATGAACCCATAAATAACATCTAGGGCGAGAGGGTAAGATTCCAGACGTAGCAGTTATTAAATGCAACTGTGATTTTAACGTCAAATTTATTACTGTTAAGATTAAATATCATAAGTTTCTCTATTGTAAAATTTGTAAGATAAACTTAATGTTGAGTGCATGTGCACTTAGTAAAGAAGAGATATAAAGATAACTCGTAACAACACAAAACAGTTTTTTTACCAATATGGTTTTACCGATTTATGTCTCGATTGGTATCTAATCACCAAGACAAAATACTCGCTAACGTGTTAATTTTAAATATGACAGCTGAAACAAGGACGAATTTTCTTTCATTATGAGACGGACACAGGAACAAAAATTACAAGAGGCTTTATTAAAGAAAATGAAAATATTACATGAGGCTTTATTGAAGAAAATGAAAATATTACATGAGGCTTTATTAAAGAAAATGAAACAGTTACATGAGGCTTTATTAAATAAAATGCAAAAAATACACGAGACATCAGAAAAGAAAATGCAAAAATTATATGAGGCTTTATTAAAGAAAATGAAAAAATTACATTAGGCTTTATTATAGAAAATGAAAAAGTTACATGAGGCTTTATTGAATAATATGCAACAATTACATGAGGAAAATTACTATACCTATTGTCGCTTTGGTGGTGAAGAGAGCTAAGTGCAAAACAATGATGAACACTAACACTAGTTAAATTGCATTCTTGTTTATTTTAACTAATAAACAAGACTCATATTTTCTAATGCGACACCAATCTTATTAAAATGTAACTTACGGTTTGGAAGTTATTAACAAATTATTATTTTTTGTATAACCTACCGTTCTACTTAATTGCTTTATATCTCGAAACTCGTAATGTGTGGGTTGACTCTCTTCACCAAAGCGACTATATTAAAGGAAATGCAAACATTACATGAGGCTTTCGGTATTCGTGTAAAAGTACCTACAGACGGAAAGACTGGCGATTCCTTTTACTATTATATTATAATTAAATCAATTATTATTATTAGTAATTTTATTTCAGACCATAATTATTATCTATATTACACAAAAACAACATTTCAAATATATTACAATAAAACAAAAATTAGTTACTACGAGTATATGTGTTTTTATAGGGATTGGATTCAACGTTTAGAAGTGCTGTGTGGCATTTCCAGGTTGTGAATATATCTACGCGGAAACATTCGTACTTACTTATTCTCCAGCGAAACTTCACGTTAGAATCATAAGTGCAAAGGTAAACTTCACGTTTGTGCATTGTTGCCCTATCATGAGAAAAGCGATCCAATCTTTATGTGATTTGCATAAGTAGTGATAACTGTGCATGATGAGGTATATACAATTTTATATTATACTAGCTGTAGCTGACCAGATAGACGTTGTCCTGTCCTACAAAAAAGAGAATTATAAATCAAATTAAATCAAGTAGTCGATAGTAGAGACGTTAAGAATTCAAATTTCAATATCCACACTAAACTTATTAAAGTGACATAGATAAACTGACGTGGTCCTAACACAAGTGCGAAGCTCAGCAGGATGCGACGATACACGTGTCGTGCTCTATTTTGACTCCTTGAAAATGATCACCGGATATGATCGAAACTCTATCCAAAGTATCCGTCATAATCAGACGTGAGCAATCCTGTATAATAAAAATTAAAGGTAGGTATAGTTAGTAGTTAAGAAAGTAACGCCAAGTCTGTAAGTACTATGGCGCCATGGTGACTGAAAAATGAAGGATTGGAAGGCTAGCGTGATATGGACATGTCATGAGAAGTGAAGTTTGAAAAGGAGAGAATTGAGGAGAACGATGAAAGTCGTTACGAATTGTTTTTACCATAATTTCTAAGGCCCTCTTAGTTACAAGGCCCTCCTCCATGTAACTAAAAGAGCCTTAGAAATTATGGTAAGCAGTAAAAACAATATCGACATACACGAACACTATGTTCGTGTTAGTGTTCGAGATTTTGGGGTGGTGGCGGTGGTGACAGCAAGCGTAACACTTCATACTGTCTTATAAAATCTTTAATTAGTATAGTTTTCTCACCGTGCGGTCATGATAACCTCATCGCTACGCTTGATCTTTCGAGTTAAGACCTACCTAATAGATGCCTTTCGAACTTTTAATTTACCAAGCCGTGCAAATATGCTAACCTCGGCAGTGGTTACATATTTGAGCCGTTTGGTTGAGACACTGGGTCCGTCCGGGAGTTCTTCTTCTTTTCAAAAATATTTCCAAGCGCCTGGCCGACGCGACGCGTGATTTAAATGCTGGCGCTTATTTGGCCCAACGCATAAGCATTTCCATTCAACGTGGCAATGTCGCCAGCATGCTGGGTACGCTGCCGACTGTTAGTGGGTTTGAGCATTTGTATTATCTCTAGAATGTCATTGGTCTGGATACATTTCTTTTGTTTTTGTGTAGTAGACTAAGTAGTAGTAGTATAAGTAGTCAATGTAGTTTTAAAGGCTCATCTTCTTTTTAAAAATATACCAGAGGCCAGCAGGGCTAGCATGCGCACCGCGAGAAAATTTTGTCGTGTCTTTATGTCGTGCGATAACGAGACATACTTATAAAGATTCGTAGCCTTGTCCTGTTTTTAAGAATCGAGAAAATTTTCTCGCGGTGCGCATGCTAGCCCTGCTAAAAAATCTGGCGTTTATTAGGCCAACGCATAAGCATTGCCACTACCATACAACGTGGCAATGCCGCCAGCACGCTGGGTACGCTCCCGACTGGTAGTGGGTTTGAGAATTTGGATTGTCTCTAGACATTCATCGGTCTGGATACTTTTAAACTTTTCTTTTCTTTTAATAAAGCACTAGTTAGTGTATTAATTCACGTTATGTTCCTAATATGTTTATGATTTATCTGTGGGCAACCAACTACGCAGCTTCTTAGCCATACTACATTAATATTATTCTTTGCTGTGCCCTGTTACTAAAAACACAAAAAAAAACGGAATGTGGGTCCTAAAAAGAAATGGATGAACAGTGTAAAAGATGATATGCGCGTTAAGGGAGATAATGCAGATATGACGAACGATACAGAGAAGTGAAGAAAGGAAACATGTTGTGCTGACACTCCTGACACCACCAGTGGGATAAAGAGAAAGACAGTTATACATAGTTAAGAAGTTGACACATTGGATATTAAAAGATTTATTTCGGGTTCGGGCATTGGAAAATCGTGATTTGAGCCGCCGCCGCGCCGCCGCGCGCCGCGGTCACGGTTAGTCTTTTTTGAAATTGTGGCGGTAGACTATGAATAGTAAGAGGTATAATAGCGTGAAATATTATTGTTCTCGAACATATTGTTATAATGTATACAAGCTGAGTAAATAGGTACGTATAAGTACTTGAATACTGTTATGATTCGGAAGATGTGTCGTAGAATATCACAGTAGAAGATTTTGGGTACCTACTAAACCCCATGCATAAAATTCGTTCTTCTGACATGGTTTTACCTATTATATTTATTTTATTATTATTCACTCATTTATTTTTTACCGCAGTTTATAAGTTTTTTACAATATATATTATAAAAATATAAGAAATACAAATTATAAAAACTTTAAAACTAGGGTGCCTAGTTTTTAAAGTTTAACAATATGTTTTTTTTATGATAAGTAAGTAGTTTAACTAACTACTTATTTTTATTTTCTTACTACTTACTTTCTACATTTATTTAGTTATGGAAGACAGAACTACGACACATTACTCTTCCTAGTGTGGGATCCGTGGATCACATTTTAAAATTATTCCGATTTGTATTTTGCTCAAAGGGAAGACCCACTCGGGAAGAACAATCCACTGTTTAGCAGTTCGCACAATAAAAGTGGAATCAAACTGTTTCGTTCCTGTTTTTGGAATTATCATCATCAGCTCGGAGACGTCCACTGCTGAACAAAAACTAGACCGCCACACAGTACGACAACCTGCCATTTGTATCCGCCGTTTGCTCGCGACTTTAACATTTCGTCGGTCCGCCTTGTGGGAGGCCTACCTACGCTGCTTCTTCCGGTTTATGGTATCAGAACCTTTCTTCCTTATCGGTTATCAGTTCTTCGAGCGATGTGTCCTGCAAACCCTGAGAGCTTTGTGACTTTAGTTCTTTGACGAATATCCTCGTTCCGTTTTTGGAATATGGAACATGAACTGGCCACAACCAAACGATACCGCTTTTCGAGCCTTTGGCCGTCCGATAATAGAAGAAAAGAATAAATAGACATATCTAAAAATTGCTTTTTCTGGATTACATTTTATCCCAATAACGTAGTTTTCTTGACATAGCGAGTAAAATTACGAATCGCTACTAGTATTAATGTAACAGATACCCGAAAATCTTCGCGATAAGTTTCAGTAAGCTTCAGCACGATTCGGCATCATGTCAATATTTATCTGAATTCTTAATATAGAACCAATGTCAGTGCTCTCCAAATAATACCTATTTCCGTTTCTATTCATTAAAAACTCTTGTTTTGATTCGAAAGAATTCAAGATTAGACTAATTATTAGTTATCTCGTAGTACTTTTCTAAGAAAATAGATCGTTGTCATATTTATTTATTATTCTTGAAAATGTGTAAATTGTAGTTCTGTGGGAAAAATATATTAGATTATTCACCTAGGGAGTAAAAGTAAAGAATGTCTCAGATCTCATATATTGTTACATGAGGTCTGAGGCTTCTTTACTTGCTTCGTGGATATACATACGATTTTACATGCCGCTGCAGGGAGGAAAGTAGCCACTTTAGCCCCGCAGGCACGTAAAAAAGATTTTTGAAGAACACAAGGTTGTTCATCAACATCATCCATATCCTTTATAGTACCACTGGCGGATATAGTAGGCCTTGTTCTTCGTATGCCATCTGCCGCGGTATTGTTCTAATCTCGTCCAGCCTCGACCCGCGATGGTGTTAGTGATGTGGATCGATCCATGACACCAATAAATAATTATGTTTATCACCGGGATTTAATCACCCACAAAACAATTTATTTTTCATACCACCTGCTCGACAATGTCCAATTACATATTACGCAATCTCAACATCGTCATCGTCAGCCATAAAACGTCCACTGCTGGAAGAAAGGCCTCCCCCTTTATAGAGGGGTGTTGCCATAATCCCCACGCTTGGCAGGCGGCTTGGGGATCGCAGAATGGTCACCATCGTTAGGCAAGAGGACGCTGCTGCCTGTCCTCCGGTGGGTCTGGTTGCAGTTTAAGGACATACCCAGGTCCAACCAATCTCAACGTAGTGCTTAGTAATAATACATTTTGGTCAATTCTGGCGGTTTTAGTTGACAGTTCTAAACTAATTAAAATATTGCTGTCACTTTTTTACTAGGCATGTTAGCTAAGGACAGCAATACTTTAGTTAGTTTAGAACTGTCTACTAAAACTGTCAGAATCGACCACATTGTATCCCAAGGGATTTTAATACAACATTATATCCCAGCTACTTGCTTAAATTTAATAAAAATTGGATCAAAGGGCAATCGGTTTTAACGTCGAACAAATATACATACAAACCTACAAACATGCAAACATACAAAAACACGTAGACCTGTTCCCTTAGAATCACCGTCGCGACGCCTCGGTCAATAAACAATAATAAAAACAGAATAGGTAATATAATGTTTTTTTATTGACTCAAAAAAAGCTGTCTCGCAACAAAACATAGTTTTTTATTTTTATATGTACATAAATAACGAAGTTATAAACATTTTAGTTTCGTGTAGAGATGGCACAATAGCGGATAATGACGTCGTGTTGTGTGCTAAGCAGGACGCAGCTGCATGTGCGTCGGGCTCTGTTTTCACTCTTTGAAAAAGGTCACCGGATGTGATCGAAACTATAGTCGGAGTATCCGATTTAATTAAACGTGAGTATTCCCGTATAAATAAAACAAAAATGACGTCAAAGTCCACGATTCCAAATAAGTTTTATACTAGCAGGTGTTTTTCTAGAAAGGGAAAGATGATTCCCTCCGAAATATTTTGAACGTTTATATTTCAGAGCTTCACCAACCGATTTCAATATTTTTGATGTAAACATCAGATTCAGGTAAACTCTTCATTTATTCTATTATTTTTAATAATTGAAACACGTATTAGAAATCCGAGCACGCCTGGCACTTGACCAGTTCTATTTCGTAACTTAATAAGCAGTTGTTTTCCGTCACACGTCACATAAAATGTGAAGAATTTTCACCAGTTTCGCAACAAACATTCCGTACGTTTACGAGTCGTATAGTATTTATTTTTAGCACTGTAATGTAAGTACTCATCGTTTATTACACGCGCGAATTTTTAGTACTCATGACGATTCAAATAATAGTACATATCTACTATTTAACGGTCCGTTATGTCCGATCACGAAATTCTAATCTTGTGAAAATGTTCTGTCTGATCACGTAATCTGTTAGGACATGAAAAAGTCTGTTGTTTGGCCATAGCGCAGTATTTGTGTCCTAATTAATTGAGCGAGCGAAGCGAACGAAGTCTCTGCAACAAGTGACAAAGGGCCTTGAATATTTTAGTATAAAGCCTGGCATATCCTATGCATAGCCTACTGTCCGCCACCTTGCTTTTTCTTCAAAATAGTGAGTGGCCTCATAAAACCTACATAAATCGATAGCTGATACTAATATGAAAAAGGTTTGTATGTGACAATATCTCCAGCAGCGTCAAATTTCCAAGACCTACGCTTTCAAAGTTATACAATAGTGGCGCTGCCGCTGCGCCGATAGGTTGACTTGTAACTTAATCGAACAATTTATAGGTATAAATTGTTATGGTACTTTTGGTTTAGTTTTTTTTAAATAGTAGCTCAAAGGACCTCTGCTGATCGGTAATCTAAAAAGGTTAAACGAGCGGGCATAGCTAGTGACTAAATTAATTAGATTATGTCGCCAGGGATGTCAAAAGTGTATTAACACGTTCCCCGGACGGTGCTTTGTTTGGACCAGGGTACCTGGACTAATGGATTGAAAACTTTACTAATGATTTTACTTAAAAGCTGCAGTTATTATTTTTAGTAAACGGTACTAGTGGCTTGTTTTACTTGCGAACATTATCATTATTGTTTTAATCGGCCTAGCTATAAGTCCAATTCTGCCTGAAGCATAGATTAAGTATACGCACCTGCAGCATAAAAATATAGACAGTAACTAGGTAGTACCGAAATTGAGTCTGACCTTGTGCAAAAATTAATCGCTCTTACGCGCTAGCTCGTCGTTTTAGTGCTTGTTTGCCATTTCTACCAATTGAGATATTTTTTACAGGGGCAACGTTTTTACATTTTCTTATATGATAACAGAAGATTATTTTGTTTGTTGTTGATTATTATAATATAATAATAATAATTCTTTATTTCCAAATGAAGAAACTACAGCTAATATTACATTAACATAAACCAAAAACCTTAGGATATTACAATTTTGGTAGGTAGGTAATTATAGATTACATTATTATATAGATATTTATATGTTTTAACAATTGTTTATATATTTAGAAAAAGGAGGGAAGATACAAAAATACTAGTTACAAGTCCAGACGCACAATACTTACTGAAAAAGCTATAATAAAACAATGATCTTCTGTTATATTATAGGAAAACCTAAAAAACTTTGCCTTTGTAAACATACACAAGGCAAACATAGGCAACATAGGGCAAACAAGCACTAGGACGACGAGCTGTAAAAAAGTAAGTATTCGGTCAGCTATTTGGGTCCCATTGTACAAGTCTTGCTTAGTTTGGTGCTAGATGGCGCTATGTGTGGTTAATGTCCATCAATATTTATCAACCAATATTTACTTTGTAAATAGAACTACACGAGATTTGTGTGGTTAATAAAAAAAAAATGTTTGTTTGCTTCGGCTTAATTTTTCAGAATTTTCACTTTTCTTGCCACTGGTACACTCTACTTTTCATCTCTCTCTATTGGCCGCAAATAGTTATTTACGATACTAGTGCGGTAAGTTGTTTTTAACAAACGAGTACACAGTCGACGGCTTACCATAGTCACGAGTTTGTAAAAACCAATAACGCACGAGTTCCATACAACGTGTTACAACACATTTGCGAGAAAACAGATAACAGAAGTACTTACTACAGATAATGAGGCAAACTTTATTATTTTGTTTTAATTATATCGGACGGAAAGTCACAACTAAATACTTGACACTGGCAAATGCTCAAAGTGCGATTTCATAATCCTTCTAGGAGGAAAGAAGAAAATAAAACTTCGTTCTAAAGTTTGTCTTCGTTAAAACGTTTCTAATAGGAGTGTCTTTTCGTGTTGTTTCCAAAACTCCGAAGAAGCTTGTAGTAAAGTTGCCACGACTTTACTAGAGCATGACTGGACTTGACTGTGACTTACTAAGTGTAACATCACTTTGACTGTGACTTAGAATCATTCAACTTGAAAATTATCAAAAACTTGATACAAATAAATACTTGACACTGGCCAATGCACAAAGTGCGACGCCATAATCCTCCCAGGAGGAAAGATGAAATGGCGCGAATTAACAAATGCTGCTACGTGCGCGTGGTGAAAATTTGATAAAACAATAATTAAATTAGTGATGAGAATTTCTTTCGTCACAGTTTCTGTTTCGTATTAAAGTAAGACAAACGTATTGAGCAAAAGCGCTTCCAAGGAGGTTCGATCATTTAGCTTATTTATTTTCATAATATGAAACTCTTTGGTGGCGTTCTTAAATTATTATTATGGAAATAAAAAAAATACCGTAAAGTTTACGCACGGCGCTATACATGGGAGTGTGTGGTAAAATAGGTACTTAGCTGAGAGTACCTATTTTACCGCACGCTCCGTTGTATGGTGCGTAATGTTCAACTTTCGAACGATGTATACAGGCTTCGTAAATGCATTTTTCGAGCAAATGTGTTGTAAAAATATTATTTTAGTCCTTTGTGGTACATTCTAATATTAAATTGTTATTAATTCATATTTATTCATTAATGCAATACAATATTAACACTTATACTTTAAAAGTACTTAAATTGGTTTCGTATTCCTACTTTAAATGCAAATAAAAGGAAATAGCTTTAGTTGTTTCGAAAATTGTATACCGAAAAGTTTACAGTTAGTACTCTATAAAGAACTTAATACCTACTTAGACTACCTCCTGTTTTCTTAGGATTTCAATTCGGACGCAAGACTAGCTTAGTCTATTTAGATCGATTTGACTTGTAAACGGCCTACTTAGTGTTTAAACAACAAAGCTAAAGACATAAAGCTAAGTGCTAGGACGGAGTTATTGCAACGGGTTCCGTTTAGTTTTTTTTTCAGAGCCTACGCTGTGAATATAAATCTTAAAATAAGAATTTATTTTCTGGGTATTGCATGTATTATAAGTATGTAATAAAAAATAAATATAAGTATTATATCAGCTATCTGATTACCAAGCAAAATAAGCTTTGCTTAGTTTAGGTCTAGATGGCGCTGTGGGAAATGTCCACCAATATTTATATATATTTTATCTAACAGACTAATGAGATGAGATTTTGAATAAAATGCTCTTATGACATCTGCACCCGGTTAAACCAGACACGTGGGATTAGTTGACATAATCATCATCAGTGAGATGACGTTCACTGCTGGACGAAGGTCTGCCATAATCCCCACGCTTGGAAAGCGGCTTGGGTTGGTGGTTGTATTTGTATAAGGTAGAATGTATGTTAATTTGTATGTTAATTGTTTTATAGTCTGTATTATTTATTTTTGATATACTGCTACAGTTTTACATCTTACTTTAAGTTTATTTTACTAATAAGTTATTTTAATATAGCAGTTTGTAAGAAAAACAAAATGGTGGTCATGAAAATGATATATTATATCATATCACTTTCCTTTTCAAACACGTATTATATTGTGTTTGAAAAACAAGTAAAATATAGTAAAAGGTATTCTAGTGAAGTAATAAGTCCACCTTCACAATAATTACAAAAAGGTATCCTTTTTTAATTCTACGGTACCCTAATAAATACTAAAAAACATCTGAACGCTGTAAAAGCGGATTGCAGAGTAAGCTCTTAGCGTGAGTTTCTATTAAAAATTCAAAGAACCGATACGAGCTGTACAATTCTAGACCTTACCTGAAGTACCTAAGCGTATTTCCTGGCTTTCTGAATTTTATTATAGCAATATAGACTGAAGTAGCCAACAATCATATGATAAGTCATAGAATTATGTTTCCAGCGTATACCATGAATATATATATTTTTTCAGTGTTGAGAAAAAGACGACTTACGTCAAATGTTCCTACCTTTGTGAATCCACAAACCTGCAAATTGGGCCAGTGTAGTACATCTGGTCCAAACGTTTTAGACAGACGAACATAAATGACGTACGTTTGTGAATCCACCAACCCGCAACTGGGCCACTCTGGTGGATATCTAGCCCTATCGTTTTTGAGGATATGTCTAGGTCCTGCGCTACAACTGATTATAATTATGCTTTTAATTTAGAACCTGGGCAAGGCAAACGTCCTTGAAAATAAATCTATAAATGCGAAATATTAATTATCACCAGCATCATTTCAGCTTATCATCAGAGTTATCTTCGCCATTTATCCCGGTACTGCAACAATTCGCGACTTTCCCATAAAAAAATAAAAAAAGTTAAAAAATCTAAACTAAATATTGGACCCAGAAAAGATTAATTTTTCTTTTGTAACAAGGAGTGTATGTATAATGTATATATCTGCATACAAATCTATTCACTAGAAAGGTCATTTCAAAACTCAATTCATGGATACACCCGGGATGTCCCGGATTAGGGATCCCGCAACCGGGAAACTGGGATTAGGGCTGCAACGTAGTGTAATTGCTACCAGTAGCATTCCTACCAGTGGATTCCTACCGAGTAAATTCCTAGTAAGATTCTTCAGGTAGAATGGTTTAGCATACTAATGGCGGATAAGGAATGGCGGTCAAAGGTGGAATATCAATTAGTTACTGCAAAATTGAAGTTACAAAGTCAGGCCTTAGTAATAAAGTTAAGAGCATTCTAACTGCTTTCGTGCTGTCTCGTTCACACAATCAATGTATGTGACTGATTCAGGCGTTAACTTTACGTTATTTTTGTTTCAAACTTGAATCAGCTTATAATTAGTTTCAGGCTTAATTAACTTTATGTTTCAGATTTAATTATTATTTTTGTTTCAGGTTAGGTTTAATTTCAATTTACGTTGATAATTACAGTAGATTTTAGTTTGTCCTTTCATCCTATGAGTACTCGAAACGATATTACAGCGCAAATACACCAGAAATTAACAGATAAAACAATTTTGGTTAATATCAATGTAGTTAAATATGTACTGAAGGAAGCTTGTGCTTGGAAGACTGTTGGGCAGAAACATAGGCTTTTGTAAAGTTGGACCCAACTGGCGTTGCGTTGCAAAATAAAGAGGAATGTAGTCCGAAATGTCCAATCTTTTATTTCTTTTTCCCAAGGCATGTCACCAGTTAAGCTTGGCTATCCCACTTCCATGGGTTGATGGATCACTGGCGCTATTTATGGCGAAATATCGCACAAGAATAAACGAGGCCCTCGAGAGATTAACGCCTTATTCCGTCATAATTAATAGCCTCTTTCCTTGTTCTTTGTATAAACACGTTTAGGCCTTTCGTCGTGGCTGCAGTTATCTCTCTAGTACTGTTTAGTATTTTGAAGATAAGTAGGTATCCAATTAATGAGAGCGAATTAAGTGAATATTTTTGGACACCATCGAAAATAATAAAGCTAGTTAAATTCATCATCATCAGCCAGAAAACGTCCACTGCTGGACGAAGGCCTCCCCGTAATGGAGTGATCGACATAATCCCCACGCTTGGCAGGGGCTTGGATAACGCAGAATGCTCACCACCGCTACCTGCTGCCCTACCTACAGTGGTACTGAACGCAGTGTTTTTACAATACCTATTACTTATACACCAATGCCTGAATATCCCCATATAGTCATATTTGGTCGCAGGTAACAAGTCACAGCAGTTTCGTAACTAATACAACACACCGTTCACCGTTCTACCTACATCAAAATTCACCAAAATAAAGATTTATAAATTTGATTTAAAATTGCTAGAACATCTAGTACCATACTAATACTATGGTATCATAAAAGTACATTTTATAACTATTCTAACTTGTGATTAAAACATTAGCCTTAAACATTCCACTGCTGGGAAAAGCTCTGCTCTCGAAGGACAATGGGGTAGACGCCACTATGCTGGCGTAGTGCTGCCTGACCGGTCCACATACATTATTCAAACTTGTACTTAAAAACTCATACCGCTTTTCAGTCAAAGAAAACTTCGGGAGAAAAACCTGCAAACAATCAGAGAAAAAAAAAATGACGTACGTGAATCCACAAACTTGTGTGATGAATATAGCCCATCATTATCTTCTATCCAGTATCTACTTGTTTCTTTAAACAGTGATATAGAAAGTAAACCTTCTCTTAAAATACACTAGAAACGGATCCATAATCTCAGTACAAAATAGGAAGCCTGTAAGTAAGCCAGTATGTAAGCCGGCCGCATCATTTTGGGGTTAAATTAAGCCATGGGGTGAAGCCGTCGTTGCCGTGATCTTGCCCAATCAGAGACTTAGGGAACAGTTCCTTGAATTCAAAGTTGTACCATAATGTTGGCAACACTGAGAAAGAGTATGAAGAGGATTGGCGGGAGCGCAAAAAAAACATATCGCTGCATTGTAGGTATTATTTTCCCAATATTTCAAGTGTTAAATAATGCAAATGGTAGCGTTTTATTCATGAGGTGCCGATTTACGCGTAATGTGTGGGCAAGGGATATGTGGTGAAACATCATGTCTTATTGTGTTGTTTTCAAAACTCCGAAGAAGCTTACAAAAAAAGGTGCCATGATTTAACTAGGAGTTGATTGGAATTGACCGTGACTTGCGCTTTGGTCGCGTACGAAACTGAAGTATGAAATAATAACATAACAACATAATAATGTTTTGTTCGATACCAGAACAGATGCAGACTAAGACTTCTTTACTTGCATGAAACCATTGATTTTATTCTTAACAGGATACGAAGGAAACATGTTTATTTTTTGTACGATTATTCAAAGGAGTTATAATTATTCAATTATTTTCGTTGGAAATTATATTATTAATAAGTAAATAAAATATGTATATAAATATAAGTATATAATTCGTAACGTTCGTTCCTAGACCTAGGTATGTCCTAAACTACATCCAGAAGCATCGGATGACGGGCAGCAACGTCCTCTCGGTTAGCGGTGGTGAGTATTCTGCGATCCCCAAGCCGCCTGCCAAGCGTGGGGATTATGGCAACCCCTCCCTATTAAGCGGGAGGCCTTCGTCCTGCAGTGGACTCTTTCTAGCTGATGATGATGATGATGAATTCGTTCAAAGTAAGCAAATGAATGGACCTGGGTATGTCCTAAAACTGCATCCAGAACCACCGGAGGACGGGCAGCAGCGTCCTCTTAGTTAACGGTGGTATCTGCGATCCCCAAGCCGTCTGCCAAGCGTGGGGATTATGGCAACCCCTCCCTATTAAGGGAGAGGCCTTCGTCCAGCAGTGGACGTCTTCTGGCTGATGAGTGAGTGAGTGAGTGAAGCAAATGAATGATTACGGATTAATAATCGTTGAAAACGTTAGAAATAAGTATAAAAAATTGTGTTTGTTGATTTTGACTCATTTATTAAAATTTATTGGCTATTTAGCTACGATACCATTGACACACATATACACATTAATTAAAACAAAACACCCACTGTTTCAGTCAGGTGTTAAAACTATTAATATATTTCATATATCAATATCATATATAATTTTTTATTATTATCGAATAACCAAATAATTATGAAAATTATGTCTTCTTGTCTTGTCATGTTCTGCCTTTTAATACATGGCAAATTAAAATCTATATTGTTAACAGTAAGGTCAAATTTAAAGTATTAATACGAGTGACCTATTTCCGAAGGGTAGGCGGGAGACCTGGAGCCGTAACAAATTGCGACGCAGGCCTCTTTCGGCTTAGTCGGCTTATCCGGCCCTGATGGTGATTTATACGGAAAATCAATCTAATTTAGAAAGCTCGGTTTAAATATGTTTTTTCGGTACTGGTCAAGGTGAGGATCTTGAAAGTGAAAGCTTTTTGTTGGTATTGTGAATGTTGCCATGTGTGTTTACCTCGTCCCCCGCAAAAGGAGTCAGAAAAATATTTAGACAGATTCAGATTCAGATATTAGTTTAGTTTTAATTAGGTAGTTTATTTAATTAGAGATGAGTTTGTTAAATAAATAGATTCAGATCATTTATTGCATTTCCTTACAGTACATGGTGTTTATAAATTAAGTAGGTACATATGTTCAACGGAGTCAGATTATTGCTACTGGTGTCTCTCTAATGCTATACGCTCGAAGGCTGGTGTTACTAAAAACTAGTGATATTTTGACAACCAATCAATCATCAATATCTTTTTGCATAGTAACCCCTGTTTATTTTTACGCAGCAGTTTCTCTGTAAGCATGGCCGTTCAATCTGGAACAGAAATATTTGGACAATACTGCTTGGCGGTTAAAAAGCGTATCTCCAGAATCCAGATGGACTCTATACATACAGTCGTAATACTATATATATCATCTTCTTTCCTCCTAAGAGGAGGGACTTCGCAGTCGCACTTTGTGCAATTGGCAGTGTAAAGTGCACTTCCCTTAACCTAGTTTCATCATTTCTTAATGGGCGATTTTCTGACAGCCAATAAAGAAATAATATAGTTCATAAAAATCCGTTCGATGGCAATGAAGAGACATGGTCCTGAACAGTTTCACTATCTTGTCTGTGGTTCTGATGTTTTTGAACGAACGAAGCAAAGTAAAAATGTCAAAAAATAAAAAGTACCTAACCTTGTTTATATCAGATCTGTCATGCGTTTTTTGTGGTAATTGTTTGTATAACAACTCGGAAGAACTAGCTCTCGGCTGGGTATATAATCAAAGTATAACAAAGTATATAGTATAAGCTTCCGTTATGCCACGCCAATTAGTAAGTGCGCCTTGCCAATTAATTATTAAGTATTATTTAATACTTAAAAACCAAACTACTAAACCTATTTCGATAAAATGTATTTATATAATTATCAAAATCAGTTCATAATTAGCGGAGTAATCGCGTAACATACATACAGTCGAATTGAGAACCTCCTTTTTTGAAGTTTTTTGATAAGCATTTGATTAGCTTTCACGCCTTATAATTATAGCCTGTTAGTTAGTTAATGACCACGTTTCAGTTCCATATGTCATCACTGGCAACACACACTGGTTTAAGACCCTTGTCTTCAGACACTGCGGGATTTTGGACGAGAAGATATTACGCACTTTCCCGCTAAAACGCTTAACGCTTTAACGCTGCCCACCCGAGTTGGATTATTCGGGCTACCTCTTTGTCGAAGTTGAAGAAGATGAAGACCGGACCTACCAAGAGACTACCTATATAGAGATCGGGTAATAAGCAACAAAAAAAAAACTTAATTTGATAATGAAAATAATCATCATTTATCATATGTCTATAACAGTACCTACATAACAATTAACAAAAAAAACTACCAAAGAAAACTTAATAATAGAGTCTTGCGTATTTTTTTATTGAATAGTAATCCAGAAAAAAAAACTTTTTAATTATCTCTTACTCTAAGTAATCTATGGCAGCATTACATGGCATTATTTTTTTCAGCATTATATTTTATATACAAATCCACTGTATGAATTATGTATTACAATTATTATTTTGGTTGACTTGTAAATTTATATTTATCAATAAAAGACTTTGACTTTGACTTTGGCTTATTTCAATGATTGATGTTTCAAACATTTGATCTGCTTTATTTCTGAATTATCCTTGTTTCCTTAGCTTCTGGAAGCCACAAAGGTCTCAATTCTAAAACTACCCTAATTTATAACATCCCTTGGCGATCCCTGAAAGTGTTTATGAGAACAGATTAAGAGTAAGTACTGCAGAATTAATGTTTAGCTTGAAATCGGCTTGACCCTGTGTAAGCTAGGCAAAAGCTTTACAAACTAAAATTACGCTTACTCCACGCAATAAATGAAATGAATAAGTCCTGATTTTTAGGGTTCCGTACCTCAAAAGAAAAATAGGAACCCTTATAGGATCACTCCGTTGTCCGTCTCTCTGTCTGTCTGTCAAGACCCTAATGTCGGGAACGAGTGGAGGTATCAAGTTGAAATTATTATCGAATGCGTAAGTCCACAGTCCCTTAGAGTTGCAAAAAAAAACAAGCTTCTAAGTCAACGTAATAAAAAATTACAGGCATTTTTAGTGTTTTTGGTGTTGTTTAGACTCGCAAGTAAATCAAAATTCATAGGGTACTTCCGAATCACGAAATTTGGCAAGAAGCAAGGTCACATAACACTGGCTATGGGAAAAAAATTAAAATTGATAATTTCTAGATATATCGTCATTTATCAAGCCAAAACTTGAATGATTATTTCGTTCGGTTGGCTTCCGTTCTTTAGTGCCCAAAAACAGATAGCGCACCAGAGAAAATTAGCCCGCGCCACTCTTTTATCGCAACTGCAGCGCGAGTACCGTTCTTGACCATCGTTATATTTGACATTTAAATCGGTATAATTCGATAAAATTCGCTATATTCTCAAATTCGTCGAAGTAAATCTGCTATACCGACACGTTAAATTTAGCGACATAGACGGTACTCGCGCTGCTGTTTCGTTCGTCCTTGTGGTGGCACATAAAAATTGTACTCCCTAGGCTGAAACGTAGTTTCTCTTATCTAAGACTGGCATCAATAAGTAAAGTAACCCTAGCACATTCATAGTAACTACAGAAAAAGACGGAGTATGTAAACGATAGAAAAATGTAAAAACTTGAACATCTTGTCGAACGTAAATTGAAAATCCTTTTTAGGGTTCCTTACCCAAAGGGTGGTGGTGGTGCGGAACCCTCGTTATCCGAGTCGCAAGTACTCGTACGCTTGACGGCTTTATTTAATCGTACGCAAGAGTTGCGCATGCGAGCAGAGCCGACCTTTGAACGATGTTGTTTGAAATAAGATTCAATATCGTTCGGAAGTCAGCTCCGCTCGCATATAACTTTGCGTACGATTCCAAAATAAGGCAACAGAATGCTGTACACCGCTATGCCGCTCGCGCATTTCAACATTAATATAGTTATAAATAAATTCGCCACCGGTCAAGTTAATGAGAATAACTTCACAATTTATTAAAGTCTTTGAAATATATAAAAATTTCGATCCAAGCAAGTTTTCATTCATAAAACTGGGAATAGCCCAAAATCCCATTTTTAGGTACTAAAAAAAAACGGATAAAAAAAAAAAAAAATTTGCTGAACCTAATTAATGGTTCTGTGGCTGACCCTTGCTAATAAATTTAAATAAATAAATATTGGGGGGACATTTATTGAACACAGCACCATCCAGCCCCATACCAGGCCTGTGTCACTCCGCGTGTAGGTATTAAAAACATACCTACGGGCGGCGGCCATTGCGCAAGGGCCAATCTAGTAGGCTGCCACAAGCGAAAGAAAACACACGCGTGCGCGCTATATGTTCGACCACGTTCAACTTAATTATTTGATTTGATTGATTCATTATATATGTTATTCTGCGCGTTGCTCGCCACAAGTAGGAGTAAACGCTCGTGCTGTGCGCTAGATGGCATAAGTAGTTTCTCGAAGTAAGCAACCCTAGTCCGCGGCTCTTTCAATACGTATAACCATGTATAACTTATTATGAACCGTAGTATAGTGAATTAAGGCCCATATTCCTTCAAAAAGAAATTGGTAGGTATGTAAATGAACACGGGCTCGACTGGACCGCGAGCTAAATTAAATCATATTGTTTATCAGATTGAGTCATATTTCTTTGAAAACCATTGCGAAGTAAAGCTTCTGTTACTAGTTATTATTCTGTGCCCATACTAAGCAAAGCTTGTAATATGGAAACCAGATAGCTGATAGAATACTTATATACAATTTTTTTTCGTAAATACATACTTATAATACATACTACACCCAATTATTTATGATATAAACTTTATAACCGATATAAAATCAACCAAATGCCATATATCCAATGACACGCGGAACGCAAAGACGCTTAGACGCAAAGAACGAAAGATAGACACCTCATTTATCAAGCATGATAAGTAGTTACGGAGATATGAAGGGACAAACAACTTGACTCTATTTTGTCTTATAAAATAAAATAAATAAATAAACTTGAATGTACTTACTAAATTTTTTTATAATTATAGTGTTTATATAAAAAAAATACTCTTCTTATTGTGTTGTTTGGTAAAAAATATGTATAATATTTATTTGCTAAAAAATCCCTATGGATCATTTTATTTTATAACAAAAAGATCTATGTTTGGCCATCAACTCGCCTAGTGGAAATACACGGTGAGGCCGAAGATGCAACGTTGCTCAAGAAGACATTTAGTCTTAGAAATGCCTAGAGCCCTAGTGTGTGTTCTACCTAATATCCATGTCAAACCTTGTTTAAATAGCAAAGAACAAGACTTCTCCATCAGCTATCGGTTCTGCGGCAGATGTCACCAGTCCACCGACACTAGCTAATAACTAAATGAACCCTTATACTCCCATTGGGTGCCGTATACTACTGTACAGCAGCTGTAAATAGGTCAAATAATATACAATGACGCTTAACAAGGATTTATTGTGCCGATCGTGAGGAAAGACGGCCGGCCTGGATTTGAGTTGCTAATGTTGTTTGTTAGACGGGACCATGGCAGATAGAATGCGCAGATTAGCATATAAAAGCTGTAACACTTGCTTATGCCATATTAGTTATTAGAAACCTTACCTTTCGAATCTATGTTTTATTCGTTTTGCCAAGGAATTAAACTAGCTGCCCAATTATTTAATTATTTTCAAGGTCAGAGCGCCTTGTGCCTTGTGATTTATCTTCGACTGCATTGCCGTTTACTAACAGGCAAGAAGATGATAGTCCAAAGTTGATAAACATTTAATTCAAAAATTTATTTAAAAAAAATAAGGTCGATCTAAAAGAGCCCAATTTACTCTAGCCATGTGCGTATCTACTTGTATAGTTTTGAAAACGTACGTCGCAAATTTCATTCTTCACAGTATAAGAAGAAAAAAACATTTAAAAAAAACGTCCGTGCGTTATAAAAATCTATAATTTTACCGTTTCTATCCTGCCCTTGAAGTATTTAGGGCTGGTACATAAGCGAAGCTTGAAATTAAAAATATAAATAGATTTATAATTCTGAGGTAAAAAGGACGACGACATTAAAGTTTTTAGAAATATAGTTTCACAGAAGGGTTTTCGTTTTTGTGTCGTGTTAGAGTGTCGGGATAGCCCACAAATCCAAACAAAGTCTAGACGATAACTAACTAGTCTAATTCTACTCAGGAATATGTTGATGAAAAGTAGATAAATTGGGGAATCCTAGATAAGGTCTGACCATCGCCCGTTTTAAGCGCTATAACAGTTATATTACGGTCACATTTCACACTTCATCCATGACCGTCTTGAATTTAAACTGGGATCGCAATAAAGCTAAATTTATATTGCCCATTGGATGTAATCTCGCGACTGTAATTATACGTGTCATGAGAATTACACCGACAGTCGCTGGCGTAGACGTGTCCAGAGAGTGGAGACCACGAGTCGGCAAACGTGACACCCTGAGACTCGATAGAGTGACGTTATACGCAGTGCCGTAAATAGGGCGTGCCAGCGGTGCCTACGCACAGGGCGCAGATCCTGGATGGGCGCAAAAATGACCAGACCAGGTTTTTTTTTAAAATATTTTTCTTTTCAAGGGCGCAGTTAAAGAAGCTCGCACCAGGCGCATAAAAGGCTAGTTATGGCACTGGTTATACGTAGGATAGCTGAAAAAATAAACCATAGAAACTGCTGATATTCTTACATGCTTTGTTTTTTTTTTGATTTTACGCTTAAACGTAGTGACACTGACGATATATCTAGGACAGCTGGTAAAAATCGAACATAGAAACAGAAAAATACTTTCAGTCATGCTTTGTTCTTCGCATCACGCGTAAAATATTAGTTTTCTCGCATTTAGGTGAACAAACTGCCGACTTTCTTGATTCCAGACTGCTATAGTCCTTTCTGGAACTATAGCAGTCTGGAATAGACTGGATATATATCCTTTCAAGATCAGAGTGGACAAGTAAAAAAATCTCCTGTTCCATCGAAAAAAAAACGGAACGTTGTTTTTCGCAATTTTTGGTTTCATGGTGAGAGTTGTTCACAATAATGAAATCAATGACCTCTTTTCAGCTTACTACTAACGTTATACGTAACCCTGTAACCACCAGACAGCGGAAAAAGCTAATCGAAGTAAAATCACGAAACGTTAACGTCTGGATTTATAAAACAAAAAATCTGCCTACAATCTCCTCGCGCTGAAATAGCCGAATGTTTACGGTATACATCACTACTTTGTTTTGACGGAGCTGTTCTATTTGCGACACTATGACTACATATTAACATTCATATTTGAAGGTTCATCATTCACCTTTACGACTGAAAGGCGCATCGTCTACAGGGATACTAAAACATTTGTTCGAAACACAGTCTATCAGTTCACCAAATTTTTTTTTAAACGTTTATCATTTTCATTTACCGTTTTGATTGAAAGCACATCGCCTTCGGGGATACTAAAACAAGATAGAAATGTTAATCACTATCACTTCACTAGAGTCATGAAAAAGCAGCACTAGTTTGACTAGTTTGGCTTACCTATATAGGAATTTCTTCAGTGCTATGCTACCTTCTCATTTATTTACATATTATCTCCCCGGCCTG
Source organism: Erannis defoliaria (assembly GCA_905404285.2). Taxonomy (NCBI): domain Eukaryota; kingdom Metazoa; phylum Arthropoda; class Insecta; order Lepidoptera; family Geometridae; genus Erannis; species Erannis defoliaria. The sequence goes on from FR990066.1 coordinate 16,125,270, forward strand.
GGGGAGACATCAGGATTAAAATATCCTTATGTCTCCCCCATCGTCTCGTGTCGTGGTTAATTTTATGGTGACGGACTCGTGTCTCATCTTGACTGGGAAATCAAGGAGAGACACGAGTCCCAGCCAGAAAACGTCCACTGCTGGACGAAGGCCTCCCCCTTAATAGGGAGGTGTTGCCATAATCCCCACGCTTGACAGGCGGCTTGGGGATCGCAGAATGTTCACCACCATTAACGGAGAGGACGCTGCTGCCCGTCCTCCGGTGGGTCTTGTTGCAGTTTTAGAACATATCCCATTAAGACAAGTCCGTAACCATAAAATTACCTTAGCTGAAATTTCTTTCAGATACGTAGGATCTTAGAGTTTTGGTCGAAACACTTGATAAAGATACGAAAACGAAACATCGACTCGAAAAGAAGAAGAAGAGTTTCGTAAGCCTTAATGATTCTGCTAATTTAACAGTTCACACTATTTGACCAAGCGAGATCCATCCTATTAAGGGGGAGGCCTTGGTCCAGCAGTGGACGTCTCCTGGCTAATGAGTGAGTGAGTGCCCAAGCGAACGAAGTCTTTGCAACAACTGGCAGACAACTTATCTAGATCCAGATGGATGTTGGTCGTACCTACTTTAGAGCAAATTTTGATGAAACTTGTTATAAAGGGTTTGCGTAATTGGTTACTTTTGATCTGTATGTGGTTACTTTTAATCCTGGAAAAAAAATACGATTCAAATTTAATTATTAATTAAAAGTAATTAAAACCATTGCGAAATAGTATGTGCCATATTATTATAATATAAACAGTGAAACTTCGTTCTCAGTTAAGAGTTAGGAAAATGTGATGAGGGTTCATCAAAGTTCGTTTTAGAATATTTTTTACCCATACGACGGCGGAGACTTCATTCATACACAGAGCTATTACAGAACTTTTACAAACACAAAATAATCATAAAAATTATTAAAGCTCATAATAATTCTCTTTCTAACGACTGAGGTTTGTCGGAAAGCCAAAAGAGGACGCAGATGGTTTCAAAAACAAAAACAATGTTGCTATTCTTTCTTACAATCAAGCATACTCAGCGCTTGTTAATTTTAAAACCCGCTTTCACAGAGGTTTAGCCTTTCTCCTGCATAAACAACAAACAAAAGAAATAGCAGAGAACCAACTTCCAAGACTTGATTAAAACCTAGATACATGAATAGACACTTCAGTAAATTTTATGGAAAGAACTAGGTCATTGCTAAAAAAAAAACTTGTAATATGAGTAGAGTGTGATGAGAATGTGTATGAGTGTAATATATGTTACTGGACTCACATCAGCCAGAGGACATTCATACCCCATTGCCATAATCTGGCGATTATGACACCTTCGTGACGGAACCCTACAAATGGTTTAAAATTTCTTCCTATGTTTATTTATGCGATAAAACCCACCAGCAGACAAGATCACTCAGATTCAGAGTCATGAATATCAATTCAATATGTCTTGTACATATATCATCATCATCAACAGCCAGAAGACGTCCATTGCTGGACGAAGGCCTCCTTCTGAATAGGGAGGGGTTGCTATAATCCCCACGCTTGGCAGGCTGCTTGGGGATCGTAGAATGCTCACCACCGTTAACCGAGAGGACGCTGCCGGTCCTCTGGATTAATAAACGATTATATTGTTATTAAAATCTGTTCATCCATTTGGGAGACATGCCACAGACAAATACACAGATACACACGTTAAACATAATAACACCTCTGTTTGCGTCGGGGGTTAAAAACCGCTAATTACTAAGGTCCCGGTCATATTAAGAAAGGCGATATTGAGGGGTGAAATAGTTAATAACAATAAAATTACAGTGAATATTTATACGAAGTGTTTCTCCCTTCTATTACGTGGTTTCCACACAGACAATATAAAAAAAACTTAATTGGAAAAGCAGTTGGGATGGAAACCCGAAGGTTTATCGTATGCGAAGAATAAGGAGGTATCAAGTCCTGCCAGACATCTACTGTCTATGTATTTAATAACATCCTATAATATAAAATTACAGTTAGTAATCTTGCTGCTCTGATTTGCTTTCTTATTGAGTTTTCACCCTGAAGTTTGGTATCTGTTTCTTTTTATTCTGTGTTATAATCGTCTCAAAGGGTCTCAGTACAGTGGAAGTAAACTTTGGAAGTTTTAACAATGTTCTCTCGGAGAATGCTTTAAAGGAAACTTGGTGCAACGTTAATAAGTTTCGGTTTGTTCTTTATTTAAATGTAATTATAGTGAATACATTATTGCAGCCGTTTACAACCTCATTTTTAATTTTCACTCTCTTTTCGATTGTATGTTTTTTTTGTGTTTGTTACGCGATTACCCCGCCAATTATGAATTTATATTAATGTTTTTTTTTTGTTTGGTAGGGATATACTTCAGGGGTGGCTCCATATACATTTTATCGAAATCGGTTGAGTAGTTTCGGTTTTAAATCAAAATAGGGTTGACCGAGGCAAATTGTATCACAGGGTTAATTGGATCAAAATAGAACGGGCAGCAGCGTCCTCTCGGTTAACGGTGATGATCATTCTATGATCCCCAAGTCGCCTGCCAAGCGTGGGGATTATAGCAACCCCCCCCCCCCCCCCCCCCTCCATATAGCTCCCTATTCATAGGCTTTCGTCCAGCAGTGGACATCTTCTGGCTGTTGATGATGATGATATATGTACAAGACATATTGAATTGATATTGATGATTCTGAATCTGAGTGATCTTGTCTTCTGATGGGTTTTATCTCATAAATAAACTGTGGGGAGGTGAGGCGGTGTGCGGGAACTAATGTATAGTTATTTATAATGAAACGTCTGATCGAGCTCACTATCCTTTTATTACTGCTTACAATTACATATACGACTTAACCTAACACCTTATACACTACATTCAAGGGGTTGAATGAGAAAAAAAAAAAGTAAATAATATCTTTTTTTTTTTTCAATTATTAAACTGTAATTAATTTAAAAAAATGATTGTTTCCATTAATGCTTATCTTAAATCAAATAATATTTTTTTCTTTTATATTTCATAAAGTAGGTACACACATAATAATAACATCATGTTTCGAATAACAGTGTGAAACATTAAAGATTGAATGATGCAACGTTACACATTCGATAATAACAAGGTATCTACTCAATTGTTAATTAGGTCAGTACCTACATTCCTCATAAGACACCTGACCTGACTTAAGTACTAGGTTGTTATGAACAATAATAATCCTATCTTAGTTTCTAGGTTACATATGGTTTCGTCCTATTTTTATGGACAGTGTCAATTTTGTTATTTATTTTCACGCTAACATTAGGTTCATTTTCACTGATAACTTTATAAGGTCCGTTATACAATTTATCAAATTTTTTACCTGTTTCATTCTTTATCAAAACTAGGTCCCCTTTTTTATATTTAACTGGATTACAATTTTTGTCATACAATTCTTTTCTTTTCATTTTGCTTAAAATTAAATTCTTAGCTGCTTCCTTGGATGCTAGCTGTAGCCTATACTTAAGTTCTAGCGCATAGTTATCTTGGTTATATAGAGGTTGTACTACATTACTTCTTAAGTTACTAGGCAAGTTACATAGTTTTCCAAATATAAGTTCGTAAGGAGTGTACTGAGTCTCCGTGTGTACGGTGGTGTTAAAAGAAAAGCACCAAAATGGTAGCCATTGGCTCCATGTCTCTGGGTGACCGTCACACTGAGAGCGTAAGAAGGCAGCGAGATGTTTATGAGTGTTTTCTAATGCGCCGATGGACTCGTGGTGATACGCAGTAGAGTTTACCTTATTGATATGTAGTAGTTTACATACTTCCACCATGGTTTCGGACATAAACTCGGTGCCCCGATCAGTGGCGATCTCCTCCGGTACCCCATACCTCAGAATAAAATTATTGACGAAAGTTCTTGCCACGCTTACCGTGTCTTTTCGCTGCATTGGGTATGCCTCCACGTACTTAGTTAGCTCACATTGCAAAGTTAATATGTAAATATTATTATCTATATCCTTATCTATAGGGCCCATTAAATCTAAAAATACCTTTTGAAAGGCTGTCGACGCTGTTGTCGTCACGTTCATAGGTTCCTTAGTGTTCCTTGAGTACTTACTAGTTTGACATTTTTTACATTTGCTGACGTAACGTCTTACGTCGTTCTCCATTCCAGTCCAAAAGTACTTACCTTTTATATTGTTGATCATACGTCGTACGCCCGCATGACCACTCGTAGGTAATAAATGATAGTCGTGTAATATGCATATCTTTTCTTTTTCGCTTCTAACTCTTTTAATTCCTCTTAGTACATTTATTCGTGGTCCGGACCATTTATCTCTGCATTTTATTTCTGCTATAAGTGTTTTAATAAACTCCTTATTTTCTTCAGTTTTAATTATGCATAATTCTTTAATATTTAGTTTATTACAACAACTACTCAATATATTCGTAAATTCGTCTCGCGTAAAATACGACATATAATTGAGGTTTATGTATAAAATATTACTTGATTCTTCGTATGCAAAGCATTCTTGCTTATAAGTTACATTTTTCATACTTAGTTTATTCTCTTGAATAAAGCTTAATTCTACGTAATCACTTGGTTTCCTTAATATCTCTGCGACCCTAGGTTGGCCAGACTTCGGTTCGGCAGATATATTTGGATCCCTTGTGCTATCTCCACTACTCTTTTCATCATTTAAAATTTTTGTTTTTTGTGCTCTAGTCATTACCAATGCAATTATTTTTTCGTTCATTGATTTTAAATCATCCAAACTTATTGTCACCCTACTCAAAGCGTCTGCCGTGTTATTGCTACCTTTTATGTATTCTATTGTAAAGTCGTACTCTTCTAATAGTAATCTGAACTTTAATAATCTGGTTGACGGATCTTTCATCCCAAAAAGATAGATTAGTGCTTTGCAGTCCGTCTGAATATGGAACTTTCTCATAAATAAATAGGGTCTGAAATATTTTATACTCCACACAATTGCTAATAACTCTTTTTGTATTGTCGGGTAATTTAATTCAGCTTTATTTAATGGTCTGCTAGCGTATGCTATCGGTTTTAAGTCGTTGTTGCATAAAATTGCACCCAGTGCTACGTTAGATGCGTCTGTTTGTTGTATAAATGTATTTTCTTCGGAGAAATCGGGATATTGTAGTACTGGTGGACTTACTAACTTACTTTTAAGTTTTTCAAAACTTTTTTGACATTCGTTTGTCCATTGAAATGGTACATTTTTGCGACATAATTTATTCAATGGGATAGTAATTTCGGAAAAAGACGGTATGAATTCTCTGTAGTAGTTGCAAAATGCAACAAACCGCCTAACTTCATCCGCATTTTTTGGTTCGGGATAATTTTGCAAGACACGTACTTTTTCTGGATCAGGTAACACACCTTGAGCTGATACGACGTGACCTAAATATAATAGTTGTGTTTTCATGAAGTCACACTTGCTTGGATTGAGTTTAAGATTCATTTTTCGGAGTCTCTCGAACACGTCTATTAGATTTCTATTATGAATTTGCCTATTTCTTCCAAATAAAATCAAATCATCGCAGTACAGGAAACATTTTTCATACGTTAGTCCGGACATAGCTATCGACATCATTCTAGAGAATGCACTCGGGCTTATCTTGAGCCCCATAGGTAGGCGCTTCATTTGGTATTGTCCGGTACTTGTTGCGAAGCTAGTGATGGGTCTGGACTCTGATCTTAAATTTGCCTGATAAAAACCTTGGTGTAAATCTAAATGACTGAAGTAAACACATCCTGAAAGTGAATCTAATATTTCTGTTATGTTGGGTAACGGAAACTTGTCATCTTGTATCGACTCGTTAACCTTTCTATAATCTACCACTAAACGCCATTTTTTTTCACCGTCTGACTTTTTAGGTACCAGAAGTACTGGGCTATTCCACTCGCTGTTAGATGGTTCAATGATATCACTATCGAGCATACTCTGTATCTGCCTATTGATTTCCGGCTTTGTCGCTTCGGGTAGTCTGTACGGCTTGGTATAAACCGGACTAGTATTTGGTTTTACTGTGATAGACTGTTCAACTACATTGCATGTTCCTAATTTATCGCCTTCTAAGAAAAATATATCTGAGTATTTTGCGCAAATTATTTGAATTTCTTTTCTGTCATCCGTATCTAAATGTGTCAAATTTAATTTCGGTAGTAATTGTTCGACCCGCTCTACACCTTGTGACGATTTTTCAAAAGAACAAACATTATAATGCTCTAAGAAATCTAGCTCTTGTTGTGAAATTAGTTCCGATGTTTTAACCTTAACTGTCGTCTCTCCCGTATTTAATATTCTAATTGGTACTTTACCCCGCTTTGGTGTTATAATACTACTTGCAAGAAAAACATTTTCAGCTAATTGTTTTGGAAACATAACGCAATCTTTATACAAATTTTTGTTCACATTTATAAAATGTATAGTCTCGCTTCGCGGTGGTATGCTGAGATAGTTGTCGTTTAACATGTTTTCATCAAAACGTGGGTAAATTTTGATCTCACTACTTTTGTCTAGATAATGTAATGTGACTTTATTTGTTGGCAAGTCTATATTTGCTTTGTAATTTCTAAGAAAATCCAAACCGATAATACCGTCGGCTTCACACGGCAACGTGTCAAATAGATAGTACTTGTGAGGAAACTCTACACCGTTGTCCGTTTGTAATGGAATGTAAACACAGCACTTTGATTGTACTTTTCCACCAATGCCATTTATAATAGTTTTATCGTTATAAGTTGTAATATTGTTTTGGTTAATGCAACTTGTTAAAATTATTGAAATTGATGCACCGGTATCTAACAAAAATTTGAGTCTTTTGTTTCGAAAATTGAAATAGACAAAATCTAAACATTGACATACGAGTACATAGTTAGGTCCGAAAAAACTCTACTGAATTAATAATTTCATCCTCTTTCTGGTCGTCTTTTCCTGCTGCATAACATTGACCTTGACGGTTATTGTACGAACCTTGGTAGTTGCCTCTGTTCGACCTGACGTATCCTCGCTGATACTGATTATTGTAGATATGGCCTCGATAAGCACCTCTGTTTGTCCTTAGAAATCCACGTTGGTTTCTGTTGTCCTGGACATTCCCTCTATAATTGCCTCTATAGTTATTTACGTACCTCGCATTTTGTTGGCAGTTGTTGTAGTTTCCTCGTCCTCGTGTTGACCTAGAATAATATGAATTGTTACCTCTTGTGTATGAGTATACTGCGCCGGAAGGTCCGGGGCTAGCCAGCTCTTCATCCTCTGCGGCTCGCACGGCGTCCTTGAGGGTGGTGTAGTTGCGCGCTGATATAATGGTGCTGAGGCGCCGGTTGCGAAGGCCATCTGCAAATCTCGTTATTGCCATGCGCTCGTTTATCGGCCTCAATATTTCGCTTGCCTTTGGGTTTCCTTCGGCTTGCGCTATAGTGAGACTTATAAACAAATCTTCTAATTTCTCGCCGTATTTAGTAATTGGCATGGCATTTTGGGTGATATTATTTATCTGAGTCAGCAATGAATTCGCGGATTTTTTGGCGATTAGATATTGTCTAATGTCATGAATTAAACTTTGTGCGGTTGAATAATTGGTTTTTAATTTTAATTTTGCTGACTTAGATAATTTTGTTTTCAAGACAAAAGAAATCAGTAGGTTTTTATGCTCTTCGAGATTAAGACACTCATTCAGCATCTCGATACCTTCTATAATTCTTTCTGTAGTTTCCTCTTTCCCGTCCATATACGGTATAATGGCATTCGCCGTCTTTAAATCAAAAGTCTCCATTATTTCAGAAGTTTCTATACTGTAGTAACTAATTATTTTATTATATATTAACTCGATATTGTGGCAAACTTCTTCCACATCGCTAGATAATTTTGTTGGAAAATTCTTAATTATTACCTGATACTTATTATAAAAGTCCTTCACTTTGTCTAATTTCTGTTCTCCACTTTTTTCTGCACGACGTTTTCCTAGTTTACGAATATTCTCGCACTCTTTTCTTAAAATTTGGTAAATTTCCACTATGTCTTCCATTAAAAAAATACTTAGCTATTTATTTTCACTTTTTATATTCACTGCAAATTATTTTCTCTCCCACAGTTATTTTTTCTGCTTTCCATCGTAATAATAATTCATTAATTTATTATTCGCCGTTTCCGCTGGTTTCTCTCGCCTGCGACGTATGGAATTCCGGATACGCTGTAAAGTTCCCGCTGCTGTTACATCTTCTATCCAACCCTGGTGGATCTGTTTGTACTTCTTTACTAAGAAGTACAGTACCTATGGCCAATGGGATAGCCACCCCGATAAGTATGCTGAATATATGTATTGTCCGGATATCCGTTTTTATTTGTTCAATGGTTGCTTCATTGTTTCCAGCTGCATTTTGACTAACGAAAACTTCTTCTTTATCTATTTTCGAGCTACACATTTTGATTTTTCTTCTTATTTCTATCCGCAAACGCCTTTGCGTCTCAACCCGGCGCTTGCGCAAGGCAGGGTCGCCATGTGGGGAGGTGAGGCGGTGTGCGGGAACTAATGTATAGTTATTTATAATGAAACGTCTGATCGAGCTCACTATCCTTTTATTACTGCTTACAATTACATATACGACTTAACCTAACACCTTATACACTACAAAACATAGCAAGAAATTTGAAACCATTTGTAGGGTTCCGTCACGAAGGGTGTCAAAAGAAACCAGTCAGTCAACGCCTTCTGTCTACCTTTGATGACCAGTACTATTTGATCCGTAATAGTTTAGCTAAATAAGTACACTATTATAGAACTAAATTGATCCAAGGCTCTATGTATATTGGCCCCATCTCGGGTCATTCGATCCCAGCACCTTATACAACGTGTTGTCTTAAATAATGGGTTCATATATGGCGTATTGAATTACTGAATCGGAGCCAATGTGGAGCTTCTTTGTTAGTGGTGATGGCATTGGTCTTTGACGCATTTTTATGGAAAAATTACTTTGATGTGAATTATGGTGATCAAATAATTGGTTCATCTATAGCTTATTGAATTATTACTGATACAGAGCTAATGTAGAGCTCCTTTGTTAGTGGTGACGTCATAGGGCTTTTGGCGCATATTTATGGAAAAATAGTAGTTTTATAACTTGTGAATGATTGATAGCGTTGGGAATCATCCATCGGTTGGAGTACGACAAACATGATATTCGTTACAATAATAAATCGTTATAAAATGAGAAGAAAAGATCCAAAGCGATAGAATAGGAATCTTTGATAAAGTGAACTAGGGAAGCATCGAATGAATTATTGAATTGATCAATGAATGAGTGAGTGATAGAAAAAAATTACACAGAAATGACATAAGCAAGCGCTGTTAGCCCATTACATAAAGGTTTGCCAGTAATTTAATCGCTAATAACAAAATTTTGATAAGGATTGAAAGACTATATTTCTGTGGAATAACTAGACGTTGGAGTTTTAGCATAGAATTTATCAGGGTGATAACTGCGATGCAATGTTGAGCAAGATTTTGCCTTGCCTTTTGCAGCCTTATTTTGGAATGACATACATTCGGAGAAACGCGATTTACATAGGTTTTATACTCAGCGGCTACCATTAATTAAGAACCTAATATAACACGTTTAAAACACTGAAAAAAAAACTGAATTTGTATGTAAAAAAACTGTATCTGTATGTAATGAATATCATAAATTAATATTGATAAAGTGCAAAATTAAATAATTTAAGTACCTATCTATCTCTTCACTAGTTTCTCCAAGCTATTTCGAAACTCTGTTACCCCTCCAAACTTCCAAGTGGATACTTCCCTAACAGGTGAAAGAATGCCAAACAGGTAAGGGCGAGGGTAATATTCACTTACTCGAGAATAACCGGAATAACCATGCAAAAATGGGTTAAATTAAATAAAGAGGAAACGGACGGTCTCGAGGGCTTCGCGGGAAAACTCGATTCTGTTACAACTTTCTTTGTAGTTTGGGATCCGTGGGTACTTGGGTGATGTGGTTATTACAATCTATCTGTAAAAAGCGGTTATTTTATGTTTATGTATTGTGTACTTTACATGAGATGTTACCCGGTATTCATGTCTTTATCCCGTTATGATTTTTAGGGTTCCTTATCCAAAAGACGTCCATCGGCATACTACTCTTAAGGCTATGTCGTTTATCTGTCTGTTTGTCCGTCCGTCCAATGTGCTAGCTGTTAGTTATCCTAAAAGAATAAAATAAAAATGTCTTCCGCACCGATATAGATAAGTTGTTAACATTAAAGTAGAAAAAAAATTATAAGCAAAATGATTGTTCATTTTAAATACTATATCGTGAATTGGTACGGAAACCTCAGTGCGCGAAGTCGATTCGTCTTTGACCGTATTTTTTTCACGTGACGTCTTTATTTATATTTTATTAGGCTTACGTATTACTATGAAAACTGACATATTTTCATTTAATTTAATTATAATTATGGTCCTTAGTTATAGTCGGAACCCACCGCTATCTCACCGTCTCTTAACACCAGATGAGCTGTGGTCAAAGCTTAGCCTGTAGAAACATGCGGTCTACAATGGGGCATGTTTGCTTAGATCTTATAAAACCAATTGACTTACAACATATATAATGGTATGGTTGAATATAAGAATCATCAAAACTAAGCTAAGAATGCGAACTAGCTTGCAACGGTGTAGGTAGTAATTCAACTAAGTATGTTAGTGTACCTCTGTGCTAGCATTTCCTTGTATTATTTTTCTTCACCGGCGTAGCTCAAACCTCATTGTTGGACATTTAGAACATTTTAATTAACTTCGAAAAACACATGAATTTAAATTTCCTTTTTATACAGGACATTAAAGACAAAACGAAGCTATTATTCTGATGGGAGGTAGTTCATTCGTTCATTTCATTCATTCCGTTCAGAGCGTTTATCACGCGGCTTACTAATTAAAATCACAGATTAAAACCGATTTCCTTTGACGTTTCCGCGTTAAAGATTCGCTGTATTTTAGTTATTTGTTTTAGTCTGTGGGAAGGCGAGAGGTAATAACATGGCTCAGAAAATTCACGGAGCTTAAAGTAATAGAGGCTGCTTTGGAATAAAGAGGGCGCTAAAGAATAAGGGCTGATTCACATCACACGAAGCGGAGATTGGCGGAGTAGTGAGGAGATAAATTCAAAAGTAACTGGCTGTCGTTTTGACTGTTTGTTGTGTTTCTTTGCCAAATGGCTAAACCACGTCGGCGCCGCCCACAACCTAGAAATTTCAAAAAACCCACAGAACGTATTTTTTTCCTAAGTATTTCGTTACAAACATGACAAATAATATAAAAGCGAATCAGTTCTAATCTTCTCGCAAGATAATTTAAATCAATCTTGACAAAATTATTTTAATATTTATGCCATATAGTATAAAAATTATAGTGTATTTTAGTTCAAAAAATGCAGGAAAACTGGAACGAAGCCGATAAGCCGAAGGATATCAGAGAATAACAGTGAACCAAGAATTTATTTGTAATATTTATTTTCGTGTCCTAAGTTTACAACACAACTCCTTATAAGCTTAAGTGTTATATCCACCTCTTCAATGAGACATGACGATGATTAACATTAATTAAATTTGCCTATGACTGTTACTTATTTGCATCATCTTGGAACTCGTAGACTACGGCAAACCATAGTCTAACAAATGACGGAAAAAGAAGCAACACATTTTTTTCTCTTAATGCATTCATTGGCGGTATTAAATAAATAATAAATCCGTATTCAAAATCTGGATCTGATTATCGCATCACTTCCCCGCTCCGTTAATCTTGAGTGTGTATCGAGCCTTAAGGGGGCGCTAAGTAATAAGCGTTCCTTAATTAGGGGGGTGGTGTAAGAAATAAATAAGTGTTTAGCATTGAAATGATTGATTTTAGAATTTCTCTGATGAATTTAAATGAAATTCGGTTCGCAATTCAGTTCAGGCAGCGGTACTTTGTACTTTGATGAATTTCTTCTCTATTTTTTTGTGCTTAGAGGAATAGAAACGCCTTATAGAGAAGAAAGCTTTATAATAAGTGTGGTTTTATGCATTTTAAACGCAGTAACCGCAGATTTATACCTATTTTAATTATACAATAAAAAGCCGTCGACAGACAATACGTCTTCATTGTCATCATCATCATCAGCAGCCAGAACACGTCGACTATTGAACGAAGGCCCTCTTAATAGGTGGTTGCCATAATCCACACGCTTAGCTTAGCAGGCGGCTTGGAGATCGCAGAATGCTCATCACCGTTAGCCAAGAGGATGCTGCTGCCCGTCCTCCGGTGGTTCTAGATGCAGTTTTAGGACATACCCACGTCCGTCTTCATTGTACATCAGAATTATAAGTTACAATTGATCAAGATATATTTGTAATGTATTTAGAAGGTTCAGGTATATTTTTGTGGTTATAAAATATCGCGTGAACAATCCTGAGGGAACAATCCAAACTACTAATAAAACTAAACCAGTTCCCCAACAAACGACCTGCAATTTATTACAGAACGTTGTCAAGACAAATGTCTTGCCTCATTTTAATGCGGTTTATTCAAGCAGTAATCAGTCACTCTGTGAATGTGATTTTATTTTAATTAAAAAAACTTCTAGAAAGTTCTTACCCGAAAGTTGGGGTGTTTTGTACTCACAACAGGAATGAGTATAAGGGTCAGAGTAATGAGTCAGCGTATTTTCCCGAAAATTGGGGTGTTTTATCCGAAAGTTAAGTCTAGCGCCAACATAAGTGGAATATTAGTTGTAGGTCTATGCTTTTGCAGTTTTTTGTTTTTTTGTTTCAATAGGTATAAGTTACAGGTGACTAAAGTGGGAATTGAATAAAACTAAATGTCAATTTTTATGCTGGGAAGCGCATGTGTCAGAAACAATCGGTGCTGCCACTGTTATAATTCTTGTTTTTTTTTATGTTTGATATAAATTAGTACGAAAAGTAGCAAAAACGACGGACAGATCTCTATTGCGGTTCTAGTTTATTGATAACTCTACTTGAAAATATTTCATATCTAACTGTTGAACTGGGGCAATCTCCTACGGGTTAAACTATAAAACCGACTACGCTAGAACCTCGAATAAGTTACCTACTATATTCCTCGTCCGGTAACTACTAAGTAAGTAGTGGCTAATTAAGCTGTAACTTGACCGGCCAACTTGCACGCTTAGATTAATCGGGAGAAAGTTTGAGAGTTTTGAAATGTGTTGCAAAAAGCTTTTCATTTTGGCGTAGCACGTCTTCTGTTACGCCGAAACTTTTAATTTTGGCGTAGCACTATTTGGCCGTGTGAAATATGTGTTTTTTTATTATTATAAAGCTTTTCATTTTGATGGAGCAGGATTTGGCCGTGTTAAATATATGTTTTTTATTATTATAAAGCTTTTCATTTTGGCGTAGGCTTCATAAGCATTTTGATAGTTCAAATAAACGTTTTGTCATTTATGTATTCTTCCGTTCTTTCAAGTTAAAAAGTTACACCTGTTTACGATTGAAACTGAAATTGAAAATTTTAGAGCTTTTGAAGCAAGTACCATACAGTTGCTTTATCGCTAAAACAAATGAAAATAATTTACTAACAGTATTATAAATTATCTGTTACGAACGAATGACGAGGATTTATAAATAAATGGGACGTGATTTAAAATATACAGAAATTACCCGGGGTCTTACTAGTAAAACCACGCGGATGGACTACGGAAATACGAATTGCCCGTGGTCCTACCAATAGGACCATCGAAAAAAAACACCCTTGGTCTTACTAGTAGGACTACGCGGTAGGACCACGGGCAACAAACGGTTATTATGAACTTTGACTACTTTGAGCAGACTTTGAGGAATATACGTCTTAGAGTTCATTCTATTCTATTAGGTTTGTTTGAAAAGTCCGGTGAGGATCCGGATGTAGGTTTTTTGCAGTACCAAGTATGTGTAAATGATTCTATGTACAATGTATGCGCCACGGTTTTTATTTGATAAAATGTATACTGCAAAAACGTGAAAAATGCAGTGTGAATTTAGCCTTACTGTTGCTCTAAAAAAACCTTCAAAATTGTAAATGGCTTGACAACTTACTACAAGATCGATACAGTCCCGCTGATCAGAACGTCGGAAACAGATCTGGCGTCCTCAGGGACGGCAGGGCAAGCGGAGCCAATAGCCCGAGCGAGGCCGTCCCTCTTGTACTGACCTCTGACCTTAGGGCGGGCTACCCAGGATGACTAGCTGGCTTTTTTTCTTTTTTGTTAATCAATAGAAAAAAGCCTCAAAGACGAAGCTGACATGGAGGGGAGCGGAGGGCGCTGTCGGTCCAAGCTAACATGGTTATCCGCAGGTTTGCACGTTGCTCAACTGATGTTCTAATATACGCTTTTAAAAATAAATACAACCGACTTCAATACCGACTACCTGGATGATATCTTCATATTTTCCAGATATTTTGAATTATTCCAGTAATTTTGATTTAAAAACCAAGCTACTGGACCGATTTCGATAAAATTTATATGAGACCAACAAACAAAAAAAAAACATCAAAATCTATTCATAATTGACTGATTGATTGAATCGCGTAACACACATACAAAAAAAAAACGTACAGTCGAATTGAGAAGCTCCTTTTTTGAAGTCGGTTGAAAAGAATTCTGTTTAAAGCTTACTGCACCTCATTCTACACGTGTAGCCTGTGGACCAACTATACGCAAAAATCATACGACGCCCTCCGTGTTCAGTTCAACAACGCGTTCAGGATGCTGGTGGGACTCCCCCGCTACTGTAGTGTATCTGCAATGTTTGCGGAAGCGCGCGTTGATTGGTTCTTTGCAACAATGCGCAAGAGATGCGCCTCGATGGTGCGGCGGGTGCGGGGGAGTACTAACAGCATGCTGGCTGTGCTCGCTGATAGGCTAGATTGTACCTATATTGCTCATTAATGCAAATTGCGCACTACACACAGGGGTATACACATATTGGGGTACACATAAGTTACCTATGTAAATGGCAAAACAATAGACAAGACGAGCAAACGTTCGCCTGGTGGTAATCATCACGCCTGCCCATAACAGTAGCAGTGCCAGAATTGAGAACTGGCAAACAAATCCAACCAAGTACAAAGACAACTTAGCCAACCAACAAAAAAAAAAAGTATTGTATCCAGACAGATGAAGTAATTTCATGCCCAGTAATTTCTCTGTTAACATTGTGCTTCTAACCGAAACACAGTAATGCTTGCACACTAGTGCTTAACGGTTGAAAAAAAGGTCCTTTCGTAACATTAAAATGTCATTCATTTTTTGCGAGTCGACGGGTGATTTCGTTCACCTATTGAGACGAGCAAGCTACAATGTTGACCTGCGACCTTTAGTGCCTAGACGTCTAAGGGACTGGGCTTTCTTGAACGCTGACCTTTTACCCGTATGAGTTGCTGCTACGCACTTAATAAGATTTATTTATGTACTACGCACTAATTGTTTTGTCTTGTTCCCAAACAATGCTTAAAAATATAATCTACCATGGTATACGGCTACTTATTTTTTTGAGCCACTTTTACAACGTGACCAAGCCACCAAGCCCAAGCCACCTGCCAAGCGTGGGGATTATGACACCACCCCTCTATTGTGAGGCCTTCGTCCAGCAGTGGACGTCTTATAGCTGACGAGGTTACAACGAGAACAACTATGAAAACGCGAATAAAATTGCAGTTCCAAGGAAAATTTAATTCAACCTCGGCAAAATGTATAAAAAGTCACTATACTCATCAATGTGTTTTTTTTTACCATGGGTAAAAAATCTGCTGAAAAGAAATTAGAAAAAGAACAGCTAAACAGAAGTAGTAGTAAAAATTGTTCTCATTGATGAGTATAATGACCGTGGTGAGTGTAATACCGTTTCGCGTACCGGATAACCTGTAAAGCATGTTTTTTACACGTCTGCCCAAAAAACGCAGTGTACTGTTTTCAGGGTTCATGTATATTGTATGTGAGTTTCTTTATTCCATCATAACTTGATTTAAATGGCTGAACATATTTGGATGTATGGCATCAGAATCTTTACATGATCCTGAATGAATCTAGCATTATTATTTTTTTATATTAGATAGATAATTAAAAAAAAACAGCTGTCATGTTTTTTATTTTATTTAAAATTATGGCTTGTTTACTTTTTGGGGTTCCATGGCCAAGGGATCTTCAACCTTAGTAGGCATGAAAGAGGGTCCCCCTATTGTAAGCCAATTTCGTCTGTCTGTCAGTTTTTTACAAACGAACTGTACCTACAAATCTTTGATTACGTAACCAGCCGAGCTGACTCCTCCAAGCTACAAATTGACTCTTCTGTTTCACATCCTCAGCCAGAAGACATCCATTGCTGGACGAGTCTTCCCGTTAATAGAGAAGGGTTGTCATAGTCCTCACGCTTGGCAGGCGGCTTGGGGATCGTAGAATGCTCACAACCGCTAACTAAGAGGACTCTGCTCTGCTGCCCGTTCTCCGGTAGATCTGGATGCATTTTTAGGATTTACCCAGGTCCATCTATTTATTATCAGTTATCTGGTTACCATAGTACAAGTTTTGCTTAGCTTATGGCTATGGCACAGAGAGAAAAAAAAACTAGGTACTAACTACTACTATAACTCTCTATAAAGCATGACTACTGTAAAGTGATCAGGGGCCGTATTGTGATATCTAGCCAGGACCTGTTAGGTTCAGCCGCCGTCGGTCTGCAATCGCGAACTTTATCGCGGTGCGATAAATTTCACAGTCGCGCAGAATCATGGTGCTAAATGATTCTAAAATTTACATGCTGACATACATACATTTGACATACTGCAGCCTTAGTTCCAATCAAAAATGTAAACACATCTCAAGCGCCTATCATTTCCACAGGCCATCAGCCAGGGCAAAATGTTCCCTAAAACAACACTGCTAAAGGCACAGGAAAAGGATCGGTTTTCCCAAGAGAGACGGGGCAAACGGGGGCAATCGAGAGCCACTCTAGTCAGGGCTGTCAAGTTTATGGAATCGCTAGGGGTGTCCCTTGACGCGGACTGTTCTTTTAACGAATTTGATGCTATCACGAGGCAATAAATATTACTTAGTAGATTTTTTCGATATGTTCTGGGAAGTCAGGTGGGCCGTTTCTTTCGCAGATTCAGACGGGCTTCGCGGTCCCGATGAGAAAGTATTTGTAGCTTTTCAGTTCTTACATTTACAATTCTAAGTACTTACTTCTAATATGGATTATCGACTCGACGAAGATGTAAAAAAACTAGATGTTGATTGTTGTTGTTGTTGATTGTGATGTTGTGTGTGTTCGGTGTGTGTGTGTGTGTGTGTGTGTGTGTGTGTGTGTGTTTTTAGGTTTAGTGTGTGATGTGTATGCCATTATGTGTGTGTGTATGTGTGGTGTATTGTGTGGGCCGTGTGATGTTGTGTGTGCGTGGGTGTAGATGGAAGGCAAAATGGAAATCAAAAGGATAATTATGATGGAAAGAATTGGATGGTTGATACATGGATAGTGTTTGATGGCGATCTTCAAAAGGGGAAGTATTAAACAATAATACAACACCCTAGCCCGGTACGGATTGCCTGATTCACATACGCCATCAAATTTCATTTTCCTGACCTATTGTGCAGGTTTCCTCATGACAATTTTCTTCGCCGTAAAGCTAGTGCTTTGAATTTTATCCTGTAGATACGTGAATTCCAAAGATCTCATTGATAAATAGTATAATAATTGCAAAAAATATATTGGTGGAGATGGTTTTAACATACAATTAATTAAACCGGCCATAAGTTTTTATACATACATTTCCAGGATTTAATGTTAACTAACTAGAAATTGTACTCAATTAATTATCCCAGTTTAATAAAGAATATTTAAATTTAATTAAATCATTCAAACGCGTCATTGCCAACCCTACAACGGCACATGGTTCACACGTACAGTATGCTCCCATTCCTGGCATCAATTCGAGCGTTAATTGAACAGCCTGTAGTTCTATAATCTTGATTAATATCGCAGTTTGACACATTTTAATCTAAACCTATGTGCATTTGACGAAAAGCGATAAAAACGCGGTAAAAAGATGCAAAATGCACCATTATACTTCATGTCATCTGTATTCTGTCTGTATATATAAAATTCAAAGTCCTGACTGAGCTATCAACGCACAGCCTAAACCGCTAGTCCTAGAGACATGAAATTTAGAAGGTATGTTTTTTGTGAAGTGTAGGTATCCACTAAGAAAGGATTTTTGGAAATTTTACCCCTAATAGGGTAAAATAGGGGATGAAAGTTTATATGAAAGTCCGTCAATTTCGAAATTAGGATCTTCAAATTTTATGTTTAGAATGATGGTTTAAAATTAGTTTATAACTGACTCAGCGTTTTTAAAAATTTCATCCCCGAAGGGGTGAAAAAAAGGGATGAAGTTGTGTATGGGAAGTCCTTAATTTTCAAAGTAAAAATCACAATATTTATTGTTTTGGCTTTTTTTATTTAAGGTTGGAAACTAACGCAACGTTTATCGTTGTTTTATTTAATTTCAAATCTTAAGAGGGTGTAGAAATTTTGTATTTAAGTTGTTCATTCATAAATTTTGTATTCAGTATCGTGTTATTATTAAGCATTTAGTGGTGCTATCTATCCGCCTGTCCACGCAAATATCTCAGCTGTCTGGAAAGGATTGAGGAACTTGTGGATAGGTCTCATGGCGTAATTTAAGACAAATATTCCCGATCCCTACACCTCACATAAGTAAGTGTTATGTGACGCAAATTTTTAAAGGAGTAGCAAGTCAACGATTCAGCAAAACTTTGCACACTACTGAACCCAAAGATGTGATATTTAGGCAAGTTTCCTTTTGTAATGTATGTTCGTACTTTGAGACATTCATATACTAAATGGATAAAAAAATTGGGGAGGGAAAAAAAATTTTAGCTTATGGTTTGAAGACCAACATCTTACAAGGTCTATCTATTTACAAGGTCCTAAGAAAACAAAGCTATAAAGAAAAATATGATCA
This sequence comes from Erannis defoliaria, assembly GCA_905404285.2. Lineage (NCBI taxonomy): Eukaryota > Metazoa > Arthropoda > Insecta > Lepidoptera > Geometridae > Erannis > Erannis defoliaria. The sequence goes on from FR990066.1 coordinate 16,144,354, forward strand.
ATCCGCTAAAGCCCAAGCTCATCACGAACGTGCTAAAAGACTTCGTAATGACTGTTGAATGGGATCAAAGAGGTCTTTAATATCAATGGCACACTCGTAACACGTCTGTGTTTCGCAGATGACCAGCTTAGCTGAGAACGTGACTGACTTCTAGAGTATGCTCAAAGAACTCCATGAGTCATCACTGAAAGAAGGTTTTACGATGAATAAGGGACGCATAAGACTAAGATCATAACAGTCACGATATTCGCGTTCGGAAGGAGTGTTTTTGGAAAAAGAAATGACGTCTTTGTTTAAAGGTCCCATAAAGTCTGATGACCAAGGTGTATAATCAATCAGTCTTGCCGATCATCACATACGGTGCTGACATGATTTCACTAAAGACCACGCATAAAATCCGACTGGCCCGAAGCGCAATGGAATGGGTCATATTAGCCATCACTCTCTTAAACCGTCTATGCCAGACATAGAGATTCGCCTGCGAACGAATTCGGAAGAGGTGATTAAATAGACAGCGAGACTCAAGTGCGGTCACACTGGTCATACGGGAAGATGGCCGGCAGACCAAAGCAGTCAAGGGACCATGACCGCCGTACGGAAAGTGGCTTCCGACCAGTCCACCAGCTCGATGGTCGGGCGATAATGTTAACGCGGCAGGGAAACAGTAGACAAGACATAGGCATAGGACCGGAAGAGATAGCGCGCTGAGGAAGATACCTATACCCAGCAGTGGGTTGGAAATTATTTACGATGATGGCGTTGAATATTTAAACAGGATATAATGTAATTTTATCAAATTGTAAAAACGATAATACATTGAAGCATCTAAATCGTTGTGCTTATTTCGTAGCATAAGCATAATCAGCCTTTCTAATATTCCACTGCTGACTTAGGTTTACCCTGGAAAAGCAATTGAGCCACGCTTGCGCAGTTGCGGGTTGGTGGAACGTACGTCATTGAATTCTCCTCGGGAAATATGCAGGGCCTCACGATGTGTCCTTCACCAAAGTGCCAGTCGTATGAAAATCCGTAGGTAGCTATATAATCTGCAAAGAACTCATTGGTACGGACCCAGTATTTGAACCCGCGACTTCACCATTTCGAGTCAAAGTCAAGCGGTCTAATAATAGCTAGAATAGAATAGAATAGAATAATATTTATTATCATAAAGTTACATTCATAAATATTTTACTAATAATATAATATCATGAATGTTTCTATAATGAACTCGTCACCAAAACATAAAAAGGAATAACAATTTATTAACAAGCTATTTTGTGGGTATTAAAATATTTTAACTCCTTCAGAAAATGACAACAGTATGAAGGTAGTCATTAATACGAATTAGGGCTTAGGTAGTAGCCTAACCACTTTAAAGCCACGGTATGGTTATAGACCAAATTCTAGTATTATTATCGTAACTGCATGTTATACAACCCACGCGGGCGAAGCCGCGGGCAGCAGCTAGTCTATTATAAAACCTGTTATAATCGTCATGTTTGTTCGTCGATAATTATGGCCTATTAGTGGTTTTTTTATTTTTATTCACTTCACTTCAGCAGCTAGTAGACGTCCACTGCTGGACGAAGGCCTCTCCCTTAATAGGGAGGGGTTGCCATAATCCCCACGTTTGGCAGGCAGTTTGGGGATCACAGAATGCTCACAACCGTTAACTAAGAGGACGCTGCTGCCCGTCCTCCGGCAGTTCTGGCTGCAGTTTTAGGACTTACCCAGGTTTTTTAAATCATGACGCGGTATTTTTTCTTACATTCAGAATGGGTTCACGTTTCACCTTACCCCACCGAGACGTAGACAAGGTCTAAGATGGAGCTGATCTTGCCCACCAGATACCTACGTATTCACTCTTCGGTTGCTGAGTGAATACCTGAGGCTGTATATCCCAGATTTAAATGATCGGTTAAACGATCGGTGGCTCGCCTACTCGCTCACGGTGTACGCTCGTGGTGCTCGTGCATGGATAACGTATACGTATTTGTTGCAACTAATTGAGTTTATCTGATAAATTTCTTAAACATAGATAAAATTAATTAGGTAGGTACTGTATTTTAATTTAGAATATTTGATTATTTTAATTGTGTTACTCACGAATGAATGGTACACAGGATGTTGTGACCATGGAGAATATTACCTACTATTACTCTGTGGTTGAGACAGTTTGTAGCAGCTCTACTTAGAGATATCGAACTATTTATGGAACACAATTTTCCTAATTTCGAGAGAAAAATATTCATTATTACAATTATGGGGAAAATTAAATTGGGTACGTTTTTTTTTAAATGGCGACACATCGAACAAGTCGCTATATTGATGGTAAGAGATAAGGTCTGCCCATGATCATTGCAGCGGAGAACTTTGAGTTAAATAAGATCACATAAGATAGTCTAGGGTCTCACTGCATTGGAGCTCATAATTATAAAATCTTCTAGCATAATATATAGAACGACTAAACAACAATGACACATATATTAACACATATAATAATAAAACAACAATAAAACATAGGAGGAGGAGAAAAAAAATATGTGACATTTCACACAGAGCCTCTAGTCACAAACTAAGCAAAGATGGTATTATTACGTTTTCTGCCCTATAGGAGCGAGAGTTCAATGGACACATTCATTTCATATGAATAAAGTACAAATTATCTTGCATTGAATAGGCCATGATTGTTGTTGTAGATATATTGTATGTATGCTGAGTTGGAACCGATTTGTGGCGAAAAACTATTTTGTACCTATTATTTAAATTTGTTATGCATTTCCATTATCTTGTCTTGTGTACAAAATGTGTTTTTTCCATAAATAAAATCTTGTCTATTGTCTATATTGTAGTTGTAATAATATGTATTGTGGTTCAGTATTTCAATATTTAGACGCGTTTTCTATGGGAGTCAATCTGCCCCGTTTTTATGGATTCTAAAACTATCTACGAGTACAATGTTATTGGGAAAGTTGTTTTTCGTCTGGAGAGATATTGTAAAGCATCGCTCAACATCAGAGGTCGGTAAATCATGCCGGACCTACGAGAGTCGGACCTATTTATAGGGCAGCATTATTTCGACTTAAGGTCTGTGTCCACTACCTATATGAATTGTTTATTGACTGAACAAGTTATACTCCATTCATTCTTACCCGACTAAATTTGTAAACAACAATGGCGGATTTGAAGCAATGGCAGCACTAAGTTTTCTGACAAATGGCTAGAATAATAAGTCATTTATTTCAGACTAGCTTTTGCCCGCGGATTTGCCCGCGTAGTAATGTTGAATACTGGAATTCGGTTAAATCGGGGCCCAACTAAATTGAATCACTAAAATACGTATATTATTGCATTTTTTCCAAGCCGCTTGCAAGTCTTTAAGTTTGCTTGAGGATGACCAAATTTAATATTAAAAATTAATTTAGCAGCTTACGCTGTACAGTATCTATAATAATTATGTCCGTCAAACAGTCGTCTGCGTGGACCTACAAAAAATAGCCTATGTCCGTTTCCGAACCTTATGCTATAACTACCTATCCAAAAATGCAGCTCCATCTGTTCAGCCGACCAATAAATACGCCCATTCCCGTCCCCATTCCCAGCCTCATCCCTATAAGCGGCCCTTCCCCATCCCCATCCCGATACCAAATGTCATTTTAATATGAACACGCCCATCCCCGTCCCCATCCCCGTTCCCTCCCTCATCCCCATCCCGAACCCCATCCTCACCCCATCCCATCCCCACCCCCATCCCGATTTCAACTTTCATCTTAATATGGACACGCCCATCCCCGTTCCCAGCCTCATCCACATCCCCATCCCATCCCCGCCAAATCCCCACCCATCCCCACCCCATCCCCATCCCATCCCCATCCCGATACCAATTGTAATCTTAATATGAACATGCCTATCTCAGTCCCGTCTCCGTTCCCAGTATCATCGCCGCCCCCACCCCCACCCCCATCCCCACATCTATCCCCATCCCTATACCAAATTTCATTTTAATATGTACAGCCGTTACAAAGTTAAGGAGAAACAAACGTACTATCACTAAAACTTAGTTTTTTTTTTAATACTAACGGGAGCTGATTTTGAAAAAACTGTGACACCCGTATCTTCTTATTTTTATAGTAGAATATGTATACCAAGTTTTGTATCAATCGAACCAGAGAATAAAAAGTTTCATACAAACTTTAACACCCCATTTAACCCCCTTCGGGGTTGATTTTTGAAAAATCCTTTCTTAGTGGGCGTTAACACCTCTCCAAAAACATACCCTCCAAATTTCAAGTCTCTACGTTTAGCGGTTTGGGCTGTACGTTGTCTATATGTCAGTCAGTCAGTCAGTCAGGACAAAGCCTTTTATAGTTATAGATTAAAAAATAATTTTGCAGCTTAGGCTGTACAGTATCTATAATAATTATGTCCGTCAAACAGTCGTCTGCGTGGACCTACAAAAAAATAGCCTATGTCCGTTTCCGAACATTATGCTATAACTACCTATCCAAAAATGCAGCTCCATCTGATCAGCCGACCAATAAATACGCCCATCCCCGTCCCCATTCCCAGCCTCATCCCTATAAGCGGCCCCTTCCCCATCCCCATCCCGATACCAAATGTCATTTTAATATGAACACGCCCATCCCCGTTCCCTCCCTCATCCCCATCCCGAACCCCATCCTCACCCCATCCCATCCCCACCCCCATCCCGATTTCAACTTTCATCTTAATATGGATACGCCCATCCCCGTTCCCAGCCTCATCCACATCCACATCCCATCCCCACCTGTCCCCACCCCATCCCCATCCCCACCCCATCCCCATCCCCATCCTGATACCAATTGTAATCTTAATATTGACATGCCTATCTCCGTCCCGTCTCCGTACCCAGTATCATCGCCACACCCACCCCTACCCCCATCCCCACATCTATAGGGATGGGGATCCCTATACCAAATTTCATTTTAATATGTACAGCCGTTACAAAGTTAAGGAGAAACAAACGTACTATCACTAAAACTTAGTTTTTTTTTTAATACTAACGGGAGCTGAATTTGAAAAAACTGTGACACCCGTATCTTCTTATTTTTATAGTAGAATATGTATACCAAGTTTTGTATCAATCGAACCAGAGAATAAAAAGTTTCATACAAACTTTAACACCCCATTTAACCCCCTTCGGGGTTAATTTTTGAAAAATCCTTTCTTAGTGGGCGTTTACACCTCTCCAAAAACATACCCTCCAAATTTCAAGTCTCTACGTTTAGCGGTTTGGGCTGTACGTTGTCTATATGTCAGTCAGTCAGTCAGTCAGGACAAAGCCTTTTATAGTTATAGATAATTAGAATCCATAGTTTTAGGTACAATTTTTCAAAATAATAAAAACAATAAATACAGTTGAAAATTTAAGATTAAAATGTCAAAACAAAAATAAAATTTATATTAAAAGTTTAAATGAAAATGAAATGTCATATATATATATAAGGGACCGCTGGCGTGCAGCTGCATCCACCTCCTTAACATCGGCGAGTCCCCCCGCTCGGACAACACGCTCAGGATACCGTTCGGGCTGCCACGCACACGGCTTAACAGCGAGGCGCACCTTTTTCTCATTATAGCATTATAGGTATGATTGGTCGTAAACCCGCCGTTGTTGTTTACAAATTTAGTCAGGTAAGAAAAAAAAACTACACATTAAAACGGAAAAAAAGTATCCAACCCATGATTAATATCACAAATTATAAAAATAATAATTTAATTTCTACTGGCTTGGGGTGTAATAAGCTGAAAGGGGGTCATTGTACACAACAACATAAACTATTAGGCCAACCCTGAAATTGTGAAGAAAATCAACTGTTTCATAGAAAAAGTTCGTTGACTCTTGACTAAATGTATGAACAGCTGATTTTTTCGCGATTGCAGGCATTGGCCCCACAGTAAAAGTTTATCACCATGATAAGTACGTAAGTAAGTACGTATAAGTATATTCATAGCTCCTTCAGTATGAACCGGTCCGGTGTAGTGGACGTTGACCTTATTCAGCACTATCTTATCTTAATAGCTCCCTAGTCCTTTAATTAATGTTGATTATGTTAATCAAAGCTGAATTCCCTATTCATTGCTATATAATCCTTAACTCCTGTTAAACAAGTCGCATTTTCGTTTGAAATGTAGCGAATTGCACGTCAATGATTTCCGATTTCAGTGATTTTCATTCCATTTTATAGCTTAGCTTTTAGTACTCGTAGTCTGTCAGTTTAATTAAAGTTGCTTTAGAATAACGGGAGCCTTTAATTAAATTTTAAATGGGCTAATTTAACAGTTTTACCTTTTGACTGCCACTATTAACAAGTGCTAGCGAACCTTGTACGCCAACTTCGTCAACGTGGTGGTCATTATTAATTAATTTATTTGATACACAAAACAGAGTACACTCTTTACAATTGCATTGTTTATGATACAATTAATTTGTTCTCGATTGTATTCCTTAATAAATGTGTACACAACATGAACATATGAACAATACACAAGAGGTACTAGGTAGGTACCTATACATATAATTCATTCAAATATGAAATATCATTATTACCTAGAGTTGTAATAACGCAGTTAAATTAATAAGCTAATAGCAATTTTAGGGTACAACAAAGAAGTTAATATATTATTATCGTTTTTATCTGGTGTGCTTTGGAAGAGGCCAATGAGTGGACAACAATGCTGATTATGATGATTATGAGCTGATAGAATACTTATATGCTTATAAGTATTCTATCAGCTATCTGGTTTCCATGATACAAGCTTTGCTTAGTATGGGGCTAGATGGCGTGGTGTAATAAATGCCCCCCAATATATATATGATGATGATGAATTCCCATTTATCCTAAACACAGAAAAAAGGGGAGCCAACACAACAAATAAACCTGCGACCGGATCTACGGACGGTGGCCGATAACAAGATCGGTAGACGTCCGCTTGCGGGGAGATAAAAAATGAATCCGTAAGGTTGGCAACACGTACGCAGGAACCGGAAGTGGGCTTGTTATGTCAACAGCGGTTACGTCATTTTGCATTTACATTTTGCAGCTGCTTGGAGTTTTGGCGAGAACTTAAAAAAAACACGGCGTATGTTATTATTTTCCAAAACTTGTGTTTTTTCAAATATGAATATGTAAAAGTGTGCTCATAAGTGTTGGCACGTGATGTAAAGCGGTGTAACGTGTCTTTTGACTATGGCTCTCTATCAGCCCGAAAAGACGTCCACCGCTGAACGAAAGCCTAAAAGGAAGTTGTAGCCATAGCCCCCACTATTCTGGACGCTTCAGGCCTTTAGGCGTTTCAGGTTTTTTTTCGATGTTCCTATAATAATAATAATAATAATCTGTTTATTTGGAACAATAACATATAGGGATAGAACCTATAGGGATGGATATGTCGAAAATGTTGTCCCGGACGACCCCCGGATCTGCGAAGCAGCCTACTGTCAAGCCGAAAGGGTGTCCCGTACAACGTCCGTCCACAATACAATGAGTTAAGCGATGTTTGTTGTTCCTCTCCTATATTTTGCGAGAAAAAAGAAAATAGTCATTCTAACAAACACGAAAAACCTCTTAAGGATTTTCGGGTAAAGCTATGACTACACTTATTTATGACACGCGGCCGGCGCGACGTGCTCATATTAAAATTATAGCTACTAGCGGTGTCCCGCGATTTCACCCGCAATTATTATTTTTGTAAAAAATCATGATGATGATGACAAAATCTAGCTCCAACTCCGGTTTTTGTAGTGGTAGGACTCTACTGCAGAGTCCGCCTGGGGAAGTACCACACTTTTGCCAGTTATTCAACCGTCAAGCACTAGTGTGCAAGCATTACTGTGTTTCGGTTAAAAGCAAAAACTTAAGTTAAGTAGTCTTTGTACTTGGTTGTAGTTATTAAATGCAGCAAGTCAAACTTCTAATATCTCTCAGGGTGGCGAGTGCAGTGCGGCGCAGGATTGTGTTCGCAAGTTCATAATTCTAGCCATACGTCTTGCTCGTCTCGTCACCTTAATAGTATTTAAAAAAAAACTCTTTTCCCAAAGACTATGAACCCTGATACTGATATGACTATGCCTTTTCCAGAGCTACCAGAGTCTCTCTATGTCAAATATGAGAAAAGACGAGTTGTTTGATCGTGAGAGCAGCTCATAATACTATACTGGTATTTAAAGAACAAATGGATGGACTGACGAGAGAAAGAGTTTATAGTATCACTTAGAATTATATAGTAAGCATGGACATAATAAGCTTAAAATCCGAGCTAGCCCAAGCTAAGTGAAGCAATTTCAAGTAAGCCTTAATAGGCCGAGTACGGAACTCAACCTGATTTTCTGATAATACTTTCTTTACTCTTTCTATTCAGTTTCCCAACTTTTGGCAAAAACGCATAGACATAAATAGTAAAAAACGTCTATTTATTTGCAACATCTTTCGAACGCTTCTGTGCTTGTCAAAGACAGTCGTCGTCAGCCATAAAACGTCCACTGCTGGACGAAAGCCTCCCCCTTAATAGAGGGGTGTTGCCATAATCTCCACGCTTGGCAGGCGGCTTGGAGATCGCAGAATGGTCACCACCGTTAACCAAGAGAACGCTGCTGCCCGTCCTCCGGTGTGTCTAGTTGCAGTTTAAGGACATACCCAGGTCCAAAGACAGTAATTGCGTAATATTCACGCACACAATTTTTTCGCCTTCACAAATTGTACGGAATTTTAATGAAACTATCACTCTAAGTGTTATTACTCTAAGGTATTAAATATAAAGTAGCTACTTGCTACCTACCAGTGGCATTTAAATTAGCAAATGTAAAGTTTTCTTAGATTCGGCATTCGACCTCGACTCATTATAAATATTTAACTTCCAGTTCCTTACGAGATGAATTTTCAAAAGATAAAAATATCGCTGTCCTAAGTGTAGTCTCAGCTTAGCTTTCATTTTTCTTTATAAATAGATGAGGGTTGTCACGTCTCGGGTGCAGCGCTTTATGCGTCGGGTGACACTTTATTTAGATTATAGATAGGGCTGCAAAGAATCCGGACTGCTTTATCGATGTTTTAAATTACCATCCGTGAAATATATATTTTGTTCCAATTTTGTTCGCGACCGACTATCCTTCATAGCTCCCAGACCCCAGATATGCTGGTGTAACGGTTAGGAATAAAATTATTTTACTGTTCACATAAATTTTAATAGCGTGAAGGTTAGTCGGGCGCGACTGTGTGATTCTTTGACAGATATGGAGTTCGGTCGCCAAGAGGCATCATGGCATTTCAGTTTAGATTTGCATTGCACATTTATGGGTAATTAAAGCAATGTTATTCTACCTCCGAATTATAATCATGCAAAACAAATTTATTCTGGAATTCAAATTTGTAAAGAAACTTCAAACTCAAGTCTAAACAAACCAGCATTTTCGTATCAAAAAAAAAAACGATAACGCACAGAGTCAAATTCCACTCTGTAGGTTTCAACTGTTCATTTTATTGATATCGATATTTTTGTAAATATTTACAGAACATCACAAATCAGGGGTAAAAATATAGAAGATGAGCATCATGAGAAAGGTATTATATGACGAACATGTGGTGAGTCTTTTGTTATATCATTTTCGAGATTCACAGCGCATCGTAGGGATTGGCGCCACTTTGCGTTGTCTGGTCGTGTTAAGATTATGGTTGGTAATTTTGGCAATGTCAAGCTCCACAATAAAAGAGAATTTAAAGTATTTACCCTTAACTTGAAAAAAAGAGGTGAGTTAGTGGTTAAACGCGAGCTCTTTGGAATTGTGTACGGATTCAACTAGCTTTTCGGTGAAGGGAAACATTGTGAGTGTGTCGCGAAAATGGTAGCCACACGTAAAATGTACAACTATTAGAGCGTCTTGTGCATCTCTTTAATTTATGTCTCTACAAAGACCCCTCCTCTCTGTGTAATCGAGGAAGTAAAAGGAGTCAAAGGAGTAAAAGGAAGTCATATAGAGACTCTATTTCAAATTCACCAACGCCATTTCAATGGGCCGTACAAAGGGAATACAGGTCGGGCCTACCGAAAATCCAGGGGTATGAGGCTGGCAGCCATTTCAAAGGGATTCTCAATTATTTATAGGAGTAATTTGTTGTCGGGTTGTTAGTCGTTGGTGTTAGCTTTATCTCTCTGACGGGCAGCCCTGAAACATTTTTAGGTTTTACGGAGGTATAAGAAAGCAAGGTAGAAGAAAGAAAATAGCAATTGCCCTATTTCAGGAATCGTTAATCTCATCTTTATCCAACTACTAGATGACCCGATGAACTACGTACTATCTAATATTTTTTCCAAAACCACGACAGGTGAGATTGAGAAGCAAAACAAAACAAAATTACCAAATGGATCGATCCATTTTCGAGTTTTTGCGAGTCTATTTTTAATTTTGTAAATATAACAGTAAAAAGCAGTAGGTAGAAACAAAGAAGATTAATAACAGCAAGGTTCAACAATACTGAAGAGTATGTATGTACTCATCATTATTAACAACTTTTACTACCGACACTTCAAATTAGCAACATACAGAACGGTATTCGCTCTGCTGAGGCGATGTCACAAAAATGGCGTCATTTCAGTAAGTATAGTGCTGTTTATCAATTAGTGCCGATCTTCCGTTGAGGGCACGGAAGAACCAAAGTCACCGACATAATTTAAAACATATTTAAGTACTCTCAGGGTTTGCAAGTTGAAGTGGCAATGGTCAGGCCACATTACTCGAAGAACTGATAACCGATGGGGAAGAAAGGAGTGGCGACCACGATCCGGTTGACGCAGCGTAGGTAGGCCTCCCACTAGGTGAACCGACGTTATTGTGGAAGTCGCGAGGAACCGGTGGATCGTATAGTGTGGCGGTCCAGTACCCTTCACCAGTGGACGTCTCCGGGTTGATGATGATGATGTTAAATTTCAGGGTTGGCCCAAAAAAAAGCTGTTCATAACGATGAGTACAATTACCTCTTTACAGTTAAATACTACCGTACTGCGCATTCCACAAACTTCTAAAATCATAACCCTGCTTTTTGTGTAGTCGGGTAAAACTCAACATCTCTTCATTAAACCCCTGCCATCGGCCGTTCTCCATTAATTCCCAAAATAAGCGCATGTTCATTAAGAGGGCCATTTGTCTACGTCGGGAGTGGACAGGGGATGTCTCTCCAGACCTCAAGTTTTTATACTTCACGCAAAAAGATTGGCAGCTGGTTTGTTTATCCCGAACTGGTGAAGAGCTGTGAGGATAAATATTAGACGGGAGTTTTGCTATTAAATAAAATACATTTCTTATATTTAATAACGGTGTCCGTGTGGTAAGGTCCCAAGAACGCTGGCTACATTCCCGCGTTGAATTGCTAAAGAAATTCTCTGCGCGAGGAATGAGCCAGCTCTCTTGTCACCAGCGGCGTCGACCAAGCGTGGTGATATATATTTAATAAAAAAAATGTTGCTGGACCCCATGTGCCAAACGTTTCGACGCCAAGCGGCATGAAAATGTATTCGTTAGAAAGAGAAGAATACTTGCGCCGCTTGGCGTCCTCTGCAGCCTCCGCCGCGGCTTCGGCTCTTTGTGCTGACCCGCTGAGACGAGAAGAGGCTAACGTATCAACACATGTTGCGTCCCATACGAGAGCCCTTCCCCGCTCTGTAACCCGCTTTATATATACATAAAGCGTGTCCCAGTATAATTACTACAGTATAAGTATGTACGTATGTGTGTGTTGTTAAAATTAGAGGTAACATTTTCTATTTCATTCCTTGTAATGAAATATTAATTGTTCTTGTTTTATTTTCATTGGACTCTTACAGAATAACTTTTGATCTGTTGAAAGTTGCTTCGTGAGAAATCTTACTAAGGAAACAAGCCATTTGCAGTGTATAATTTCATTTTAAAATCGTAACCACTAGAAAATAAGAACTATAATGTTACTCACTGTCAGGGATCGAGGAGCAAAACATTTGACAAATTTGTTAAACCCAAAATCTGAAGGGCGTAAAAAGTGCGTTGACAGATGCAATTAGTTTGAAGAAATATAACACCTAATAATTTTGCTTAAATAATGTTGTGTTGCCATAAAATAATAGACGGACGTTTTCAAGTGTGACTAGTTAATAATCACGCATTGTAGTCAGGGTTGTCGAAGGCTAGAACAACAATTCATAGTTTTAACATGACTTAATATTTTAAGCATCATTTTGAATTCAGATAATTTGAAGTGAGATGTAAAATGATAATTCAAACGATAAATTTCATTAAATAAATTGTGAGTCATTCTGTTTCTATATTTTATAGTATATATATTATTATTTAAATGTTTAAGATTTCGTGTGACATTTTAATAATATTATGACTTTCTAAATTAATAGCTTAAGCTTTATAATAAAGTGTTTCTTATTAAATTCAGTTTGTAGTACGTTACATCATAGTGTTATATGTGATCATAATATCTATGTATTTTAATGTCAAATTATATATAACATAAATTACAAAAATATAGTATCTTGGTTTACTAAATAGTTTACCATCTTAGAATAGAATAACGAAAGGGCCTAGCCCTAATGTTGGCGTCATCCTGTCGGAAAGAAAATAATAATTTACGACTAAGGTTTTGTCCCCAACAGTCAGTAAGGACAATTTCAAAATGAATAAGATAAAGTAGAGCATCTATTTGTATGAGATTAACAACTTTTGCACAATTTATAAATAATTACGTATTGAAATTATTTGCTGATTAATTTTGATGTGAAACTAAATTCAAACACAGTAAAGTAACTCTAAACAGTTAAGAAGAATTTCCTACAAAATACTGTAATAATTTAGTAATGAAATCAATAAAAAATGAGTTATAAGATTTCTTAACATAATTTAAATTAGTTATTGACCTAAGGTGATAATTTACTTCACTTTTGCTAACATAAATATTTTCTTTCGGAGTTCTCATACTGCTATTGGTTTCGCACAGAAATTTTAACAAAAACTCGAGTATTTTGAAGTACGTACTAGTTTTTGTGTGATTTTACAAAACATCGTAAATTTAATATAAAGTGTTGGTTTTAAATGGTGACAGGTAGAGATTACACATATCGAAGTATGTTTCATGGGAAGAAATTAAGTACAAATGGGGACAGTCGCGGATTATTGGTTAAACAGGACGGTCGAATCCTGATCAGAAACCCAGTCGCGGATAATTAAGTACTTACTGTTTATAGTGAAAGTGATATTAACTAAATTTCATACTAATCTAAAAGTGAATCGTTAGACACTAAAATCTAGATTAGTATTTTAGTGTTATTTATTTATGAGTGAGTGTAAAATGGTGAAATAGGAATGCAGTGAAAGTGTATTTGTTTTGTAAATTCAGTGTTATACATATATATTATATTAATTTAATCTAGATGGGTATGTAATGTATTTTGTTAAGTTTCAGACATCTCACTGTTGTTCCTGCGTCAGGCGTCGCGTTGTTTAGACTACATTGTCTTTATCCTTATATTTATGTTAGGTAAATAGTGGGTATTTTGCTATTCATTATTTTCAGGAAGCGCGGCCAGTGAGGTCTACGTCGTAAACGGGCTTTTCGGGGGTAGAATATTTACCTTATTTACTTATTTTATGATTATTAGGAGGAGTGAGTTTTGTATGTTTGTATGAGAGATTATCATTATAAATGTATACAATTTCAATTATAAAAGTCAAACTCTTTTATTGTTTCAAATGGAATCTTGTATAGACCATACATGATATCGACAATGTAACACATTTATGTACTGGATGTTTGCAAACAAAACTTGCTGCAATTCCAACTTATGTAACAATTATATTCAACAAATCGAAGCAGTATAAAATGAGTGTGTGTGTATGTAAAAGTTTATCATCATGTACCAAATCAAATCATAATTATAGAACGAGATAAAGCATTATGCTGCAACCAACTTACATCTACAACTTACACATACCACATAACTCGAGTATTTTATAAACTGCTTAGAGATATCTGAGACCGGAAGTTCCTGCCAATTATTGGAATTCTTGTTGGAATTGCTAACATCCTAAAGGATTTTCAGTTATTTATCATCCTTCATATAAAATTTGTACTATAAAATACACACGTGCACACTCTATAACTCATAGAAGGACGGGCAAGGATAGTCGGCTGATCTTCGAGACGGACACCTTGAACTCTCTCTTTCGCCCACAGCACACACCGAGGGACGGGCAAGGGTAGTCGGCTGATCTTCGAGACGGACACCTTGGACCACTCCTTCAACCCCAAGCGGGAAAAGACGTGCGAAAAAGATTAATCGTACGCACAGGGTTACTCAGGATGCTAGCTCGAAATTAGTGCCAGCTGGCGGACCTATATTTCGTGTCTGGAATCCGTTCATGCACTAGGTACACTCACCACAACTAAGACCATATAATTCCTGTAGGGAATAGTTCGAGTCAAGGAATTATTTGGTCATAAATCATACCAAATCAAACAAATTTTACTATCAACAAATCATATGTATGAAAGTGATGTATGTTTCTGAAAAATGGTGATGTATGAAACTTATCGGTATGAGATATGACGGTTTGAAAGTTTAGACTTTCGTGGTTAGGTTGAACAAACCTGGATTTTGTTGGAAATGGGTGGGGTGTAGGTTGGAAGGTGAGCCTCATATCTTTCATTTCGCTTAGGGCTCCTATTCACAGACTTTTAAAGTCTAGACTCCTATTCCCATGCCTATATTCTTTTAGGTGTAGCGGTCGTCGGAGTGCAACGAAGCGTAACTTAGAGTAAAGTTTACCTATAAGTAAATAAGTTATATTACGCATAAAATATTTGACTTTATAATTATTTATTTTAAATATGAATATATAAATATATATTTAATTTATGTTTGAACTTAAATGTGCCTCTTTTAGCGTTTTGTGGCCACGAAGAAAGAAGATGGATCTCGATCCCGGAGTAGCTGGTTCCTGAAAATTAGCTAAGTTGCATGCTTTTAATTACTTGTAATTATGATTCATTTGTTTTATTGATTTTCTACGAATTTATTTGATTTTGTTGACTTTCCAGCATTTTTCTTCATGTACGTTATTCGATTTAATAATTATGTTTTTAAATAATTTTAAATATATTTTATTCTCGGTATAATTTTTTATACGTGATGCTTATTTTGCGAATGTTTTAGTGTAATTATTACATCATTATGGTTGATTATAGCAGCGATTCCGCTGTGCGTGTTTATACGATAAGTGATTACGGCGATATCTGATTTTATGCTTTATTCATAAAACACAACGTAAACTACACAACGTAATTGGGTCCTAACATTTTAAATTTTAGACGATCACTATTTATTTTATTTTATTAAATAAAATTATATTAAACTAGACGATCACACCTGGCCATAATAATAAATTAAGTAAATTTTAGTAACGACATATTTAAGTAGGTTAAAAAAAAAAAGTTTGATGATTTATGTCACGTTAAACGTTTAGTTCGTATAATTATAAATAAATAATCTAACATATATATAGGTAGATAACTAAACAGTTTACAGCTCCCAGGGGATCAGAGTTAAGCCATCAGGGCGCTTGCCATCATCCCGGGCAATCCCTACTGGTTCTAAAATAGCCGGGATGTTGATAGTGTCAAGATGATGTCATTTATGGAGCCGTGACGGGAAAAACGACCAGCACTCCGTTGGCAGGATAATCCATGAAGTCTAATTCTGCCGACGCTACTACCACACGGACACGTATGGGCTTCGACAATGGCAGCTCCTAATCGGAGATAATTATAATAATTATTATTATATTTTTTTGTATATGCATACTTAAATATCTACATATAACTCTCAGGCAAAGAACATACATCAATGTTCGTCACACAAATGTTTGTCCTGGGCGAGAATGGAAATCACGCACTTCGGCTCTAAAGGCAGAGATACTACCTACTGAGCTTTTAAGATAGTCGGTTGACCATGACCGTGTTGACCGAGTGAGAGAAGCGAGCGAAGTATCTGCCACAACTGGCAAAATTTGCTTTCATCTGTCCGGAAGTATGGATGTTTGTACTGACGTACAGGGCTTATTTTTCAGCTAGCTATCTAGCTAGCTGGTTTATGCTATTGCTAGTGCTGGTGGTAGCTATCCCGGCGGGTGAAAGCAGCGTTTAACATACTTGCTTAGAAATATTTATCCCTTTTAAAATTGGCTGCCTATTTATCTCATTTGACCTTAACTTTGTAAACTCAGAGCCGCAAATGCGACCCTATTACCTCAAGCCGAAGGGCTTTTCTTAGATGATAAAACTCTGGACATGACCTGCGCGTTCTTTTATACCTACATCGCTTGAAAAACTGACAACCGATGGGGAAGACAGGTTCTTGAGTGGCGACCGCGAACCGGAAGACGCAGCGTAAGAAGGCCCTACCACTAGGTGGACCGACGACATTGTAAAAGTCGCGGACAACCGGTGGATGCAAATGGCAGGTTGTCGTACAGTGTGGCGGTCTAAGGGGGAGGCCTTCGTTCAGCAGTGGACGTCTCCTAGCTAATGATGAGGATAGGCGCAAAAAGAAGCGCGGAATGAGGTTCCTTAGGCAAAACTTTTCGCAAATGGCGCCAGCGGCGGTCAGGGTGTGGCAAAATCGTTGCTTTATCTCGATGCTCTTGCTGAGGGTGTTTTTGATAATCTAGTCCAAGGAAAAATACTGGGTACTGCGCCTTGTTTTAAGAATCTATGCATCTGTTGACGGCCTGAAAACCTAACTAACATTAGTAAGTTAGATAGTTGTTTAGGTACATGTTGGACAGAGATTTAATTAGCAAGGCAAAGAATTGCTGTACAAACCAGAATCTGCCTGGTAATCCGAGTCTAATAAGAGTACAACAATTAAATTGTAGAAAAAAACCTAACGAAAAAAAAACGCAGAGTGAACTCCATTGGTTCACACTGACCGGGCGCTGCTTTACCAACGAGAGAAAAGGAAGAGCTTTTTTCCCGTGATAATCATCAGTCAATATTATTATACTACTAAAAACTCACACTTCGGTAAACTGAGAATAAATTTTATTTTTGTATTCCATATTCATGAATTTAATAATTTTAGTTGACTTAGAAATCTGACAGTTTGCCATTCTTTGACTATAATTTTATTAAGGTAAATACCTACTTAAATTTTGTTTTAAAGTTACAGTAAAAGTTTTAACTTATAAAAATCTATTAGCAGCATACTGTACCTATCAACTATCTTTACAAATGAACACATACATAGTACACCTATAATTTTACATAGATTATCCTTTGTTTGTGTGCTATGTTTTTTGTCGCAAATAAACTACTGTCTATTGTCTATTGTCTACCTATTTATTCCGTCTTGATCTCTATTCACAAATAGTCGATGAACAACTTTGATTTTACTTTAATGTGAATAATTAGAGAACAAATTTACGGTTCATAAAAAAATAATCATAGAAAGCTTTACGTAGAAACACTTTACGTAGAAACACTTTACGTAGAAACACAGAAATCAGTGGTATTGTAGCTCTATCCAATACCATAAGATGGAATTGGCCATCATGATAAAACTCCGCGATAGCTAAAAGTAATGCCTAGTTTATAAAAATAAAAATATTACTTACCCTAAAATGCGAGAAAGTTTGATAAACTGCGGGAAGAAGATATAGTATTTTTCTAAGTTCCATGTCTATATAATTCATTCATTGTACTGTCCATACTGGTCCAAAGCACAAATTTTCATTCTCATTCATCAATCTATCAATATAAAAGTTGGGGATAAAATGGCTAAAAGACATTTTCTCTTGTTCGTTCAAAAACCGGACGTGGATAAATTACCCAGAGTAATGAAGGGTATTACAGAATTAGGGACTTTACCCATCAGTAGAGTAATGTAGAACGGATAAAAAATAAGCTGGAAATTTCGAGGCTCATTTCAACTAGTCATAAACATAATCAGCCCTCACTATATTATAACGATGAAACAATTCTATTGGTCATCCATGCATTTGGGTAGAATAATTGCCAATTTTAACTTAGGCTGAGACAGAGTAATAATTTTAGGATAAAATTGGATAATAATAAGTATTTATACAAAAGTTGTAATAAATACTTTTTAACTATGAACAAGAAATATATTATTATATATTAAAAACAAACTAAGTAGGTACCTACCTACCTGTAAAACAAAAACGCAGGACCCGGTAGCATTGCCTCGTTGAATAGCAGCGCTCTGGGCAAAGTATGCGCTCTAACTCTAATATTTTTATTATATCCGAAAGGTAATCTTTTGATAACAGCTTATATATATATATATATTTTAAGTATAGGCAGGGCAACTCGGATATTTAGGATGATGTAAGGATTCTAACGATACTTCATACATTCAAATCTGTTAAAAAATTTGAAGTTATGGTGGAATAAAAATTCACATACATTGACAGGTACATACATACACCCTGAAAACATTACCCTTCTTTATTTGGACAGTCATGTAAAAAAACAAGGACCATTTCACAGCCTCGGATTTGAAAAAGAGCACACATACAAACACAAATTTTCGCATTTACATTCAATATTATTAGTGTAATTTTCACACATTCGTAATATTATGTTCGTTAGAAAAAGGGTCCGAACCTTTAACGTAATAGATGTTATTTTAATGTCCTACCGCCAGACTGGATCCCTATTCTCGGACGCTTGAAATTATTTCGTATCGTTCATACTTACCTAAATAATCTATTACAGAGTCCGCATGGGGAAGTACCACAACTTTTCCAGTTATTCCACCGCCAAGCATTAGTGTGCAGGCATGAAAATTATCAATGGCAAACGTTCCGAAAAAAAAAACGAAATGAGAGAGTCAGTGAGTTGTGGTATATGCCAATAGTGACTGTTGATGTGCCACTCGATGGCTCTGACGTGACTTGACGATGTTACCCATACGTACATTATACATATAGGACAAACTAGATATCTAGTCTATCCATAATAAAAATAAATTTTTGATGAAATTATTTGAGCTTCTAGTCAAGCTACGACTCGAGTGCTACAGGCCAGGTCGAAGTCAGTAGTCGAAATATTATCGAGCGCGTGAGAATGAGAATATAGCCCCTAGTCGGAATTTAATAAAACCATGTACCCACTTAGAGGTGACAAGTGGAGTCCGGCGAAATGAAATTCCATTAGGGCGAGAATACACTGAGCGTACGTATCTAGCTAGAAGCGTTCCGTTTGTGTAACGTAAGGTACGTTACTTAAACGGATAGCACGTAAACTATCGAAAAACACGTAGTACGTAAAGAGCAGAATAATTTATGGAGACTGGGTCAGCGCTCTTATCGGGTGTACTAGCTAGCTGGGGAGCACAGCTTCAGATACTTTTTCAGTTATCATCACATTACATCAACAGCCAGAGACGTCCTCTGCTGGACGAAGGCCTCCCACCATAGTAGGAAGGGGTTGCCATAATTCCCATGCTCGACAGGTGGCAAGGGGATCGCAGAAGGCTCATCACCGTTAACCGAGAGGCCGCTGCTGCCCGTCCTCCGATGGTTCTGGATGAAATTTGCAGTAATATGGTATAACAAAATAATACAAGACGTAGGATAATAAAAGTAGTTGTGAAAATTCCGTACATTACCATTCTGTATATTTTAATAAGTAAAATCATATTAAAATGAAGTTTCACCTACGATGAAAATGGTGATGAAAATAACTCGAAAAAGCTGTATTTTATTCAGAGTATCAAATATTTTCTACACCAATGTTTTTCAAAATGAGTTGAGCCTTTTCTTTGAAAATGGAATGACCCATTCATCAGCAGACAGACAAAGTAACTTTCGAATTTATAATACTAATAAGGATTAATGAATATCTTCTGGAGTAAAGAACGTTAATTTTGATTAAGATATATATAATAATAATATCAATATAAAATAATGTAACGCGCTCTATCGTAGACCTCATCTTCTTTTAATATCAGATGGCAGTCAAATGCAAGCCTATTTTCTAAAAATAGCCTAACATTAAGGATAAACTAAGATGAAACGTTAAAGATTGAACACGGAACAGCTTTAACCGATGGATAGACTGGTCCGTATATATGCACCTACAGTACGTTCAAGATCAATACCCTGATCAGCATCGTAGGTAAGTGCGCAACAACCTTTACCCCGGTCCCAAATCAAGTAAGCCACTAATCGGAACCGTACTTAAAACTTTGCCCCAGAATACTGATAATTGATTCCAAACTTTTCCGGATAGACACGACGTTAGATTAGCCCGAACGTAGGGTTGAATAATAGAAGTGGATAAATTATTTGAAGAGTTTTTGGCGAGAAAGTGTTAAAATCATGGCGTCTTTGTTAGATTTTATCATACGACTGCTAGACATACCAAACTAATAGATTCAGCTTAACTCCGTGACTGCACTATTAATAAAATTGGACATTGGGTCTATTCGACCTATTCAAAATGTGACTAGATTGAGTAGACCCGCGGGTCCACTGGCTAGCGGGTCCAGCTGACGGAAGACTCATAGAATTTGCGGTCAAACGCAAGCCTATAATCAAATAAAAAAAATGCAATCGGGTGCTCTTTTTTTCTGTGAACTGCGCTTGAAACTGTGGAATACCCCTTTCGAGTGGGTCTTTCCCGATAGATAGAATCTAGGTTTCTTCTGACGCGAGTGAATCGGTTTCTTCTAGTCTACACAAGCGAGTTCCATCGTTGATTACAACTTCACCTAAAATCAAGTGTGTTAGCGGTCAAACGCAAGCCTATAGTCAAATATATTAAAAATCCGCCATTTACCGAAATAACCCGTGTAAACAATTACTACCCCACAAGACACAGTCAATAAAAAAAGAGAATCGTATAGTTTCTATTCTCAGCGTTGCCAAATACCGAGCAGTATTTTAAATCCTTATTCCAGTCAATGATTGGCTATACTTGAAACATATTTTCTGAGCTGAGCAACCTAGAAAAATGTTTCCTGGCCCCTCGCCAGGATCAAACCAAATAATTCTTGTCTAGTGTTGGTTAAACGAGGAACTAAAATTTTCCACAATAGTCTATGAGTTTTGTTTAAAAATGCGATGGTGGCTCCTTCATTTAGCTGTACACATACATCGGTTGGACTGTACAAATTTACAGCAGAGTTTTCATTGGGAAAACACTTATTCTAGTCTTAACAATTGTGCCGATTCTGTGGTCCATTTACTTACTTCTGAAAGTGCTAAAATTAGCAGATACTATATTTAAATAAATGGTAAACTTCAAATAGTTTTTTATGTAACGGAGTTCGAGCAAGACGTTCGACTGATCGTAAGGTAAGCATCACACTTGCCCATCATCGTCGGATTAAAGGGTGGACAACCGGGGCAACTGCCCGGGGCCTCGACACGAGAGGGACCACATAAATTGTACTTATTAAAAAAGTTTGGTAAATCCCAATATGTTTGCTGAGAAAATTTGATTTGCCTCACAATAAATGATTGAAACACTTGAAAAATATTAATTAACTGCCAAAGCCAAGCGCGGGGATTATGGCAGCCCCTCTCTATTAAGGAGGCCTTTGTCCAGCAGTGGACATATTCTGGCTGATGTTGACGACGATGACTCATTTGTTGCCCCAGGGCTTCCACACCTCTAAATCCAGCCCTGCTGCCCATAACAGTAGTTACAGTAGCAGTACCAGAATTGTGATCTTGCGATTTAATCCTACACCACACTGCACTGCTCGTCACCCTGAGATATTATTAGATGTTAAATCTCGTCATACCCAGTAATTTCTCTCGTTAAATCTCTGGTTAAACGCGGACTCTGAAATAGGGTCCTACCACCCAATCTGTTTGCAATCTGTTCAGTCATTTAGAAGTTATGGTGGAATAAATAAACTCTCATACATACATACACACAAACACACATATACATGAACCCTATATACATGTAACTATAATATGTTAGGACAAAAAACTGAACCTAAATCTGAAAAGGCTTCACTAATTTTTTTGGGCAGTGGAATAATAAATGCTCTCTAGAACTCAGTGAACTCTAGAACACTCTAGAACTCACTAAGTCCCAGTGGTTATCGGTTCAGCTACACATAATATATGACCAACCCACAGTCACTACAGCTTTCTAATACGCTGAACTGTTTCGATGACTACTTAATAGGCCCTATATACACGACTGCGTGCAGTTTAAAAGAGATTGAGTTATAACGCGCTCTAGTATATTTTTTTAATAATAATAATTGCTGTTTACAACAAAATCATGAAATCTATCACATTTTTGTATTAAGTGGTTATTGAAATTATAACTACGTAACTGATAAAGCATTAATCACTGTTATATGCGTTAGGATTAAAAAGGAAAGTGTCAAATGCATGCAATGGGTAATTTTTTTTTGGTAATTTAATATATAGATAAATTTAATCGAATCGTGTTTTCCTATTATACAATCAAAAGTTATATACATAAATGTTACAAACCTGAAGCATGCATTTACGGAGATTTAATCGAGAAAGCGCATTTTTTTTCAACGCGGGCACTTAAGTTCTCTTGGTCGAGACATGGTTTTAAACGCCTTTTTAAAATGTATATTTTTCAGGTTACCTACGTCTCTAAATTTACGAAGCTTCCACTTTGAGCCACGTTACATAACGTAAATAACACAAACACAACGACTCACTCCAGAGCGCCTCAGGCGTTTAGCTAAATAAAATTACGGAATTCCAAAGCACATTTATTTTCATTCACTCATTCGTTCTCTCGCCATTAGTCATTCCCTTTCGTTCTGCGTTAGGCCGGGGGATTAGGAAGGGTTTTGTTACTTGTTGCGCAGATATTTCAAACGTAGGTACAGTTTGATTTTCTTGCAGCTCCAGATAAATTACTGGGCGTAGTGCAGTGCGGCGCAGGTTTTTGTTTGCGATTTCACAATTCTGGAATTGCTACTGATATGGGCACGCATGATGCTTACCACCAGACAACCGTCGCTCTCGTCTCGTCTCTTCGACTTTCGCCTGGTGGTAACCGTCAATCCTGCCACTAACAGCAGCATTGCCAGCATTGTGAACTTGCGAATACAATCCTGCGCCACACTACACTGCGCTCGTCACCCTGAGATATAACACCAGTGCATAAAAAGTAATAATAGTTCATTTAATTCAGTATTGCCCTCTCAGCACTTTCGGTGCGACTTCTAGCACTATATTGTCTAGCACTTACTATTTTAATAAACAGCACCTAATATAGCATTTGAATTATTTCTGGACTTTCATGGGTCTAGATACAATCCTTTTGTTTTTTTTAATGTAATGGATTGACGAGATAAGCGAGACGTTTGCCTGGCGGTAAGCGTCACGCCTGCCCATAACAGTGGCAGTACTAGAATTGTGCACTTGCGAACAAATTCCTGCGCCGCACCGCACTGCGCTCGACACCCTGAGATATTAGATAACAAATCTCTGTATGCCCAGTAATTTATCTAGTAACACTGCCCTTCAAACTGAAACACAATAATGCGCACTACTTCTAGGCGTTCGTCCAGCTGTGGACGTCTTCAGGCAGACGATGACTAAGTAATGCTTGGCAGTTGAATAACTGGCAAAGGTGTTGTACTTCCTAACGCGGACTCTGATATAGGGCCCTACCACTACAATATTTGCCACTACCACTCAATCTGTTTGCAGAAATAAGTACTTTCTAGTTTTTTAGTATAATAAAGTAAAATTTGTGCGTAGCGGTGATTGTATTTTCCATCATATACCAATCTTAGTTCGTTCCAAAGAGTGCTTTCGCATTAAAATTCGTACGTCGCGTAGGGAATATACTCTATGTACTGGCGGAGAAAAATTACGGCTGCAACAATACGCGTCTACAACACGGGACACAGTGGAGGTGATGTAGCAGAGAGCGAATTAAATCTTTTTATCATGTAGGTACTCTTGTCAGACCTGGGTACTGGGTATGTCATAAAACTGCATCCAGAACGGGCCAGACTACACGGACGGGCAGTAGCGTACTAGCGTATCCCCATGCCGCCTGCCAAGCGTGGTTATTATTAAGGGGGAGGCCGTTGTCTATCAGTATAAACGTCTTCTGCAACTTTGGACCTAGTATGTCCTAAAACTGCATCCAGAACCACCGGAGGACGGGCAGCAGCGTTCTCTCAGTTAACGGTTTAACGGTGGTGAGCATTCTGCGATCCCCAAGCCGCATGGATAGCGACAACTATTGATTATGGCAACCCCTCCCTGTTAAGGGAGGGGCCTTCGTCCATCAGTGGGCGTCTTCTGACTGATGATGATGATGACAATGAGACGTCTTCTGGCTGGTGATGATAACTCATACATCATACTAGTAAAACAAATTACATTACTGATCGTATATTGACAGTGTAGTGGTAGGACTCAATTGCTAAGTCCGCCTGGGGAACCACACCTATACCAGTTATTCAACGGCCAAGTAGTTGTTTGCAAGCATTACTGTGTTTCGGTTTAAAGGGCAATGCTACCAGAGAAATTACCAGAGACATTTAAATATCTAAGGGCCAACCCTGAAATCATTAAAAAAAAACAGCTATTCTATACAAAAAGGTTTATCGATCTTGGGCAAAATGTATGGAACAGCTGTTTTTTTCTCGTGATTTTAGAGTTGGCCCTATAGTAAAAGTTGTTCATAATGATGAGTACAATGATATCCTAGAAGGATAACGGTGTTCAAACTAACACCCGGTATATATACCCTTTGACAGGGGCTTGCCACCTCCCATAGTGTTTGCTTGAAAGGTTATTAGAATAAGTTTGGTATAGTTAAAGTTATTTATTAAAACATGCCTTCTCTGTTATTAACTGTGGCACGTACGTGTTAATAGAAGCGGAATGAAGGCGAAATTGTTTTTGAAATTGAGCGTAAAATTAGGGAATTCATCACTTGCTAATGTAGAGTCATTAATATTTGCTTTACAAGAGTAAACAGCCCTTTGACACGGAAACAATGTGTAATGATGATTACACCGTTATTTATTACTAGCGAACCAGTTCTGCACAATTTTACGTAGATTTGACTTAGCGACGACTACATCGTAGAGATATGCCTAATATAACAGTAACAGTTTCACATAATATTAGTGTCCTACTAATATTTTTAAATATCAGAATTTGTACGTAGGTATGTTTGGATGTTTGTTACTCAATTACATAAAAATGTTTGGTATAGATGTAGGTACGTCAGTGAAGCCGCGGGGTGTTACTAGTGTTGAAAACAATTAGTCTTTTTATATCCCACTGCTGGATTTAGGCCTACCCTCGAAGGGAGATTGGGCCATATCCACCAAGCTGTCCCAGTTGCGGGTTAGTACATTCGGATACGTTATTAAGCTTCTTCTCCGAATGTATGCAGGCTTTTCTAACATGTTTTAAACCACGATTTCAAGTCAAGCAGGCTCGCATTAGACTGCCACGGCTTTATCATATTAGGCGGTTTGAAGTTACCATAATAGGTTATTCTGTACTAGTCAAATAATAAAATTGCGCGGTGACCGCGCGCGGCACGTTTTTAACGCAGGGGTTGGCGGAAGCGACCGACTGACGATGAATCGGTTCACTGTTATTTGACTGTTACCGAGTACCAGTTTAGGTATCGTGCGATCCGTAACAAAAGCGATAAAGCGATCTATTTAAATATAGGAATATTGAAAATAAATCCTTATTAAAATATTTTTTCTTGACTGACAACAGTTTGACCACAGCTCGCCTGATGTTATGTGACGAGGATGAAAATTAACGTGTGTTAATCATGGTTATAACCTATCCCCACACCAGTTTTCATTGAAATGTGCTGAGCCGTTACAAAACACTACACACACGCCCACTCATACACGCATCGCATGCAGGAATAATGATATTAAGCGTGTTTTCATTTTTGCGTTTCCCGTTCACTTAACGTTTTTGTCAAATTTCACGTTTGCTTCAGTCTGACATGTCTTTAAGATCAGTGCTATACATAGCTGCTTTCCCAAAGTGCTCTAAGCAGTGAAAGCTGGCTGAAACGTAATCGCTACACTCGTAAGCAGTATAAACAGTACTGCTGTATGTCACCCAGTTCCATGAATTTTCTTTCCTCCGCTCACAATACCAAATAGCTAATGAGAATGCGCGCGTCACGGTACTTGCCACACTAGAGTAACAGTAGCCCAAGTTTTTACGTGTTTGTTGCCGGGAATGAAACTAGATGGCGTAACTTATCATACATTTTTAAAATTAACTTCCAATTTGAAATGTATCTTTGTAAGCTTTTTATATTATTTATTAATTACCCATATCAATTTAATTACTTAGTATGTTATTTTACAAATAATTAAAAAAATAAACCAATAATATAAAAAACTTAATAACTAGCATGCCACCGCTTGCCGGTGGTTAAGACTGCAGAATAAGGAACTTCCTGAAAATGTGTGCAGTGTCAAGGATTAGTCTTCTGGAATTCTTTTAATTAATTTATCATTTATTTATTTATCTTTTGAGCCAGTAAACATCAAAACGACCACGCCACAGCAAGATGGTAGTCAAACGCTCCATTCATAATCTTTTTTTTTAAGTACGAGATTAAGAGAGAAACATTTTCAAACATTTAATATATTCATGGAAATACAAAAGAATTGATGATTGATTGATTTCATTTGAATACATCCTTTTTTGTTTTAGCTTTATTACAAAAATCTCTTTGATTGATACATTTTATCTAACCCGCAAGTTGCGTTACTGCCGTTTCAAAATAGCGCTCGTCGCTTCGTATATCAAAATGGTTTGTTTATGTCCCAGAGTAACGATGTTGACTTGAGAGGAAGGCGCTGAGATTTGGGGGAATCTCAGCGAACGTAGCCAAAACAAGGGCAGATTCCTTACGGGCAAGGGTAGAGATACCTAAATCATATGCCTGTCAGTTCTAAAGATAAGAAAGCTCTTATTTAGTTGTTAATAAGAGTTTCCTTGCACTTTATGTCTCTTAATCACATTACAAAAACATTATAAAACGAAATACATCAAAATCGATTGTTAGATTACCCAATTACCCAATAATTTTTAACGTTTACATCAAAAGTTACATAATACCTACAAAGTTAAAAGAACATAACAGTAAGTAAGTGAACATAAAAGCCATTTGAAAAACTAATCTAGTTCCGGTGGTCTCAATAGATGGCGCTATTTGCTACATACTTTCGTTTTGGCTCTGTATGTTTTGTATATTAAGGCAGTATTCAATTGAAGAAACTTTTCCAATGATGTATCTAAAAGTTATCCAAGGGCTTGATCAGCAATTTCTTAAAAGACATACCCGAAAAAACATGATCTTATAATCACATTATTTTCGTGCATAAAATATCTGAATCAGCTAACCACGCCATCTAGTGAACTTTGATGGATCCTCGACCGTAAAAACCACTCACTTAAAAATTATTAGTTGGATTTGAAATAATATTTCATATAATTGTACCATCTGAAACGGATCGATGTGATTTTTGTCGTGGCTAAGAGAGATTATTTTAAATAGACTTACATTAGAGTCGGAGCATGACATTGCGGGATAAACCGTGAGGCGATTATTGACTAAACTTAACAAAATACACACAATTATAATCTTATAAACTTACATCACAAAATCAAAAGGATTAGACGTATCAAGAGTCCAGACCGATGGACGCCAGCAAACAATCCAAATGCTTATGCCCACTAACAATTTACTTAATAATGACCATATTTGCCCGCCACAGCATACTTGACTCGCTTAAAATAAATAAATAAATCCTAACCGTCACACCAGGGTGACAGAGCAGTGTGGCGGTTAGTCGGCCGCGATAATAACCGGTTATTCAAAATCAGATATCGATAATTTGGCATGGCAAGTGTGACATTAGCGGTCCAAATGTAAATTCATAGGCGGCAAAATCTTCCTGTTAAAACAATTTTTAAAATAATTTAAATTTAACACTAAAAGTATTAAGAAATAAAGAAAAAAAAAACTGAGAATTCCCAAAACCTAAAGACTTCCTTTAATTTCCCGAGTTTAAAGCAAAACTTTTTAGGAACAGTGTTTTAGTACAACGGTTGTAGCAATGGCGCTCTGGGGACTTAAAAAACTTCGCCTACGTCAAGCGTTACCGTTTAATTAAAACTGTTAAAAGGTTTTCTACTGTCTCCTATTTTTCACATCACTAATTTGATTGTTCTTTGTAAATACCATCTTAAAATTAAAGAAAAATGTTTCTTAAAATCGCCTAGCTAACGGTCGGTTTATTCTAGGTAAGCGTGTTCATCTTCCATCGTAGTCTGCATATGCGCATTAACATCAGCTGATGTGGCAGTCAAACGCAAGCCAATATGCCATAAAAACAGTGTCAAAAAAAACAAAAAAAAACGGCTCTGTGCCCAAAAAGTGTCAACGCGACTTCATTACTAAGTCTACATCGAATTTTTGTCTGTCTGTACTTGTACATCCGACTTATCATTTTACATTTCACAACTCTCAACTACATATTTACCGTTAAAACAAGCATTAAAAGTCAAAGCGTCAAATTGGATATGCTTAGTACCACATTGTGGGAATATTACATTTTATAACTACAAAGGAAACAAGCCACATAGAGTTTAAGATAGAGTTTTATATAGGTATTCCATTATAAAGGTACCACTTACCAAAGATAAAAACTCATGTTAGTACCGTTTCAAGGCGCTGCTGTGCTGAAATATATTTTTTGTTTAGGTATAGCAACACCATAGCAAAGTAAATTTGAAAAGGAGTTTTGGCCGGAACGCGTGAAAATCATGTCGCTGTATTGTATTATTATTATTTTCCAAAACTTGTGTTTTTTCGAGTGTTAATGCATAAAAATGGTGGCGTTTTAGTCATTAAGTGCTGATTTACGAGCAAGAGTGTGGGCAAGTGATATAATGTAGTGAAACGTGTCTTTTCGTGGCGTTTCCAAAACTCCGAAGAAGCTTGTAGTAAAGTTGCCACGACTTTACTAGGGTATGATTGGACTTGACTGTGACTTACTGTGTGTGACTTGGACTGTGACTACGACTCATTTAACTGGAGAAAGAAGGATCGATTAAGAAAAATGTATTCGGCGAAGGACTAGTATCCATGGCCAAGAACTATTAAAAACAACAACAAGTAAATTTGAAATAGCAACTAAATTTTATATTTATCAGAAGGAAAGTTTGCTGTTTAAAACTTTTTCTTTAACTTTATAAATTTATACATAACATAGGTCCATCAAACCATTTTTTTATACGTTTTCGCTTTTTTGCTGTCCTAAAACATAGGAGCATCAAACTTGGTGTGATTATAAACGAAAGTCTAAGGTATTAAAACAAATAATACAAACCAGCCAAATACAAAGCGGGCTCTCCCTACGGATTCCGAGCAAAGCCATAAACACTTTATTTATGGTAAGCGCAATAATTATATCTTGTAATAGTACGGAACCCTCATTATGCGAATCCGATTCGTACTTGACTGAATTTTGTTGTACTTCACAGGCTCTGGTAGGATTATTAGTGAGCTGAAACCAGACAAGTTTGCCAGAAACGTGATAAGTTGACGGAGTCGCAGATTATTCCTGTGAACTCTTGTTTGTATACAATCCGCCTTGTTTAGTTTAGAAAAGGTGTTGTAGGCCTAGTCTTTGGAATAAAGTAAAAGTAAAACCTGTGGTGAAACAGAAATGGTGGGTTCTGCAGCTGTTAGATATAAAACCCTGTTTTTTATGCAATGCACTCCATTGCACCTCCCTGGTAGTAAGCATCACGCCTGCCCCGTAACAGTAGGTGTGCCAGAATTGTGAACTTACGAACTAAATCCTGCGCCCTAACTGTACTGCAGTCGTCATCCTGAGATATTAGACTTCTTCATCAAATCTCTTCATGCCCAGTAATTTCTCTGATCAAACGCTGCCCATAAAAGTAATTTTTTCATTAAAAAAAACAACCGACTTCAAATTAATATGGGACAAATTAATACTTATACCCGTTCAAATAAAAAAGATTTTTTAAAATCGGTTGACAAAATCGGTGAAAATACATTTAAAAAAAAACATACGTACAGTCGAACATAGAATCTCCTCCTTTTTTGAAGTCGGTTAATAAAATAACACATCTTTTTAATCAGTAAATCGCTCCGCTCATGGCACCTGTCTGCCCGTTCCGCCTATCACGCTGGCTGGCCGCTCATTTATTATGCTGCCTTACGTTGACGCGGTCCGGATTTCGCTGTCAGAAACTACAGGCCAATACCCCAACACAAGATGAATGAAATATACAGGGCAACAAAGTGTCTATCATTCCACATAAGCAATATGCATCAGGTTATATACGAGAGAGATGACGAGTTATGTTATCAAAGCAACATAATTTTATATTATTTCATATTATATATTATAGTGATGCCTTTGATATAAATAATACAAGTAGCAAAACAGATTCACTGCGTAGAAAACGCATCTAAAAGTAGATAACATAATGATAGAATTAAGTAGGTATACAACAATGTCGTGTGCAGTGCAAGCTAAATTGTGCTTTATTTGTATTAGACAGTTTATCGATTTTCCTTGTAGCGTTGCCGTCACGTGGCTCGCGCCGGCTAGGCTCGCGCCTCGGCACTACAGTGAAATATCAATACTGTTCTATGCAAATAGAGTAGGTACAAATTAGCTTGCACTTAGTATCGTTGTGGTCGCCACTCAAGAACCTTTCTTCCCCTTCGGTTATTTATCTTCTTCGGGCAATGTGGCCTGCCCATTGCCACTTCAACTTGCAGAGCTATGCTTGAGCTTGCTTGTCTGTGACTTTACTACCTGTGTACCTATACTTACCTGGACTTGGACCTGGGTATTTCCTAAAACTGCATGCAGAACCGCCGGAGGACCAGCAGCAGCGTCTTCTTAGTTAACGGTGGTGAGCATTCTACGATCCCCAAGCCGCCTGCCAAGCGTGGGGATTATGGCAACCCTTTAGTGAAAGTCTTCCGGCTGTTGATGTGGTTGTGATGTGTTATGATGTGATACTTCACTTACTTATCATCATCATCAGCCCGAAAACGTCCACTGCTGAACGAAGGTCTCCCCCTAGACCGCCACACTGTACGTCAACCTGCCATTTGTATCCACCAGTTGCCCGCGACTTTTACAATATCGTCGGTCCACCTAGTGGGAGGCCTTCCTACGCTGCGTCTTCCGGTTCGCGGTCGCCACTCAAGAACCTTTCTTCCCCATCGGTTGTCAGTTCTTCGAGCGATGTGGCCTGCCCATTGCCACTTCAACTTGCAAACCCTGCTAGCTATGTCGGTGACTTTGGTTCTTTGTGCGAATATCCCCGTTCCGGATTTTATCGCGCAAAGTAACTCCGAGTATAGCTCTCTCCATTGCCCGTTGTGTGACTCTGAGTTTCTCCAAAAGGCAATACAGGGCAACAGAATTAAAGAACACTTTTCAGTTCCATATGTCATCACTGGCAACACACACTGGTTGAAGACCCTTGTCTTCAGACTCTGCGGGATTTTGGACGAGAAGATATTACGCAATTTCCCGAACTCTGCCCATCCGAGTTGGGTTCTTCGGGCGACCTTGCTCTCTGTCGAAGTTAGACCTACCTAACTGAACAATCTGTCCAAGGTAGTTGTAGTGGTCGATAACTTCGAGAGTATCTTTCCCAACAACAACCGGTACGGGTACAACATCGACATTGGACATTATCTTTGTCTTGTCCATGTTTATTTTAAGACCTACCTGTTGGGAATCAAATACTATAATACACTGAAAACGGGTTTTCGTGAATACCGGCGGGAAAGAAAAAAAAATTTTGAAGCTTGTACAAGCTTCCTTAGTACCTACGAGCTTCGTTTCCCTTTGGATTTCTTTATAAAACTTTTCTTGTTGGAAAATCCACTAAAATTGATTAGTAAAACGTCTTTAGGATAATATGTACCTTTGAGATGAAAGAGATACCCTTTTTCAATTTTCTTGGTAAGTAGGGTGTATCTGTGTGTATTTTATCTTGTTGAATATATAATGTACTGTACTTAATTCTACTTTTTTAAAACACCAATTTACATTTTGGAAAAAAATGGAGCCGCATTACTTTTTTATTCCCATGGCGGTTGGGACGATGGGCTGCTGGGGCGTTGAGGCCAAAACTCTGATCGGTGAAAACGGTAACGGTAGGTTAAGAGACACAACCAGGGACTCCCGCTCCGGCTCATACCTGGTGCAAAGGTTAGCCATTGCAATCCAGCGCGGGAACGCAGCTAGCGTTATGGATGGGCACCTTTGCACCAGGTACAGTTAGGGGTGGGTTATTTGGTTGAGACTGACTTGTGGCTTATTTATTAATTTATATAATATGCTGATTTGTATTATTTTATATTATAAATTAACGTTTTATTAAATGCAATGTCAAATTTTTTTTTTTTATTAGTAATCAGCCCAGCGGGATAGGTGTGCCAGGCCTATTTTTTGTTGTAAATACATACTTATTTATAATAAATACATACCTACTACATCCAAACAGAACAAACGCCAACAAAAATGTTTGTCATGGGTGGGGATCGAACCCACGTCTACAGTCTACGTCTACCCATCTACAGTTCTGAAGGTGAGCTACCACCTGAGCTATAGAGCAGTCCAATAAAGTAGATAGGTATATGATTAGTGCTTTAGTTTTGCACACCGCAAAGCGTAGATGAGTTTAAGTTGATAACGGAAAACATTGCAAGTAAACTGTGATGGTAGGACTTAGTAACAGCTAGTAATAGCTGGCTAGCTATCACACGAGTGTTGAGAATGTAACGCCAAAAATCTAAATGTCTACGTCAACCACCACAACACCGGCGGCGGTATTAAGGTTTGCGTCTCGCT
Organism: Erannis defoliaria; assembly: GCA_905404285.2. Classification (NCBI taxonomy): domain Eukaryota; kingdom Metazoa; phylum Arthropoda; class Insecta; order Lepidoptera; family Geometridae; genus Erannis; species Erannis defoliaria. The sequence goes on from FR990066.1 coordinate 16,177,336, forward strand.
GAAGTCACAGTCTGTAATTATTAAATGCGACGACAATGCCGTTGATGTCGCGGGTTTCGTGACGCCAGCAAAGTTGTTTCAGCTTGCAACGTACTGAAACCAACGTTCAACGTTCTGAAACCGCTGACACATCCGTTGGACTGGGCAACCGCGCCGCATCGGCTTTGGTGTATAGATTAGTGGACACCTATCCGGCGGCGGCGGTGTGATCCGGCAGGCCCATTTGACAGTTCCCATTTCAAGCTAGATATGCAAAATTGTGCTGTAACAACAGCTGTTGCATAGAAAAAATACGAATTTCGCTGTCGATAAAATGTAGACAAATAAAATCAATGGAACAGTTGTGTTTTTTTTTCATTTGTTCAGAGTATAATGACCTCCTTTCAGCTTAGTTATGTCGTTCCCCGTAACTATATACACAAAAGGGCGGTAAAGTACAATATATAGGTACCAAAGCTCTGTGCGAGTTGCTTTAATATCAAGGTATAATTATTGGTACGACGGCAATCTCAAAAGTTTACGAAATCAATAAACCAAGAAAACACACCTTACAAAGTATTATAGAAAACAAAATCTGTAAGGAGCATTTACCTACAAATATTGGTAGAATCTGCAATTGCTATGAAAATATTAATGTTTCTTATTTGGTATAGAAATAAAAAAATTCTTTGCCTTTCTCGAAATAGCATTTAATAAGTCGAACCGCACATGATTGCGTCGACACGTGCAAAGTCTTACGCCGTGATCGCAACTAAAATTGACCAGGAGATACGATCCACGTACGAAGTATCACGTAAAATCCTAGAAAGGACTGGAATGGATTATATATACATCTGTAGATTAAATATCGCTACAAGTATGAGCAAATGCATAGATTCTATTATGCTTAGAATGTTTTGAGCTAAGGACATTGATATTGATTAGTTTAGATAAGTAAAATATTTATTCAAAAATGAAAAAGTATACGTTAATATTTTTTTAGGGATGCGGGCTTAAATGTTACAAATAAGCGACAATTATTTTTGGTTTAGACTCAAAGTATTTTGTACTGCAACATGTATTGAACTTAAAAGTTATTCAAACTTATGTACGTGTGCATATAAATTCTGTACTTAATTAGATATTTGGATAGTACCTAAAAGCTACGGAAACCTATAAATTTAGTTCATGCCAACAACGGCCGGCGTTACCTGACAAACAGCATAGAGAAAGAGAGACACAATATATTTTCATCTATCATTTCAACTATTTGTGGTAATTAGCTTTCAAGCTGTTAGACAAACTAAAATAATAATAAAAAAATTGCGCTCGGAGATCACGTATAAAGAAACCTTGATTAAAAAACACATTAAATGCTGTGAATGGCCTCTCCATCTAATTGTGATGTTCTATGATTTGATGTGTTATACGATTTACCTCAAACTTCTTAGACAGCTCTTCAATGATCCGTTATAATTCCTTATACCTCACCATATCGACGTAGACACGCAGCTTAGTAATTTAACTTTATTGTCTGACGTATATAATAATAAAATTCGCTAAGAGAGACCCAAGAAATTACAAAACCAAAGAAAGAATATTTTTAATTTAAGAAAGCCTTTAAATAAGTTTCAGATATTTACCATACAGAAGTTGTCTAGTGGAACAAACTCCCCATACTTCTCGTATGAACTAGGCCTACATGTCTCGCTTAAACTTTCAAAGTGCATTATATATTTTTTTAGAAAAAAAAAAAAAGAAAGTTAATCGTATCGGTCTATATTCTCTACTACGTAAGACAACCGTTCTCCAGTGAAGTCGACGTGTGACTGACTCCAAACCGGAGAGATAGGTAAATTATGTGTATGTCTCAGCCAAATAACAGAATACGCCGAACTACATAACGGCTAGCCATTTAAAATCTGGGCCGTTTTATATAGCGGCGTATTAAAGCTTAGCCAAATTGTATTACGGCTGAAAGTAAGGCCGCCGCATTGTATGCGTTCTTCGAGTTCTACAACACGGCTAGCCATGTTGTAATTGAGCCGGTCATGATCCGCCGCTTTGTCAATCTTTAGTTCAAATTATGGACACTCAAACCAATCAAAAAAAAAAAAACAAAAACAAAAAAAACATAACAAATCAATTTTGGTTTTTTTTTTTTCAATTTTTTTTTAAGTGTGGAATCACTTCATACAAAAATATTCAAAATCAATTTTGGTTTGGCGCTTTGATAACTTAAGTGTGATCTTTTCATTATTTGGTTAAAACAATTGTTTGCCTGCTACTTACATACCAAGTGTCCTTTTTAGACATACAATTTTATTTTTTACTAAATACACACTGTATTTTGTTAGTATGATAACCATTTTGCATTGAAGGCAACTTGATTACAAACATAAACCGCCGTATTGTGGAACGTATCGCAATGATAATCTGGCTGAAAGTTGATCCGCCGTTTAACGAAACGGCTCTGTTTTGTAAAATGGCTAGCCATTATGTAAAATGGCGAATTCTACAAATACAATAAGTACATCAATGAGGCGGCTCCTATATTAATGGTAAATACCAATTTTCCTTGTTTGTGCCAACAATTAATGTTAATTTTCAAAAGGTGTAAATACCACTAAAGCAAATTCTGCTCCAGATATTTTAACAGACATTTTAAAGAAAAATCTCAATTATTTTTTGGACTAAGGTATTCCCTTCGTCAAATATCTGGACAGGTTTGTTTGACAGCTCCATCCTTTAATCAAGGGAGGAACAATGAAATTTTTGTTTTGCGTTTAATTTAATACACCTACATTTTACGCAGTAGGTACTACGCGTCCATTCTATCCACAGAAAAGCGAAAGCCCTACTTCTTGGGTAGAACGGCCGTCAAAACAATGTAGTAAAGCAATTGTATGGAAAACCGCTATTGCCAGTTTCACACAAAACTGTATAGTCACTACGACTACGACGAAAAAATGCCAATCATTGGTCGCGCATTTGAAGTTAAAAGCTCGAAATGCAATTTTGCAAGAGATTAAAATTGATCTAATGACGATGCAATGTGCTTTAGTTTCCTACGCGTCTATTTAAATTATCTTTTCTCAGTTTATCAATATGTATATTGGTAGAATTGTCATTAAGCGCATTTACACTTAATGCCGGCTAGCGCGGCCCGACACATTTCCGTTCTATTCACTTCTCTCTTCAGTGATTCTATCTATGAAATAGGTCTCTTTTGTAAGAGGTTTATTTTCACACAGCACCGTCTAAGCCCAAATTAAAAGCTTGTAAGGTAGGGTGGTCTAAGACTGCGCACTTAACGTTTCAGAGGGCATATAACTAAAACTAATAATATTACAGAAATAAATTTCGATTATTTTTATGCCTTATTAATTAAGTAAGGGCCTTCGTTCAGCAGTGGACGTCTCCGGGCTGATGATGATGATGATGAATTAAGTAACAATATTTTAAAGACTCTTTGACATGAGGTTAATAGTTCTTAAGTTATTAGAGTAAACAAAGAAAATGGGAAATGCGCACTCTTACACTACTGGTTGTGTAAGATAGCGCAGCGAAATCAGCAAGACAGCGCGGGCAGTGTAAGATTTCGCAGTTGTTAATAAATGCATTTTTTCACATAAATCACAATTATAATAGCCAGGACCTATATGCTGTGAATTGTTCATGCCACTATCGCTAGAAACAACGCATATAATCCAAAGAACTACTTAAATAACAATTCAAACATATCGTCTAATTTTTGTAGATGTTTACAAATTTCATCCTCAGCTTCTTTCGAAAAAGTAGGTCGAATCGTCTGAGATTAGTTACTGAATGAGATCTGTTCAAGTGTAGACGTAAAGTAGAGAGAAATAATAAGTTCTTTCGATACAGACCTTTTAACTTTCACCATTTTCGTCCCGTTAACGTGCTATTTCTATTATTTGTTAGGGCAAACAAAACATAAGAACGTTTGTTTTTATGTTCTTTTTCGTCTGGATGAAATCCTATAAGTTACAATAATATTTAAATATAATACGTTTTCCAAGTTAATAAAACCAAAACAGAGAATATAAAGTTGTGTATGTAATATAGTGTTGTGTGTTTAAAAGTGCGCCCGCAGGCTGCGCGCGCACTTTTAAACATTTGTACCATGCGAATTCTTACACAATCTCTCATTTTCATTTATCTGAACTGGTATCACCATCTATGCCATACGAACGGAACTAATGTCACCAGCCATTACTCGCGACTAATATCGCTTGCGAAAACAAACATTAAAACTTTTCGCGCGCAGGCTGCGCGCGCACTTTTAAACATTTGTACCATGCGAATTCTTACACAATCTCTCATTTTCATTTATCTGAACTGGTATCACCATCTATGCCATACGAACGGAACTAATGTCACCAGCCATTACTCGCGACTAATATCGCTTGCGAAAACAAACATTAAAACTTTCTAATTACTTCAAACTAGTAAGTATCAAAACGATGAAATTGAAAAAAAGAAAGTTCAGGTGGCGATAAAATCTTTAAACTCACCTACGTCACCGTATTTTAACGATAAAAAAATACAATCCGGGAACAATAATAGGTACCTTGACTCTTCAAAATAACGTTGTAGTTAGTAAGTTTCACTCTGCTTCTGAGTTATGACGTGTGCGCATTCTTAGCGACTGCGCAGTCTTAGACCCTACCCTACTATGGAAACCAGATATCTGAAAGATCTCCATTGATATATTATTATGCTCGAAGTATGCAATACAATATATGAACTGACAAGTGCGAGAGAGACGGAAATATGATTTTATCTCTTTCTCTTTTTTGGTCAGACCAGGAGCAGATTATGAAGTAAGATAAGGAAGACCGCGAATGCTAATTCATTAAAATACAAAAATAAATGGTTCAGAAAATCGACTCAAAGTTTTTATGTAGATTCAAGTATTTTCATTCGCCAAAAACTCCAATTACGCACAATTATCCAGTTTATTGAAAAGGTTGAACAAACATCAAAAGCGCAAATCAGTGGCAAATAAACTCATTGGCAATTCCATTTGCCGACAAATAATCTGTTGGTTGTACCTTTGAATTATAAATACGAACACGACAACATTAACAGACTTTGATAGAATCGATAACAACGTATTACATTATGTGTATTCAAAATTACTGGACATGAAGAGATTTGTAATGAGCGCAGTGCAGTGCGGCGCAGGATTTTCCTCGCAAGTTCACAATTCTAGCACTGCTACTGTTATGGGCAGGTGAGATGCTCCTGCGCCGCACTGCACTGCGCTCGTCACCCTGAGATATTAAATGTCAAATCTCTTTATGACCAGACAATTTATCTGATAACATTGCCCTTCAAACCGAAACAATAATGCTTGCACACTACTGCTTGGTGGTCGAATAACTGGCAAACTAGTACCACTGTACTACCTAGAGTTATCATCTATAAGTACTTATGGTAATATACTCTATATTTCTCTAGGTAGGTAATCTGCGTATTCTATATTCTGTGTCACAATACTACTTTTCGCTACTGTTTGCGTTGTTACTGTGTCTATAGAGTTACAATACGTTGTTTATCAAAGTGTGTTTGTAGAGGACTGCCCTCTAAGAAAGCTTAGGTCAATATATTTCCACTGAGGTCTGCTTAGCTTAATGAGGATTCTGCAGTAGCTTGTAAGAAATATTAATTGGCGACTATTTTATACTGGCTTCAGAAGACAAGGGAAAATACTGGTGATACGATTCATTTACAAAAAATACATTTTTTTTCATAAATATTTAAAAAAGATTTCTTCAAATGCCAGCCAGCCTTTATGGACCTATATTTTAATGATATAGCAAAAAATATAATTTATATTCTCTTATTTTTTTATCTTCATTGTATTTAACGTTGGAGGATTTAGCTCTAAGTAATTAACACATTACGTGTAAAATAAAGCATTTCTTTCAAATCTTTCAGTTTTATACAGCAATTGTATTATTACTATGTTTTACTATGTTTGTTGTCTATATGTTGTTTGTTTTTAAACAGGAACAAAACAAAAACTTATAAAACATAGAAATACCATAAGTGTGGAGAAAAAATAAATAAATAATATAATATGCATTTTGTTCATTATTGTTCTACTATAATAATATTTGATTTATAATTATGATTTCCTAATGCTTTACCGTAACAACATAATGCCTGTTTTACTTTACAGTGCAAGGAGTAAATCTATGAACTAATTAAGGTACCTACATAAAATAAAACATAAATACGGCAGTAAAGTAGCCTTATCGCCTAAAGCGATTCATTCAGCAGGCATTCTATAAATTGTTAACTTTCATCTCTTGTGATTTATCATCTTGCTCTGTTTCTTTAATCGTATTCAGAAGCACTATATCCTTCGTTTCTGGTAGAAAGCAACACAAAACAGCCGCACATAAAGCTAAACCACTAAAAATTAATATAGACGCCAATTCTATTCCAATATTTACTATAAACGGGGCCACAAAACCACCCACTCTTGCAAACGTTGAAGTTATACCGAGCGCTGAATTCCTAACAACTGTAGGAAACACCTCAGATGAGTACAAATACATTTGTACAAATGCTGTGTAGGCGCCTAGTAGTCCTACAATCGCAAATGTTAAATACACAGCTTGTAAAGAAAAAGGTACGAATATAAATACAAGCAATGATAAGGCTGCGGTAAAAAAGCTGATTATCACACTGATTTTCCTTTTAAAGTATAATGTGGCAGTAACTACAAGAATAAGTCCAACGAAGAAGCTAGATGCGGCGATCATTACGTTTAAGTAGAGATTTCCTTCTAATCGACCGATGTACTGATTCACCCCGAAAAATACGGCAGCAGTGCACATCCAAACTAAAGCCATTATGATAGTGTATTTTCTTATTTTGGGTGTCTTGAACAAGTCCAAGTAAGTAGCATGCTGTTCTTTGCTTTGTATCGATTCTTCGTACATTTGGTTTACTACAGTTTCGATGTTGTCTGTTGGACGTTTGTTCCTGAAATGATAAAAAAATATATTTGAGAATAAATTAAAATATACTAAAAATCAAAGTTTAATACATTTTCTAGTCAACAGATCCTTCCTATCACTATACCCTCAGCTAGTCCAGCCTAAAAAAAACAACAAACAATGCCATCTTTTATATCTATATAATAAGCTATCTTTATTCATAGCTTGATGGTTGGATACGCTCTAGTATTCGACTGGTAAGGTACCACCGATAAGTAAAAAAATATCTGAGCATCTAATAAAGTGTTTCCGAAGCTGCACTAGAAAATCAATTCCCTATTACAGACTAGCCTATCAATTATGAAAAATTTATGTTTGATCAGCAACAACCACACAATAACGGCAATTTTCTCCTTGTAATTAGTATATTTTATCATAGGTGCTTGCAGAAAGTGACGAAGATGACGAATGAAGTTAGGTGACCTACAAAACCACCACTTTGACAGACTTTGTGTCGAGGAAGAAAATATAACATAAGACGCGTTTTTGAGAAAAGAACTGCCACTATTCTGGCATACTTACTTTTTTGCAATGCGTTTCAAGAGTTCTATAGCTTCCTTCGTCCTGCCTCTTGTGATGAGCCATCGTGGAGATTCCGGTATCATAAAATATAGTACTACGGATATTACCCACGGAACTGACGTGACAAGCTGCAACTGTCTCCAGTACCTGACAGCGTACGCTATCATGGGCAGCGTGAAGTATCCAACCACTAATGATAGCTCTTGCAACCCAGTGCTGTAGGGTCTAAAAGACTTTCCCGTCAGTTCGATCATCAGTACGTAGAAACACAGCATGACGCCTCCTACTGATGTTCCAATGAAAAATCTAAACACGAGGAACATCCACAGTTCAGGAATAACTGCTGAACATACTATGAAAACTATCTCAAGTATCGTTGCTAGCATGGCTGCTGGTTTTCGACCGTATCTGAAAAATGTACATTGATTATTTAAATATATGTATAGATAGGTGGACATTGCAATTTTTTTAAGCAATGGAGTGAAGAGAAGTGTGTTATGTTCGCCTGGTAGTAAGCATCATGCCTGTTCATATCAGTAATAGTGCCAGAATTGTGAAAATGCGAACAAAGTTCTGCACTGCGCTTGTTAAACTGAGATATTAGCAGGCGTGCGTGATGCTTACCACCAGGCGAAAGTCTCGCTCATCTCGTCACTTAAAAAATTGCGTAAGGCTCACTTGAAAGCTATTTCGCCCAACTAGTAACTTAACATCAGGAGGACTGTGCCCAACATTTAGTGTGTCAACGACATTGAGCTAATATCTAAAGAGTCACAAACGTACAAAAAAATGTCCGCGCCAAAACTCGGCGTACGCCATACAGTATCGACTTTTTGAACGACTTGAACTACGATAAGACACAAGCGCCCAAGCATACATCGAACACTATACAAGCGACATAACGTCAAAATTGTGAACTATATAATGCACGTATGTACAACGGCACTCGGACGTTATTTGACTGTTATCACATAGAAATTGTGACTCTAGATATTTGCTCAATGGTCAACGATAATAAAATATACATAGTGTGTACATATATAGTGTATTTTTTACCTGTCAGCGATATGTCCATAAAACAAGCTTCCGAACAGTATTCCAACCTGCATCATAGATTGAGCCAAACTGGCTAAATAGCTCCTCTCACAAATCAAATTCCATTCGCTAGTCACTGAACTAATCACGGCACTTTCATCATATAAAGGATTCGCACAAGGACAAACATTAGTAGCGTTGTTGGCCCCTTCATCTAGACAAATATATTCTACACTAGGAATCACAAACACTACATTATTTAACTGATACTCAGTAGGTAGTCGAGCAATACTGACTAAAGTAAGAAGAACCCATTGGTACAATCCGAATGGGCCTATTAACACTTCTATTGGATCTTCAACTTGAGGTAAACCCATATTTTGACTAAAACTTTCTACACTGTATTTTTAGAACTTATTCATTTTATTTAGCGCGTCGTTTGATGCACGTGTTTATATTCTCATTATCGTTTAGTAATGAATGTGAAACGTGTGATATGAAGTAAAATACCTATTCATCGTGCTGTATTAAAAATGTAGTGTTTTATATTGCTCAAGTAAGTTATCACTTTTTGGAATCAAAAGTAAGGGTGCGCTCAAATCGCTGAGCTTTAAACTAGTGGATAGTGTGCTAGTAAGCTTATAGCGCATGACGGTTTTACTATCTAATCTACTAGATAGATAGTAAACTAGTAAAGTCCTGGACATGGGTATGAATCTTGCATCTGCGAGTGACTATCTCCTCGCCCAGCTACACTAGTTATACAAGCTGCAAAACTTAATAGTTCGAAATCATAGTGAAAGGCGATGGCAATTTGCAATGTGAACCGGAATCTAAATAGCAATTATATTGCCATTTCGCCCATAAACATAAAAGTAAATTAAATGGCACTTTTATTCTACATTAGATTTCGGGTTATTCACCAACTGAACTCGAGGGGCTGGACAGCGTGTGTACAGTTGGTGAAACTCAAAATAGGTATCACTTTATTTCGTCATCTGGACACTAGCGGTCTTACTTAAAAAAACTTTTCAACCGTTAGTCACTGCTTAAGATGCTCTGCCATCTTCTCTCTGACGTGAAGTTGCACGTGCTAGAAAAGGACAGAAAAGTTTAAGCAGTGACTAAGAGAATCGAGATTATTTTAGGTAAGGCTGTAGTAGTCTGACAGCGCCCTTAAATGTGACTGTCATGCTCAATAAAACATATTAATAACTAGTACTTTTATTACAAATTTATGATGCTGATAAAATTGTTATCAAATTCTTATCTGTCTGGTTACTGTATGTACACACTCTTTAAATGCCTATTTGTCTACCTACTACTTATCTCTACATTAATATAATAGCACCAAGCCAAAATTTTGATTGGTGCAATTTTGGGAATATGCTAGGTGCACATTTCATGGGTGCTCTAAAAATTGGTGCTCAATTGGGAATACCCCTAATATTCTGCCAAGATAGCTATGATAAGATAAGACGACTAAACGACATTCATTACGATATTTAAACTCTTAAAGCGAGTCCGTCTTACACTTGGTCGGCTTTGTATTTATTACTATATTTGTTGTTAAACTTCAGTGTACCTGTGTACACTATAATCATACTGAGTTTCATGCTTATCGTCGTCGTCAGCCATAAGACGTCCACTGCTGGACGAAGGCCTCCCAATAGAGGGGTGTTGCCATAATCCCCACGCTTGGCAGGCGGCTTGGGATCGCAGAATGCTCACCACCTTTAACCAAGAGGACGCTGCTGCCCGTCCTCCGGTGGGTCTGGTTGCAGTTTAAGGACATACCCAGGCCATGCTTATAATCATCGTTCATTTGGAAATCATTTCATGCATTTAGAAAAAAGTTGCTTCATTGATGAGGAGGGTGCGGGGCAGGAAGTCACAACAGCATCCTGGAAATAGTGGCTCACGACCACCAAGCGCCGATACTGAGGAATTTTTTGCTCTTGATGACTGAATAAGAGACTAGGATGAGTTTACCTTGGATCAGTAAGGAACAACTCACTTTTATTTTAGGGACGTACTTAGTCATCGATTAGTTCATTGCCGTCGTGTGCCGTGGAAGGTCTTTATATTTTCATGGGTGCTCAAGAAATTGGTGCTTAATCTGGAATACCCCTTTTTATTAAGTACTATTAAATTTAACCTAGGTACTAGGTACTTAACAATTTTTTTGAGGCTTTTAATTTTTTTTCTTACAATTTTAGACTTTTTGTCGTCTGATTCATAAAAATCTGAAATTATACAAATTTACATATTTCTTGTATTCCACAATATTTTTTTGTTACTTGTTAGAGTTGGTGGGTTGGTTGGTAGGCCGTCATAGTAACGCATATTCTGTAAAACATTGAGACAAGGTGTAATTAGTATGGACCTTAGGACCCTTTGGACCACCATTGGTTATGGGAACCCAAAAAGCGTGCACATGATGTTGGAGAAAATTTATCATAATAAGATACTTTATAGGTAAGGTGCCACCTTACAAGGCCCCAAATTGTAGCCTTATCAGCACTTCCAAAAGATATTTCCGCAGAAATGACGTAATTGAGCCACGAAATGTATCGGATATGACGAAACGCGGCTGTCACATATAAAATGGCGTCAAATACGTCACAGAAATCGCGTATGTCGTTCTACGATGTCCTTTTACATGGAGAGATTTTATTTGGCAGCGCGCCGAACAGTTGATGAGGGGTTACAGTGAGAGCAAGAAGCGGGTACGAAACCTGAACTACGGAGCGAAAAAGACTAGGATATTTTTTCGGTGCATGTGAGTGGGACGTTACCTACTTGCCAGTTCCAACGTAAAATTAGAGCTGCTCTATATTTTGCTGAAAGTGGGTCATTCTATATTAGGTCAAATATTAACATGAAACCAATCCTGAAATAGCGAAAAAAAATCGTTCTATTTGTCTAGTTGAATGTTATAAAGTACTGCAGATATTTTTTCGAGATTTCAGTCAGTCCCATAGGAAAAGTTGTTCATAATGATCAATACAATTAAAGCCCTCGACACCGTCTCGGGCTTACATTCGTCTACTCGTTTGTAAAAACCAACTTACAGCACTAGTATCATAAATAAATAATGCATACCTACAAGGTTTCAATTTGTGAGAAGTCAGAAGATTGACAACTGTAAATTAAGAAAAAAATATATAGGCTTAGCATGCGTCACGCGATAAAGTTTTGTTGTCTTTAAATCATCCCAAAACGAGATATACTTATACAAAGGCGTAGCCTTGTCCTGTTTTTTCATGACAGTATGAGTAGAGAAGTTTCTGTCATGGTTCGCATGCTAGACATGCTGGTTAGGCCAGGTTATTTCATAAGGCCTCGTTTTCTTGGATTAATACTTTTTTAAGCTTCTCGCTTGTACTACGCACCCGCCCTTTTCCATTCACAGTACCGCACTTACTTCATATATTGGCTTCACTTAGTTTTTATTGGTACCAATGAATAGTAATGTATAGAACAATTTATTTTTTTGTTTTATTAATATTGGATATTATTAGACTGTTCGTACATGGCGCCAACCTAAGAAGAATCGGGACGTTGGCATCGATTATATAAGCTAAAACCGCTGTCGCCAGTTTTACACAAAATTGCATAGAAACTACGACGAAAAAATGCCAATAATTAGTCGCGTATTTCAAGTAAAACGCTCGAAATGCTATTTTGCAACAGAATAAAATTTATCAAATTACGATGCAATGTGGTTTGGTTTCCTACGCGTCTATTTCAATTGTCTTTTTTGAGTATTCTCAGTTTAAAAACATGTAAGTATATTGGAAGAATTGTCATTAAGTCTAAATAGAGTTAATCCCGGCTAGCGCGCCCTGTCACATTTCCGTTCTATTCACTTCTCTCTTCAGTGGTTTTAATTATTAGGTAAACTATTAAATAATCCTTCATGAAGTATAATAATAAGTAACTATAACGGCACACGAAAAGATTTTCGATGCACCTCTTCCCCAATAAGGAATACCTATGCATGTTTTTTTATTGACTAACAAAAAGTTGACTCGCAATAAAATCAACCATCGAAAACAAAATTTAAACATGTGCAGACAATGTAGTTTCATGTTAGACAGAGAGCGCACTATCGTGGCAAATGACGTCAGATGACACGCTTCAAACTTGATTCCAAGCAAATTTTATACAAGCACGTGTTTTGCTAGAAAGGGACAGATCAATTCAGACACTAGTAAATTTTTCTGTTCAAACACTTATTCATTTATTTTTAATTTATACACACAACGCTTAATTTTCAAAACTTTACTTAAATCCTACTCTATTGGGTTGCCTTGTGTACGGCCGTCCCTAATCTGTCTGCTATAGGATCCTAAAGGAAGTTATAGGGTTATTCAGATCTATACGATTTATTATCAAAGATGTGTTCCAGCTATGAATATGTTAATGGTTTGTTATGTCGTAAAATGAAATAAGTGTTATGTAAGAATTCATCTATCTAGAATATAAAATATTATATACATAGACGTAATATGTTACAAGTACAGACATACCTATTAGTTTTCTGTCATAATTACACTTTCATTTCTTTTATATCTAGCTGCACCTCGCAATTTCATTCGTATGGTGATGATGATGATGATGATAAAAAGTAGCTTAAGCCAGATAATATTGAAGTACAGTATGAAGGGTTATCATACTCGAGTGTTTCTGTTATTAACGCATAGACAGTGTGAAAAACTTAGATGTCTGGCAGGGCTCGAGCATGCACACGAGCAATCTTGTCACGCACTATGTGTCCTGTACTGTACACCAAGGCTTTGTGTTGTGATACTATAACGCCCACAGGCAATGTATGAAAATTAGAAGTCACAAAGAAGGGTCAACTGGTGAGAAATTAGTGTCCGTCATCGTGTTAAGGCGGAGACTGACTTGTATCATTTGTCTGTAATGTATTGGAGGCGAGATTGGAAAACGTCGATAAACAAGACAACATGCAAGCACATGGCTCTGGACTCATAGATGTTTCAAAGGAATTCACTAAAAACCGACAGTCGAGTGGAGAACCCGGTGCACGAATCGCATTGAGTGGCTCGGCTCGCAGCGCTCACTACTATAACGCGTCACAAAAACTCTTTACATTACAAGCCAACGTTGCAAGTCAATCAACCCCTTTAACTTTTAGTCTCCGACGGCCTAATAGCTCGTTGGTAGTATGTCTGTCTTCAGAGCTGTGAGCGGGAGTTCAATACCCACCCAGGGCAAACATATAGATGACGAACATAGATGTTTGTTCTGTGTCTGGGTGTAGTATGTATTTTAAATACGTATTTACAACAAAAAAAAGTGTAGAAATGTATTATTATATTATTTATACGGAAATACTCACGTTTAATTAAATCGGATACTCCGAGCATAGTTTCGCACTGCGGGTCGCAGTGCTAAGCAGGACGCAGCTGCACGCGCGTCGGGCTCTGTATTCACTCTTTGAAAAAGGTCACCGGATGTGATCGAAACTATAGTCGGAGTATCCGATTTAATTAAACGTGAGTATTCCCGTATAAATAAAACAAAAATGTGTCAAAACCACGTCAGTTTTCATAATAAAATTGTATAAATGTATATAAGTACATTTTATCAGGTATCTGGTAGTGGTGGTATCTGGTGGTCAGGTAGTACAATCTTTGCTTAGTTTGGGGCTAGACGGAGCTGTGTGAAATGTTCACCGATATTTATTTATTTAGGTCAGTAAAGCAACGTAGCAATATAGCGTACCACAACACCGCATGATGTTGCCTTATTTTAGTCTCCCAATAACATTTCCTGCACCACAATATGTTTCCCCTTATAAAATAAATGACTTGCCTAATTCTAATTCCTGCATCAATTAGCCGAAACAATTAATGCTTTTGTTTGCGTCCATTTACCAGAAACCTTCCTAATTCCTAGAGTGCTGCTGTCATACCACTTCTTAGTCTGATTCATAATTAGACGGACTAAACTAACATTTCGAGTGTTGCTACTTTTTTGGCAAAATTTGAATAGTGCTGGGATAAAAAGATTAAGTTTGTTATCGTTATGTTAAGAAACTTAATCTTTTTATTAACTTAAGTACTTATGATATCCAACTTAATAATTAGGTACACACCAGTGAACTATTTCGATACTTCATATTAGTATTTGTAAGCTTCCTGGCTTGTTTACGATTTCAATCTTTTCAAGGAATAAATCATGAAAATATCACAACGTTACATTTCCCTGTAGAATAACTTTTAAACACAATATGTTTTCCCTTTTCTACCTGCACTTCCAATGGCGGCACTTTAAATGCTTAACGACAGTTAAACATTATTTGATAATTCTTTTGCACGATAAAAACTGAACTATACCAATACGGTTTTTTAGCTGACATCATTATTTTGAAAAGATAAATTTCAATCTGTAAGTTTAGTTCGTCTAATTATGAATCCGACTCCAGTTATAAAATGTGTTACTTAATTAAATAAAAAAAATACAAGACCAAAATATTTGTTTCACCACGTAAATCACTTGCCCGCGTTCATGCTCGTAAATCTGCACATAATTAATAAAACGCCACCACTGTTATACGATTAACATTTTAAAAAAACACAAGTTTTGCTGCGACATGTTTTTTTTGCGTCCTTGCCAAAATTCATTAAAAACTTTAAAACGTTCAAATACACTGGCAAAATGTATAATGTCCGACAAAATCTTTTTTTTTTAAATGCTCTTACTGCACCGTAACATCCTTGTGCATCCGCACCATTCTCTGAGATAAACATAAAAAATTCAATAAAAATCTAGATTCGGAATTTTTATTCGGCAATTCCACGGTGCTGAAAAGAGCAATTTCTGGAGGAAAATAACATAAAAACACTTAACTTTAAGTACTAGTTTGCGAGATTAGACCGAGTCAGAATAGAATATTGTTTTCGCTTTTCCATTTCGTAAATGTGTTTTGCTTACTTTTTGAGGCAAAAGTTAGGTATAGTTTTTGTGAGATAAGTTACCGGGCACTTTTAGGAGAGCTGTATTTATTTAGTTTCAGTTAGACGAAAATATACTCTCGTAGTGTCAGTCGGATTTTCAGACTTATATTTTATCATAGAAAACAAATGTACTACGTACACCTACACTCCCAAACGAACTCCCACACACACATACCCCCACCAGACATAGAAAACCATAGAGTGGGATTCACTTCCATAGAAAACGCGGTTAAACATAGTTGAACCGCTTTCTATAACAATCACTACACATTTTGTGCAAGCTAATTTGTACTTTATCTGTATAGAATATCGTTGAAATTCCACTGTAGTGCTGAGGTGCAGAAGCAGCCAGCGGAAGCCACGCGACGTCAACGAGCCACGCACTGCAATGGAAAATCGATACACTATTATGCAAGTAAAGTACAAATTAGCTTTCACTGAATATGACATTGTTGTAGAAAGGTATATCCAAGTTTAGTCGCGTTTTCTCCTTAGAAAACGCGATCCATCCACGATCACTCATGAATCCCATCTGCCCTGATAATTTGTTGGAGAGCTGGCAACAGTCAACCCGCTTTATGTTAGGCACATTTTTTTATATGCAGGCTGATTATGATGTCGGTTATAGGTTAACCGTCTTATGCATAAAACACTAAAACCTCTTTTAACCCTATTTTAGTTAAAAGTGTTTTGTCCATTTCTTACAAATTACGAATTGAGTTGGTAAAAAAAAGACAAAACACTTTTAAACTAAAATAGGTTTCAAATACGTTTTAGTGTTTTATGCGTAAGACCGAGTGCAAGCAAGTGTAAGAGTGTACCCCACCTTAGCTCAAATAACCCTCCTTTGCCTGGTACGGCAGGAAAGGTCTGGTTCCAACGCTCGATAGTTTAGGTATTTCTTCTTTACAATCAATTTACAGTTAATACAATAGTTATATTTACAATTTAAAACGATCAAGCCCTCTCTTACAATCAGTTCAATTGTTATGCAGAGTTTCAAGATATCATTGAGAGTATTTTGTAGATTAACAAGTTTTTTATTGTGCGATTTAGAGGCAACTTCGTAATTTTTTACGTTATCGAGTTTTTTTTGCAACCACGCTTCAACCACGATCAAGCCCTAGCAATTATCCTTAATTTTGTCATGTATTTATTTGAAATTGAGTGTATCAACATTGTCGATCGGACACATGTTTATTTTGCAATGTGACTTCCTATGGACCGCAGAATAACACTACTATGTTCCAGAAGAACAAACTTTTCTTTGGAAAAGTCGCCGCTATTGAAACAGCGGGCTGTATTTAGTTTAAAATCTAAGTACGATCGTAGGACTAAAAGATCAACATTTTTATTCAAACATTCTCATGAAAAAACTCAGAAAGGAGAATATTGTTCGTTAGAGCGTACTTCGAGTTTTCATTTAGACCGCGGATTACTGAGAATCGTTTTTGTCAATTCTACACGAAATACGAGAACATTTGGAAAAATAACATGGAATCTGAAATTGAAATCCGCAGGATAGTGCAGGAGAGAACGGCAGTGAGAGTCGGATTCTTTTGACTTGCAATGATTTTGCTTGTTTTTTTTTTTTGATTTTTTTGGATCACACATTTTGTGCTTTCTGCCAGCGTAAAGTTTTTGATAATAGCGGGTGATATACGAGTATTTCAGAAAATTACAGTCATACAAAATCAGTCACGGTAAAGTCCAAGTCATACTCTGATGAAGTTGTGACTTTAAAAGAAGCTTTTTGAAAACAACACGAAAATACAAATGTTTTATCACATTACATCCCTCGTGTACGTAATTTGGAACTTAATTAATAAAACCACCATTTTTAAACATTAACACGCGAATAAACTCAAGTTTTGGAAAGTACTATAATACAACTACTATGCAAAGACACGTTTTTTTTTGCTTTCCCGCCAAAACTCCTTTTATTTAGTAACGTACTTGGTGACGTTTCGTACGACCAAGAAATCGAACAAACAGGCCGACTTCCTTGTTTCCTCAGAGATAAAATCTAGATATTTTGTAGGTCAGAAGATTTACCAAGTGGTAAGTTGGCGGTCAAATGTAGGTATTAAAAAGATATTTGTTACCAATACAACTAGTCATTCGCAGCGAGCTGTGACCTCATGACTTTTATACCAGCTACTGTTTACTACCTAGGTACTAGCTTTGCTTTTACTACTACAACCTACTATATTCTAAACTAGCTGTACCTGCGGCTTCGCTTGCGTGGACCAAATAGTTTTATGCGCACGACCTTATTTTACTTTAAATAACAAAGTAACGTTTAAGAGGGTTTAAATTCAGCTGATCATTTTGTAACGATACCTTCGTGCATAATAACAATGTTGTATCTCGCACCATCTTACACTTGCGCCTCTCGAAAGATAGATACTTTCATTATGAAGGATAGATAGATAGAAACTAAAAAAAGCAAATAAAATAAAGAAGGAATGCAGTCTTATGTTGTATTTTCTAGATAATCAGTATTCTAGGTCGGGTAGATGGGATATTCGTGTTGGTTTCGTGGCGACAAATGGCCCGCGCACGTAACCATGAGGTATCACGATTTGCAATTCATCAATGTGACCGCAGAGTCTAATAAGCCAAGTAGCCTAATTCGAGAGCGCAGACGTCACGAGTGCCAGACTCAATCCCGGGCCCGTACTAAATGATCTCTTTGGCGTTAATGTTAATGTATATTGTGTGAATCCACTAACCCGCAACTGGGCCTGCGTAGTGGCTTATTCGCCTTTCGAGTATAGACCTAAGTCCAGGAATCAGTGGCGGATTTACCAGCAGGCTAAGTAGGCTGGAGCCTAGGGCGGCAGATTTTAGAGGCGGCAAATTTGGGGCAAAAACTAGTTTTGTCTTGTAAAAATTTGAATATTCTTATTAATTTATGTAATTGTATGGATTGATCCCCAAGGTGCCTGCCAATGTTGGGATTATAGCAACCCCTCCCTATTAAGGGGGAGGCCTTCGTCCAGCAGTGGTTGATGATGTAGCGCAATAAATATTATTAAATAACTTTTACGGAATGTACATAATAATTGTGCATTACTTTACACCGCGTTATTATATGTACATAATTTAGCTTTTTTCTCAGCTTAAACTCAGAAATATACCCAAAATATTTTTTTGTGCAATCTTAACTAAATCGTTGGATTATAAAAATATTCTAAGAACTGACCATAGATCTAATATTATAATACACTGGCACGAATTATAGAGGTCGGTAGGGGCGGCAAATATGGAATAGTCTACTGGCGGCAATTGAGTAAATCCGCCTCAGCCAGCAATGGACACCAAACCAATATAAGAATTTCATTCCTCAAAAAAAAACCGCCTTTCTCCAATTAAAATATTTAACAGCAATTCGGAAAACTCTTGCGCATCCTGACTCTGCCTTCTTTGGATCCTCATATTAACCGTGAGATTGGATCAAATTTGGTAATAACGGGCAACGACTTTTTGACTTTTTAGGCAGGCATTTATTTCATCACTTGTTCTGCCTTATGATGCAATAGGTAATACGATTATCATCATCATAGCCCATAGACATCCACTGGTGAACACAAAGGCCTCCCCCTTAGACCGCCACTCTGTATTACAACCTGCCATTTGCATCCACCGGTTGTCCGCGACTACCATCATCATCATCCCGTATACATCCACTGGTGAACGAAGGCCTCCCCCTTAGACCGCCACTCTATACGACAACCTGCCATTTGCATCCACCGGTTGCCCGCGACTACTATCATCATCATCAGCCCGTAGACATCCTCTGGTGAACGAAGGCCTCCCCCTTAGACCGCCACTCTGTACGACAACCTGCTGTTTGCATCCACCCGTTGCCCGCGACTACCATCATCATCATCGGCAGCCCGTAGACATCCACTGGTGAACGAAGGCCTCCCCCTTAGACCGCCACTCTGTACGACAACTTGCCATTTGCATCCACCGGTTGCCCGCGACTACCATCATCATCATCATCAGCCCGTAGACATTTACTGGTGAACGAAGGCCTCCCCCTTAGACCGCCACTCTGTATTACAACCTTCCATTTGCATCCACCGGTTGCCTGCGACTACCATCATCATCATCAGCCCGTAGACATCCACTGGTGAACGAAGGCCTCCCCCTTAGACCGCCACTCTGTACGACACCCTGCCATTTGCATCCATCGGTTGCCCGCAACTACCATCATCTTCAGCTCGTAGATGTCCACTGGTGAACGAAGGCCTCCCCCTTAGACCACCACTCTGTACGACAACCTGCCATTTGCATCCACCGGTTGTCCACGACTTTTACAATGTCGTCGGTCCACCTAGGAGGAGGCCTACCTACTGTGCTGTGTAGTGTTAAGTAGCTTATGACAACACAGAACATTTTTAGAAAATCGCATGTCAATCCATTTATCTTCCTTACTCGCAAACTCTCAAGATAAATATTAACCAGTATAAGCTGATCCTCGGACCTTAAAGGCTCGGTTTGTTCGGGGGTTTTTATGTCATAGTGGACTTCTATATTTTTTCATAAATTGCGTCATAACTTCTATATTCCTGGGTCGATTTTGATAAAACATAGCCTATGTGAAGCGCCGGACTTCATAGATCATATTTCAAGAAACTGCATTCAAATTCGTGCCGTAGTTTCTGAGTTTATCCCGGACAGACAGACAGACAAAATTTTTAAAAACTGTATTTTTGGGTTCTATTGCTCTCATACACTCCTAAAAAAAAATATTTAAATATATCTTCAATGTACAGTAATCGCCTCGTTACAGTTTTATTATATGTATAAATGATCTAAAACTGTATTGAACAACCGTGATAGTTTGAAACAGTGAATTACTTTATTACAAAATGTTATATCTTGTCGTCAGAGTTTCAACGTAACCCAGATCTAAATACAGCAAAAAGAACAAAGTTTTTTTTATAGTTTTTTTATTAGGTACCGTATAGGCTTGCGTTTGACTGCCATTTCACCTGATGCTAAACGAAGATGCAGTCTACGATGGAGCATGCTTACCTAAAAGAAATAAAATAAAAAAACCCCTGTGGTAATACAAGAAAACTGAAAGATACAAGACGCCAAGGCTCGCAGTCAGTTAAACTTAAATTAACATTTTCCGGGTAAACATTCCGGCAATTTCCTCACATACCTGCTCGGTAGGTAGAGAGCTCTCAAGGGCTTACCTGACAAAGGTTCACCCAATCAAGTGTCTTAATTACCCATACACAACAGCTGCACCACAGAGTAGCCAGTGATGCAGAGAAACAAGTCCCCGTAAGTAAGGAAAAAATGTCTATGCAGAATTGATTAAACCTAACATTTCAGAAATTACACAATATATAAATTATACAACTTCGAAAACAGAAAACTCAACTCTTTTCTTACTCAAATTGATTTTAATGGCATATTTTAATGGGCATTTCTATTGTAATTCAATTTGAGTTTGTATGTAAATATTTTATTTGTTTTTAATTCAATATTTTGACATTTGTTGTGGTTTTATTGATAGAGGAGTATTAATATTATTATTAGCAATATTATCATTAGAGTAATTTATTTTGTGTGGTAGGTACTAATTTAGCAAATGAATTTAAATTTAAATTAAAAAATGGACCTAATAGTTTGTTATTAGAAAAAAGCGTATCTCTTTTCATTCGCAAATTGTGGTCAAATTATTTTCAGTGGAATTTCAAAGTGATCTAAGTAAGATAACCTTGAAATTATTAGTGTCCTAAGAAAGAAGTCCAATGAGATATTTGCACATATGCGCATTATGTCAATGAAACAAATGAATTAATTTAAATTTGCATCAAACAAAGCATGCTATCAAATTAGTATCTACGTCAAATAGAATATTTCATTTCATGTGACATTTTGGTCTAGTTCATACAAGCAGTTATGTTTTTTACCGCTAGACTACCTGCTTATAGGACATGTTCTAAGCCTTTATTAAAATATTAGACACAATTCTAAAATCGGGGACTATTACACTGTCTCTACTTTGATCAGTAGTGTTTGATGTTTATTTAAATAAGTATGGAATGTTATATCTCTGCTATTTTTTTTATTTGTGTTTTGATTGCGTATTTTTTCGTCCTAAATTGAACTCTATATCTGCTCTGTACGGTTGACAGTAAGCAAAAGGAATTTAAAGGATTCGATTTAAAGTCAAATTAATACGAGTTGATCTTTTAGAATCGAGTGGCACGATTTTGAAAGAGCGAATAATCGCAGTTTTTATCTATTGATACACCGCTCTACTGCTTTTAATACATATACATTAAAAAGAATATGAATATTCACAGTTTTTATTTATTTTATTACGTCATTTTGTTCACTTAGCTAACACTATTTGTATTTGTGAATTGTCATCATCATTTATTTTGAATTAAAAACCAAGTTATTAATTACAGCGGAGCGAAGGATTCTAGAGTATAATCTCTTGCGTAACGAGGGATTCTAAAGTAGAATCCAGAGCGCCTTTGAGATAAAAAGTATTTTCCAAATTGGTTTATAAGTACATAACGGAGTTCTGATGTAACAAATACATCAAAAATACAACAGATTTGAGAACCTCCTCCTTTTTTTGAAGTCAGTCCATACGTGTCGATTGGAAGAAGCAGCGTAGTTAGGCCACCCACTAGGTGTACCGATGACATTGTGCAAATTGTGGGCAACCGGTGGATGCGAATGGCAGGAAGCCGTATAGTGTGGCGGTCTAAGGAGAAGGCCTTCGTTCAGCAGTGGACGTCTCTGGGCTGATGATGATGAAAACGGACCAAACCGAAAATACGTTCAGTATTATTGTATTTTAAATAATATGAAATGTGCAAGCAAGACCGAACTGACAACGAGACCTAAGCCTTAACTAGTAGGTTTTACGTTCAACTGTCACGTTTAAACCAGCGATTTTTGGACGTTCATCCCTTCACTATTTGGGGAATAGAATAACATAGTGTACGTAATTGTCCTAATTGCCTCCGGAGTTTCAGTGCGCGCACGTTTTTGCACAATCCAGAAGCGCACTAATTGTACGTTAGACACGTGTCCAACTTTAATACTTCTTGTCCCGCAGGATTGTGAAGTTAGGTTAGAAATAAAATAGAGTGCTTCCCGTTACTCTTTGTACTAAAATATAGCAAAATAAAGTTTTTATGCGCAAGTTTTTTGCGCGATAAAATCAGAAATGAGCAGGCGAACGTCCCGCTCGTCTCGTGACTCTATTGCTTAAATCTTATATTGGAAAAAAACACCAGTTCCATATACACTATTATTAGGTAGTTCATTTGACACTTTAGTACGGAACATCACATCATTTTTGCATTTCAATGGGCGGTTTGCAGGAAGACAATAAAAAAATAAATTGGTCATATAATCCGTTAGATGGCGTTGACGAGGCATGGGTCTGAAAAATATCACTACCTAGTCTGTAGTTCTAAAGATTTTAAATGTTTGAAGCAAGGTCTTTCACAACACAAATTAGTAAGTGCGCAGAATAGGAATAATAGTGTGTTTGCTTTTTCATTAAACAAATGCGTAAAAAGAGATTCATCTCTCGTCAGCGCCATCTATCTTTGGCTTTGTTGAGAACTATGTTTTGTCAGCTGTCAGAAAACCTCCCATTACTTACGGCGTGCGATATCACAGATTATAATATATAGCCTGTTGATGGCTCGTGAATATAATTTCTCCTACAAACACGACTCACTGGTTGCGGGCAGGGGGTGAGGTAACGTTCTATGCTTGCGATTGGCCAATCACTGGTATGACGCAATCTGAGTTATTAAATAAAATGATATTCTGACGTACTCGCAGTGGCTAGCAGTGGTTTTTAAACTACTAATTTTCGTTTGAGGGGAAGTCGGACGAGCAGTCAACAGCATTTACAGTCTTTTTTTTTTGTTATTGGCATCGCACGTTGTGCATTCTGCCAGTGTCAAGTTTTTATGTAAAAATCAAGTCGAGTATGTCATGTAATCACATTTAGTCACACGAAATTAGACATAGTCGAGTCCAAGTAAAGTTGTGGCGACTTTACTATGAGCTTCTATGGAGTTTTGAAAACAATACGAAAAGACATGTTGCACCACATTATACCACTTGCCCACATTTTTAATCATTAATTCGCGAAAAAACAGGTTATGAAAATAATAGAATGCAACGACATGATTTTTTCGTGTTCCCGCCAAAACTCCCTTTATAGTCTTTGTGCTATATCTTCTGTTTCTAAAATCGATTTATTTATTTCATTTCGCGTACGGGTGAGTGACTTCACAGCTGTACAATGCCACGTATAGTTTCACTACTTAGTTATTGTGTATTCTTATGGTATCCATTCGCTCACCCCGTATCCTTTCCAGAACTCAGTTGCACTACAAACAAGATTCTGTTTCGAATTAACAAGATTACCCTACTGTTTATAGACGTAGCCCAAAGTAACGAACTGACCTAATAAAAGGGGGCATTCCCTTTACAGCTTCGCGTAGAATTTTGATAGTCCGAGGGTAAAAAGGTACGTCTAACGTACCTAATCCGGGGCGTACGTTAACCACGTGGGATTATACCCTAATTTTGGGACGTTTTGGGGCCAGGAAAACAGCGGTTGTGGTTGATTTTGTTGGTCGTCTGTTTTTATTAGAAGCATCCAATGACCCGTGATTATGGATTATCACACTCTTAACTGGTTTAAACTAATTTGCATACAAATACGTCAGTTATTAGAAAAAAAACATTAAATTGTAGTAGTAATAGTAATAGTGGTAGTGGAATAAATGACAACTAGGAACCTTAATAGATTTTTATTCTTTGTATTTCGCTTCTACTATAGGATTCGAGTACAGTATTATCTTTTATGACAAATTAGATGTTGAATACATGTAAAAAAATAAAAAAAACAAAATGCAATGGCGCCGTCTAGGACAGAGTATCTAGAAAAATACTATCTTTAAAATAAAAAACTGCTATTCGAGTTTTATCTCTTTAGGGTAACATTAATTTGAAACTGGCTACGATGATGATGACTCATTAAAGCAAGCCTACTTCTTAGGTTAGAACGGATGTCAAAACAATGTTCTAAAGCAATTGTATAGAAAACCGCTGTTGCCAGTTTTACACTTATTTGTATAGAAACTACGACGAAAAAATGGCAATAATTGGTCGCGCATTTGAAGTAAAACGCTCGAAATGCTATTTTACAACAGATTAAAATTAATCTAATTACGATGCAATGTGGTTTGGTTTCCTACGCGTCTATTTAAATTGTCTTTTTGAGTATTCTCAGTCTAAAAAATGTATATTGGCAGAATTGACATTAAGTGCATTTGCACCTAATGCCGGCTAGCGCGGCCCGTCACATTTCCGTTCTATTTACTTCTCTCTTCATTGGATGCTACAATATGCTTGGCCGTGTCACAAAAGTACATCAAAGTGCTACGAGCGCTACGGAACCCGTAGATCTGTAGCACTCGTAGCAAAGATAATGAAGCCTACGAATTAAAGTTACCCAATTAGTAGAAAACGCGCCATACGTGAGGTTGTGAGTTCAATTCCGGCCCATGCTAATGTGTTCTTGGGTAGGCATGTACGGATTTCGTACCACTTCTTGATCTAACTGGTCCAGGCCATGTCCGGAGAAGAACTTCAGTGGTGTATGACTGACTGTATGTGAATCCGACTATCCACCAGGCCATCGTGTTGGAATACGTCTAAAGTCGTAGCTCAGGAACGCTATGTTTAAATTTGATTTAGTGCAGTACTAATAATACGCTAGATGACTGTTTTTTTTATTGTACTATTAAAATGTGGCCCATAAATATAGCTGATTAATGAAATGAAAATCTGATCTAAAATAAGCAACTTTTAATATCATGCAAGACAAAGAGACGAAACAGCAAATCGTGACGTCACTTCTCTGTATGCCATATATGTTTTATTCTGACAAGTAAGGCGTGACGTCATTTTTTGTTTTGTGGGAAAGAGACAGAGTTGGCTCTACCAAAAACTTTAAACGCTCATATATCAGAACATTAATAGCCGATTTTTTTTAAAAGATCTTTTTTGTATATTTTTATAGTTTTTTTTTTGTATATTTTATAGTTTTGATAGTACACAATAGAGTTTCTATGTATCTTTAATAGGGTAGATGACTGATGTTTATATCGTTGAAACAAATAGCTTTGATGAAGAATTTAAGGAAATATAATAAGTCAATTGAAAAAATAAATTAAGTCGGGTATTAATGTTGATATATAAGCGTTAACATTTTTGGTAAAGAAAACTCTGTCCCTTATCCCACAAAACAAAAAATTACGTCACGCCTCTGTGTGCCATACTTGTCAGAATATAATTAATATGGCGTACAGAGAAGAGACGTCATAATCTCCTCTCTGTCTAGCATGATATTAAAATGCTTATAAATTGCTTATTCTTGATCAGATTTTCATTTTGTTTTCATTAATCATCTATATTTATGGGCCACATTTTAATAGGACAATAAAAAAACCAGTGATCTGGCCTAATACGTAAGACTGCTTTTTCTTCTGAAATCGCTAATTTTGTGACTCTATAAGATTTAAGACCACCAAGTAATTGCAGATGCCGTCCACGTTAACACATAAGTAACAAACATAAATGTACTTAATTAAGTTATACACATTCCCACTAAGTTAGCTCTTATTTGCGCTTAGCTTCCGCTGCAGTCGGAATACGGTGCTTAAGTTATTTGCTAAGTTTAATGTAAGATTAAGACCTAAACTAGAATAGAAATGTTACATTAAGACTAAAGGACTAACTTAAAAACGATGCTTAAATTCAAAATGCTATTTAACATTTCTTCTTTTTTTTATTTTCACATCGCTTGAAGAACTGACAACCGATGGGGAAGAAAGGTTCTTGAGTGGCGACCGCGAACCGGAGACGCAGCGTAGGAATCTGCGTCTGAATCTGAATCTGCCTCCCACTAGGTGGACCGACGACATTGTAAAAGTCGCGGGCAACCGGTGGATGCAAATGGCAGTTTATCGTACAGTGTGGCGGTCTAAGGGGGAGGCCTTCGTCCAGCAGTAGACGTCTCCGGGCTGATGATGATGATTTAACTTTAACGCAATACAAAATTAAGTGCATAAGACACAATAATGTAAATGTGTGCTTTTTCCACAGAATTAATAATAGTACTTACCTTTACCTAGTCTCTCACATTTTCTACCATTAATTTGTCCTATAATGTTAAACTTCGAGAGGACTGTCGAAAAGAGATGTCAAATTTATTCATGTCCAATAATTTATTTGGGTACATTGCTCTTCAAACCGACATACAGTAATACTTGCACACTACTGCTGGTTGAACAACTGGCATAGGTGTGGCAATTCCCAAGGCGGACTCTCAACAGAATCCTACAAGAAATTAAGAATCACTGCTTATTGCTTTATGTTGTCAGCCATAAGACGTCCACTGCTGGACGAAGGCTTTCCAATAGAGGGGTGTTGCCATAATCCCAACGCTTGTCAGGCGGCTTGGGGATCGCAGAATGCTCACCACCGTTAACCAAGAGGACGCTGCTGCCCGTACTCCGATGGGTTTGGTTGCTGTTTAAGGACATACCCAGGTCCGGTTATTGCTTAATACTTCAAGCATTAGAGCGAAATCGCAATGAGCTTTACTTTTATACCAACCAAGAGCGTCACAAAATATCGTTATCTTATTATTACTTATGTCATTTATAAAAGCAGTTTTTCTGTGACCTTCACATGTAAAGCGGCCATATTGCATGCGAAGATATGATAAATAGTTTACTTGTATGTCTCGGTTGGGCTTTGTTATAAAGATAGATTTGGGAGATTGGAAGGAAGTTTTTTTTTATTATGACTGCTTTTCTTGATGTATAGGCTTGAGTGTAGACTCATACATTATTTAGTAGACCACGCGTCGTCTAAAAAATACCGAATCACTCTACTCTACTCTTCTCACCCTGATTGGATCGACCGGGAAAATACCCGGCAGCGAATACCACTGTTCTGCAGTTCGCACAATAAAAGTCTTCTGTAACAGAGAACTCTGATCACATGGACATTTGATCTCACGTTTCGTTAGGGTATCAGGTCCGAATTAGGTGTTATTGCTAAGCCACACTAACGGTAGTAGAAAACCAAACTAACGGTGATAATAATCCGAAAGAAACTCATTGTTTCAACAAACAACTTTTAGTTCAGGAGTAATCGGTCTTTTAATGGTCCTCTGCTGAGCATAGGCCTAACCTCGATCGAAGAATTGGGCCGAGTAAGCAAGCCGGTCACTTCTCCATAGAAACGAGGAAGTAATATTACTCTACTGGGTAATGCTGTAGGTCCAAGACCAAGTATTATATCAATTTATCTTTTCATTATCTAGAATTGTAAATTGATAAGATTCTAATATGAAAGTAAAAAGTGAATAAACATGAAAGTTAAGAGTCAGGAAACATCTTGAATTTTAGCTCAATTTTACCGCCACTTTAGACGTAAATAAATAACAAAGGTAAGGAGTACGAAAACTCTAAAATAATGTATCTAGCAGCATAGTTTAGTCCATCAACATTTCAAATAACTTTAGTTGGAATAAATGAGTTCAGTACTTTATTCATCAAATCCTGCAGTCAAAGGTAGACATGAAAAAAATAAGCGCTCATTTATCTTTCTTTCTCCCTTTCCCACGCTTTGTTTGATGACGAGAGTATGCTTTTTATCCACGCCCACCAATGAGTTCGAGCCGTCAGGCGATGCATCCTTAAGAGGCCAGCTGCACGTTGGTGGATTCATCCACACCATTAGTATAATATTTTCCTAAGGACGTTTGCAGGTTTCCTCGCGATGTTTTACTTCACCGCAAAAGCAAATACATCAATTATTCTGTACAATAGGAAGAAAGAATATGTAGAAAAGTTAGAGGAAACTTACCTATACTGTATTTTTTTGCAAACAGTACAAACCATGGTATTTATAAAAATATTGAAGTCGGCTGAGACCGCTCAGATAAGAATACAAAAAGGATGAGTTAAGAGTAATAAATGTTGAAATAGCTGTCGGACGAGTTGAGAGTAGAAAACGGTTCAGTTATGAAAAAATAATACGAAGGATGAGACGTCATAGGACGAGTGAAGAACAACCCAATAGTTATCAGATTTACAATCACATTTTTATATGTGACGGCTGATCACTTTAAAATGACGTAACTCTCATGGTCACTCATCTGAGATTTGCCAGGACCCGACGCAACAACCAACATTTCGATTGGTGCTATTTTGGGAATAATTTTGTTAGGTGTACTATGTATGTTTATGGCTAGAAGCTATTTTCATGGGTTCTCAAGAAATTGGTGCGCAAACGGGAATACCCCGCATAACTTTGTTAATTATTATTAGTTATTGAGCATCTACGTTTCGAATCAAAACTTATTCATGCAAGATTAAACTCGATCGGAAACTAGATATTTCGCATTGCAAGTCCATTTATGATAGTTAATAACATCGAATTGTAAACTAGGATTGGTCCATTGGTCCGCTGGTTCAATAGTTTGGTCCGCAGGGACCGATCTATTGTGCGATCGCGATCTGAGATATTCGGAACTATTCGGCGATGTTCGAGTCTGTTCGGGCGAAGTTGTTCAGTAGATTTATTGGTAATCAGTGCTTAGGTTCCGATTTATTAGCTAAGTTTTAACTGTGATTCTGATTACATCTTATATTAACGCCTTTAAAGCCGTTCGTACATACGGCAACTATAACATTATGATATCACTGAAGAACACACGGTGTTGCGCGTAACGGTATTGCTAGGCCTAAAGGTTGTGTGATGACAGTTTTTTTCACAATGATGAGTACAATGACTACCTCTAGGCTTAATAAAGCTTTACGCGTAATCCTGTAAAACACAGTTATTGCCTCACATTTTGTGTTTGTTCAAACAATGTCCCAGTTTGAGTCAAAATTATAATAGTACATTATGATACAAGTGCGCTATGTTGGTCATTACACTAGAGGCGGTATTATGCGCGCGAGCCGCAAGCGAGCGCGATAAGAAAGCCGTGAACGTAATGACTAACATAGCACAAGAGTTTCATACGACTGTTTTCATCACACTTGCGAGGAAAAACAAATTTTTTTTTGATAATAATCAACCACACAGCGATAACGTCAACAAACATTTGCGGAAAATGGCGCCCAAACCAGCAATGCGCTCGCAGGCTGACATTTACTTCAGCGGCATAAGAACTCTTTGTTGGTATTACAAAAAAAACTGTAATTATTACCCGGCTATCAGCAGTCACGTACAAACTTTACTTTACCGGGTTATACCTATTATAGCACTAGTGCCATAAGGTAAAGTAAAAAGCACGCGTGCGTAATAGCTTGGATTATGAGCCTAATGTTGTGAGTCAAAAAAAATACAACATGCATATTCCCTATTCACATTTGCGTACCGAAGGCTCCGTAGGAGATCGAAGGTTCCGTAGGAAATTACTAATAAAAAAAACCAGCAGTTCAATAGAAAAAAAACATTTATTTTAACCTTGGTAAAAGGAAAAGCTGAAACTATAAAGATTTATACGGGGTGTTAGTTTGAACACCGTTATCCTTCTAGGATATCATTGTACTCATCATTATGAACAACTTTTACTATGGGACCAACCCTGAAATCACAAAAAAAAACCAGCTGTTCCATACAAAAAGGTTCATTGATCTTGGACAAAATGTATGAAATAGCAGATATTTTTTTCGCGATTGCAAGGTTGGCCCCATAGTAAAAGTTATTCATGATGATGAAACTAACAGCCTGTATTAAGTATTACCTTAAAACGCATTTACCGCAAAGATATTTTAAAATAAAATCATCATTTATAACTGTAGCTATTTATTTAACGTTTTCGATTTTACCATTTTTTTATTATATTTTATTTGGGAAACACAGTGATAATAACTTAAGTAAACTTATACAAATTTGGATTACTATACACCATTTACACGTTTCCGCATATAAAAGCCTATATCACTTGTTAACATGGTTAGCTAAGGATTTTGATTAACATTGGAAAACATTACTAAAATATTACACAATTTAAAGAGAGAAAAACAGTTCAATTCGCACCAAACCAGTTCTTGGAGACTATAGTTTTAAGTTTATGTATAGGTGTATTAAACAAATCGAATTCTGGAAAATCTTTTAGGTTATTGACAGTATTGGCTGCTCTTATGAAGAAAGAATTTTGCCTGTAATTAGTGGAACTATGGGGTATATGGAGACTAACTGGATGCCTCACAGGCCTTCTAGGGACTTTCAGATTTATCTTAGAAAGAAGATGGGGAGAGTCAATTTGGCATTGCGCTATTTTATTTAATAACACAATGTCTGCTATTTTACGTCTCTCAACCATCCTTTTACCATCCTCGGTATTATGTCTTCAAGGGTTAATATGCTCGAAACCGCCACTGTATTGAGATTATGGACCTTCTGCCACCTTAGGGACTCGAGATTATCTCGGTCCCTCTTACTGTAATGACACTTCGAGTGAGAGCGACAGCGACAGATAATCTGAAGTTCGTAAGACAACCCCTTCATCTGCGAAAAGTGTCCAAAAAGGTTACTAACATCCTCTTCAAACAAGTCGTATTTACTTATCCATAATTCCGGTAATTACCAGATTAAAACCGGATTAGGGCGCTCAGTCTCACTGGCCCCGATATTCAATAACTAGTGCTGCGGTTAACCTTACACATACGTACAGATAATCCAGTTAAATAGAAAATACACACTGAATCCGACGTATTTTACGAGTAAGATGTCTTCGGAAAATATAGGTACTGTAAACTCGATCATATTTCAATGGCATCATTGTTAACCCATATTTTGCTTTCTCCCGTCCTTCTCTGACGAAAAGATTGTTAATTTATCTCCAAAACCGGTATCATAATATTAACCGATGTAAACAAACATGCATCTGAGAAATCTGTTCTATACACAGGCTTTCCAAGGCAAAGTCGTTGGACAGATGGCGTAGGCTTAGTGGCTAGTAAAATATTCTTGTTATTCCTTGGGGCACGGATTTATAAATGGAAATGAGATGACACAATGGATGTAAATCGATTACATAGGTACGATGGTTAACTGGTCAAGTTTGTGACTGGAAATATAAATTTACGCCAAAATGTCATAATATTATACTATCACTCTACATTTGTCTAGAGTGTTTCCTAGTGTGTTTTAGTAGTGTTGTTTTTTTGTTTTAGTGGGCTTCACCTGCGTGTAATGCCATTATTTAGCGTGGTATTTGATACAGTATGCAGATATGGCCGGGTGTTAGCGCGCTAATATGCTAGTGGCATGATTAACGTCGTTAGACGTTAGGCGATATTCAAAGTCAAATGATAGTGTGGCCGCCCATGTAGCGCATTGTTTAATGCATCGTTTATTGCTATATAAACTATATTAATTATTTCGATAACTGGACGTAAACTGTCACGCAGGTGAAGCCCTAGCATTAGTGTTGCGTATTACACAAACTTCCGTAAAGTAACGCCTGAATCAATCACAAATAGGTAGTATATCTACTTTTGGCAACCAACTCGCATGATGATATAACAGTGTAGCAGTAATATTCACTCCATCCTTGATTGATTTCAAGCCTAGATTTCAAGCCTATTTTTCTTTGAGTAGCAATTCATACAGTTCCTTTCGCTACAAGCTCTGATCAAAATCTATTTATACCAAATCTGCCACTGTGGGTACAAACATCATTTCGGATATCCCTTATTACATAGAATGCCAAATCGAAGGGTATCAAACGCCTGTTGGGTACCGATAAAAGCGGTACATAAAACCGGTACTTATAGGTTTCCGCACATAATAGATAAAAGCGGTTCTGCCTTCCCTGTAGTTTGGATGTAATGGCCTATAATATTAAACCTAGTGTAGGTGAAATTCAAAACTGATTATAAATTTTTATGATTACTGTAAATGTAAAAGGAATATTAAAAAAAATGAGAAAATGTCGTACTTTAATTTTAAACTCGTAAGTACTTTGAAAACTATGGTAATTTTAATTTAAAGCGAATTTGCAAGTTTTATTTTTATTACACCACTTTAAAAATGTATCAGTTTTCATAACTGAAATTATTCAACCTAGATTTAATACTAGTTATGCCTGAGATTTTACCTGGAATAGCCTTCGAGCATAATATCATTGGAGGTGGCGGTGGCCAAGGCGTACGTACCATTCTGCAAAAAGGCATGGCATTGGTACGGGCCCGGGGTTTGAACTTGCAACCTGACGATATCAAATCAAGCCTCTTCCTATTAGGCTAGCACAGATTTAAAAAAAGACTTGGTAACAAATAATTATATCGATACATAGTTGGTTTATGGGAAGTCTACGAAGAGGGTTGATATATGTAGGGATTCCCATTCATGTCTTGTATTTCATAGAATTCCCATTACAACTTCAAAGCAAATAAATGCTATATTGGATAATACCCCGACGGACTTCCACAGAATCCACTTCCTTTAATAAACAATAGTAAGGCCTATTTAGATTGAAATAGCTCTGCCGCAGTGGGTACAATGTCTTCAATCTAGTAGAATTACTATTTTGATTGGAGATTTCGATCCTGCCCGCTGTAGCTGCGAAAGCAATCGTAAGGAAACTTCGATCTAACTCGATCAAAGAGAAAACCAAAGTGGTGTGGTAGGTACCTACATGAATTCTGCACGTGAGTGAGAGAATGACATTGTACGTTCGTGACTTATATCTAAGGCGCATATCATACTACCAGAGTTGAGGTGGAGTCGAGGTGGCGGCGGCGTGGTAGAAGAGTCAAGGCGAAGGCAACTGAGTCCCGCCGCCGCCTCCTCGACACCACGCGCCGACGTCGCCTCGACTGCAGCTCTAATAATGTGCGCTGACTAATTCGATTGTATTAAAATGGTCAGCGATTCCAATTGCGTTTAGTCGTTTAGTGATGGTGTTGTTCGATTGATTGTTAGATTGAATCTATCTTTTCAAAGCGCGCCTCCGCCCCGACAACGCGTCGAATCTTCAGTTGGTGTGCGATGCGCCTTTAAGGTCTGCACCATGATACGGAAACTATATTAACGCCAACAGATGTGTTATTTAATCAAACCTCACAAGCAAAGCATTACATTTCCCATTAGAGAGGGCGCTGAGAATAACTATTCCCAACATCCCATTCCTATCCATTTCTCATTTTTAAGTATTTTGTTCTAGTTAAAAAGCAGACTAACGTTTCTTTTACCTCACATAACGCTTCGTTTACCTTACCGGGAAAGGTAAAGGTAAACGTTAGTGGTCCAGTTGCAAGATGAGCCGACGATATCTTTACCATTGCGGGTCAAACCCGAACCAGAGTAACACAGCACCGAGGTCGATGGCATATTAAAAGGTCTACAAGTATACCCAGCAGTGGGATAAGGAAGACTGTAGATGATGATGATAAAATGAGGTACTTCATCATCAGCCAGAAAACTTCAACTGCTGGACGAAGACCTCCCCCTTAATAGGGAGGGGTAGCCATAATCTCTACGCTTGGCAGGCGGCTTGGGGATCGCAGAATGCTCACCACCATTCATCGAGAAGACGCTGCTGCCCGTGTTCCGGTGGTACTGGATATATTTTTAGTACATAACCAGGTCCAGGAATAAATAGGTACTTACTTCTCTACTTATCCAAAGAAAAAAAACATTAAAAATAATTTCAATTTTGTTTGTTCTAGCTAATTAATAAATCAATAATTTTCAACATTCTGAAATGCTTTCTATCTACATGATTGGGAAAGATGTCAATTTAAATACACATAACATCCAGTGAATAATTTTTCGCAACCCACAGCGGGACATTCCATTTAATCTGAATAGGCCTTTATCACCTCACTACTAAAATACCGATACATACACAATAATGTTTGTAGAGTAATTAAATACGTTACGTATTCAAACAAACTCCTACACATGTAAACAATGCTAAATATATTGGCAATACTCATTGAAACTATTTAGCGAAACATGCTCCGCCCACGCCTACGGGTTTGATAGAATTTATTTTTTACTACTACCAAACATTGTAAAGAGGTAAAGCTTGACAAAGGTATATTTTATTAGCATGGGATATACAAATACAAATGTTACAATGCTATGTCGTCCTTTCTATGAGCTGTCAAAAAGCGATTAACATAACACCAGAGTTATGGATAACAAATAGATAACAAACACATAAAGCTTAATTATGCATAATCGGCTTTTTATCCCGCGGTTGGCGTACATGTCTCTGAGACCGGGTGGTTCGAGAAAATTGAATAACTTTTTAACCCGCCGTCGAATGGAGTTGTGCTTTTGAATAACTGCCTTTTTACTCCCCCCACCGATAGCCTCTTCAGCAGCGGCTACGCAGGCGCAATTTTCGGAGTTTTAGCACCAACCCGGTGCGTGAGACCGGGGTCACCGTTTACGTTAGTATAATGGCCATACTATTATTTGTATGGTATTTTTTTTTTGTTAGGGAATAACTTTTTTTTTTTCGTTTATTATGTTCCTAGTGCTAGAACACCGTTAAATTCGTTGGAAATAAATAAGATTATTAAGAGTTTATGAAGTTTGAAAGATGTATGTGAAAAACACAGTCAATTATAGAGATCTTAAGTTTATTAGTTTTAGAAGTAATAAAAATAAACGTGTTGTGATTTATGTATACCTATGTTTTGTTATTTTAAAAACACACATATTTTAAATCTTCTATATATATAAAAGGCTCTGTCCTGACTGATTGACAGATTTACTGACTGACTGACAGACAACGCACAGCCCAAACCGCTGGTAGTACAGACTTGAAATTTGGAGAGTGTATTTGTATCGATGCGTAGGGGTATTCTAAGAAAGGATTTTTCGCAATTCGACCCCTAAGGCGGGAAAACGGTGGGAAACGTTTGTATGATAGTCCTTTGTTTTTGTACTTTTAGTCACGAAGATTTGGTTAGTTCATTTAAAATTAAAAATGCAATATAAAAAAAATATGATAGGGACTATTTAAGGGGGGAAAGGGGGGTGGAATGTTGTATGGAAAGTTCTTTGTTTTTGAAGTTATAGTAATGAAAATGGATATTTGGGTAGTTCATTCAAAGGGGGGAAGGTGAGGAGGGGGCGTAAAAAATTGCTCGAGATGATTTAGAGTGGTGAATTTTGGGAGCGGGCCGAATTTCTTCTGTACGCGGACGAAGTCGCGGGTGACTTCTAGTATCTAATAAATAAATTTAGCATGTCCTGAATTTTTTTTTTATCGTAGCTTAAAAATCCCGGTGCGTGAGACCGGGGTCACTAAAATTGTAAGTCGAAATCATGTCACCGATGGCGGGTTAAATAGTACTCTGCTGGGCCTAGTTCATACAAGGAGGTAAGGGAAATTTACACCACTAGGCCACATCCCAGTGGTAGCATAAGGGAAATGTCCTAAGCCTTTGTGTCGTGATTTTATTAAGTAAAATTGTGGTATTTATAAAAAAATACTATTTTAACAAGACCAAATGAGGGTGCATTCTTCAGTCAGCTTCTGACCACGGCCATTGGAACATGGTCGAAACGTCGAGGTAAATAAAAATAAATTTATTTGTGCGCGATTAAGTCCCTTTTCCATTAAGTCCATTTTATTTGTTTTACATTTATCTAGAACTAGGTAATGATATAAAAAAAATGCGATTGGGCCATATCATTGGCCTAGTTTTCAAAACTTTCTGCACAATTTTCTTCTCCGTTCGGCATTTTTTTTATAGAATCTAGTGACGAGAAGAGCAAGACGTTCGCCTGGTGGTAAGCGTCACGCCCCCTTTGAATCTGTCAATCTTCTGCCATACCGGCGACGTCTTCAAATTCGTATCCAGCTTCAGTACAATTTCTATTGAAAATAATAAGCGGCTTAAGTAATTTCACATTCTAATACGCCATCATTAATTCAGCTCCGGATTTAATGTGCGTTTGAACTATCATTAAATATGCTGGTGTAGAGTAGGGGCTTAGGACGTTGCATGTTACTCGTCTGACAGCTTTAGTTACTACATTTTAATGCGAAGTGAAGAGTGTCAAAGCAAAATATATATAGATTTATATAGAAATTTAATCATAATCGGTTTAGTAGTTTGGTTTTTAATCCAAAATAACAGGAAAACTATGTCATCCAAGTACCTACATAAACGAAATTGAAAAAGGTTGAATTTTTTTTATGTTTGTATCTTGTTAATAAAATAAATTACTCACACAAAAACACACGTCTCTTGGTTTGATGACAGTGGTCAAGCATGAGTGGGACTGGCACCAAGGGTTCCGTATAACTACATACAATTAAATAGAAGATACAGAAGATTCTTCTTTTTGATATTGAAGCAATAATTATAAGTGAAGAGTAAATCAACACAGTAGATATATGCTAACTCATACATTGATAAATAGATGTCTTGACAATAAAGACATATCAAAGAATGAGTGGTTAAATAATGTAATTTTGGGATAGTTGAATGAAGGCTCTTTTTACTTTTACAGAAGATTCATTCATTCTTATTGATGAGAATTTAAGGGAGTATATTCCCGTAGAAAACGCGTCTTAAAGTAGTTGAACCACAATATAAATCTACAATGTCAATAACTACAATCATATTGTCATATTCAGTGCAAGCTAATTTGTAATCTATAAGTATAGAACAGTGTTGTTTTTACTGTAGGTAGTGCTGAGATTCGCGCGTAGCCAGCGAAAGCCACGACGTGATGTCAACGAGCCAAACGCTACAGTAGAAAATTGACATGCTATCTTGTACATAATATTATTCGGGTTTTCCACCGAACTGTAATCTGAACCGTTTCAAACAAAGGGTGAACAAGGGTAGACAACGCACTGACAATGCTCTGGGTATGGTAGGTGTCTATCAGGAAATCAATGGTGTCCATAGACGGCGGTCCTTGAAAGAGCGACACACTTTCATGATTGTTATAGCAAACACCCTTACGAAACAGTTTGATTCCATTTTAATTGTATTGTTGAAGTGGAATGCGTTGCCCGCGAGAGTGTTTCCCGATAGTTACAATATATTGTGTGTCTTTAAGTCGCGAGAGAATCGGTTTCTTCTAGGCAAGCATGCTTCACAAAGCGAGATGGCAGTCAAACGCAAGCCTTATTAAATAAATAAAACCACTTACCATCATGCTCTCCTGCGCGTGAATCTGCACGCTGATTAAAAGCCTGTATCTTGAAAAAACGGTGAGTCGAGTTGGCGAAAACTTGTACTTGAGTAATTTATTTTAAGATTCACTATCTGGACATGCGTGAAAATTCTAGCGTGTCCAGATGACGAAATAATAACTGATACCAATTTTGAGTTTCACCAACTGGACACACGCATGTCCTGTCCCTCGCGTCCAGTTGGTGAATAACCCGAAAATACAATGTGATGATATGATTTTTCTGAGTTTTCGCTAATACTTGCATCCCAACCGCTAAATATTCTACTTAGCTTCTCACTCAGGCTGTTATAATTATGCTGATTTTAATATTAGCAGTAAAGAGGATCAATCGTATCTGGTATTCGTCCACAGTCCGTCTTGTTCACGGCCATCAGCAAATGTTAATCCCTTATTTAGATCCTCGCTGCCCGGCCGGTTGTGTTTCATTCTAGGCGCGGAGAAGTAGGAATAGTTTATTTACTGAGGTACTTCTTTTGAAGTGTTTTTTATTACATAACGCTCAATATTCAAGAATAAAAAAGATCACCGTCTAACCCTTGGAGGATTCAGCTCTTGCCTAACCCCTTTTCGAGTATATAAAACATAGCAGATTTTTCTTAAATAAAGAACGGCAATCTAGATCTGGTAGGTAGTTTGCCGCGGTGAGCTTTAAATATACCTACTCCATAGCATGAGCCGGGGGCAAAAACAAACAAAATAAAAACAACATTTCTTTTCCGCGAGCGTAAACGTGACAAAGCTTGAATATGAAAACGTTATGGCAGAATAAAAATAGTTGATAAACTGCTAAAGCTAAAAAAGCGTGGTAAGACCAATCTGATAGAGATGTGATAGTGGTCCTGGTGATCATACGAATCCATCAATCCAAGTCAAGCATGTTGACCTTTTTGATTACACGGTCACTTATTAAAATCAGACCTACCTAATCTAACCTAAATATATTACCTAAAACCTAATCCTTAAAAATAAAAATAAACGTGAATGTTGCGGGCAACCAGTATATGCAAATGGCAGGTTGTCGTATAGTGTGGCGGTTGAAAGGCGAGTGTAGCAGTGGACGTCTTCGGGTTATTGATGATGTCAGCCATAAAAAACGGCTTATTTTACAATTTAATGAATTTAGTATACCTGAATAAAAACGTGTGCAGCAAGGAATCTCAAGTAGTCCAGTGCCTTTGGGGGTTATATTAGGTCTATGCTAAGCAGAACGCTGTAAAAGGCATTGCATGCTTGTAACAATGTTTTAAAAGCCAACAAATGATTTATTAAAGGTTTTATGTAATATGTTTAGTCAATAAACAATTTTGTGTTTGTATTGTATGTGGCATAACCTATTAGTAATGAAATCGTCCCGCAGCTCCCGTCACAGGCCGTATGTCATTCTATCGGGTTGCCAGATCGGGTAGGCCTTATTTATTACATAGTTAAATCGTGGAATAGCCCTCGGGTTCGGGAAATGGAGATTTGAATTCTGGACGTAGTTCTATGGTTATTTTATTTAGTAAGGAAATTATTTTGAAAAACACATCAGTGTTGCTTGGTAATAAAGTTGAAAATATACTTCAATTTCTAGAAATATTTAGTATTCTAGTCTAATCGGTGACTGAACTGTATCAGGTTTAATATGCCCTTTCCGGGTATAAGCCTACTAGCGGAGGATAAATTGGGCGATATATACACCATACTTAAAATCAAATTCAAAATGTATATTTTTCAAATGTTT
Source organism: Erannis defoliaria (assembly GCA_905404285.2). Classification (NCBI taxonomy): domain Eukaryota; kingdom Metazoa; phylum Arthropoda; class Insecta; order Lepidoptera; family Geometridae; genus Erannis; species Erannis defoliaria. The sequence continues at coordinate 16,216,917 of FR990066.1, forward strand.
CCCTAAGCACATTAAAAAGAGAGAAACAAAATTATCTTAAAATTAAAACTTTTTTTTATATGCCATATTCGTCCCGAGTCTTCGGCCCAAAACATTAAAAAGTATTTTGTTCGTCCCGCATGATCAAACCAGATTTTTATCTTTTTACTCGACTGCTCCAAAAAGGAGTGTAATGTTTCAGGGTTTATTTATGTATCTAGTATGTAGGTACGTATGAGTTTCTTTATTAATGCTTGAGTAGATTTGGATGTACTCGTATGTATAGTGTATCGTTAGAATCCTTACATATTGCCAAACACGTGTTTTTGGCAATAAATATATTCTTATTCTTATTCTTGATTACATCAACCCGAGTGAAAATAGTATAATATTTTTGTTATTTTGCAGGTCTGTGGCTTTTTTTTTGGCTCGTTTTAGTACAATAGAGTGACGAGACGAGCTAGACGTTCGCCTGGTGGTAAGCTTCCCGCCAACCCATAACAGTAGCAGTGCCAGAACTGTGAACTAGACACACTTGTGTTTTGCGTGTGACAGATTATAGTAAAAATTCAAATGACATGTCAAAATATTGTACTATATTAAGTACCTACTGTAAACTGAGTAAGTAAATAATATATATATATATATATTATTTACTCACACAGAACGTTAATAAAAAGACTCAAACGTTTTAAAGGCTACCGAGCAAACCGAGTTACTCAAAGTACTTACTAATATAATTTTTCAAAGTAATCGACCCTTTAAGTACCTACCCTAAATGGTAAAAGTCCCGTCTTAAGCGCCGTCCCTTCAAAATTAATATTCTTCAACTCAATATCTATTCGAAACTTAATGGTCCTGTTCGGAACAGCATCTTTTGCTAAAAACGACAAAGGGTTTGATAAAGACTGTGACGTCATCACCCTTTGCCCTTCATAGCGCCGAAAATGGTGTAAGTCATAAGTGTACGCGGCAAAACGTGACAAGGAAATCACAAATCATAAAAATATCGTTCACATGCAAATTAAAGTTTTTTTTTCTTTTACTGACAAAATAATGTAATGGCACCTGTATAAAAACTGGATAAGTGTGAGTTTGAACTCTCGTACGAAAGTGTAGAAAGTACAAATACATCAATACATCAAAGTTTACTTCATCATCAGCCCGGAGACGTCCACGGCTAAACGAAGGCCTCCTTTAGACTCCCTCTAGACTGCCACGCTGACCGGCAAACAACCATTTGCATCCACCGGTTGCCCGCGGCTTTCACAATGTCGTCGGTCCATCTAGAAGGTGGTCTACCTACGCTGCGCCTTCTCTTTCCGGTATATAATTAAATAAATAAAATTATGTTTCCTTTGTTTCAGACTTTTTTTAACAAATAATTATAAAATATTTTTACACCGAGAGATTGTTTAATTTTTAGCTTTTGTTTATTAAGGATGTGCAACAGTCCCTTCCTAACTATTATATTTTATTACTAAGCCTAGAGCGTATAATTGTAAATTTTCAGTGAGTAAAGTCTGCATTAAAAAAGTCAAAAAAATAAAATTATAAACAGTTTTTAAATTTGACTGTGGCTCATAATTAGCTCTCTTCTAGTCATGATAAAAATAACGTGAACATAAATTTTAGAATGATTTTATGATCAATTTTTCTATGAAACTCCCAAATCGCTTAACTTGTACCAAATCATCCAACATTCCAAGGGATGCTGTCGCCGTCCAACGATATTAAAAATGATAAGTATTCAGTATGGCCGTAATATAGACTTATTGGTACCGACTGCAGATACGGACTTCAAAAAATGGCCTAAATGACGCTTTCACACTGACGCAATGGTTTTTCTTATTTCGGGTATAAGTCCATTAATCCAGAAAGCAACAACCTATGACTTTGTAAAAGAGTTGACCAAATCTGCCAGAGAAATTACTGGGCATAAAAAGATTAAACATCCAATATCTTATCTTAGAGTGACGAATGTAGTGCAGTACAGCGAAGGATTTGGTTCGAAAGTTCACAATTCTGGCACTGGTACTGTTATGAGTAGGCGTAATGCTTACCAGCAGGTGAATGTCACTCGTCTCGTCACTCTATAGCATATTTTTGTTGGCGTAATTCATAGAAGTCGCATTTTCTGGAAACCTCGCAAGCATTATTTTTTTGGATCGCAAAAGGTGGTATAATTAGCCCAAACGTCCCCACTAACATCACCACCAGTGTAGAAGATTGAGTTACTTATTTTGACATAATAATTATGACCTAGAAATTTTAATATATAAGTAATGAAGTTTGACCTGTAACTTTAAATTATTTGTATTTGTCACTAGACATTTTATGTGGAAACATAATTATATTATTTGTGGAAACTCACAGGCTCTTAGGCATTTTTATTTATGTAAATGTGTAACAATTTATGACAATTAAATCCAGAAACTTTTTAGACCTAAAAGATTGTCATATCAGACTACCTAATCACCAAGCGAGTTCAATTTCATTGTACTATTTTATGGTTTTGATGACAGTCGCAAATAAATTACAACATAAGGCCATTACACTAATGATAATTCAAGGTAACCTATAAGGGTCAAGCGGGAATAAAATTGTATCACATCACGAGTGCCTTGGGGCTCATGTAGATTAAATAAAGTGTTATGACTTTGACATTGAATTCGTGCTATCCCTTACTACGTAGGTAGCGTTATGACCGCGTTAGTGTGAAAGTCGCCGGATTTATTTTTTGGACCTTTATGGGAATATTGGTAGATTTTATCCCAAATATAGAGTATGTTGGCTTTAAAATAAGGCTTCTTACTCTTAAATCAAACATAATGAAAATATTGGAGGCTAAATTTATTAATTTGGACAGTTTTGTGAAGATACATTTTGTAGTACCTTTCAATTTTGGCATCCGTTGGTACTCCGCAATATTTCAAAATGAGGGCGATTTACTTTCCTTATTGCGGTATAGGTATAGAAAGATGTTATCCAATTTTTGATTAACAAGGTAAGCAACAGATGTACCGGTCAGTTTTCGATGGGTTAGTGGCATTCACAACTGAGCGCGACCGCGGATCGGATGACACGTTAAATGGTCGGTCCCGATTGTTTGTTCTATATTTCCATTAACAACAATCCTGTGACATACAGGTCTTCGGGCGGTGTAATTCTGACACTAGGACTCAGTACTTAGGTTATACGTATTCACTTATTAATATTTTCTATCAATGTATACTCGTATAACTCAGAATGTAAATAAGTTCTGCCGAGCTAGAAACGTATGGCTAAATCCAGGTCTGGCCAGCACAAACCGGTTCTATCCAGATATAGAGTATTTTCGTCATTATGCAACCGGATATGAGCACGAAGGTCCGATGAGAGACGAAGCGCTCAGGTAAAGGAGTAGTAAATTTTACTTAGAGGTTGGATATGGTATCTCTAGTTTTACATCTAAGTTGTTTTAGTTTAGTTAGTTTTGTAATGGTAGGACTCTATTGTAGAGTCCGCCTGGGGAAGTAAGAGATTTGAAATCTACTATTTAAGGGTGACGAGCCCAGTACAGTGCGGCGTAGGATTTTGTTTGCAAGGTCACAATTCTGGCACTGCTACTGTTATGGGCAGGCGCGAAGCTTACCATCAAACGAACATCTAGCTCACATCTCGTCGTCACAACATTGAAAAAAAAACCGCATCGTAATCTTATCACTCTCAGTTCTCAAAATCTCATGTCTGTGAAGTAGGAGCGTTTTCGTTCAGTTTCAGTACTTTAAATTGTCGATACAAAAGAAAGAGAGAATCCAGTGAAGCTGCATCGGACTCTTTGAAATTTCGCCTCTATTGTTTGGGTGATCGATGGTCGGTTGTCTTTTGTTTTGTATAGGTAGTCACAGAGCAAGTAATAGTTATACGATTAAACCAGACGTTACTTTGCGGAAGTTAATTTAAACCTAGTATAGTATTATAACATGTGTGATTTAATCCTACTGTTATACTGCATCTCTACTGTATTTCCGCTGTATCAAGTAACTATTATTAATAGGAATAGGAGGATAAATTATCAATTCACAGCAACTATTTACGTGATAGCCTAAAATTGTAATAAATAGTTATTAAACCTGAAACAATTGATCAATTTAATCTAAAACAAATTATTAACTTAATCTACACTACCTACACTAATATTATAAAGAGGTAACGTTGTAAGTTTGTTTGTTTAGGGTAATCTCCGAAACTACTGAACCGATTTAAAAAAAACTTAAACTTTGTGGGACATAAATTAAAAAGTCGCTGTGACGTAATAATGTAGTCTTAATTTATTAGAGACCCTATAGATGTTTTTTTGCGTCTATCTACATCTACACTAATCTATGGGTAAATCTACACAACCTTGCACTTCAATAGTTTCTGTGTATGTTTCTACAATTTTCTGCGACTGTGCGTATATTATTTGACGGAGCGATCATAGTAAGGCTATATTACACGTGCTTGACCACAGCTTACCTGATGTTATTAAGTGACAACGTGGTCGAAGAACACTCTTCACACACACATACACCCTTTTCTATAAGTACTCATTATATTGTTTATACTTTCTCTGTAAGAAGGATGTAGCTTGTGCAAATAAATAATCTAAAAAAAGATAAAAAACACGAAATGCCTTTATTGGTAGGGCAGTCATCCTACCAAAAAAATTTGGAAAAATATAGCCTATGTATCTCGGAAACATAGATAAGGACTCGGACTCGGGGTAAGGATTCTAATGATACCCCGATACATCCAAATCTGTTCAGGCATTTAGAACTTATGGTGGAATAAAGCAACTCGCGTGTACATGTACTTACGCAAATACACAAAACACTGGCTGTCAAGAGATGCTGCCGGAACATTCTGATAGGTGATTGACGGCAGGTTTTAATTTGAGGGTGGTAGCCGATTACTTTAAAGCACACGCCGACCTCGCCGTTTCCTAACGATGTTTTCTTCACACGCAGCGCAAGCTCATTGTCAGGATTTGAGCCCGCACCGTACACCGTGTGATATGAATGCCTTAACCACTAAGCATTACTACGCACTCATTACACTATCTTGGAGAGTACCATTGATGACTTATTGCTATACAAATACATTTGTGCACGCGGGTGAAACCGCGGGGGTCAGCTAGTCTGAAATAAATAATTCATTCAATCTGAAACACATTATTATATTAATGTAATCTGAGACAAAAAAAACTGGATCAAATTACTTAAGTTAAACAATTTGTTTGAATCTGAAACAAGTAATTAAAATGTATTAAGGTGTAACAACATCATTATTAAACAGAAGCAAACTATATCTGTAGTGGATATTATACTAGAGCTAATTATAGTTAGTTAATAATAACAGCTGGGTTAAGTAATAGTTTATCGGTTAGTTGTGATCTTACCAACCGGTGTGAAGTTGGCAGCCAAACTTAGCTGCCTATAATACGACCAAATTAAGATGGTATTTTTTGTGAAGTTAGCAGCCAACATGGTTACGACCTGAAATCGGCTGAAAACTTCAACAAACGTATTGCAGGGGGCTTCAGAAATGTGTAAACTACCATAATTACCTTCAAAAAGTATAAAATCATAACTAAAAATTAATAATTAAAGAAATTTTGGTTTTGAAAATCGTTAAATAATACCAATCTGAAACTGAATCGAGATATACCTGGTATGCGGAATAAAATCTTGTATATCTAGCTACAATATTAGCCCTAACACGTTCTGGCTAAATAATATCATCGTAAGAAAATCAGCAGCTGAAATTACCTAGGTAGCAAACAAATATTTAAAAAATAATCTATATTTGGAAAATTGTACAATAATACCAATCTGAAATCGAATCGAGCTATACCTGGTATGCAGCATGAAAGCCTATATATCTAACTACAATATGAGCCCGAACAGATTCTGGCTAAATCATATCAACATACGAAAATCAGCAGCTGAAATGACCTATGTAGAAAACAAATACTTTAAAAATCCAAAATTTAGGTTTTGAAAATAGTTCAATAACTCCAATGTGAAATCGAATCGAGCTATACCTGGTATGCAGCATGAATGCCTGTATATCTAGGTACAATATGAGCCCTAACAGGTTCTGGCTAAATCATATTATCATACGAAAATCAGCAGCGGAAATGACCTAAGTAGCAAACAAATATTTAAAAAATTATCGAAATTTGGAAAATTGTTCTATAATACCAATCTGAAATCGAATCGAGCTATACCTGGTATGCAGCATAAAAGCCTGTATATCTAGCTACAATATGAGCCCAAACAGATTCTGACTAAATCATATTATCATACGAAAATCAGCAGCTGAAATTACCTATGTAGAAAACAAATATTTTAAAAATTCCAAATTTTAGGTTTTAAAAATCGTTCAATAACTCCAATCTGAAATCAAATCGAGCTATATCCAGTATGCAGCATGAATGCCTGTATATCTAGGTAAAATATGAGCCCTAACAGGTTCTGGCTAAATCATATCATCATACGAAAATCAGCAGCTGAAATTACCTAAGTAGAAAACAAATATTTAAAAAATTCCAAAATGTAGGTTCTGAAAATCGTTCAATAACTCCAATCTGAAATTGAACCGACCTATACCTGGTATGCAGCATGAATGCCTGTATATCTAGGTACAAAATGAACCCTAACAGGTTCTGGCAAAATCATATCATCATACGAAAATCAGCAGCTGAAATCACCTAAGTAGCAAACAAATATTTAAAAACTCCAAAATGTTGGGTTTAAAAATCGTTCAATAACACCAATCTGAAATTGAATCGAGCTATAACTGGTATGCAGCATGAATGCCTGTATATCTAGCTACAAAATAAACTCTAACAAGTTCTGGCTAAATCATATCATCATACGAAAATCAGCAGCTGAAATCACCTAAGAAGCAAACAAATAATTAAAAACTCCAAAATGTTGGGTTTAAAAATCGTTCAATAACACCAATCTGAAATTGAATCGAGCTATACCTGGTATGCAGCATGAATGCTTGTATATCTAGGTACAATATGAGCCTTAACAAGTTCTGGCTAAATCATATCATCATACGAAAATCAGCAGCTGAAATGACCTAAGTAGAAAACAAATATTTTAAAAATTCCAAAATTTAGGTTTTGAAAATCGTTCAATAACTCCAATCTGAAATCGAATCAAGCTATAACTGGTATGCAGCATGAATGCCTGTATATCTAGGAACAATATGAGCCCTAACAAGTTCTGGCTAAATCATATCATCATACGAAAATCAGCAGCTGAAATGACCTAAGTAGTAAACAAATATTTAAAAAATTCCAAAATGTAGGTTCTGAAAATTGTTCAATAACTCCAATCTGAAATTGAACCGACCTATACCTGGTATGCAGCATGAATGCTTGTATATATAGGTACAATATGAGCCCTAACAGGTTCTGGCTAAATCATATCATCATACGAAAATCAGCAGCTGAAATGACCTAAGTAGAAAACAAAAATTTAAAAATTCCAAAATTTAGGTTTTGAAAATAGTTCAATAACTCCAATCTGAAATCGAATCGAGCTATACCTGGTATGCAGCATGAATTTCTGTATATCTAGGTACAATATGAGCCCTAAGGTTCTGGCTAAATCATATTATCATACGAAAATCAGCAGCTGAAATGACCTAAGTAGCAAACAAATATTTAAAAAATTATCTAAATTTGGAAAATTGTTCTATAATACCAATCTGAAATCGAATCGAGCTATACCTGGTATGCAGCATAAAAACCTGTATATCTAGCTACAAAAGGAACCTTAACAGGTTCTGGCTAAATCATATCATCATACGAAAATCAGCAGCTGAAATTACCTATGTAGAAAACAAATATTTTAAAAATTCCAAAATTTAGGTTTTGTAAATAATTCAATAACTCCAATCTGAAATCGAATCGAGCTATACCTGGTATGCAGCATGAAAGCCTGTATATCTAGGTACAATATGAGCCCTAACAGGTTCTGGCTAAATCATATCATCATACGAAAATCAGCAGCTGAAATCACCTAAGTAGAAAACAAAAATCTAAAAATTCCAAAATTTAGGTTTTGAAAATCGTTCAATAACTCCAATCTGAAATCGAATCAAGCTATACCTGGTATGCAGCATGAATCCCTGTATACCTAGGAACAATATGAGCCCTAACAAATTCTGGCTAAATCATATCATCATACGAAAATCAGCAGCTGAAATGACCTAAGTAGAAAACAAATATATTAAAAATTCCAAAATGTAGGTTTTGAAAATCGTTCAATAACTCCAATCTAAAATTGAACCGACGTATACCTGGTACGCAGCATGAAAGTGTGTATATCAAGGTGAAATATGAACCCTAACAGGTTTTGGCTAAATAATATCATCATACGAAAATCAGCAGCTGAAATCACGTAAGTAGCAAACAAATATTAAAAAAATAATTTTAATTTGGAAAATTGTTCAATAATACCATGCTGAAATCGAATCGAGCTATACATGGTATGCAGCATGAAAGTCTGTATATCTGGCTACAAAGTGAGCACTAAAAGATTCTGGCTAAATCATATCATCATAAAAAATCAGCAGCTGAAGTCACCTAAGTAGAAAACAAATATTTTGAAAATTTCAAAATTTAGGTTTTGAAAAGGTCAATGGCTAAGGATTTAGCCAGAACCTGTTAGGGCTCATATTGTACCTAGATATACAGGAATTCATGCTGCATACCAGGTATCGGTCGGTTCAATTTCATTTTGGAGTTATTGAACGATTTTCACAACCTAAATTTTGGAATTTTTAAAATATTTGTTTTCTACTTAGGTCATTTCAGCTGCTGATTTTCGTATGATGATATGATTTAGCCAGAACCTGTTAGGGCTCATATTGTACCTAGATATAAAGGCATTTATGCTGCATACCAGGTATAGCTTGATTCGATTTCAGATTGGAGTTATTGCACGATTTTCAAAACCTACATTTTGGAATTTTTAATATATTTGTTTTCTACTTAGGTAATTTCAGCTGCTGATTTTCGTATGATGATATGATTTAGCCAGAACTTGTTAATGCTCATATTGTAGCCAAATATACAGACTTTCATGCTGTTTACCAGGTATAGCTTGATTCGATTTCAGATTGGAGTTATTGAACGATTTTCTAAACCTAAATTTAGGAATTTTTAAAATATTTGTTTTCTACTAAGGTCATTTCAGCTGCTGATTTTCGTATGATGATATGATTTAGCCAGAATCTTTTAGTGCTCACTTTGTAGCTAGATATACAGGCTTTCATGCTGCATACCATGTATAGCTCGATTCAATTTCAGATTGGAGTTATTGAACGATTTTCAAAACCTACATTTTGGAATTTTTAATATATTTGTTTTCTAATTAGGTAATTTCAGCTGCTGATTTTCGTATGATGATATGATTTAGCCAGAACATGTTAGAGTTCATATTGTAGCTAGATATACAGGGTTTCTTGCTGCATACCAGGTATCGGTCGGTTCAATTTCAGATTGGAGTTATTGAACGATTTTCAAAACCTACATTTTGGAATTTTTAATATATTTGTTTTCTACTTAGGTAATTTCAGCTGCTGATTTTCGTATGATGATATGATTTAGCCAGAACTTGTTAGGGTTCATATTGTAGCTAGATATACAGGGTTTCTTGCTGCATACCAGGTATAGCTCGATTCGATTTCAGATTGGAGTTATTGCACGATTTTCAAAACCTACATTTTGGAATTTTTAATATATTTGTTTTCTACTTAGGTAATTTCAGCTGCTGATTTTCGTATGATGATATGATTTAGCCAGAACTTGTTAGGGTTCATATTGTAGCTAGATATACAGGGTTTCTTGCTGCATACCAGGTATAGCTCGATTCGATTTCAGATTGGAGTTATTGAACGATTTTCAAAACTTAAATTTTGGAATTTTTGAAATATTTGTTTTCTACTTAGGTCATTTCAGCTGCTGATTTTCGTATGATGATATGATTTAGCCAGAACCTGTTAGAGTTCATATTGTAGCTAGATATACAGGCTTTCTTGTTGCATACCAGGTATAGGTCGATTCGATTTCAGATTGGAGTTATTGAACGATTTTTAAAACCTAAATTTTGGAATTTTTGAAATATTTGTTTTCTACTTAGGTCATTTGAGCTGCTGATTTTCGTATGATGATATGATTTAGCCAGAACCTGTTAGGGCTCATATTTTACCTAGATATACAGGCTTTCATGCTGCTTACCAGGTATAGCTCGATTCGATTTCAGATTGGAGTTATTGAACGATTTTCAAAACCAAAATTTTGGAATTTTTGAAATATTTGTTTTCTACTTAGGTCATTTCAGCTGCTGATTTTCGTATGATGATATGATTTAGCCAGAACTTGTTAGGGTTCATATTGTAGCTAGATATACAGGGTTTCTTGCTGCATACCAGGTATAGCTCGATTCGATTTCAGATTGGAGTTATTGCACGATTTTCAAAACCTACATTTTGGAATTTTTAATATATTTGTTTTCTACTTAGGTAATTTCAGCTGCTGATTTTCGTATGATGATATGATTTAGCCAGAACTTGTTAGGGTTCATATTGTAGCTAGATATACAGGGTTTCTTGCTGCATACCAGGTATAGCTCGATTCGATTTCAGATTGGAGTTATTGCACGATTTTCAAAACCTACATTTTGGAATTTTTAATATATTTGTTTTCTACTTAGGTAATTTCAGCTGCTGATTTTCGTATGATGATATGATTTAGCCAGAACTTGTTAGGGTTCATATTGTAGCTAGATATACAGGGTTTCTTGCTGCATACCAGGTATCGGTCGGTTCAATTTCCGATTGGAGTTATTGAACGATTTTCAAAGCCTAAATTTTGGAATTTTTAAAATAATTGTTTTCTACTAAGGTCATTTCAGCTGCTGATTTTCGTATGATGATATGATTTAGCCAGAATTTGTTAGTGCTCATTTTGTAGCCATATATACAGACTTTCATGCTGCTTACCAGGTATAGCTCGATTCGATTTCAGATTGGAGTTATTGAACAATTTTCAAAACTTAAATTTTGGAATTTTTGAAATATTTATTTTCTACTTAGGTCATTTCAGCTGCTGATTTTCGTATGATGATATGATTTAGCCAGAACCTGTTAGGGCTCATATTTTACCTAGATATACAGGCTTTCATGCTGCTTACCAGGTATAGCTCGATTCGATTTCAGATTGGAGTTATTGAACGATTTTCAAAACCAAAATTTTGGAATTTTTGAAATATTTGTTTTCTACTTAGGTCATTTCAGCTGCTGATTTTCGTATGATGATATGATTTAGCCAGAATCTGTATGAGCTCATATTGTAGCTAGATATACAGGCTTTCATGCTGCTTACCAGGTATAGCTCGATTCGATTTCAGATTGGAGTTATTGAACAATTTTCAAAACTTAAATTTTGGAATTTTCGAAATATTTATTTTCTACTTAGGTCATTTCAGCTGCTGATTTTCGTATGATGATATGATTTAGCCAGAACCTGTTAAGGCTCATATTTTACCTAGATATACAGGCATTCATGCTGCATACCGGGTATAGCTCGATTCAATTTCAGATTGGAGTTATTGAACGATTTTCAAAACCAAAATTTTGGAATTTTTGAAATATTTGTTTTCTACTTAGGTCATTTCAGCTGCTGATTTTCGTAAGATGATATGATTTAGCCAGAATCTGTATGAGCTCATATTGTAGCTAGATATACAGGCTTTCATGCTGCATACCAGGTATAGCTCGATTCGATTTCAGATTGGTATTATAGAACAATTTTCCAAATTAAGATAATTTTTTAAATATTTGTTTGCTACTTAGGTAATTTCAGCTGCTGATTTTCGTATGATGATATGATTTAGCCAGAACCTGTTAGGGCTCATATTTTACCTAGTTATACAGGCATTCATGCTGCATACCGGGTATAGCTCGATTAAATTTCAGATTGGAGTTATTGAACGATTTTCAAAACCAAAATTTTGGAATTTTTGAAATATTTGTTTTCTACTTAGGTCATTTCAGCTGCTGATTTTCGTATGATGATATGATTTAGCCAGAACCTGTTAGAGCTCATATTGTACCTAGATATAAAGGCATTTATGCTGCATACCAGGTATAGCTTGATTCGATTACAGATTGGAGTTATTGAACGATTTTCTAAACCTAAGTTTTGGAATTTTTAAAATATTTGTTTTCTACTTAGGTAATTTCAGCTGCTGATTTTCGTATGATGATATGATTTAGCCAGAACTTGTTAGGGTTCATATTGTAGCTAGATATACAGGCTTTCATGCTGCATACCATGTGTAGCTCGATTCAATTTCAGATTGGTGTTATTGAACGATTTTTAAACCTAACATTTTGTAGTTTTTAAATATTTGTTTGCTACTTAGGTGATTTCAGCTGCTGATTTTCGTATGATGATATGATTTAGCCAGAACCTGTTAAAGTTCATTTTGTAGCTAGAGATACAGGCTTTCATGCTGCATACCAGGTATAGCTCGATTCAATTTCAGATTGGAGTTATTGAACGATTTTCAAAACCTACATTTTGGAATTTTTGAAATATTTGTTTTCTACTTAGGTCATTTCAGCTGCTGATTTTCGTATGATGATATGATTTAGCCAGAATTTGTTAGTACTCATTTTGTAGCCAAATATACAGACTTTTATGCTGCTTACCAGGTATAGCTCGATTCGATTTCAGATTGGAGTTATTGAACAATTTTCAAAACTTAAATTTTGGAATTTTTGAAATATTGATTTTCTACTTAGGTCATTTCAGCTGCTGATTTTCGTATGATGATATGATTTAGCCAGAACCTGTTAGGGCTCATATTTTACCTTGATATACAGGCATTCATGCTGCATACCGGGTATAGCTCGATTCAGTTTCAGATTGGAGTTATTGAACGATTTTCAAAACCAAAATTTTGGAATTTTTGAAATATTTGTTTTCTACTTAGGTCATTTCAGCTGCTGATTTTCGTATGATGATATGATTTAGCCAGAATCTGTATGAGCTCATATTGTAGCTAGATATACAGGCTTTCATGCTGCATACCAGGTATAGCTCGATTCAATTTCAGATTGGTATTATAGAACAATTTTCCAAATTAAGATAATTTTTTAAATATTTGTTTGCTACTTAGGTAATTTCAGCTGCTGATTTTCGTATGATGATATGATTTAGCCAGAACCTGTTAGGGCTCATATTGTACCTAGATATACAGGCATTCATGCTGCATACCGGGTATAGCTCGATTCAATTTCAGATTGGAGTTATTGAACGATTTTCAAAACCAAAATTTTGGAATTTTTGAAATATTTGTTTTCTACTTAGGTCATTTCAGCTGCTGATTTTCGTATGATGATATGATTTAGCCAGAACCTGTTAGGGCTCATATTGTACCTAGATATAAAGGCATTTATGCTGCATACCAGGTATAGCTTGATTCGATTTCAGATTGGAGTTATTGAACGATTTTTAAAACCTAAATTTTGGAATTTTTGAAATATTTGTTTTCTACTTAGGTCATTTGAGCTGCTGATTTTCGTATGATGATATGATTTAGCCAGAATCTGTTTGGGCTCATATTGTAGCTAGATATACAGGCTTTCATGCTGCATACCAGGTATAGCTCGATTCAATTTCAGATTGGTATTATAGAACAATTTTCCAAATTAAGATAATTTTTTAAATATTTGTTTGCTACTTAGGTAATTTCAGCTGCTGATTTTCGTATGATGATATGATTTAGCCAGAACCTGTTAGGGCTCATATTTTACCTAGTTATACAGGCATTCATGCTGCATACCGGGTATAGCTCGATTCGATTTCAGATTGGAGTTATTGAACGATTTTCAAAACCAAAATTTTGGAATTTTTGAAATATTTGTTTTCTACTTAGGTCATTTCAGCTGCTGATTTTCGTATGATGATATGATTTAGCCAGAACCTGTTAGGGCTCATATTGTACCTAGATATAAAGGCATTTATGCTGCATACCAGGTATAGCTTGATTCGATTTCAGATTGGAGTTATTGAACGATTTTCTAAACCTAAATTTTGGAATTTTTAAAATATTTGTTTTCTACTAAGGTCATTTCAGCTGCTGATTTTCGTATGATGATATGATTTAGCCAGAATTTGTTAGTGCTCATTTTGTAGCCAAATATACAGACTTTCATGCTGCATACCAGGTATAGCTCGATTCGATTTCAGATTGGAGTTATTGAACGATTTTCAAAACTTAAATTTTGGAATTTTTGAAATATTTGTTTTCTACTTAGGTCATTTCAGCTGCTGATTTTCGTATGATGATATGATTTAGCCAGAACCTGTTAGAGTTCATATTGTAGCTAGATATACAGGCTTTCTTGTTGCATACCAGGTATAGGTCGATTCGATTTCAGATTGGAGTTATTGAACGATTTTTAAAACCTAAATTTTGGAATTTTTGAAATATTTGTTTTCTACTTAGGTCATTTGAGCTGCTGATTTTCGTATGATGATATGATTTAGCCAGAATCTGTTTGGGCTCATATTGTAGCTAGATATACAGGCTTTCATGCTGCATACCAGGTATAGCTCGATTCAATTTCAGATTGGTATTATAGAACAATTTTCCAAATTAAGATAATTTTTTAAATATTTGTTTGCTACTTAGGTAATTTCAGCTGCTGATTTTCGTATGATGATATGATTTAGCCAGAACCTGTTAGGGCTCATATTTTACCTAGTTATACAGGCATTCATGCTGCATACCGGGTATAGCTCGATTCGATTTCAGATTGGAGTTATTGAACGATTTTCAAAACCAAAATTTTGGAATTTTTGAAATATTTGTTTTCTACTTAGGTCATTTCAGCTGCTGATTTTCGTATGATGATATGATTTAGCCAGAACCTGTTAGGGCTCATATTGTACCTAGATATAAAGGCATTTATGCTGCATACCAGGTATAGCTTGATTCGATTTCAGATTGGAGTTATTGAACGATTTTCTAAACCTAAATTTTGGAATTTTTAAAATATTTGTTTTCTACTAAGGTCATTTCAGCTGCTGATTTTCGTATGATGATATGATTTAGCCAGAATTTGTTAGTGCTCATTTTGTAGCCAAATATACAGACTTTCATGCTGCATACCAGGTATAGCTCGATTCGATTTCAGATTGGAGTTATTGAACGATTTTCAAAACTTAAATTTTGGAATTTTTGAAATATTTGTTTTCTACTTAGGTCATTTCAGCTGCTGATTTTCGTATGATGATATGATTTAGCCAGAACCTGTTAGAGTTCATATTGTAGCTAGATATACAGGCTTTCTTGTTGCATACCAGGTATAGGTCGATTCGATTTCAGATTGGAGTTATTGAACGATTTTTAAAACCTAAATTTTGGAATTTTTGAAATATTTGTTTTCTACTTAGGTCATTTGAGCTGCTGATTTTCGTATGATGATATGATTTAGCCAGAATCTGTTTGGGCTCATATTGTAGCTAGATATACAGGCTTTCATGCTGCATACCAGGTTTAGCTCGATTCGATTTCAGATTGGTATTATAGAACAATATTCCAAATTTAGATTATTTATTAAATATTTGTTTGCTACTTAGGTAATTTCAGCTGCTGATTTTCGTATGATGATATGATTTAGCCAGAACTTGTTAGGGCTCATATTGTAGCTAGATATACAGGCTTTCATGCTGCATACCAGGTATAGCTCGATTCAATTTCAGATCGGTATTATTGTACAATTTTCCAAATATAGATTATTTTTTAAATATTTGTTTGCTACTTAGGCAATTTCAGCTGCTGATTTTCGTATGATGATATTATTTAGCCAGAACGTGTTAGGGCTAATATTGTAGCTAGATATACAAGCTTTTATTCCGCATACCAGGTATAGCTCGATTCAGTTTCAGATTGGTATTATTTAACGATTTTCAAAACCCAAATATCTTTAATTATTAATTTTTAGTTATGATTTTATACTTTTTAAAGGTAATTATGGTAGTTTACACATTTCTGAAGCCCCCTGCAATACGTTTGTTGAAGTTTTCAGGCGATTTCAGGTCGTAACCACGTTGGCTGCTAACTTCACAAAAAATACCATCTTTATTTGGTCGTATTATAGGCAGCTAAGTTTGGCTGCCAACTTCACACCGGTATCTTACCATCCTTATCTTAGCTAAGAAATTATGACAGCATCCCGAAGTCATGAAATCTTTCCTAGAATCAGGAATATGACTCACCTGAATACCTGGCAATATTTTGTACTAATATTTTAGATTACTCTCTTTTATCAGAACTCCCCCGACGACTACCGCAAAGCCACTACCTACCTCTGCGACGCGAATATTCACTTCCATAGATACGCTCTCGATGAGGAGAAAGACATCCGAGTTGTCGTAAAGGGCATCCCCAAGGAGATTCCCTTCCTGGCAATCCATAACGACCTCCTCACCCAAGACCTCCCTGTTCTTTCGGTCAGCCGGATGTACAACGGCAGGACCAAAGAACCCTACGACATGGTGCTGGTCACCCTTACGAATACCCAGGAAGGGAAGAAAATTTGGACTACCAAATCTATTCTCCATCTCTCCGGCCTCGACTTCCAAGTCCCTCACAAAAAGTCCATTCCAGGACAGTGTCATCGTTGCCAGCTATACGGACACTCTGCCCGCTACTGCTACGCACCCTTCAGGTGCGTGAAGTGCGCGGGCGATCATAGCACCGCGGAGTGCCTTCGTAAGAAGGACGACCCTACTCTCCCCAGTTGTGTCCTCTGTGGCACTCAGGGCCATACCGCGAATTATCGCGGCTGTCCCAAGGCCCCTAAGGCCAAGAAACCCTTACCGTCTCGCTCAAAAGCAGCTGGCCCTAAGCCAAAACCTGCCCAACCCCGCCAGGTGTCAAAATTCGTTGACGCCCCTGTCCCACTGACTAATGCATGGTCAAATCCGCCCAGCACTCCTCAGGCGTCTCAGCCGCTCCCACCCGCCCCTGCGCCATCTCCCGCTCATGCCAAGACCCAGGCCCACCCTGCCCTTCCGCCCAAGCCCTCCACCTCCAAACGATCCGCCCCTGGCTCCTCCAGCCCGAAAGCGGATCTACTCCTCCTCGCTGAAATTGCGATGTCGGTTAACCTCGACGAGGTTCGACATGTAGCCCAGAAGGTCCGGGAGAACCATAATCTCATCGACATCCTCGATGAGCATTATAGGCTCTTCGGTGCACTACAGCGCTTCGCCCCCAACGTCCTTAGGAACCAACATGCATAGTACACCTAAACGTGTTAGACCCCGCTCCCTTTCGTTGGCATGGTTTAATGCCAACGGCATCACCACCGAATCAAGGGACCAGCGTCCCTTGATTCGGCACTTCCTCTCAACCCACCAGGCCGATGTTATGCTAGTGAACGAGACCTTTCTAAAACCCAGCAAGAGGGATCCCAGGATCGCAAACTACTCGCTCGTTCGTAATGATAGGACTACCACCATAAAAGGTGGTACTCTCATCTATTACAAAAGGTCCCTTCACTGCATTCCCATCGACACCCCTTCTCTCTCAGCAATGGAAGCTTCCTGTTGCCGCCTTTCGATGACCGGTCATCAACCCATTACCCTAGTATCCTGCTACCTCTCCGGTAATAAGACTCTCCTCAGGAGTGACCTCGAGGCTCTTCTCTCTCTCGGAAGCGCAGTCATTCTGGCTGGCGACTTCAACAGCAAGCACATTTTATGGGGCTGCAACACGACCAATACGAAGGGAAACCTTCTAAACTCCCTCTCTGACGACCTCAACTTTGACATAGTTCCTCCCAGTACTCCGACCCACTTTCCCCTGAACTTGAACTACAGACCTGACGTACTCGACTTAGCGCTTCTAAAGGGCGTGACCCTCCAGTTACGCACATTGGAAGTACTACACGAACTCGACTCTGACCACCGACCCGTCCTCATGCATTTAGGCCCCGATCCGACTGACAGACCTCCTCTGACTAAGACCGTGGTCAACTGGAAGCACTTAGGCGATGCCCTGAAAGCTTGTAGTTCCCCTGACTTGGACAGAATCCCTGACGACATTGTTACCCCTGACGACATCTCTACCTCCATTGACGCTCTCACTAGCCACCTCCGCACCACCGTTGGTGAGGCCTCAAAGCAGGTTCCAGCCGAGGGAGACCAACGCTGGGCCCTGCCTGAGGACGCGAGGGACCTACTGAGAGCGAAACACGCTGCCACTAGGGCATTCGATCGAGCTCGCACCGAGGATAACAGAGCCACTCTGCGGTATTACGAACGTGCCGTAAAAAACCGCATGAGTGAACTCCGTAATCAACGGTGGGATGACTTACTCTCGGGGATCGAGCCATCCCACCTGGCATTCTGGCGGCTGACTAGATCCCTGAAATCAGACTCTGTTACGACTATGCCCCCTCTCACCCGACCTGACCTCCCCCCCGCGTTTGACGACGAGGAAAAGGCCGAATGCCTGGCCGACAGCCTCGAAACGCAGTGCAGCCCCAGTTTAGAACATGTCGACCCTGCTCACCTCGATAAGGTGAACAGTGAAGTCGAATACAGATCCTCACTTCCCCCCTTTGATGAACTCGAGCCTGTCACAGCTTCCGAGGTTGAGTCGATTATTAAAGGCCTCCACACCAGGAAAGCTCCAGGTGCGGACGGCATCAGTAACAAAGTGCTCAAGCACTTCTCCATTACGCTAGTTCACCTTCTAGTTAGCATCTTCAATGCGGCCATCGCCAATTGCATTTTCCCCGACGCGTGGAAATCCGCCGACGTCATCGGCATCCACAAACCCGGCAAGAAGGCTTCCGAGCCCTCTAGCTACCGTCCCATTAGTCTCCTCAGTACCCTGGGCAAGGTCTACGAGCGCGTCCTTCTGAAGCGCATCTGGTCCTGTGTCAAAGACAACAACCTCCTCCCTGATGAACAGTTCGGCTTTAGAGCCAGACACTCTTGCGTCCAACAAGTACACCGCATCACGGAGTACGTCCTAGAAGGTTTCAACAAGAAACCCGGCCATGGTTACACCCACAAGCCGATCCCCCAAGGGACTGTAGCGGTGTTCCTCGACGTCACGAAAGCTTTCGATAAAGTCTGGCACAACGGGCTGATATACAAGCTGTATCAGCTCGGGCTGCCAGACCGTCTTGTACTCATAATACAAGACTTTCTCAGGGCTCGAAGCTTTCGATACCGCGTCGAGGGACAACGCTCCTCCCCCCCACGACATCGGCTCCGGAGTCCCTCAGGGCTCCGCTGTGGCCCCGATTCTCTTCTCGCTTTTCACCTGTGACATCCCCCGCACCCCCAAAGTGGAGCTTGCTCTCTTTGCCGATGACACCGCCCTCTACACCAGAGGGTGGAACAAGGTCATTCAGCTAGCCCACCTTCAACGAGCCCTCAATCTCCTCGGAGACTGGTTCAAGAAGTGGGCTATCACCGTTAACCCCGATAAAAGTGCAGCCGTGTACTTTCATCCGTTCAAAAGACCTCCTTCTAAGCATATCACGCTCAACGGCCAGCCCATCCCATGGGCTACCGAGACCAAGTATCTCGGTGTGACCCTTGATCGTCGACTCACGTTCTCTAAGCATATCCAGATAGTTCGCAACCGAGCAGCCTTCTTCTTAGGCCGGCTCACTCCCCTTCTCAACGAGCGTAGTAAATTGTCCCTTAGAAATAAGGTTACAATTTACAAAACTTGTATTCGCCCAGTCATGACGTACGCCTCCGTGGCGTTCGCTCATGCCTCCAGCATAGATCTAGAGAAACTCCAAGTCATACAAAATAGATTCATCCGCAGAGCAGTCGGTGCTAGCTGGTTCATGCGAAACTCCGACCTGCACTGCGATCTCGAACTCCCCTCCATCCGTCAGTACATTAAGTACGCTTCGCGCCGCTATTTCGATGCGACCCCCCACCATCCCAATCCACTCATAGTCCAAGCCTCGAACTATACGACAGACACGACAGACCCACCCCCCTTCCGTAGACGCCCCAGACACGTCTTGGGCGACCCGGACGACCCCATAGCCGTCATCACCTCGGCGGCGCTGGGCTCGCCTGATCCGACCACTCCTAGCAACAAGAAGTATTCCGTCTTTGGTATAGGCGCCGGTTACCAAAGGCACACAAACACGCACCCACCTCGCCGGCGAGGTCGAGGACTCCCCAGATCTGTCAGAAGATCTGTTAGATTCTCTCCAAGTAGTCAACCAGATCAACCTACTAGGGCCCCAGGGCATACCCCTTCTGGGGTGCCAGGGCAAGTCTGACCCCGCTCCCGGCGACGGCCAAGCCGAGGTTCGTACCGTCTGCGGTGCCCTTGAGCTAGTCGCCTTTAACCTAAACCTAGGCCGAGCGCCGTTTGCGCTTGCCTAAAGTCCGGTGACGCTGTAGAGGCCACCTGAGGCCAACAGCATAGTCATTCATAAAAAAAAAAAAACTTTTATCAGTAGATTTGCCCAAAAAAATCGTTTCTATAAGATTTGTACTAAAAAACCCACTAGACCATATGACCAATGGACACAGATCATCATTGTATGTAAATAGGTCTCAACGTACATTTTCGGTAGAAAACTGTTCATTTCGGTATAACGGTAGGAAAAAAACAAAATGGGTAAGTTCGAGACCGCTGCGAGGTGTCTGGATAATAGTTAATGGCTCTGTGGGTATATTACAAACTAAATACATCCAAAAGTCATGTACGTAAAGCCGCTGGCCCACTGCAGCGCACGCTGTGCACGGCCACGCGGCGCATTTTGCCTGCGTAGGTTAATTTGTTTGACAACGTGGGACTACGTTTCTACTGCAGCACATACTATACATGAATATTAAGACACTGCCCAAAGACAAAATCCGTAAAATTTCCTGTTTTTCATCGCACAATTACGGAATATACATTACTGATACACACTTGGAAAAAATACAGTGCATAGTTAAGAGTTTACAAAAAAGACTTACTTATGTAACAATATTGTACAAAATCTATCAGGCATCTTGAGAAAAAAGCACGTAAATAAAACATCAGAAAAAAATCTATTGTTTTGCACTTCTTAATATTTTGAGAGACAACAACTACTTATAGTTTTTGTAATTAGAAAAAAGCAAATTTACTAAAGTAAAAACATATCTATAATTTTTTCTCTAATCTGGGTTCCATTATTTTTAAACAAAATAATACTGCGAAAAATGTAGACATTAAAATCAACTATAACTATCATCATGCTGGGTACGCTGCCGGCTGGTAGTGGGTTTAAGATTTGAATTGTCTCTAAACTTTCATCGGTCTGGATACAATCCTTTTGTGTTTTTGTTGTGTAGTAGGCTAAGTAGTCTTTGTAGTTTGTTGTAGTTAATAAAGGCTTTTGCCTATAAAAAACTAACATCAAACGAATCGCAATATTGAACTTTATTTTGTTGCGATAAAAAATACCAAAAAGTTTGCTGTTGCAGCGTCTTAACCCAACGACTACGTACAATTGTAGCGCAAGTGTGCATCCCTACGAACGCCCGTCCCACTTTCCCTAGTGAAGTTACCTACGCACGCTTGCGTGTAAAAGCCACACATGTAACAATGATGTCATTAGTCTCGTATTCGTGCGTAGCGTGCTTGAGGGTTGCAGTTCCAAAGCGAAGCTAGACGCACGTGCGAAGCCTCTCCGTGTGCAGCAGTGGGCTAGCGGCTTCAAGCAATGCTTGAGGGTTGCAGTTCCAAAGCGAAGCTAGACGCACGTGCGAAGCCTCTCCGTGTGCAGCAGTGGGCTAGCGGCTTCAAGCAACCTAACGTTTCCACCGCATGGCAAGGTTTTGATCTGTCGAGGGGCGCACGCTCTTTGCTCGCTAATTGAAACGGGCCGTCAGAGACGGCGGCGACCTAAAACGAAAGAAGCCTACTGTTGTTACTCGAACGAACTGTTATCTTTATTAATTGTTATATCACATACATGTAACTTATATCTCTATTGTATTTACAACCGACTTTAAAAAAGGAAGTTCTCAAATTGACTGTGTTTTTTTTGTATATGTATGTTACGCGATCATTCCGTCAATTTTGATTTTGAAATTTCAATCGATTTTGATGATTCTTATTTGAGGTTCATTAGTTTGGTTTTAAATCAAAACTACTGGAATAAATAACTGGAAAAGTCAATCAGGTATTCCCAAAATTTGTTTTAATTTCTAGTGTTTTTCCGCTGTAATATCGTTTCGAGTACTTATAGGATGAAGGGACACACTAAAATCTACTGTAACTATCAACTTTAATTGAAATTGATCCTAACCTGAAACAAAAAATTAATTAAACCTGAAACAAAATGTCAATTAAACCTGAAAGCAATTTATTAATAAATTCTGAAAACAAATAAGATTTTAAGCTGTTTCAATGTAATATTTTCCTGAAACAAAATAATGATGATCAACCTGTAAATTGATAATAATTATTAACATACAAAAATAATATGATCAATAAGTAATAAAACAAAAATAATAAAATTGGGAATTTATTAATAACATAATTTTAGACGCAGCGCCGGAAGACGCAGCGTAGGTAGGTGACCTCCGACTAGCTGGACCGACGTCATTGTTAAAAGTCGTCTACAAAGTCCATGAAGTCTTGGATTGTATACTAAGCTTTTTCTTTTTTTTAAAGTTAAAGTTTGTCTTTTAGTTTATTTCTGAAAGAATTATCTTTTCGTTATTTTTAAGATTGTCTGGTATTTTATTATTGTAACTTTACTAGCTGTGCCCGTAAGTATTTTGTACGCTGAACAGTCAAAGCTTTGTACTTTCTATGTTTATCAGTCGAAGTTTTATTCTATAGGCTTTGATACAGAGTTCACATTTCAATGCTATGCTTTTAGCGTTTGATTGAGTGTGTAAAGCGTTACGGAATTTGTCGTTTAATCGATAATAGTTAATTAAGCGAAACGTGTCTAGTTTTAATCATGCGACGGATTACCCGCATTGCAAAATGACTGGATTGCAGCTGATAAGCTGTCTCTCGTGCGATTAGTTACTAAAATTACTATAGGGACAATTTCGTGCATCGCGGCTGATTGCAGCTGCGTGCGGCCGAGGCCATTGCGTCAATACTAGCACTATTAAATTATTTTTGTATTTTGAGATAAAAACAACAGCATTGATTACATTTACCTCACACAATAATACAGAAAATAAAAATAACAGACATAATTATGCAGAAACAACAATTGCATAAATATATGTAATGTCAGGTTTAAATGCCAAATAAAAAAAAAATAAAAAATTTCTAAATGTCAAATAAAATAATTATAGTAACAATTTCCTAATGTCAAAATAAAAATAATATTCAGTTTGTGAACGCTATGAAAATGTAAGGCGCCGATTTCGAGGTCTGCGACAGACGCGTGCGGTCAACGACAGAAGCGGCGCCATACATTTTCACTGTGCTTGTATTGACTCATTGGCCGCACGCGGCTGCTATAAGCCGCGATGCACGAAAGTACCCTTGTAAAATACTACTATAGTTCGAATAGTTATTAGGAAACTTCCTTTTAAGCGCTTAAGTGCTTCTAAAGTACTTTTCTGCCAAGAACAGCTGAGGTAATTCCAGAGTAGTTCAAAAAAAACGTGAATAGGTGCCTCTTATGCAAGCGTGCTTCATCTTCTATCGCATCATCACTTTCCATGAGCTGAGAGCATGGTTAAACGCATGCATAGTTAGTAAAAAAATACTTTAGTTGTAACTGTAGTTTCTTACTGTAAGCTTTAAAAACATAGAAAAATCCAAAGTGTGAAAACACTTCATAATAAAAATATTCTATAGTTGTATAGTTTAGATTTGTTTTTTTTTAATATGACTCTTATTTTTTTTTTATAGGTTTGGGTTTGTTGTATAGTTTAGATTAGAAACTATTATAATAGTTGTTTTAATCGATGACATTTAAAAATAACGCAATCAACTTATACTTTATCCAGCGCAATAATTATTCAAATCATAAGAACACCGCCAATCACCAGCTCAATGCTTGTCAAGCATTAGAAAAATCACACAAGTGGAACAAATTTCAATAATTCAATTTTAGTAACAAAACTTTTGTCATTAGTAAACTGAAAAAAAAACCAGCTTATTTAAATAAATACAACCTTGCTTTTGTTTTAATTTTCAATCAAAATATACCAGTGAAATTACTGGGTATGAAGAGCTTTAACATCTAATATCTCAGGGTGACGAGCGCAGTGCAGTGCAGCGCAAGATTGTGTTCGCAAGTTCACAATTCTAGCACTGCTACTGTTAGTGGCAGGCGTGACGCTTACCATTAGGTGAACGTCTTACTCGTCTCGTTATTTGATAGTATTAAAAAAAAACATCATTGGTTAAACTAAAAAAAGTAAGAATACTTTTTTCCATCCCACTGGATGGACCATGCTACTATGCCAGCGGCCCAGAGCCTCGCTCCGTTACTTCAAGGAGCTGGGTTGGCCCGGGTAGTCGCTGGCGGGGGAAATGCTCAATACACCAATAGATTTCTTTAATACCCCCCAAGCGGGACGTCAGTGCAGGACTTATCTCCCAACACCGAATAAGAATAAGAACTATTCTTACTTTTCCTAGGCCGGTAATGCCGAGATCCATTAGTAGGCCCCTTCTATCCAAAGACTTTTTATTTCTCAATTGTAACAGTTGTAAACGGAGTGATAAAAAGTGCAGCCTAGCTGGCAGGGTTGCCAGTAATTAAGATTTACCTGTACCTATTTATATCAAAAACTCAGCAATCCGTTCAGACTCTAGCCAAAGACAAGAGAAACTAGACTTTGTAGAAATGACGTCTTTGTAGGCTGAGTACTTTTTAAATCTGAATCATAATATCAGCTTTTTTTAAATTGTAATATTTGAAGACAATAGTCTGAAGAAAAAAGTTTAAGTTCAACCTGAAAACGATTCTGTTTAAAAAAATATATATAAGTAATTTTTGCCCAAGCGAAGCGAAGGTCTTTAAGTCACGTCAACGATTGTGCGTGTATGGTGTTCGACCATAACTTGCGAACCTTTGATCCAATCTTCACAAAATTTTGTAAGAAAATAGCTGATAACCCTGTATGGCCTATCAGCTATTTTCATCTATTTTAAGCGGAATATGAGCTTGATCGGCTAAGTAAAATTTTATAATTAGTTGTCCTATCATTGTATCAATCCTATTGAAGAATCAACTGTCTCCCATAGTACAGGGTCATCCTAGTTTGGGAGACAGGGACTCCTGTGTTATTATTCTACAACTATATAGTATTTTTGTATTTTTCCCTCCTTTTTCTAATTATATAAACAATTGTTAAAACATATAAATACCTATATAATAATGTAATCTATAATTACCTACCTACCAAAATTGTAATATCCTAAGGTTTTTGGTTTATGTTAATGTAATATTAGCTGTAGTTTCTTCATTTGGAAATAAAGAATTATTATTATATTATTATTATATTATAATAGTAGATTGTGTAGAGTGTATGTGTGAGTGTGATTCCGAGGTGGACACTCTACTTTTTATCACCCTCTATGAGAAAATAAGTAAGTGTACCTTATGAATAAGAATACTTAGTACCTACCTAAGCTACATTTATTTCATTCTCACTACTTGAGGAAGATCACTCAGTTAAAATAAAATTTAGTACAATCCGAATTTGAGTAAACAATTACGAACGATAATGGCGGAATGCATTTCGCGCGTTTTTTTTTTTACATACTTCTTTTTAGTTTTCTCGCGAGCCTTCCTTTATCATACAGCCTGTTACTTTTTCATACAATGTTCGTGGTTGATTTCTTTGGTAATTGGAACTTTTACTAACAATATCCACATTACAAATCACTTTTCGTCCCTAGGACAGATAATAGTTATTTTGTTCTATTTGCGAGGAACAAATTGGCTCTTTGAATAGATGTGATAAAAATATAAAATTTATAATACTATAAGAATCACTGTCCTGACTGACTAAATTTATACTTAATTCAGAAATTTAACACCTTTTTCTGGCCAATATTAAATAGGCCAGAAAAAAGGGGAGGGTTGATATTTAAAATCATAATAATACTTATAGTATTTTGGAACGTCGTCGGCGTTGATTCTTTTCGTAAGCGTGTCACACAGTTGTGGGGTGAAACGCCTAGCCTGCCATCAATATTGATAACGATACGTGATTGTTGTGATTGCGACATGGAACTCAAAATATCTGCACAAATCATCGTCTAACACGCAAGCCCAAAATTCTCCTATACAAACCTATTTCCTAAACAATACCTCAATTTTTAACCCCAAACTACGCAATCGACGGTCGTTTATTTGACAAATAATCCGGGTTTTTGTCCGGGCGTACTGTCCGAGTATATCTCACATACAGGGGGTAACGTAATAAAATATTTGGTAAAATAAGTTTGTTGTGATATTTTTTGAAGTATTTTTTTTTACGGTACTTTATAATCGCATTTTATTTTAACTCAATGAGATAAATAAAGACAAAGCCGCTAAATACGATCGGTCTTGTGACGACGACAGGGATAAGTTCTATTTTCTAGGTAATCCGCCATAGTACCGAAAATTTTGTGAAAACTACAACAATAATGATCGGATAGACGGACGGACAGACAGGTAGACTTGGTAGCCCTAATAATAATACAGTTATATTCCATTTGGGTACGAACTACGCAACCCTAAAAAGAAGTTTCTATACACCCATTACACTGTTTTAATTGTCAAACATTTTCAATCGTCTAAAGCTACTGTGCTAGGGGTACTGATTCCAGCATTAAAAACATAATAATTATGATCGTATGCTTCGTTTCTGATTTAAAGTGACGGTGTGAATTAATAAATAAATAAATAAATATTGGGGGGACATTTATTACACACAGCGCCATCTAGCCCCATACTAAGCAAAGCTTGTATCATGGAAACCAGAAAGCTGATAGAATACTTATATAAATTTTTTTTTCGTAAATACATACTTATAATACATACTACACCCAATGGAGCACAAATGCCGGAAATGTTAACAATAATAAAATTATTTATTATAAATAATTGAAAAAAATACTTGCTAGAATTTTAGGATTTAAGAAATTATACAGCTATTCAAAAAAAATATTTTTATTAAAGTTTTTAAAATACGATATTATGAAACTGACACACACATTGCTCTAACAACAATATACTAATGTTGGGTCGAAGGACAAACTTACCATTGTAGTTGATAAAAAATACTTCCTTACATTGATAAATACTTCACAATTAGATTCTCTAACTGCAAACGTAAGATCGTAATAGCTAAAATATTCTTTTAAATCCTGCAAATTACCAATTTACAGGTTTTTCCCTTAGTGCTAGTGAGTGAGTACTTACGTATTTAATATTAATTACAGCTCGATACGTCCAGTCGTTCCTGACAAAAAAGGATCTTGACAGACAGACAGACGGCCAACGAAGTGGTCCTATATGGTAACTAGGTACGGAACCCTAAATTTTTTATAAAATTGAAATTGTGGGACAAAACGCGTTTATGTAACACTCTGTATAATAATGTCCGGGTTACGACGAGTCGTATTGTACGTATACGCGTGTACCCTGGTAATGGTGGACCATCACGCTGATGGACCCGATCATGGGACGGACATGTATCGGTTTTGACAAGTTTTTACCCGACCCGGATGTAATGTGTTATATACATTGGTAGAGTTTGAGTGGGTTTAGGAAATGAGGATTTCAATTTATGAGATTATGGTCTCAGTGTAGTAAAATAAAATAAAATAAATAAATGTCGGTCGACATTTCACACAGCGCCATCTAGCCCCGAAATAAGCAAAGCTTGCAATATAGAAACCAGATAGCTGATAGAATATACTAGTTTTTTTTGTAAATACTACACCCAGACAACTGAACAAACATCTATGTTCGTCACATAAATGTTTGCCCTGGGTGGGGACCAAACCCAGGGCTACAGCTTTGAAGGTATACAAGCTACCAACTGAGCTTTAAGGTCAAGCAGGCAAGCAGGTGGTTGTGGAGAAATCGAATTTATTATAAGTTATTTCATAGGCTAGGCATTTGACTATAGCTTACCTGATGTTAAGTGACAGTATAATTGTATTCACACCTGGCCTGAAATGGGAACTAGCTCTCAAATGACGTTACCGGAACTTACCGTTAGCGTTGACTGACTATTAGGTTACTTGGCACAGTTGGCTACACAGCTAGGGATGTACACAAATCGATATCCGGACCAGCGGAGACGGAGCAAAAAGCACTACCATCAATTAAAATGAAACTCGGCCACCTGTCTAGGGAGGAGAATGTCGATAATTTTTCACCTTGAATAGTCAATAATTTATAGTCAGTCTTAAGTTGGCAGAGTTTATTTCTTTCGGTAAGAATTGCCTTTTTATAGGTCTGTGGGGACATTAAAATTATAATTAAAATATTAAAAGTGGGTAATATTTAGTTTTTTGTCTAGTTCAAAATTCATTTTCACTAATAATATTATACATATATAAATTCGAAAATAAACTCTTTATTTCTGTCTGCCTGTTGGTTACCTTTTCTCTATCATACGGATTAGCCAATCTCGATGAAATTTATCATAGAGATAGCAGAAACTCTGGGAAAAGACATTGGCGATATTTTGACGTTAATATTAACATCGTTTCTCTTTAAATTCTCTCCATGCCAAGGTTGCCTGTAAGAGATTGCTCTTAGTGAGAAATCTGCCAGTTGTTGCACTAGTTTTAAATGAAACTTTGATAATGATCATATCTTGTTTTTAAATACAATTGTTATAATGTGGTAAAAAGTAAGTTCGTATAGGCTGAGTGGGCCAGCCATAGTGTCAGAGTTAATGTGCCGCCTGAAAGCCTAAAATAATATGGTTAAGCTGCAACCACAAAATTACAACCACATAATTAAAAAAAATACTCGTGTAAAGTAAATAATATTATGCAGAGTTGGGGGAACAACAGGCTATTGATAACACGAAATGTGTTACAAAAATATATCAATAAAATTTATTTTTAAATACCCTAATACTCTGTACTTACTAGAATGATATTACATTGCAAATCAAATTTAATTCTCTGCTTAGTTCTATCGATAAAAACTACACGCCACACCAACAGTAACTAGTGAAGTGACATGGTTCGAAACTTTGTTTTGCCGATGTGGATTGTGGAGTGCTTTCCAATTTGGACTGAATTGATTTAGTTTTTTGTTTGTTTCGAATTGAACTGCGAGTAAACATTTAAGCCAAATAAGAGCGCAGTTCATAATAATACGTTATGTACTTCAACGCAAGTTTGCGTAGTAACAGTAAATAAAATATATCCTAATGATTTACTGATGATAATTACAGTAGGTATATTATGATGTGGCGATAATAGATCAGTGGTGTTATGAAATTCAGCGTTGCAGTTGTGGGTTCCTATTCTATACAATTTATATTACGGCGGTCTTTAAAATGCTCTTCTATTTCATAGACAGTGTTATTTTTATGGCTTTAGTTGTAATGATACAAACAAGACGCCCACGTGATGGTAAGACAAAATGCATGTCCAAATGTCCATGACTATATTGCGTTTATATCTTTGAGCTAAGAAACAAAGTCGATAGCTTTACTGCATAAGCGGACAGTGAAAAAGCGCTAATCACTCTTTATGCTATTTATATAGGCGTAAAGATGAATTTTGAAGCTTTAAGTGGACATTTCTTAACTTGGCATACCATATACGGATTATGGCTAAGCGATAATCATACTTAGTTTGCTACGGTGAAACGAGTTGATTTCGATAATAACTTTATCGACACTTTCCCCACACTATTCAATCAGCCGACTGCTGGTCAACTCTTCCAATTAATTAGCCAACAGCCCAGTGGGTTCTTTACGAGAAATAAAGCCCAGCATTTGCTGTTTTTTAGAGTTCCGTTACGTATAATAAAAATAAAATGGAGCCTTCATAGGATTACTTTATTTTATCTAAGTACTGGCAGCGCTCTGAGGTTTCAACCGCTGTCCTGTGGGAACCATGCACTTATTTTCCGGGATGAAAAACGCGTTTTATATTAATACAGTTTATTTGCTATCCCCTTTCCGAAATCACTTAAATCCGTTGTTGTCGTTACAGCACACAATGAAGAATTTGTTACAAATTATATATACACACACGCATATACACAATAAAAAAAAGGATCCCTCAAAATATTTTTCGATGGTTATAATTATTTTCTTTAGTTAAAAATTGCTGAAAAAATATGAAATGACAGAGACATAGGTATATGACTACACTAGACCTAGACGATATAAAAAAAAATTGCTCTAGTGGCATCATCCAGGAAGAAAATATGGTAATAGAAATAGAAAAGACTTTATTTGTGACAAAAAAATAGCACACGCAAAAACAAAAGAAATTCAGACAATTAAACACAACATATTAAAGAAATTAAACCTAAACATAGTACGTTTGTTTTGAGACATTGCAGACCGGATTCCCTCTTAACTGTGTAATTATTGCAAGCTGTTATAGAGAGGCACTTTCACTAGAAAAAAAACTACTGCCTCGTCAAATAATGTTCTATTTTTTATTTATTTATTATTAATAATTATAACAATTAACAATTATATGAAATTATGCGTCCGACTCCGGACAAGGAATACCGTTTCCCGGAGCCGGTCCAGAGTATTTGGTCCAAAATATATTTTAGTAAAACAATTACCTACTGATCATAAAAATGCATACAGAACCCTAGGCAAACACGTTTTAGGGACTTAAATAGATACGTCTTCTCATTTTTATTTTAGAGTTCCGCACGGAAATCGTAAAGAAATATTCATCAAAGGATAAGTTTAAAAAAGGATTTTTTCGAGTTGTTGGTTTTCCTGACTGAGATTTAAGATCAAGGAAAAAATAAACCAAGCTTTATAAGAATTAATTACGGCGTCCACTTTATTTTATAATTAAAAAGTGATTGCAAAAACACAACATCTTCTGTGTTTATACCTAATTTATTAGTGTGATGTGACTAATTATCTAGAGATATGGATATCTAGAGATTAAATTTGAAATTAGGTAATTTTATTTTTATTCTTCTTTATTTCATTTTATACTTGCTGGGTTGTTTTATTAAAAAAAAAACAACGAGCATAGAAATTTCAAAAATTTCAATGCTCTAAAAAAATATGCCTACCCTTTTTTTTATTTTCCTGCGGAACCTTTACAAATGTATTGAAGTCGTCACTGATAGTTTTCCACTTTCAAGTAGTTTCTCGCTCTCTGACTCTACAGCTTGCGACTGATTGCTAGTTGGCAGTAATTAAGTGATTTTGGTCGTCAGCTATTAGCTAGCACTAGCCTAGTGAAGAGTCGATGTGGTGGTGTGTGGTGGGAGAACCACAATGAATCCCTGGCTGAACCAGTAAGATATTTAAAAGATTAAAATATTTTTAATTCTAAATACACACAACCGCATGACACTTAAATAATAACAAATTCAGGAACTTTAATGAACTCAAAGACAGAAAAGGAAAATATTGAAATTCGCTGAAAACATTTTGAATTTATTTACGGAGTTAAAAATATCAGGAAATGCCAAAAATGTGTATAATATAGCTTAATCACCTGTCGAGAGAACGATGGTTACGGGTCGGTTACGGTGGTGAGCATTCTGCGATCCCCAAGCCGCCTGCTAAGCGTGGTGATAATGGTAAAGATCCCTCTTCGAGGCCTTCGTCTAGTAGTGGACGTCTCTGGGTGTAGAAGACCTGTCGAAGGCAGGCTTTTTTATACAATGATGTGTTAGACGAGCGATACGTTCGGCTGCTATTAAGCATCACGCTCTCCCCATAACAGTAGCAGTGGCCAAGGGCGGATCCAGGGGATCATGACCCCCATGACCCCCCCCCCCTGGGCTGGGTGTAGGTCGACCACTGATATTTTTTCTAGTTGTAATCGAATTGGAGACTGTCCTTACTAGACCGCGAGTCGACTCTATGACCCCCCCTCTGACTTAAAAGCTGGATCCGCCCTTGGCAGTGGCAGTATTGTCAACTTGCGAACAAAATCCTGCGCCGCACTGCACATTGCCCTTTACACGGATACATAGTAATGCTGGCACACTACTGTTAACTGCTTGGTGGTTGAATAACTGGCATAGGAGTGGAACTAGTAGAATAGAGTCCTACCACTACAATACAGGCCTAAGCCAAATAGTAGGATATCAAAGGCTGATGTGCCTGTATGTATCAACTCTTTATCCTGATGCGGTGCTAACTAATAA
The DNA here is from genome assembly GCA_905404285.2 of Erannis defoliaria. Lineage (NCBI taxonomy): Eukaryota > Metazoa > Arthropoda > Insecta > Lepidoptera > Geometridae > Erannis > Erannis defoliaria. The sequence goes on from FR990066.1 coordinate 16,249,302, forward strand.
TAGTTGTACACACTTTTTCGAAAGCGAAATTTTCAACTTAAACATAACTTACATCATATCTTGATAGTAACTTAACCGGTAAGTAAAAGAAGATACCCGATAGCTCGAAGTGGTCTAATGGACAAACGCATTAGCGCCCTCTATCAAACTTCAGAGCTGCAGTTTGGAAATTGATTTAAGTTAAAGTTAAGTCGACTTTTAGATGCTTGCATAGAGATGCGGGTTAAAAAAGTTTTTGATAGTAATTGCATCATTGCTTAACGTCAGGCAGGATGTAGTCAACAGAAAACTTATTATGAATAATACGTTTTTTTTTTAATCGTGTTCAATTTCGACTACTACCTTGATGACATCTTCATATTTTCCGGTTTTTTTCTAGCAATTTTGATAAAATGTATTGGGACCACTTCTAAATCACCTATCAAACAAAAAAAGAAACATCAAAATCAATTCGTAATTGGCGGAGTAATCGCGTAACATAACTACAAAAAAAAAAAACATACTGTCGAATTGAGAACCTCATTTTTTGAGGTCGGTTGATAAAATATATGGTACTGACCGAAGCTAAGCGAAGGTCTCTGAGTCTAAGGGGACTAGGTACTTATTCTAATACATTTTGGTGGTCTACCTTGTCTTGGTGTCTTTGGTCCACCGTCTTGCCTCCAGCTCACCAAGTGTCCTACCCATCTCTGCTCGAGTCTCGCTGTCCGTTTAGCAACGTCTTCGACCTTCGTTCGCCGTTAAATTTCCATGTTTGGTATACAGTTTGGCAGAAGTGAAAATGAGCCATGTATTGAAAATTTTAGTGTTTTTTCTACTTCTTAGGTAGAACGGCTGTCAAAACAATGTTGTAAAGCAATTGTTTGGAAAACCGCTGTCGCCAGTTTCACAGAAAATTGTATAGAAACTACGACGAAAGAATTACATTCATTGGTCGCGCATTTGAAGTAAAACGCTCAAAATTCCATTTTGCAACAGATTAAGTTTGATCTAATTACGATGCAATGTGGTTTGGTTTCCTACGAATCTATTTAAATTGTCTTTTTGAGTATTTTCAGTCTAAAACATGCATATTGGTAGAATTGTCATTAAGCGCATTTGCACTTAATGCCGGCTAGCGCTGCCCGTCACATTTCCGTTCTAGAAAGTGGTTATGCATGTGTTCGGTGGCATCCCACACAGGGAAACCTTGGAGAGATATATATTAGCGTGAAGTGTTACTTATCGATAAAACATTAAGTTAAAAGCTTTTCCTACTTTTTATGTAACTGTTTTTTATCTTCGTGTTACCATCAATCAACTTGTGAGTCATTAATTCATAATTGATTACTATTGATCGAAATAAATAGTGAATTTCTGTTATGGTTGATTTGACAGGTTTATGTTTCTTCTTTTATTATCTTTTGTAACAAAAATAAACCTGTAAAATATTAAGATTGATGAGTAATAATCATAATGGTGTTATTCTGAGAATATTCTAGAGCTGCGATAAGTATTTAGGTACTAATTCCAAAGAACACAGGTAGTAATTGAATCTTCACAAACTTCGTTTATATATCAACGATCTTATATGTTACATCGTTGTTATATATTATCTTTTTATCACTTGGGGAAGTGCTTGAAGAAATTTCTAGAATGAAAGAGGACGCAGCAGTCGTCTTTAAATTTTAAGTATGACAGTAATTTAATTACAGAAAAGTCAATAAAGAACCTTATGAACTCTTGCTAAAAAGTGGTTTATTATTTTGGAAAACACTAACACCGTGTTACCATAGTCCATAGTCCACTTAAAATTAATTTACAGTGATAAACGTAACGGTATTACAAAGCCGAAAGGAGGTCATTTTACTCATCATTGTGAACATTTAATAGGGTGCAGATCCTGAAAATCGCGGGAAAAAATCAGCACTTCCATACTTTTTTCTATAGAATGCATGTTTTTTTTCGCGACTTAATTGTTGGCCTTACAGCAAAAGTCGTTCTTAATTATGAGTACAATCACCTACTTACAGCTTAGTTATACCGTTACACGTATACTTGTATACTAAATTGATTAACCCATTAATCTCAATAATAATAACCTAAAGTGTCAATAAAAATTATAACAATGGCGTAATATTCTCATATTGTTGTTGTCAACATTATTTTTCTTCATAAACATAATACTTATCAATACTTAGCGTAGGCATTGAAGGAAAAAAACTCTAATCAGATTTAATAGTCTGGTAATGTTAATCCTAATAACAAAACTTATTATAATTCACTTGTAATTAAATGAACTTACAACTTTATCTCAATAAGGATTGATTGCTCGCTTAGGGTAAGGTAGAGAAAATTTACAGCGAAAAGATACTAGCTTGTGCGTTCCTTTTATAGTCTAGTTGTAACTGCAAATTAACTTAAGCTCCTTTGTTACAGGTGACGTCACAGCAATCAAGAAAATAACCATTTTCCACCGCCTTGGAACACGCAACAGATTACAATGACCAGATATTAATGACTGGCCATTAGAAGACGATCACGCAGCTACCACGGCAGTACCACCTTAACGATGTGACGGACATGACGTAAAACTGAACTTCTGAAAAAATGTTCGCGATCTCTGACAAATTCTGGGACAGAAGAAAGGCACGATGACGTTGCGATACCGCTTTTACGACTGTATAAAATAAAAACTTTAATAACCGGTTATAACGCTTCGATAGTGAATAGTTGCGCTTTTTTGTGTGTCGCGTCGCGAGTGTCTTTAATATTTGATTTGCTGTTTTGTTTCGTATTTTTGCGGTATCATTTCCGTCTCTAAAGCAATATTAGATAGGTATAGCACCGAAAATTTTACTGTAAATAGAATTGAACTCGAAATAAGTTAATAATACATTTAAATCTAATCTAATTCTTAATACGCTTACACAAAAGTTCGATAAAATGGGTAACTATTCATTAATTATTAAGTAAATTCAATTCAATTTTAAAACTAGTTTCGGTGCGATTCCGTTCCTATAGCCAATAATTTTCTTATTTTTCACGGGGCCAAAGTAAAGACGTAAACTTTTACAACAAATTAGTAGAACTTTACTATTTTATTGCTGAGTTGGAATAACCTACAGAAAACTGCCGAATACCGGTATAAGAAACAAGATGGTACTAAATGCGACGACGTTGCTCGCGAGGACCACAACGCCTACATTTCAACATTTTAACGGAACTCTCGGATTGAATTCAACGTTTTTGGTGCCGACTTATATGAGCCAAGAGGAGTTCCTGGCTCTTCAGATGACAAACACTTCTGATGCCAACACAACTATTTCCAATGATACCACAATCAACTTAGTTCTAAAGACTTGGTATCCAAGCGGGTACTCTCCCGCTCACATCATCATAGCCTCAGTGGTAGTGACAGTTCTAATGATAATGGTTGTAGTAGGAAATATGCTAGTGATAATTGCTATAGTGACAGAAAAAGCGTTGAAGAACATACAAAACTGGTTTATAGCGTCTTTGGCTGTGTCGGATTTCTTTCTTGGTTTAGTGATAATGCCGTTTTCGTTGGCAAATGAACTGATGGGATACTGGATTTTTGGGTTTTGGTGGTGTGAAATACATTCGGCGATGGATGTGTTGTTGTGTACTGCGTCTATAATGAATCTGTGCCTCATATCGCTGGACCGCTACTGGAGTATTACTCAGGTGAGTTCCAGCATTAACCTATTTTTTTATTAGAGTCTGTATCAAATGTATAGTCCATCTAATATAGGAATAACATGCGTTGCAGTAGCGGCGTCACACAATGGCAAATTATGTTGGTGTCATACAAGAATCAAAAGATGCAAACTTTCAAGTTTCAGTGCGAACAGATTTTTTCTCAATCTCTATTAACGTACCTACCAGTTATTTTTATAACGTTCTATTCCAGCTATAAGAAAGTATATAGGTATAATATATATGTATTAAAAATAAAAATAAACAGGATAATGTGTATAAAGAAATTCTTTAATTGATAATGAAAACGTAGCGAAATTCGTTGCGTATTTTAAAAGATTTCACTACTTTTTATAAGTCACATACGATTTAATTTATGCATTTATACAGGACCGTCTAAAATTAAAAGCAATTACTAGGGAAAAGGAACGTTTAATTACTCCATTAACTCCATAATTGTCTTACGCCCAGTGCATAATTAAAACATAACATTAGCAACCTGTTAATGATAATTGTTTTAAGAACTCGACACCATGATGTCTTTTCTACAAATTATTAACGACCTTCATATTAATTCACAAGCAATACAGACGATGACGAATTACAGATTTCATTTCAGCTTTACATACCTACATACCTGTCCTAAATTGATATAAAAAGCACTCAACTATCGGACACAAAATCCCATTAAGTCGGAACCTCAATTACATTGATTGCAACCTGCAAAGCTTACCAAACTCCAGGAATACCGGTATGTTCCGATTACAGATACCAAATACCGAATATCTGTTCACAGTTTAATAATTTTTAGTTCCGTTTTTTTTTCAGAGCTGATTTTGGTCGAAATACTTCGTTCAGACTATTACACCATCATTACTACCCTACCGTCAAGGGAGCTGTGGTCAAACGCTAGCAAAAAAAAAAGTCTAAAATAAATCGACAATAAAAAATTATAAGTATTAATTTATAATGAATCATTTTTTTAGTATTATTTAAAAATCTACATTAAGGATGCACAGCCTGACGGCTCGAACTCTTCGGTGGGCGTGGATAAAAAGCATGCTCTTTTCATCAAAAAAGTGTGGGAAAGGGTGAAAGAAAGAGAAATAAGCGCGCAAATTTTTTAATATCGACCTTTGCCTGCAGGATTGTGATAAATAAACTGCTGAACTAATTTATTTCAAACTAAAATTATTTGAAATTTGGATGGACTAAAATATGCCGCTTGATACATTAATTTACAGTTTTCGTACTCCTTATGTTATTCATTTACGTCCAAAGTGGCGTTAAAATTGACCTAAAATACAATATATTTCCAGGCTCAAAACATTCATGTTTATAAATTTTATACTTCCTTATCAATTTACAATCCTAAATAAAGAAGAGAAAAATCGATATAATACTTAGTTTTGGACCTACAACATTACATAACTAACATCTACCTGTTTGTATAATTTTGATCTTTTTCTTTATTTCCGTATGCTATATTTTTTTGTTGCATATAAAGTATTGTCTATTGTCTACATAGTGGAGTATTACTTCCCCGTTTCTATGGAGAAGTGACCGGCTTGTTTACTCTTAAGTACCTTGATAACTACTGTTAACCTACTAATATATCATATTTGTTTCCAAATCGCGCAAAAATGGCTGCTAGATTTGGATAAAATTTGGTGTGGAGGTAGTTTATTCGTTGGAATAACACATAGGCTATTTTTTACCCCAGTAATCGCGGGCGATACCGCGGGACACCAGTAATGAAATAAAATAAAACCGTTTCGCAAGTAACTTCCATGTAGGATTGTCAAGAAAGCAAGATTCATATTCAATACCTGCATTATCTTTACACAAATGGTGTAGAGTGAAACTAATTTGAAGACATTCACATCAGAGAGCATAGTTTCATGTCTATACAATTTTAATTTTATTATAATACAGCATTATAAAGTTAAAAATAAGTGTCGTAATTTATTTATAGCATATTACAAATTTAACTATTTGATGGATTTATGTACTTAGTAATTATAGTTATTGTTTCCCTCCGCGTAAAGTAATAAAATTACCTAGTCGTAAAATTATTGAAAATGGCTATAAAATCACTATACTATAGTTTGCTTTGTGAGGATTTCTGTATTTTTGTATCCGCGGGAAGGTGATATCTCATCATCAGCCAGAAGACTTCCACTTCTGAACGAAGGCCTCTCCCTTGGACCGTCACACTGTACGACAACCAGCCATTTGCATCCACCGGTGGCCCGTGACTTTTACAATATCGTCGATAGGTAGACCGCTGAAGGACGATAGAAATTCTACTTACGCAACGTCTTCTGGATCGTGGTCGCCACTCCAGAATCTTTCTACCCAGTTATCAGTTCTCCGAGTGATCTGGCCTGCCCTTTGCCATTTCAATAAGCAAACCTTGAGAGCTATGTCGGTGACGTTGGTTCTTTGACGAATAACCTTGTTCTGGATTTTATCGCGCAAAAAAACTCTGAGCATAGCTCTCTCCATTACGTTGTGTGACTCGGAGCTTCTCCAAAAGTCCAATAGTTCAAGAACACATCGCAGTTCCATGTGCCATCTCTGGCAACATAATAGTAATATATCAGTCAAATAAAATTCTATTTTGTCAAAAAATATTATGCTTCGAACATGTAATCCAAAGTGAATCTAGTTCGCACTAGATTGAACTGGCTTAAACCTGTTCACAGCGGTTCTACACCGGCATATAGTGCATTTAACCGGTATATTGAGGATTTATTTATACGGACGGGTAAAATTTTCTGGCTTTCGTTCTACAAGGATTCTGGGCCTTTTTTTTTTAAAGTCCCGTAAGTACCTGAAAGAATATAATGTTTTTACTCTTTTTGCTATTTACCGGGAGAAACAGGGCATTATTTATATATTTATTTGTACTACTTTCGATCGTCGTCAGTATCTTTTGAACGTTTTCAGCATACATTTACCTGGAGTAACTTTTTTTACGTTATTTTTTTGCCTTTGAGGTCGCCAGAAGAATCCAATTCGGATGGGCAGCGTTCGGGAAATTGTGTAATATCTTCTCGTCCAAAATAACGCAGTGTCTGAATACAAGGTTCTTCATCCAGTGTGTGTTGCCAGTGATGACATATGGAACTGAAACGTGGTTTATAACTGCTGAACTTTTGGAGAAACTCAGAGTCGCAGAACGGGCAATGGAGCGAGCTATGCTCGGAGTTACTTAGCGCGATAAAATCCGCAACGTGGATATTCGCCAAAGAACCAAAGTCACCGACATAGGTCGCAGGGTTTGGAAGTTGAAGTGGCAATGGACAGGCCACATCGCTTGACGAACTAATAACCGATGGGGAAGAAAGGTTTTTGAGTGGCAACCGCGAACCGGAAGACGCAGCGTAGGAAGGCTTCCCACTAGGTGGACCGACGACATTGTAAAAGTTGCGGGCAACCGGTGGATGCAAATGGCAGGTTGTCGTTTCGTCCTTCGTTCAGCAATGGACGTCTTCGGGCTGATAATGTTTAATTTTTGCCTAAGTACCTAATATTTCGAGAGCATCTCTACCAGCTTTGTGCTTTTTACGTATTAAAAGGTATATCTCTCAAAAAAACAGAGAGACAGATAGCGTGGGCTTATTAATAGAGCTTCGCTAGACACTCTTTATGTACGGAACCGCAAAATACACTCACAAATCTACACTTCTACCGTGTGTATACCGGATTTAGAGGCGAGATTTCACGCGTTCCGGTTCATTCGAATAGGTGCATTATGCGACTGATCGATTTTGTTGTACGCCTGATATAGTAGTTATAGTGATCGATTGAAATTGATGGGGTCAACTCGGAAATGGCTTTAATAATAGTAAATCAGTTGCAATATAGTAGAAAAGGTTATATTTATTTAAGTTTTGTAGAAAGGTTTAGTAGTAAGTTTAGTAGTAAAAGTTTATATAATATTTTTTACTACTCGTACCGGTAGTGTTAAGTCACAAGAGTTCATTATAAACAACTTTTACTATAGAGCCAACCCTGAGATTGCGAAAAAACAGTCAGCTAGATATTTTTTCGACTTTCACCTTGTGTTTTTCCACTAGCTCACCTGATGTAAAGCGAAGGTGCTGTCTACGATCCGCTTGCCTAGAAGAAACCGATTCTCTCGCGACTTGAACACATCCTAAAAATACAAGAGAATAGTAACACAGAAACGTACATCGATACACGACAGATGACAGCAAATTGGGCCGAAACTTCGCTCGCACCGCTCGCTCGGCCAAAATATCAATTATCTACCAAATAACAAATAACCCAAAATGATGCTTCCCAGAACAGTTGCATCGCAAATACAATATCATATAGGTACCAGCTAACGTCACTTGTCAAAATACCTACTGTGTATGTCATCTCGTATTTATTTACTCTCTATAAATAAATAAAACAGTATAATAACTACTGTATAATTGCATTATCCATAAAAATCTTCTTCGTCAATCAACAAAAGAGATTTCCATAAAATTTTACATTTTGCTACGTAAATCCGTTCACAATTTCCGTGATACAATTTCAATTTGCGGGAAATGAATATAAAATACCGTTTAAACGAAAAATGATATTAACGGTTAATATCCACTGTAATTTGATGTGGGACTGTGAGTTAATTTTAGTTCCATGACGTTAAAATACTGAATACTCTGCCTATATTGTATAATTATTATCCAATGTAGAGTATCCAGTAGTTGTGTAATGAATATCCAATCCATTCCAGTATTTTGTCACAAAGTCCTGTTAAATTAACCCACATTAGAGTCCCTATTATATTTTTATATATTCATAATTAATAATTTGTTTATTGCTCATATGGTAACACAGTAAGTATTGATGGAAAGTTTACAGTAGGTAGTTATAGACCGCCATATTCAACCTTTCGGCATGCAAAGTTGGTACATAATACATAAAAGAAGCTCTAATTAATCTAATTTAAAATTGTAACTCTTGGCCTTGCAGAAACTGTTCTCTTAGTATCAAAAATAAATATAATCCTTGGAAGATCTAGCTGACTGGGTATATAATCATAACCATTTAAAAAATGACACACGAGAAATATCAAATTTACATATTAAAAAAAAACTTTATCAATAGTGGTAAAAAAACACACACACATAACATAAACACATAAAAAAAGCTTTATCAATCTTAACATCCCTGTGTTGTCTAGGCTTACGTAACGTAATTTAGCTATGTCCGTTGCGGGTTGGCGACCTTACTTACTCTATTGAATTACTTCTCTTGACTCAGGAGAAACACATCTTCTCCCAATAACATTTCTTTGAATTTTGGGGAAGACTATACAGAGACTAGACTAGACTAAACTAGGCTAGACTTGAGGTCGTGGGTTCAAATTTCGAGCCCGCACCAATGAGCTCTTTGGAGTTTATGTACGGACAAGCTGCTCCCCGCGGTTTCACCCGCGTGATGATTATGATAATAAAAAGTAGCCTATTTATGCTATTCCGGGAAATAAGCTATCTCAATCCTGAGTTTCATCCAAACCCGTTCAGCCGTTTTGGCGTGAAGAGGTAACAAACATTCACTCACACATGCAAAACAGTTGTGCAAACAAGGTATGTATGCAAAATGCACATACCGTTTTTTTTTTGCAATTATAATATTATTAATAGTGTCATGTAATGTGATTTTCAGCACACTTGCTCGTAAAGTGGCTCTTATTGCATCGGTTTTAGGCTCATAATCCAAGCTATTATGCACGCGTGCTTTTTACTTTACATTACGGCACTTGTGCTATAATAGGTATAACCCGGTAAAGTCAAGTTTGTACGTGACTGCAATTAGACGTCTGTATACGAAGCACTTTTAATATAGCCGGGTAATACTTACAGTTTTTTTGTAATACCAACAAAAAGTTCTTATGCCGCTGAAGTAAATGTCAACCTGCGCGCGCATTGCTGGTTTGGGCGCCATTTTCCGCAAATGTTTGTTGACGTTTTCTCTGTGTGGTTGATTATTATCAAAAAAAGTTTGTTTTTTCCTCGCAAGTGTGATGAAAACGGTCGTATGAAACTCTTGTGCTATGTTTCAATACACTCTCGGCTTCATTATCGCGCTCGCCTCCGGCTCGCGCGCATAATTCCGCCACTAGTGTAATGACCAACATAGCACACTCGTATCATAATGTACTATTTCATACCACTGGCTGTTTGGCAAAGGAAAACATCGTGAGGAAAGCTGCAAACATCCGAAGTAAAAAATCAATTGCATATGTGAACTCGCCACCCCGCAACTGGGCCAATAGGTATGTCAAGCAGTGCACTATTAAAAGCAAAGTACCATAGATAATAAAGGTTGAATTTAAGAAAAAGATGAAGGAAACAAGGCTCAATGGGTTGTTGTTATAATATTTCAAGACAGTTGGCTTAAATCCTCACACATGACGGGAAAAAGGCGACGGAATTTCAACACGTAACGATCTGAAATTGATATGAAGAATCAATAGGGAATGCCCAGCGGCATTTCCTTTTAGGGTCCCGAGTAAATTAGTGAAATGAAAACGGTTAAAGGGCATTTTAGTGCCTTGTAGCTCACCTGAGATTAAAAACGTACTTTGAAGTTTTTTATACTGACCGCTACATTGAATAGGTATCAATATAAAAAAACTTGAATTACATTAAAAAGTATGTTCAAATATTAAAAATTTTTGGTACGTATGGATTTTCATACAATTTAATTTTCTGCAAAGGAAAATATCGTGAGGAAACCTGCATATATATGCTGTGTCCGGAGATTAAATTTAATAGCGTATGTGAATCCAACACGTAATTATATCAGCGCGGTAGATATGGCCTAATCGCTCTTCGTGGTTATGCCTAAGTCTAGCAGTAGACTAATAAAATGGCTGCTTATTTAATGCAGTTTATATAGCGAAGCGTCGTCACTTAATACGTAGCACATTATAGTAAAGTCAAAGAGATGAGGGAAAGCGGCGCGGCGCGGGCAACACAGAAAGCGTGGGATTGCGCCCGCTTTTTTGTGTCATGTTGCATAATCGAGTAAACTCAAACATTACAAAAACACCCGTCCCGCGCCGCTCTCCCGCGTCTGTGTGACTTGACCTTAATAGTAAAATGTCACGTCACACGATATAAAGTTGCCAAAACAAATATTACAAAAACTTGTTAACCTACTGAACCATCACCCTACAAACCCCACACGCGTGTCACTTTTTTATTTCTGAAGGAACAATAGTTTTTTTTTCTATTTTTCCTAGCGGAAACCCCAGGGAGGCTTCTGTCTACGCCCAGTACAATGATATAGTGAGCTTGTGAATTATACATGGGGTAGCTTTTTGCTTCACTCTTGCTGTTATATTGAAGCTTTCTTTAGTCTTTTGTTGTTTCTTTTTCAGTTGGATTTAGAGTTTTTAGGGTAGTGTGTGGAGTTTATGAGAACGAAAATAAAAAATAAAGACATTACAATCGAGGTGTTTTCTAGTCGCGAGTGAATCGGTTTCTTCTAGGCAAGCATGCTCAATCGTAGATCGTGAGTGAGGTCGTGGGTAGCAGATGCGTTAGCCTTCAAACGTATGCCTATACGCAAATAAAATAATATAATGGCTGATATTGGACTAAATTCCGAAAAGCAAATAAAAAGAAAATAGTTGAAGATAGAATAACACAAAACAAAGAGTTTTACCAAGATTTACCTTATCTGACTAGTCTATTCGATATAGTGATATTTTATACGAAAGGCTGCAGTGATTGGAAAAGTTCGAGATCGTGCCGATATCAAAATAGGGCCAAAATTAGAAGACGGTTGATGTCAAGCGGAAGGTTAAAGGCCCATTCACACATATCAGTGAAGTCACAGTACCGGCACAGTGCGAAATATTATTTCATACATTCTCTATGAACGCATGCCACTTGTCAGTGTCAGTGATGACACAGTGCTATCAGTGTCAGGGATGCGTTCATAGAGAATGTTGTATGAAAGAATATTACACACTGTGCCGGCACTGTGCCAGTACTGTGTCGGAACTGTGACTTCACTGATATGTGTGAACCGGCCTTTAAGTCGCCATGTCAAGACATTTATTTCATTGAAACTTTCCGTAATAACACAATTCGTTTTTGATATTCTACCATAGTTTTTTTCCTATATATATATCCAAAAACGTTTACGTTTTTAAACTTAACTTGATTTTTAATTATTTTACAAAATTAATAAAGTTATTAGTTCTTCGGTTATGTTCTCGTACTCTTATCACGAGCAAAAACTACCGTGTTACAACCGATTGAACTACCAGTTGTTCTATGGATAATAAAATAAAATAATTACTTGTCTGATTGATACCGGAATAAGGACAGGAAGCCTTCATACAGTACTTAGAACACAGTTAATAGGAACTTCGGCTTGTAGAAACGACATAATGACTTAAAATTAGACATACCTAGCACTTATTGAGTGGTATTGTTTCTTTCCCAGTAAAATAGAGTTTCTTGAGAAATTACTAGTTGATTATTTTAACATTAAAAGGAAATCCAGAACCAAGTCATTATTCCTAATAGGTGGTTAGTTTGAAAGTGTATGATTTTTGCTTGGCTTTTAGTATTGCACTCGAGAATTCTGCTATTTGAATAAAATAAATAATAAATAAATAAATATCGGTGGACATTTTTCATGCAGCGCCATCTAGCCCCAAACTAAGCAAAGCTTTTAATATGGATAGCTGATAGAATACTTTTTTTGTTGGTAAATACATACTTATAATAAATACTACACCCAGACATAGAATAAACATCTATGTTCGTCACAAAAATATGTGTGTGTGTTCTCAAGTTACCAATAATAATGAGCCAAATCAGTCTTATTCACAGTCAAAGTCATGGTCAAGTCTTAGTATTAATATTTTTAACCGACTTCGAAAAAGGAGGATGTCTCCGTCAATTGTGGACCGATTTTGAAAATTCTTTTTTTATTTGAAAGGGTATACTCCCGAAGTGGTCCCATGTTAATCTGAAGTCGGTTGAATATTTTTTTAAATAGTTACTTGTACTCTATTATTATATGGACCTGGGTATGTCCTTAAACTGCAACGAGACCCACCGGAGGACAGGTAGCCGCGTCCTAAGCCGCCTGCCAAGCGTGGGGATTATGGCAACTCCCCTGTATTAAGGGGGAGGCCTTCGTCCAGCAGTGGACGTTTTATGGCTGATGACGTGACGTGAATCTATTATTATCTGTATTCGTACCTTATTAAAGTATAATAGTGGTGACTTTACTAAGACCTTAGAGAGAGTATTGTAAACAACACGAAAATACATGTTTACCCACATTATAAATGTTCCCCACACTCATGCGTGTAATTCGGCGCTTAATGAATAAAACGCCACCGTATTTAAACATTTACATGCGAAAAAATACAAGTTTTCGAAAACAATACAATGCAGTATGATTTTTCCGCCATCCCGTAAAAACTTCCTGTCGTAATTGTTAACGCAACTGCTCAGTAACTTGCAATCATAGACTTATACTTACTATAGCTTCGCAAGGACAAGAAAATCAATTAAAATAATTATCAAAGTCCACAGAACGCTATTACCTATAACCAATTAATTGGCTGTATAATATGTTGTTAATAGGTTGTTGCATAATAGCTTGCCAACTGCAATAAATTGCAATAATTGACCTATGTAATATAGTGATAGATTCCAGTGATCACCACTGGAATTTATCACTAGTTTATCTCTTTGATATTATCAAATCTATTATCTAGAAAAAGAAAAACACATTTTACCTAGCAATTAATAAATATATTTGATACACAAAACAGAATACACTCTTTGCAATTATTAATTTTAGGTAATGGCTAAATCAAATCTGATAATTATTCAGTTTTAATTGGGTAATTTTTCACCTCGGCTCATAATAGAAAAATTAGAATTCCAGAGACGTACTCCAGGACAATTTATTAATGGGGACCGTAGGGGTAGCGCACCCCTTCTCGCTGATTTATTGTAACCGGTTAGGGTTGCCATGTGCAGTTTCAAGAAAGAAATAATTTAAATGTATATAAAATTAAAAACTTTATCAGAAAAAAAAAAATTACATAGACATTTGAAGTTAGTAGGTTAGTGAGTAGATAAAATAACTTCGTTAAATATTTATGGACCCTGAGTCTCACACTTGGGGAGACCTGTGTCGTGAGACTCAATGCCTTCCATTTAGATTTAATTAAAGTAATAATCTAAGAACATTTTTTTTTCATATTATTATTTTCTATGCGATATACCTAATAGAGTAAAGGATAGTTTTATAAAATCACATCAGGAGTTTTTATATTTTAGTTTTAGTTTTTAAGATAGTTAATAGTAGATAAATAAGTACTTAGGAGCCTTATGACAAGACCGTGTTCTTAATTATTATTTATTTACGCACGGCGACGACTCGGTCGGCGTCACGAGTTCACGACAGTGCTGCGTTGTGACTAAGCAACCTTGATACTTATTCTATTATTGAAATTAATGTTTTCCTGACTTACGTTTATTAGTGTCTAAATATTTTTTTTATTTATTTATACGGGAAACCCACGTTTAATTAAATCGGATACTCCGACCATAGTTTCGATCACATCCGATGACCTTGTGTGTAAATGTGTCAAAACCACGTCAGTTTTCATAATAGTGTCTAAATAGAAAATCTCAGGAAATCTGGGGGAGGCCTTTGTTCAGCAGCAGACGTCTCCGGGCTGATGATGATGATGATGATGAGAAAATCTCAAAATACTTCTTATTTCTAAGAATAAGAATAAGAATATATTTATTCTAAGGTGTGTGTGGGTGTGTGGGGTGTGCATGAATGTGAAGTACAAATATGAAATGAGTGGGGGTGTGTGCATGTGTGTGTATGGAGCGTCTCCGCGAAGCGTCAGCAGAATATCAAAGAGAGGACTTGTCGTAGACTTTAATTGAAATAAGCAAGTATAGAATAAAAGGTAGAAGGAGTTGGGGGATTTTAGTCAGTCTGGTGATGTATCTTAAAATCTTTCTCAGTTAACTAAATTATTTCGAAATAAAAACGATTTTCTGATACATTTCTGTAGAACTGACCGACTTGAAAATTCGCAAATGTAGTTCAAATAATAATCTATGATAATTATTGATGATTATTGTACGATCCAGCGGATGTTGAACTTGAAAAAATTAACATTTAAACACACAAGCTAAGCTTAGTTTGGCGCTAGATGGCGCTGTGTGAAATGTCCACTGATATTTATTTATTACCTTACTGCTGTTAGAGCATTCATTTCTTCTTTCTTTCTTTCATATCAGTTTGTAACTTTCGCAACAACCCTACTTCTTATCCAAAATTAATCCCAACTTCACGTGAAAAACTATTTTTTATTCTAATAACACATTCTTTCTTTATTAAGGTGTAATTAGACTGAAAATTCAATTAGGTCCCGCGGTTGGTATCAGTGATCCTTCCGGTACGTAATTATAAATGAGTCATTGTGGTTAGGTTGCAATCTTGTTTGCCGGAAGTGATAAGAAAGTCTCTGGGGTTTGTAATGTGCCTTTCTCTTATTAGCTGTATGCCTACGAATTGTATATTTGTTTTTGCATTGAAATATAGCTTAAATCAATCAGATATAGTGTAGCTTTCTATTGGCGCAAGATGTATGTAATCAAATCAGAGGTTCAGAAGATTATTTAAGTAAAAGCTCAGTTTCGGGTTGGTGGATTCACATACACTTCTTCTCCCGACGTTGGATTCACATACGCCTCTTCTCCCGACGTTGGATTCACATACGCCTCTTCTCCCGGCGTTGGATTCACATACGCCTCTTCTCCCGACGTTGGATTAACATACGCCTCTTCTCCCAACGTTGGATTCACATACGCCTCTTCTCCCGACGTATGATGGTTTCCTCACGATGTGTTTCTTCACTGGTGGTTCAAACTCATCCTTATTTTAAGAATTTGAACCTATCCTTCGGCGTGTGAACCTAACGCGCTAACCACTCATCCATCATCGCTACAAAAACTTTAACTAAACTTTACGGACTACACTGTAATTGACCCTATTGTGCTCCGTTATTTGTAGAGCATAATAACAATAAGCAACCCTGTGGTAGTTCCGAGGCACATGATTGGCTAAATTCACATGATGACGTGTGTTCGTAACGTCTTTGTAGTGGTAGGACTCTACTGCAGAGTCCGCCTGGGGAAGTACCTTTGCCAGTTATTCAACCACCAAGCAGTAGTGTGCAAGCATTACTGTGTTCCGGTTTGAAAGGCAATGTTACCAGAAAAATTACTGGGTATGAAGAGATTTAATATCTAATATCTCAGGGTGGCGAACGCAGTGTAATGCGGCGCAAGATTGTGTTCGCAAGTTCACAATTCTGCACTGCTACTACTGTTAGTGGCAGGCGTGACGCTTACCACCAGGCGAACGTCTTGCTCGTCTCGTAACATGAAACTATTAAAAAAAACCCAGTACTACCAGGAGATAAAACAAATCCACACCTCGATTTAAAGACTTATTTGCCAAGCTATAGTAGCCATTATCAGAAACTCTGCACTTTGTCAACGAAACTTCAGTAAGTAAAATAACAAAAAAACAATAAAATCAATAAAAATACTTCTAATATAAATAAACATGGTTTACACCACATTTACCTACCATGCACAAAACGATAGCTAAAAAAAAACACGTGTATTCATCACACTTTGATCTCGGAAAAATACAAAAATATATATTTGAGAGACCGTAACTGATCTTTCATAAAAAAGTAGATTTCAAAAATGTTCTTATTTTAGAAGAAATTTGTTCTTTAGTTGTTACATTTTCCATTTTGTTGGGTTTCCCTATTCCTGCATGATTCTAGTTTCAGAGCGATTTAATTTGATTTGAGTCGGTGTCAGGCGTTAATAGATGAGTTCAGTACCTAACAAATTCTCGGAAGCTAGGTCACTGGAATACAGTTAAAAAGATCATCTTACCAACATAAAGAGTATAAAATATTGTAAATATGATAACAAAAAAGCGTCTTCACTAGTTTTCTGTGTCAAGGTTGCCATCAAGGGCGGATCCAGCTTTTAAGTCAGGGGGTGGGGGGGTCATATAGCCGAGTCGAGGTCTAGTTATCAGTCAGGCTCCAATTCCATTACAACTAGAAAAGCTATCAGTTAGTAGTTGACCTACACCCATCCCAGGGACATGACCCCCATGACCCCCCCCCTTCCCCCCCCCTTGGATCCGCCCTTGGTTGCCATAGAACAATACACACGAGGACAAGGTTAACTAACAGCCAAATCTATACGAAGATGCATATAAACGAAAGAAAAAAAACTTTGATTTGGCTGGAAAAAAAACCCAGAACCTAGCAATTCGCTCCGCAATCCAATGCTTCACTGAAACCTTTGTGTTGCCAGGTCAAGTCAGGTCGTAGTACATTGAAACTAGTTACGAAGCAAAATAATTAAATTAAAGTTATGACTCGAATAATCGGAACAGAAAATAAAAACAACGGCACTTTTATACACTGGCCAAGAGCGCGCCGACTTTTTGAACAACTTGAACTTCGATACGACACAAGCGCTCAGGTTTACATTGAACACTATACAAGCGAAATAACGTCTAAACATATATTAGTATTATATATTAGTATTCGAACATTTGTGAACTATATAATGCACGTATTGGTGGTATGTCCAATGGCACACGGACGTTTTTTGACTGTTTTCACTTAGAGATTGTGACTCTTTAGATATTAGCTGAATGACTGGTACTCGTAATAAGATAAAGAATCCAGTAACGGGACATATAAGGTGGAATAGCGTAACGCAGAATACTTCACTATATTATACTAATCAGTAAAAGAAGAAAGTAGATAACCTAGTTTTTTTTTATTGCTACATCTCTTGAAAGACGACATTATTACATCGTTCATTGATAACTAGTAAAAAAAAAGTTGGTTAAAACCGTGCAGGCTAGCGGACTGCCGCATATTATTATAAGTATAATAATAATAATATGATACTTCTATAGACCAGTCCAATGTTTCATAAAAATTCACCAAAATAACCCGATATTTTTTTACAATTTTATACCTTAAGGTTTAAAATAGTGTATCATATTCCATTCACACCCATGTAATAGTTTTATAATGTTATTTTCCTATTCAAAAGGGCCTCTTGGTGTTGGCTTCGGCCCCACCAATGCCTCTTAAAGGTCCGGGCTTAGACCCGAGTTTCAAATGCAATAAAAGAAAGAATATGATACCAACAAATTATGATGGAATTCTGAGTTGACAACTGGTTACGAAAAATTACTGAAGCAAGATAAAGCACTGTTACAGCGTGTCTGTTAGCGGTGAACGCGGTTTGAATACGGAATATTTGGGTATTTATTCGAGCTTCTTCATCATAAGGGGCAGATCACCACTTCCGGTTTGAAATTATTCGAAGATTAATCCCTGTTTACGTCATTATGTTGTTATCGTACTTTGCTACAACCATCTATGATATAACAGGAAAGGATTTATTTATTTTGGTTTTATTTTTAGTCTGGTCACAAAGTGGTGTAGTTCAAAGCATCTTACCCTGCGACCATATTGTCCAATGAGCTGGAAACGACTGTAATAACATGCTTTAGTTTGACACTGCAGAATAAAGCCATAGGTTCATCATCATCATCACCCTATTTAATGTCCATCCACTGCAGCTAGTGGATGAACATTAAACTTAGGCTGTGATTTAAAAACCAAACTGCTGAACCGATTTCAATAAAATTTATATGGGACCACGTCTGAAGTATTACCTACCAAACAAAAATATTATAATCAAAATCAGTTCATAATTGGCGGAGAAATCGCGTAACATACATACAAAAAAAAACATGCAGTCGAATTGAGAACCTTCTTTTTTGAAGTCGAATGATAAAATAGCTACTTTAGGCACGCGTACATGCACTCGCGCCGTCTATTTCGATTAAAATCTAAACATAAACCAAACTAAACTTTTACTCTTTCTAACTAATTGACTTTAATATGAATTAAAATGAATAAGATTCTCTTAACAAATAACGGAGAACGAAAGAGAATCTTAACAAAAGAGAACTTAAGAGAATCTTAACAAATAACGGCACTTTTAAGAGCCTACCTAGTCTAGTCACTGTACCAGGTGACCCTATAAAGGTCGTCATAAATCCACCATCAACGACAAACTGACATGAGTCGTGTAATTACGACGTCGTAAACATTTTATACGCACACCATGAAACGACAGATGTTAAAGTTTAAGGTCTTATTTTTTATGGTTCCGTATGCACACGGTGTCAAGACTTTATTCTTTGCTGTTTGCCTCAGTCTGACCAAATTTTATATATTATCTTTTTAAACGTAGTAATGATAAAAAAAGGAAAGATAAAAAAAAGTTATCGAAAAAAATATATACAGACATTCGACATTTATGCAAACATTAAAACTTTAGTCGTAATAGATGCGGGATGTAGATTTATATTATGTGTTATTACAGCGGATTATAATGTCCAAAAAATTAAGGAATGATATAAAAGACAAAATAAAAATATTAAAAAAAAACGAAAATACCGATAATAGAAATTTGATAATTGTGCAAACCCTATATTATAACATCTAAATAAAATCTGACCAAATGCAGTAAAAAATATATCTATAAACTTGTTTGAATTACTTTCTTTTTTTTTCTCAACATTAATAAAATTGTACATAATGTTATCTTTGGCAACATAATTGATTGATTGTTATTTTGCATAACTCATCATCTTCCTGCTCTTATCTCACTAGGTGGGGTCGGCACAGCATGTTTCCTTTTTCCACTTCTCTCTATCATTTGTCATCTCTGCATTCACTGAAAGGAAAGCACTCCCTTTACACGCATATCATCTTTTACAAAGTTCATCCATTCCTTTTTAGACCCCTTCCGGTTTTACCGCTTACCATCATTTCCAAGGCATTTTTATACAAAAAATATATTGAAAAAAGTTGGAACTCTCTGGCGAAAAAGCGTTACACTAATTTCTGAGCTACAAACATCATACATAGACATTCGGGGACTAAGTAGTGGTCACTCTGATATTAAGATCAGAGAGAAGTTGTGTATCCTTTATTAAATAGTCTGCATTTTATTACTCTGTCATTCTGCTGACAATGAAATAAAGCGGTAATCAGTCTATAAGTACATGGTTTATCAGGGTTCTAAAAGATTTGTAGATGTACCTACGTATTATAAATGATAACAATATTTCTGTGTCATTTTATTGTCGTATTTAATTCAGATTGTGTCCTTTTTATGATAAAATGTGATTAAACTAGGAAAACGCTTGTTTGATGGTAAGAGAGCTCCTGCTCATGACAAAACAAAGTCTATGGAATTACTGCATTGGCACTAATTACTTTGGATCGTACGACTGTTATTATCATAATTTCACTGGCTTTGAATAGTTCTAAACTTCCATATCGGGAAGAAAAAAAATGTTCTCTACAGTTCCCGGCAAAATACTTGGTACTATGATGGTTGTAGGAAACAGAACCACTAAAGAAACTACTAAAGAAATAGAAAGAGAGAGATCCACAAGGCATAGCACCCCTTTATTTGATGGCCAAAGTGTCCGATGCCTTTTAGATCTCTCTCTTTCTCTTTCTTTGATGGTCAATGTAGGAATCCTCACCACCCAACAGTCATGGTGGTTTTTACCTAGACCACCAAAGAAAGAGAAAGAGAAGGAAGTATGGCGATTCTTCACCACTAGGCCACATGATGTGGAAAATGTTCTAAGATTTAGGTTATGAAATTCTAATTTTGGATTTACTGTATTAATAGAGTTAATGCGCATAGAGTGTAAAAATAAGTCGATAGATATCTATAAGAGATATAACAGAACAGATCAATATACTCAACGTAAACTGTCTGCAAAAAACTGCATTGTAAAAGTCGCGGGCAACCGGTGGATGCAAATGGCAGGTTGTCGTACATTGTGGCGGTCTAAGGGGGAGGCCTTCGTTCAGCAGTGGACGTCTCCGGGCTGTTGATGATGATGATGATGATGAAACTGACTGCGAAAGTCTTAGTCTTTTGCGTAGGTACCTACTTAGTCTTTTTATAACATAAATAAATCTTCGTTTGGCCACGAACTCGCCTGGTGGTAGGCGACGTTGAGTTGTGGCAAGGTCCACGTTGATTTTCTTCACTCTAGCATTGAAGAGGCCTAGATTGAAGTCGGGTAAAATGTAGGTAGGTACATAGTTATGTCTTCTTCTTATTTACTATACATATTTCGTACAGGACATCAATAAAAACATAATAATTCACATTTTATCGCGCTGGCACTCGCGCCTTCCAATATTATATCACATTCGTAAAATATGAATTATTATTTTCCTATAAAATGTTTATGTACTCGATATTTGGTAATATTTCGCCGGAAATAGTATTTTGGATAATCCTAGTGATACAGTTTGGGTCACTGGACTTTTATGGCGGCTGCGGAAAATTGGGTTTCGGTGCGTTCGTAAAGTAAAGCTTTTTCTTGTTGTATGAAGTCACCACAAAGTAACACTGCCTAATAGCTCAGTTGGTAGCATGTCTGCCTTCAGAGCTGTAGGGTGTGGGTTCCATCCCTACCCAGGGAAAACATTTATGTGACGAACATAGATGTTTGTTCTGTGTCGGGGTATAGTATGTATTATAAGTACGTCTTTAAACAATAAGACAGAGAGAATAAGAAGAGAGAGGTCTTTATTTCTGTCTTTATAAATAAGTATTCCATCAGCTATTTGGTTTCCATAGTACAAGATTTGCTGAGTTTGGGGCTAGTTGGCGCTGTGTGAAATGTCCACTGTTTTTTAAAAATAAAGGTTGTATTTTTTATAGTATGCTAGTTAGCGCCCTGCGGTTTCACCCGATATCCGCAGATATGCCAAAAGTATATTTAGATGAAAATGAAAAGTACTTAGCACTTATTTAATGATGCGATGAAAATCTGTGAAGCTGCCTTGGTGGTACAATTTCACTTATGAACTAACATGTATTTATATGACGTAAGGCTGTGGCTGAAGATGAAAGCTATGACTTATTTGTGAGCATGCGTCGGTTTTGTAGTAGTAGGATTCTACTGCAGAGTCCGCCTGAGGAATTACGACATCTTTGCCAGTTATTCAAACGCCAAGCAGTAGTGTGCAAGCATTACTGTATTCCGATTTGGAGGGCAATGTTACCAGATAAATTACTGGAGATGAAGAGATTTAATATTGACATCTCAGGGTGATGAGCGCAGTACAGTGCGGCGCAGGATTGTATTCGAAAGTTCACAATTCTAGCACTACCTATGTTGAAAAATAATAATAAGTGGCAGGCACTGAAGAGAGAACCTAAGAGCTCGCCTTCACTTTGCTGTGGTGGCAGGCGTGACACTTACCACCAGGCGAACGTTTTGCTCGTCACGTCACTTGAGCGTATAAAAAAAAGCTTTCCTATACGAAAAATCACATCATTCTGTACCTACTATTTTCTGTGTTATCTAGAATTAATCAGTCAATGGTTCTTCAGTTTTCTACCATAGATATGTGTAGTTACCATTAATGACGATATATTATTATAAAGTAAGATAAGCGATGACTAGATAACTATGAGATTAGAAGTAGGTAAAGTCATATAAACAAAGTTGCTAGGCCCTAGTGTCAGATCTTTGTCATACTTTACCAGTTTACTGCCGAGATAAACCTCCAAGTCACCGTTTTATGTCATTGTAAGCAGAGTAAGGGGATAGGCCAGTGTTTACGATGTCGTAATTATATGGCTAGAGTCGGCTAGACGTTAGTTGCCAACTATAATAGCTCGATCTTTATTTATAGACGAGTCGCTGCTGTTGCAATTCAAGACTGTCGTGTGTATTATAATAATCTTACACAGTAAAGTACTATTTTTATTAACGGGATATTTACCGTGATTATGTTGTGAAATATCGGGAGCTCATTTCCCAACATAATCACGGTAAATATCCCGTTAATAATGATAGAACTTTAGTAAACAACCGTGATAGTTTAAATCAGTATCTTACACATTGTGCTAGTATACGTGTTTTAAATCGGTGGACATTTTTCACACATTACCATCTAGCCCCAAACTAAGCACAGCTTGTAACATGGAAACTACATAGATAGACATAAATGTTTCTCCTGAGTGGGGATCGAAACCACGCCCTACAGCTCTGAAGGCAGACATGCTACCAACTGAGCTACAAGGCAGTCATAATCATATTTCATAACCTTATTTCATGTGAAAATTTGTAAGAACTTCTTACATTTTCCATGGTTAATATGGCTGTGGGCTGTGTTTTTATTTATAGGTGGGTCTCGTGTTGCAATTTATGTCTGTGGATTATATTACGTCTATGCATATATTGGCGCTATAGGTACGAGTGTTGTTTTATTTTATGCATAGAAATAGAATAGAACTTCTTACTTTTTTCGTAGCTAATTGGCAATATATAGTTCTATGATAATATATAGGGCTATATGTCTCGATTTTTACTTTATTCGTGTCACTGTTGATTCTATTCATGGCTCATTCATTGCGGTAGTGTGCGTACTTGCTGGAACTCGTGTTTTATTTCATTTCCGTCGAGATAATAAGAAACTCTTACTGTTTCCATGCTTATGCTTGGATCTTAGTTTTAAATAGTAAATACATTTTTCTAATTCCGTGCGTGCTTTATTTTAGAGAAAAATACAGTCAAAAGTACCTAAAACTACAAATTATCTAAGAGACTACATTGAAATTTTAAACTTTTTAACTTAATACGTCTACAACATAAGTATAAAGCGTAATCAGCCTTTTTTACTGTCCGCTGCTGCTACCCTCGAATGACGTATGGGTCCTATTCACCACGCTGGCGCAGTTGCGGGATGGTACATTCACATACGCCATTGAATTCCTTCTACGGACGTATGCAGGTTCCCCTCACGATTTTTTCCTTCACCGAAAAGCCAGTGGTATGAGTATCCGCATAAACTCCGAAGAGCTCATTGGTACGAGCCTGGGCCTGAACCCGCGACCTCACGATTACAAGTTAAGCGGTCTCCCGGCTAGGCTACCGTGGCCAGGGGGGTGTCACTTCGCAGTTTAGGTTTGTTCGGCCGGCGCTCCGTCCCGGGTGGACAATGCATTGCAGAAGTCAGTCGCCGCCCGCACGCTAGCCTTGTCGCACGTAACTAAGCATACGTGATAGAAAGAGATTGGTATATCTAGGTGAACATAGCGAGCGGTGTCCAGCGCTGTGCGAGTTGAATTGCTAGTTTATTGCCTAGTAGATAGAGTCCTTATTTATTTCAATTCCTTTGCGGAGATAACTTTCTGTACGGAGTACTATTATTTATTCTGTGCCGTGGCACTACGTCTACACATTGTTGTAGATATTCCACGTCTACAACAACTAGTAATTCTATCTTAAAAATATGAATTCTGATGAATTTTAACATCCCATCGACCTTAAAAAAGGCTCTTAACACATGCTCAGCATCAGCAGCTATGAATAAAAAACAATGGAATTGGCAAATTGTGAAGCCTCGCTTTCACACTTGAATGAAGGTTCGTACACAAATCGACACACATTGGCAATGGATGTATATTTTAGAGTACGTAGTGACTATCGCGATATCTGTAATGTACTATACTGGAGTTGTATATTTGGGCCGTTTTATGTACTGACGGGCTGAGCCTCAAGTGGATGGTTGCGAGACTTGCCGCCAAAATCGGTATTATCTTAGGGTACCTAAAGCGTAAGTGTTTGCTGTGGGAGAGACACATAGAGAAAAAAAAACGGGGATGAAAACAATAATGTTCAAATAGTCTGTAGCCGATGGATAAATTAATTATAAACTTTTTTGTATTTTATTTATTTATACGGGAATTAAATCGGGTATTTCGACTATAGTTTCGAACACATCCGATGATCTTTTTCAAAGAGTGAACACAGAGACCGAGGCGCGTGCGGTTGCGTCCTGCTTTTGCAAACAAAAATGTGTCAAATGTGTCATTTTTCATAATAGTGTGGTCGATTTTGAAGGTTTAAGTTGACAGAACTAAACTAACTAAAGTATTGCTGTCCTTAGCTAACATGTCTAGTAAAAAAGTGACAGCAATATTTTAATTAGTTTAGAACTGTCAACTAAAGCCTTCAAAATTTACCACATTAACTCTTTATTGAGTAGGTACACATTGTAAACAAAATAACCATTCAATCGCTCATCACAAAAATTGAAGCTTGCTATCTTGTCAGCTCGTGTGTCAGCCGCTCACATCATAAAGAGCGTTTGTAAATATTGCCCGGGGGCAGTAAACACAGTTTTACACCATTACACATGACGAGAGCGTGCACGCAAACGGGAGCCCATGATTTTAACCGCCGAGTAACAACGGTTGACGGGAAATGGTATAGTTTGGTCTTAGATAGCTCGTGGCATTTGTTTATTTAATTTTAATAAAATTTGAAATCCGTAGCGTATTTTTTTAAATAATTTTGTTATACTGAACTGGGCCCGTTTCCTTGCTATTTTTGCTGTTGAATATAACTTCTCGTCTGAGTTCTTCACTACCATCAATTATGAGGAAGAATTTATCACAATAATATAATTACTATTAGTCAACTTGGGTTATTCTAAGCAGCGATAGACAAGTTGAGTAATTCTAAGCAGTGTTAGACAAGTTGTGTAATTCTAAGCAGTGTTAGACAAGTTGAGTAATTCTAAGCAGTGTTAGACAAGTTAAGTAATTCTAAGCAGTGTTAGACAAGTTGAGTAATACTAAGCTGTGTTAGACAAGTTGAGTAATTTTAAGCAGTGTTACACAAATTGAGTAATTCTAAGCAGTGTTAGTGAATTTGATTTATTCTAGGTGAGCTCATTAGTGACTAGTACTACTAGCGCAATCTCCGCGGTCATGAGTATGGGACATCACTACGAGGGGACGTGTCGTGACAAAATGTCAAAAAGAAAAATTATTGAAGAAAAAATAATTTCTTTTTATACCTAACTAATAACTAATTGAGCCTCTCAATTATACTCTCGGCAATAATAAGACGGATCAATAACTATGTACAGTAATCGCCACGCAAGTTGACAAAAAGTGAGGATGCACAGAAATAAAAAAAGTACTTGTCATTAAACTTGTGAAATATACTGCACGGAAGTGTACTCCAAAGAAAAGCGAAGGCCCTACCTCTTCTCTCTTCAGTAGTGTACACGACGTACCTGCGCAGGTTCATCCCTTCCATGCCGACAATTTGACAACTTGTTTGGCGGCTACTGCAACAGTAGGTAAAACCCTAGCGCGAATACTACTTAACCTACTTTTAAGTCAAAATCATCGTTAAGGTTATTCCGCTTCTAACAGTGCCGCACGGTTTTGCACGCTACTATAAAATATTAATTGTAACTAATAACAGTATTTTGAGAGTACAAGACACTTTCACGTTAAATTTTGTCCAAACGTTATATCAGTCGTTTCGCGTTGAATGAGAACAAACACACTTTGCACGCAAACATTCGCATTCATTATATTAAGTGCAGATTCACTAATGTCTTGACAGAATCACCCACCCACTATAACTCGTCTATCTGTTGTTTCCTTTTCTTTTTACATTTTTACGGAGCACGGTAATGTGTAAAGGTGTAAACCCTTTCAGGCTCTTAAATCTAGTAGTTACCCTTTTGAGGTGTATTTCAAAGGGAAATCCGAATAACAGTAAAATGTTATGGGATTCTGCGGACTGTTGGGTCGGAATGTTTTTTGCGGAGCCATAATGACGCAAGGTTGGAAATGGAATGTGTTAGTTCATTATTTGAATAGTTATTTATTTTATAGTATTTTTTATATTTTATTATTATTATTTGGGTATCATGAAGATGAAAAATAACATTAAAGTAACATTATATGCAAAAAAGAAATATTTTTTATTTGTGGCGTACCTACAATATTAAACTTAATAATAAGCAAAAGGATAATTTAAAGATTATAATAAAAAAGTATAACTCTATTGTGAACTGTCACGGTTGTTCATAACTCTACTAACTCTACCTCTGAGATTATTTATGAGATATTTACCGTGATTATGTTGTACACGTCGTTTGAGCTGACAATCGTAGACCAATTCTCATGATCATCAGCCAGAAGACTTCCGCTGCTGAACGAAGACCTCCCCCTTAGACCGCCACACTGTACGACATCCTGCCATTTGCATCCACCAGTTGCCCGCGACTTTCATGATGTCGTCGTCCACCTAGTGGGAGGCCTTCCTACGCTGCGGCTTTCGGTTCGTGGCCTAACCCGTGGGTGAAGTGGTCCCGTCCGTTGTTCCTGGTGGGTCCTGATGACCTATGTAAAAGCATAACAAATAAATAACAACACTAGTTGCTTGCACTGTGTTTACCGGCAGACACCACGACTACATAGATTATTAAAAAGCTGATTATTTACTGGATAAAGACAAAATCAGATTAACTAATCCGAAACTACACGACGCTTACTGGGCGAAGCGAAGCGATGACCTCTGAGTCTAAGGAGGCAAGTTAGCGTTTTTGTATCTGTGAGTGAGTATGTATAAATATTTATGTTGCGGTAACACTCTTAATATAAACTCTTAACTCAAAACTACTTTTGGATCATAAGTACTTTTGACTGGCAGAATTAGTCAAAAGTACTTTTGACCGAAATAAAAGTCAAAAGTAGTGCATAGAGAAAGCACACTACTATTTCAAACCCGACTACTACATAGAACGCGGTAGGTTTGTTAGGTTGACAGTGACCATCCAACAAAATAACCGCAAATTTGTAGTCAAAAGCACTATTAGCCAATGATTTTCAGACAAAACTACTTTTGACCAACCTGTTCAGTCAAAACGACTTTTGACTGGTTAAGAGTTTTGACTGCAACATATAAAATATACATACAGAAAAACGTTGGCCATAACTTGCGAACTGTTGATCCGATCTTTATGAAATTATGTAAGCAAGTAGTTGTTAAATTGGTCAAGGGGCTTGGAAGATATACCTAGGGGTCGCGAGGTCTCCGTTTGCTGTGAAATACTAGTTAACAAGGAGACTAAAGTATAAGTCCTTGCTCTGAGCAACATTTTAAGCCTAACCGTTTAAGTTAAGAACTATTTAACAACAGCCGCCTAAATACGGGAACTTGGCTCGTTCTGTTTCGCCAAGTGGCTTCTGCCAAACATGTTCACTCAAATTATGTAAAACGAGCTGACCCAGCCCGGGACAAAGACATTCTTGCGGTTAAGATATGCGACAAAAGCCTTCCCAAGCCAGCCTAGCACTAAATAGGGCTTTAGGTTCACAGTTCCGAAACGTTACAAGGTTTTAGGGTAGTTGCATAGGGTTTGTATATTAAAAAAATCAATGACGTAAAGGAATTTGTTCTTCCTTGGATTTTTGTGCAATAATTATGATGGGGACGCACCATCAAGCGTTAAGAAAAGTGTAACGGACTATAAGCAGCGGCCGTAGCGCTCGTGGCGTAGCTTGTCTAGGTGATTCTAAACGATCACCGATGTTAAGCAACGGACGGTCCGGTCAGTCTTCGGATGGGTGACCGTGAGTGGCATTTATTTCTGAGCGCTACCGTGGATCGAATGACACGTTAAATTGGTCCCGGTTGTTTGTTCTAGTCATAGGTTCTAGTTTCTATAATATAACAACAACTGTCAGCCATGTCAGAGGCCTTCGGGCGGCACATTAACTATGACACTAGGGCTGGCCACTCAGCCTATACGAACTTATTTACTTTAGCAGCGGCCTGCTTCCATCAAATTGGCCTAAAAACGAGGAACGAAACGTTTGCGAGTTTTAATATTAAGCAGCACCATCTAGTTACGTTTTTGGGAACTAAAGAAACAAACATTTTTGGCTTGAGAAATGACGATATATCTACAAATTATTACATTTAGAATCTTGACTTTTTTTTACGCTCTGCCAATTATGAATAGATTTTATGTTAAGGTCATACTTAAGAGGTGGTCCCATTCAGATTTTATCGAAATCGTTTCAATAGTTTGGTTTTAAAATCAAAATAACCGGCATAAAGATGTCATCCAGGTAGTAGAAGCTGAAGTAGTTTTTTTTGTTTACATTTCTATGATTATTTACGGGATATAATCATAGATATGTAATGATCAACCATGACAGTTTAAAACAGTGTTTTATTTTGTTTTAGTTAATAAAGGCACTTATAAAAGAATTTAATATTAATTTAACATTTCAGTACTATACTCTGTTCGCTGAGAATTATATACTAATAAGGAAATCAGGGACTGTACGTCATTGGTCGCAGATAACGAACATAGTTATTACTGTCATAGCCAGTACCGTCCGTTTCACTTACATACAATGTGCAAGAGAGAGCGCCCTGTATTAGACATTCTCAGCGAACAGAATATAGATATTGTAGTTTTGACATGAATCATATTATAGCCTGTTCGTCTTTGAGTTATGTTGTGATGATGACACAAAAGTTTGGTATCAAAGAGCTGATATGATGGTGGACAGTAAAACTCTTCAAGGGATAGTATTTCCGTGCCCTTTCCCTCTTTTGATAAGTGCCGTTACACTAAACGATAATAGCAAGTTTTGTTGTGTTAATCAGCTATACTGTTTAATTATGGTAAGCTAGATAAACGACCACAGCTCACCTGGTTATAAAATAATAAATGCCGGTGTGGTTGACACGTTAAAACAAATTTCGTCACGAAACCGGCTCCTTTGACCTTTTACTACATCGTCATTATGATTTGGTCAGCTATGGCCATAAATCTAGCTTGTAAAGCATAAAAATTATATCAGAGTCTGTTGTAAATTCAACACAACATTTCCATTTTATGTCAGACGAACCACTCTCAATTCAACTGAAATGCTTTTAATAAACAATGAAAATATGAAATAGCACTCAGCTTAACGATTTGGAACCTTAATTATGATATGTTAAAGGTTAATTTCTGAATATCATCAAATATATTAAGCTTTGTACAGATCATTTTAATGTAACGTAAGCATTGATACACTTTGCGAACTACAAACAAACTTATTAAGGCCTGTTAAAAAATCACGTGCTGTCATAGCAGTTTTTTGTCAGTTTTTATGTATTTATGTTTTCCCATAAAATATTATATTTGTATCTATAAGATGTGAGAAGTGAACTAACGCTTTTGATAAGAAGAAAAAATGTAACAAAACACCTCTATTTTTACACATTACAATATTTTTAATTATTCTTTTTTTTACAAATTTAGCACGAAAATTTATTTACTTGTAAATAATATAGTTTGTCACAAACCAACGCTCTTAGTTTTGATAAAATATATTTATTATGATTGTAATAAATTAAAAATGGGTCTACGTCTTCAGCCATAAAACGTCCACTGCAAAATGGGTCTGAAACCTCAAAAATCGAATCTTGACACGCACGAATCTGCGTAACTGCCATATTTTTGCTCCGCTAAATGAGGCCCTATCTCAGAATAATGATTGATTGCAGTAAAAAATTAACTTGAAACATGTATGTGCGCGGCCTTAAAAAGCCTTTTATATTTATCTATACTAAGAGCGATGGATCAGCTACGAAATATGCGTAGACAGTAGACACATCTACATTGTAGCTGATCCGTAGCACTCTTACGCGAGCAATACAATCCTGCCTACCAAGAACCTGAGACGAAAACATGTTTATTGTGTTCTGCTTGTGTCGCGTTCAGTTTTCACGCAAGGCCTCGGATAGATAAAGTGCGGCAGATCAGTTTGCGCACAGTTTCCTTCAGCGCACTCCAATTTCTATCGTTATGCACATTTGAAAGTAGATTGTCATCATCATCAGCCCGGAGACGTCCACTGCTGAACGAAGGCCTCCCCCTTAGACCGCCACACTGTACGACAACCTGCCATTTGCATCCACCGGTTGCCCGCGACTTTTACAATGTCGGCGGTCCACCTAGTGGGAGGCTTTCCTACGCTGCGTCTTCCGATTCGCGGTCGCCACGCAAGAACCTTTCTTCCCCATCGGTTTTCAGTTCTTCGAGCGATGTGGCCTGCCCATTGCCACTTCAACTTGCAAACCTTGCGAGCTAGTCGGTAACTTTGGTTCTTTGGCGAATATCCTCGTTCCGGATTCTATCGCGCAAAGTAACTCCGAGCATAGCTCTCTCCATTGCCCGTTGCGTGACTCTGAGTTTCTCCAAAAGGCCAGCAGTTAAAGACCACCACAAGTAGATTGTAATGTAAGCTAATACATCAAGCTACACATTCTTATAACGTGCACGTCTGGCTCGTGGCGTGTAATGCTTAGAATAGCTGTAAGTAGATGCTCGTAGAGTGCACGCGTAGCTGATGTTCGAAGAATGCATACTGCATAGGGTAGCTATAGCTACAAACACTCGTAAAGTGCACGCGTAGTTGGTGTTGGAAGAATGCTTAAAAAGAGTTCTACAATTGCGATCAGCTATATATTGCACTATTAGTGCGACACTCCAGTTACATTCATATGTTGGTAAAGTTAAAAGCTTACCAGATACGAATGGGTATAAAAATAGCCAGAGATAAAGCACGTAGCGTAGATACAAATTGTTGTGGTACAACATGCTTTTGCTTTCTAAATTTGTGTTAGTTACCATAAATGTTGTACCAGAGTGTGTACGAAACGTTAAATATAAATTTTAGGAACAATGGCTCTTGAAATCAATGTGACAGTTGAAGCGGTGTCACAAACAGAGAAGCGGGCACGAGTTCTCAATCACAACTCACTCGAATTAAATTTTTAAGTTATTGATGTTATATTTTTATGATATAAAAACAGGTGTTATTGTACAAAGTATTTTGTATAGTTTAGGCATACTGTGATAAAACTGTGTTAGATGTTGTAATAATAGATAAAAAGATAATCAAAGTCGGTTCACCAAAAAATACCCACTTAAAACAAGCGGGACACAGGCGAGGTTATTTAAATAAAATAAATGTAGTAATTATTTATTGCAATAATATGTTCAATTCAAAAATATTGAATATTCATTTAAATAGCCCAGTTATCAATTAGTACAATAAATAATTTAAAAAAAACATGACTGCCCTGCCAAAAAACCACTTAAAATGTTAAAGAATTTAATAATATTTTTTTATATTTGAAAACGGCGCCATACAGGCGCCGCATCGACTAAAAATATAGTCTATGTCACTCGGGAAGATCTTAACAATACTCCATATATATCTAAATCTATTCAGGCAGTTAGAAGTTATGATGGAACAAAGAAACTTACATACATACATACATGACGGGCAATGGAGAGAGCTATGCTCGGAGTTACTTTGCGCGACGCACGAGGATATTCGCCAAAGAACCAAAGTTACCGACATAGCTCGCAAGGTTTTCAAGTGAGTTGAAGTGGCAATGGGCAGGCCACATCGCTCGAAGAACTGACAACCGATGGGGAAGGAAGGTTCTTGAGTGGTGACCGCGAACCGGAAGACGCAGCGTAGGAAGGCCTCCCATGCACTAGGTGGACTGACGACATTGTAAAAGTCGCGGGCAACCGGTGGATGCAAATGGCAGGTTGTCGTACAGTGTGGCGGTCTAAGGGGGAGCCCTTCGTTTAGCAGTGGACATGGATTTTGCAGTCGTGTAAAAAGCGTGTAATACAAATCTTTTTGCACAAATGGTCAAAAATATTTAAAAAAACATTTGTATACCAAAATAACCCAATAAAAATATGTAGGGAAAAAACATCCATGGTAATTTTTGCTTTATTTTTGTTCGCTTGAAGTTGATTGAGTTTTGGATTAATCCTTTTGTATATGAAGCCTCCAGGGAGTTTAGACTATTATGTTGTAAATTATGAATTTGGCCCGCTATGCGTCGCTGGACGGAAAAAAATAAAGCCCTTTGTTTTTGTTGGCATGGGAAGTGCCTGATGTAGGCATAAAATATTTTTTAATAAGGCATACAATTTAATTGAATATCAAGTACCTAATCTATTTTTAGATTAAGTGCTTTATCATTTTATTAGACTTTTGAACTGTAGGAAAAATGGCTGTTTATGGTTGGGTTTTTATGGTAGATATGTTATTTGAAGAATTTCTACTTCATCTTTCTAAGAAAATAATATTTATGGAAAGATTGGTTCCATAGAAATTTCATCTAAATCGATTCAGCAGTTTGGTTTTTCAATCAAAATAACTGGACAAAATATGTCATCCAAGTAAAGAAACTAGCATATTTTGTTATGAAAAAGGTTAAATATTAAAAATATTGCTGCGTTTATGTTAGAATTTTTCACATGTTAATTACGTTGTTAAATAATTCAACGTCGTAAGCTGTTTCTATCCATCACAACTAAAATATCGTCTATACCATCAGTTACCACCAGGCTTGGAGGATCTAGCTCTACCCAGCCACCAGGCGAGTTGGTGGCTAAACTAAGATCTATACAATGTGTAACACAAAGGTTGAACAATACGGAAGGGTATGTTTGTACTCATCATTATGAACAACTTTCACTATGAGGCCAACCTTGAAATCGCGAAAAAATTATCAGCTTTTCCATACAAAAAGTTCATTGACCTTGGACAAAATGTATGGAACACGATTTCAGGGTTGGCCCCATAGTGAAATTTGTTCATAATGACGAGTACATACATACCCTTCCGTATTGTTGAACCTTTTTGTTACACATTATGTATGTCAAAAAAATTACACGGGATGACGCGAGGGGAATACACACTATTATAATTATGAACTGTGAAAACATTACTCAATTTTTTTCGTGTAATTACTGCTTTTCTTCCTGTTTTGCGTGGACAAAGCCTTGTAGTGGTGTAGTACTAGTGACGTAGTGTGTAAGTATACGTAATATAAGTAGAGTAAGGATGTGTGCGCGCAAGCGGCGTAGTATCTATGAAACAGACAATAAATGGGATTCCAAGTGGATTGATGTGTATCAATTATTAGACTTAAAACTCCCAACATTACATGGCGACCATGCCAGGATAGTGTGCCAAGGCGGTTGGGAGTATTTTTTTAAATTAAAATACAAAATAAAGTAGAAACAAAATGTGCCAATCTATAGTGGAAAAAGAAGATGTGTTCATCACTCAGAATGCCGCCGGAAGCAACGGTGCGGTGTTGGAGCAGATGAGCAAGCTAAGTGTTGGAGTTTATATCACGCTGGCGCTCATTATTATGCTGTTCCTGTATTTGGTGTTCAGAACATACCGCGCTTGTCACCGCTCCTGGATGCAAGAACAAATTGGGCTCAACACTTTAAATCGCGTACGAGCCTCCATCCAAGGACGACAGGTGGAGAACGGTGCAGCATAATCTCCGAGTGAAGTGAAAAGTGTATCCAAAAAAAAGCAAGTAAAAAAAACTTACCTATGTGTTAAAAGAGAGAATAACAAGTTAGTTAGTTGCGTGTGTGTAGAGTAAGGATGTGTGCGCAAGCGGCGTAATATCTATGAAACAGACAATAAATGGGATTCCAAGTGGATTGATGTGTATCAATTATTAGACTTAAAACTCCCAACATGACAGCCTAACCTAAGGCTACGGAGTACAGACACACAGCTCGTAATGAAATAATTATTAAGACCAGCGAAGAAACGCCGGCTCCACGTAATTGATGATGATAAATGAACTTTATTCCTTTACCGAACTTTTTCCGTAAAGGGTGAGGTATTAGAAAAGTTTCAGACGTATAACCCAATAACAAATTTTCGGAAGGGTAGATTGGACGTTTCAGCCCTTTTAGGTACAGTTTTAAATTAATACCGATGGATTGAATGGATTTAAAGGTTTTTTGGTTTTTTCTGGGTCGGGAAAGTTAGCGTTTGTAAGTGTGTTATTGTAGGAAATTGATGATTGATATATTTAGTACCCACAATGTTAACTAAGGGATATTTTTTATTAGTTGCTTCAAGTCTTACCTTTTTTTTTACTGTTTATTATATTTATTTAAATAATTAAATACTCGTATATTATTAATAAAATGAAAATGATGGTAAAAATTATGTAATAAGTATCTGTAGTTTCGGGAATGGTAAGACTCTACTGCAGAGTCCGCCTCGGGAAGTAACCGCCAAGCAGTAGTGTACAAACATTACTGTGTTCCGATTTAAAGGGCATAGTTAGAAATTACTGGGTATGAAGAGATTTATCATCTAATATCTAAGGGTGATGAGCTCAATGCAGTGCGGAGCAGGATTGTGTTCGTAAGTTCATCACTCTGGCAATGCTACTGTTAGTGGTAGGCGTGACGCTTACCACCAGGTTAACGTCACGCTCGTCTCGTCACTTGATTGTAAAAAAAAACCTATCATCATCATCATCAACAGCCAGAAGACTTCCACTGTGGACGAAAGCCCCCCCCCCCCCTTAATAGGAAGAGTTTGCCATAATCCCCACGCTTGGCAGGCGGCTTGGGGATCGCAGAATGCTCACCATCGTTAACCTAGAGGACGCTGCTGCCCGTCCTCCGATGGTTCTGGTTGCAGTTTAAGGACATACCCAGGTCCAGTCCAGGTATAATCGCATGTAAGGCTTGAATAGTAGTTTTATATAATTGCTTTTCATCTAATCACTTTTTGTTTCAACTGCTTAGCGCAATCGCTTAGAAAAGACTGACCACAGCCTACATTATCTTATGTACATGCTTTGAATCCATTTACATGGAGCTTCCCCAGTCATATTGATAAGGGATCTCCCTTATCGCATGTCAGGCTTGAATAGCCTTTCAGAGGCCCTAATAACATCCCTTCTGTAATTAGGGTACTGTCCTCATTTCTAGACATGTAAACGCTTCCGGAAACGTGTTAAATGTGCCTTAAGGTTGTTCAGTCATGATCTAAGATCGTTTGTGACTGAGTGACACGCTTTAAACTTTTTAATGAGATGATAGATTTGCGTTTCTGGCATAATTTAATCGCAGAATTTACCTTATTGGCATCTGCCAATAACCGAATGACCAATGATCAATGGAAGATATAAAAAACAGGGGCTCTGTTTTCACTCTTTGAAAATGGTCACCGGATGAAAAAACGTGGTGAATTTTGGGAGCGGGCCGAATTTCTTCCGTATACGGACGAAGTCACGGGCGACCTGTAGTAACATAATATAATATTATAAACTCTGTCCATAATATTGTATCCTATATTGATTTACGAAGTAAAATTATAAGTCAAATGCTGTTAAATTTCGCGTGAATCTGCAAAATTTTATCGCGTTAATCTGAATTGTAAACTTATTCGGTATCGGATGACAGAATAATGGAATCCGCCCATAACTATTTGGTAATAGGTGTCGAGGGGGGGGGGGGGGGCGCCCCCCCTAGATCGTCTCTCTACTACCCAGTAGAGAGACGATGGAGCTTTGAAAACAAATACCGCTATTGGAGTCCGGAGTTGTACTGTTGTTAGTACCTATTCAAGGGCGGATCCAGAGATGGGGCACAGGGGCACGTGCCTCCCCTCAAACGGTTTAAATATAACAAAGAACTGGAAGATTTATAAGATACCGCTTTAATAACATTTATTTCTTTTTGCATAATAAACATGTAATTTCTAATGTTCATTATTTAATCTTTATTAAAAGTCATTTTTATAGTTATGTTATATGTCATTGAAAAAGAATCGATCCAAAAGACCGCATAGAACAATTTACTATCTAGGCTTGTGGCCAATGTGCCCCTCCCAGTAATAAATCCTGGATCCAACCATGTACCTATTAATGCTAGCGTACTAATATTTAATGAGTCAGTTAATGAGAAAACCATTTTTAACTGACTTAATAAAAGAAGAAGATTAGCAGCCATCTCGCTTTAACTTTGCTCTCAGTGACAGCCAGCTTGGCTGCCACATAATTTTTCCTGAAGTGTGACTAAATAGTTTAAAGATAAAGATAAAGATAAAAAGAACTTTATTGCCAAAAAATATATATATACGTAAATGCTAGACAAACAAGAGAACAATAATTAAGCTTAACATTTAAAATTAGTATTCAACCGACTACAATTTTGACTACCTGGATGACGCCTTTTTTACAATTATTATGGTTCAAAAACAAAACTACTGAACCGATCGAATTCGAATAAAAAGGAATGTCTAAATTCAATCTATAAATGACGGAGTTCTGAGGTAACAAACGAGAAAAAAATACCGAGTCTAGAACCTCCCTCTTCCTCGAAATTGGTTTAAAAGATTAAATACAATAATTATGAAATTGATAAAATGTAATTAGTTTTTATTAGGTGTTTATATAATTACAAAACAAAAAGAAAATCATCCAAATGAATTCATACTTGACGGAGTAAGTAAACGCGAAACAAACGTACAAAAAAAACAACAAACAAAGACACACTTATTAAATTTTTCTTTTATTTTTTGTTTTAGCGTTTCTATGTATATTTGTGACATGATTGTAGTTATAGATCTAATATTCTAGGTGATACTCGTATAGAAGCGTTTTCAACAGAGTAAATCTTCTGTACGTAGTGCAGTTATGTTTTCTGTGGTGATAATGGTTGGATGAAAATTATTCAGTGGCAAAATCGGTAATAGACTGGTAGAATTGCAGTTTTTACCTTTTTAGGGTTATATAAGTACCTACATGAAAATAGTTTTTCGGGGCCCCATTTTCTATTAAACACTGTTTAAAAAACTATCATTACTCTGCAAGTAGTAGTAGCCATGGTAACTTAACATGGCCGATTCGGGAGACCGCTCGACTTCAAATCGTGAGGTTGCGGGATTAAGCCCAGGCCCGTACCAATGATCTTTTTGGAGTTTATGTACAGATCAATGGCTGTACGGTGACTGAAAACATCAAAAGGAAACCTGCATACGTCTGCAGAACGCAACGTGGTTGGTATGGCGCTCGATAGGCAATTGTCCAACGGTGGACTATTTACAGAAAGATTATGATGTCTAAACTAAAAACAGACGGCTATGACGCAGTTTACTTTAAGTCAAGTCAATCGTAAAGAAAAATCAGCCAAAAGGATTAATGAAATTTGTAACGCAATAATTTCACGATTACCCACAGTTAATCGTATTTTCGTTTCCAACTCTCTTTACTAATTCCTTGCATTCAAGGAAACAAAATAATTATTTCCGCGTTATTTATTTCCCCAACGAATTTGTATTAAATAAACTCGGTTCCAAATGTAAATGTCAAGTGAAGAGAGTTGCCAGGTCACGACTTTTCTTATTAGGCTCGGTATGAAATAAAGCATGTGCTATCATTGAGCTATATACGTAGTAAAAAGTATAGCTCAATGTGTGCTATACATTAAGTTACTACTTTTACTGTTAAGCTATTTCCATTCCGAGTATCATCCAAATCCGTTCAGCCGTGTTGGTGTGAAGTGGTAACAAACATACACATACACACACCCACACTGACATCCTTTCTTATTTATAATATTAGTGTGAAGTGAGAGTCCTTACCAAAATGAAGTGGTGATTTCTAGTGGCGTCATTAAACGTTGTAAGGTTATGTTAGCTAGAGGCGGTGAAGTCTATTGAAAAACGTGCTAAGAACAATTAATAAGGACTCTATTGTTCAGGCTTGAACATTGACGCAAAGTTGCTAGTCTAATATTTTAAAATGTTTTTAAAGATTAAACAGGAAGAAAAATATTATGACCTCCGGCAGGACTCGAATCTGCATACGAGCAGTCACCATAAGAAATACCATAGGTGTGGAATCACTTCATACAAAAATATTCAAAAATAATATTTTTTTATCTGCTTCGGGTTATTTAGTTTTTCCTACCCATTTTAGTATCGGACATCCAGAAGCTCGAAAACGTGTATGATATTGTTTCATAGTTAAAAAACCCAAAATCTCGAACGAAACGGTTTGATTCTACTTTTATTGTGCGTGCCGCTATTAGTGGGATGCGTTTTCCGGGTGATTTGTTTACCCGATAGATAAAACCTGAAAACTTTCGAATCGCGAGAGAATCGGTGTCTATTCGGCAAGCATGCTCCATCATACACTTTGCAGGGCGGTAGCTAGACCTAATTAAGGTAGGGCAGCTATTGTTACAGGTAGAGAGTTTCACAGTACTTGCTTATTTTAAGGTAGGGCATTGCCCCTCAATGGCCCCCCCGGCTACAGCCCTGACACTTCGTCTTTTATTTTACGTCAGTCGAGATGGCCAACAAACGCCCATTCAATGAAAATATGAAAAAAAGTCTTGTACATATCTTTATGTATTCGTTTTGAAGTGGGTGCCAAGCTTTAAAGGAAAAAATAAGGATATCACGATTCTCTGGGATTGTGTCGTACATAATAATTTATACTGTAATCAGTAAAACTGAAACTGTTTAATATTCCGAACAGTGATGTGGTTTTGCTCTTTGTTAACGGTTGGTTAGTGGTGTATATGTCGCAGCCGAATTGTAGAATTCGCCGTTTTAAATAATGGCTAGCCATTTCACAAAACCGACTCGTTTTGTAATACGGCGGAACAACGTTTAGCCGGATTGTCACTGCGATACGTTTTAAAATACGGCGGGGTATACGTAATTGATAATTGTAATAATAATAGGGTAATTGATATTAGGGTAGTTCATTCAAGGGGCCCCAAATATAAATTTTCATCGCTATAACTTAAAAAATAAAGAACTTTCTATACAGCATTACACCCCCCCCCCTCCCTTAAATCGTCCCTGTCACAAAAATATTGAAAAAAGCATTTTTTATTTAACTATCCAAATCCAAAAATTCGTTACTTTTTTACTTTTAGTAACAAAGTAAGTAAAAACAAAAAACTTTCATACGAATGTTCCCTTGTAAACCCTTAGGGGTTGAATTTCGAAAAAGCCTTTCTTAGTACACCCCTACGCATCAAGACGAATACACCCTCCAAATTTCAAGTCTGTGCGACCAGCGGTTTGGGCTGTGCGTTAGTCAGTCAGTCAGTCAGGACAGAGCTTTTTCTTGGAGGATCTAGCTCTCTCTCTTTTTTATATAATTAATCTTTTTTATATGTTAAGGTAGGTAGTATGTATTTTTTTTAGTTAAAAAAGCACTTGCTCGCTCAAACAGTTTTATTTTTTTGCATTAAATCTTTCAGTGTTTCTTTGATCGTCTCATAAGCTAAAAATACTACTTCGTTTTGCATTCAAATCTCAAACATTACAGGGATTCCCCCTAAAATTGTTCAATTTACAAAGGAAAACGAATTTAAACACAAATCAGCAGAAAATTAAAAGAGAAAAAAAGCCAAATCGCTCCTCTCCCGCATTTCCATCCATAATCTTATAAATATTTATAAAATTCAAATTCGGTAAGCCGTGTGTGTCGCCAACTTTACCCCAGATTTTGTTTCCCCTTAATTTAAGGCGAAGTTAAGATAAACAATGCTGGGAATACTTAATTACTTTATACAGTCTTTTTGATATTGATGAAGTTGAACACAGTTCGAGTTTTTGCGGTTTATTCGAATGCTTTGTTTTCTTAACTAATTTGGGACTTGAGGATAAGTGTGTTGTTTTGATTAATTTAAATTCTATTGAAGATTAGAAGAAAGACTTCTTAATAATTAATAAATATTGGGGGGGACAATTATTACACACAGCGCCATCTAATCCCAAGCTAAGCAAAGCTTGTATTATGGAAACCACAGAATACTTTTTTTTTTCTCGTAAATACATACTACACCCAGACACAGAACAAAACTGACAAATCTGTCGTTTAAGTATTTCATCGACATCATCATCAGCCCGGAGACGTCCACTGCTAAACAAAGGTTTCCCCCTTAGACCGCTACACTGTACGAAAACCTGCCATTTGCATATACCGGTTGCCTGCGATTTTCACAATCACATTACACAAAAAACACTTTGAAGCCTATTGAGAATCACTTTTTTTTTCGGCTCCTCCAATTCTAAGACCAAAGTAACGTTTCTCGACTACCATCATTACTTGACGGCTTAAAATCATGGCCTTCCGTTTGCGTTAACGTTCCTATTCACGCTCAAGAAAAAAAACCAATTGAGCCATATCTACCACGCTGGCCCTGTTGCAGGTTGGTAGATTCACATACTTTGTTTTTTTTTTGGCCTTTGAATTTGTTCTTCTGGTGTACGCACGTTTACTTACGTGTTTTTCATCGAAAAGGCAGTGGTATTAAAACCTGTACATAAACTCTAGAGATCTTTTTGTTACGGACATGGGATTGAACCCGCGACCTCACAATTTAAAGTCGAGCGGTCTCCCGAGGCTACCTAGTCTTCATTAGGCTACTACAACTTTTCCTATCGTTTTAGTAATCAGCCAAACTTAAACCAAAATCCTAAAGTTTTACCACTGGCCATTATCAACTTAGTAAATATTGTAGCGCTCCAAATGAAACAGAATAAGTTGGTAACCAAAAAGTGTCAACACGAAGCGTTCAAGCTCCCATCTGCTCTCAATATAGTTAATTTTATTGGACTCATTACATGGAAGCACCTTTGAAGGACTCTCCGAGGACCGTGCTAAGAAAAGGGCAAGGGAATGGCCTGAGATTTTATCTTTGAGAAGTGTTTGTCAGTAGAGTATGGTAGGTGTTAAGAATGAATCGTTTGTGGTGTTTCGTAACCAAAAAGTGTCCAATAGGGGATCCCATTGGATATTGCGTAACTTATAACATGAAGACTGTCTGTCTGTTCCATAATTTCAATCCCAATTAAATAATTTGACGCAGCAGATTTCTCTGTCCATCCAGCGCGGTAACGCCGCCGCTATAATGGGCACGTTTGGGCAGGGTGCATTACGGGGGGGAATTTTCGACGAATAATGTTTTCGCATTGAGATTTAATTTTAAATATTGTAAGTACTGAACTGATTTTGATTAAATGTCCATGAGACCAAAAAAATTAAATTAAATCATATATATTAATTTAGTTAAAAATAGATCAAAATAATAAGATCTAATGGAAATGAAAAGCAGACCTATCAACTTTCCTACTCAGGTTTTATAAAAATGTGTCTAGCGGACAATCATATGTACGTATACACCGTAAGCATACATACAGAAAGTGAGCTAAATCCTGCAAGCATACACAATTACTCACGTCGGTGGCCCCGCAGGTAGCGAATTATTCTCATTTAAATTTCACGAGGTGTACCTCTCCAGACGTTCTACTCAGTGCTTGGACTAAGACAACGGACAAAGGAATTTGTGTATTGTCCTGCAAGCTCAAATCGTCGGTGCAAAAGCGACTTTATTACATAAAGCTTCAAGTGCTTTGGGCATAGCTGAGGTATTTTCGTCTGAAGTGCTAAGTCAGTTTGGTGCAATAAGTCGTCAGCACGAGGCGTTGTAAGTTAGACGACGCGACAGTTGTTTCTAGTAGTTAAATTAATTGTAGACCAGTAACTGTATTGTTTTTTGGAACCTGGGTTAGTCCTAAACTGCATCCAAAACCACCGGGCACCGGACGCGCAGCAGCGTCGGTGGTGAGCATTCTGCGATCCCCAAGCCGCCTGCCAAGCGTGGGGATTATGGCAACCTTTCCTATTATATTATATTAAGGGAGGCTTTTGTCCAGCAGCGGACGTCTTCTATGTGATTGTTTAATATGATGTTATGATTTGAATTTAGGTATTATTCAGTTAAGCCAACAAGTTGGGTGATTGTTCGACTTGAAATAGTGAGATCGCGGGTTCAAACCCAGGCTCGTACAAATGATTTCTCTATTTACAGATTTTAATACTAATTACTTATCGGATACAGAAAACGAGGTCGACGGGAACGATGTCTAACAAGGTAGTATTTTTTTAGTAGTAAGTATAGGTTTTTTTAGTTATATTTTCGAGTTCTGGCTTCACTGATTACATTACTCCAGCATATGAATGAGTACTTTATGCTCTGGGGCTTTAATGTATTCTTTGTCAACTTGTGCAGTAATATGGAGTGTAACATAGTCCGAGCAATTTATCTGTGAAGATGAGCGAGGGAGCCACCATG
The DNA here is from genome assembly GCA_905404285.2 of Erannis defoliaria. Classification (NCBI taxonomy): domain Eukaryota; kingdom Metazoa; phylum Arthropoda; class Insecta; order Lepidoptera; family Geometridae; genus Erannis; species Erannis defoliaria. The sequence goes on from FR990066.1 coordinate 16,292,050, forward strand.
GCAATATTTGGAACAAAACTGACAGCTGCTTTAAGGTTGTCTGTTGAATTTTTTAGTTCTTCCATATGACCAACATTTAAATAAGGTAGTAGGTCTGTAATGTATTAACCGCGCACTGAAACACTCAACTGTCCAATGGGGATGTACTCAGGGTATGGTGTTGAAAAATAGTGTGAGTTAGGAAGCGTTTCAGCTAACTTTGTCAAGATATTTATGCTAATTCAGTAATTCCACTTTTGAAATGTAACTGTTGTTTTTGTTGATAGCGGATCAATCATAGTGGTAAAGGTATCCTGCTTTTTGAAATACTGATCTAATTATGAGCAGACCAAATCAAAGGCAGACCAAATCACGGGTGGTCCAAATCACGGCCAGTCTAAATCCCGGGGTCAACAAATAATCACACACACATGGAAATCAAATAATGCATCTGAATGACTGAGTTACAAAAAGTATCGATGGTTCATAAAATTATCTTGTCTCAAGCAATTTGAGTTTTGTAGGATTTACTCAAATCATAACACAAAAACGTCCCTAAAAACTGTATGCTACAAATTTAAGTTCACCCCAAATTTTCGAAGCAAAGGAAATTCTCCATCAGCTAGAATGGAAACATCCGTTTTAAATGTAAGAGCTGTAAGATAGATTACGGAAGCCTATTGGGGGCAATATATTTACAGGGATTTACTAATACCTTAATATATCCGGTTGGATTTATTTAGGCCTGGTGGTTGGTTAATGTATGGGGAATACGGCATCGACTGGGTTTTTGGTGGTTGTGTTTTGTAGAATGTTTATTGGCTTAACGAAGTAAAGGTATCAAAGGAACTAAATTAGGGCTTGTTAGGTTGCAATATTAGGTTACCCTGATTGGGAATTAGAATGATCAGAACAAATCAGAGATGATTTATTAGATACGCCGAGAGTAGTAATACATAGTAGGTACGTACACGTAGTAACCTACTCAACGTGATAGACTCGTCTTAAAAAAAGTGACCTGCTTCATCCTATCCTTACTGACTTAAGGCTCATGACTACCCTATGGCTCAGTTGTTAGTATGTCTGCCTTAAGAGCTTTAGAGCGTGGGTTCGATTCCGACCCAGGAAAAACATTTATGTGATGTACGTTTGTTCTGTGTTTGAGTGTTGATAATATGTATTTTTTTTATTTCTTGGGCAGCTCCACGGTATTTGGGTCCATGTCTTTTATCAGAAACTTGTAATAAAGTTATGATAAAGTTGTATTAAGTAAACATTTACAAAAAAAAAAATATAAGTTTTTCTGTCAGATACCTGGTTGCCATACAACAAGCTTTGCTTACTTTGGGGCTAGATGGCGCTGTGTGAATTGTTCAAATATATTTATTTTTTATTTATTTACTTATCCTGGAGCTTCCTGAAGTCTGAAAATTATTAATTTAGATAATTTGAGTTGATTTATCTCATAAGGTAATTTATCTCATAGAGCACCAAGATGCTATAAAATGCTGTAAATGTAACCCTGGAGTATATTGTTTATTTATCTTATATCGGTTTCTTAGACCGAGAATCCAAACACATTTCTTAGTAGGGGTTGATTATAAACCCAGCGTTATAGTTGACGCCCTCATGGCGGTGACTCGGGCGTCACATTGAATTAAACTTCACCCAGGAAAAGTACGAGCAAGTTCACTCTTCGAATACTAAGCTATGCACTACAAACTTGAGCGCAAGCTATCCGTAGAGCACAGGGAAGTTTGATACGTAGGTGCTTGGGATAAGTAGGTAATTTGAATGCTAGAGATGTGCTGATGCATAATTTGCTAAAAAAAACAGCGAATGAAAAAATATATTTTGGACTTGGACATTGACTCGGCGCTGTCTAGTCTCAAACTAGGCAAAGCATGTACTACGGGAACCAGATAACTGATACTGTACCTACTAAAATACTTTTTTTAGTACCTATATACTTTATATTATACATACCTAGATACAGAATAAATATCTATGTTCGTCACATAAAAGTTTGTCCTAGGTGGGAATCGAACCCACGCCCTACAGCTCTCAAGGCAAGGTACTAACCAACTGAGTCATAAGGCAGTCGAATTAAGGTTTAGACAAAATTGTTTTTTTTGCCCTTATTAACAATTGGTATTTAAATTTTTCAAAGCAGGCGTTTTTTTCTTTGTTTTTGCCATCGCACTTTGTGCATTCAGACAGTGTCGAGATTATGAATTTGCAAGTTTTTATAGTATCATCACATCAAATATGTCATGAAATCACAGTTTAAACACACGAAATTAGTCATAGTCGAGTCCAAGACATGCCGTAGTAAACTTGTGGCGATTTTACTATGAGCTTGTACGGAAAAAAGCTGGCGTTTCTGGTAACCGGCAAAAATACTGTAAAAAAGATACCGTATCATCAGTAGTACTAACTCCTGTCTTAGTTTTCGGGATCGATTCTCTTGCACCCGGTCTATATAGGTTAAATTATCCTAAAGAACTGTTTCCTACAACTACTTTAAATTTTTAAACTCCGGCGCGCGGTCAAAGTTGGAATTTAAATTTAAATGCGAAGCGGTCATTATTTCAACACCTGTTGGACCGAAGTTTGTGCAACTATGCAACTGTTTGGAGTTGTTTGCAGCGAGGTTATGTTTTATGCATGCTGTAATTTTTGTTGTTGAGTTTAAATGGAATGAAAGTGGGGCATTCATGGCTTTGTAAAAGTTTTTTAGAAATTCACGTACATTTTTAGAAATCCGTACTCCGGGACGCTGTTATTAAGTCTCCGTCGTTTATTATCTGTATGTTTTTCTCTCTGCCCGTCAACTCAACATTATTATTATTATGGCTTGTATCATCTTCCGAACAGTAATAGGTAACCGGTTATTACAGATAATACGTTACACGTTACTATATCCCGCTATCCTACTAATCCTACTAAAATATTAAATCAGCTGCTTCATACATTTTTTGTGTCGGTTCGCCGATTTTTTCTCTCTTTTTCAGTGTTAGATTTATAGTACAAGTTGACCATTCATCATCAATCATAAAACGTCCACTGCTGGACGAAGGCCCTTAATAGCGGGGTGTTGCCATAATCCCCACGCTTGGCAGGCGGCTTGGGGATAGCAGAATGGTCACCACCGTTAACCAAAAGGACGCTGCTGCCCGTCCTCCGGTGGGTCTGGTTGCAGTTTAAGGACATATCCAGGTCCAGGTCCAAGTTGACCATTATGATGAAACTCATAACCACCTAAGATATTGCTGATGAAGTCTATAACATTCTGTATTATTATATATTATATATATTTTATTCAAGTAGGCTTGCGTTTGATCACATCCTGCCTGATGTTGAGCAATGATGCAGTCTAGGATAGTGCACGCTAACCTAGAAGGAACCTGTTTACTTTAGAGGAAACACAGACTTAGAGCAGGCAAAAAGGTCCATAGCTTTGCTGTGCGAAAAAAAAAGTGATATATGTGGAATCGAAGTGCTTAGTGCGTATGTGAGGAATATCCACCGTGAACGGGTGGCACTCAGGTACGCAGTTCTATTATTTCTTCTGTGGTTTTTGTCGCGTCTGTCTGGCCGTCTGGTAATAAAACGGGTCAGGTGGAATTATACAACTCCTGGGCACAATCTCCGTAATTTGTCCGATAGAAAACCGACAAGCAAGCAACTCTACGATGTCCATGCTCGAGGCTTTGCAACCGAAACTTGACCAAAGTGTCGTTGCCTATCAGCCTCTTGGCTCTTCTCTCGATCGACTCAAATGCCTCGAGTTGGTACTTGGCAGAAACATCCTATAGTTGAGAACAGTATTCCATACACAACCTAACTTGCGATTGCGTTGCTAAATTTAAGTTAGTGAATCAGTTACATTTAAATCTGTTTTAGGCAATTATCGCATAAGTTAAACGTCGGCTACAGACTTAACAACCGGTTAAATAAATAACTTGAAATTTCAAACATGGGTCGGACCTAATGGCAAAATACAATGTAAGTTTTGCAATAATAATCAAACAATGTTTATTGCAAGACGATTAAACTCCGGCCACTGGTTATCTATTACAATAGTTCCATCGATTAGTGTTTAACTAAATTATTAGAATAATTCCAAACCAATAGACTGTTAACTATTTGACTAATCGTTTGTGTATTTGAAGATACAATGTAAAGCAGTGACCAAGAATATCCTAAGCCTAATGCACTGAATCAGCCAATCTTAAATGTTTTTTAAGCATTGGCGACGAATGTGTAGTGACGAAACGAGCTAGACGATCGCCTGCTGGTAAGCTTTAAGCCTGCCTACAAAAGTAGCAGTGCCAGGGTTGTGAATTTAAGAACAAAGTTTTGCATCGCATTGCACTGCCGTGCGCTCGTCATCCTGAGATATTATTAGATGTGCATTGTGCACCTGCAATGGTTACATAATTTATTCACTTTTATAATTGCAATTTAACCTCATAATCTGCAAAAAAAACTATGAACGTATTCGAAACTTTGGCTAACGGACGCATCCGCATAGTGTGCACAAAAAATACTCATCGTACCAGATCGCATTCAGACGTCCACGTCCGCGCGCTCAAGGACATGTCCGCGACTTATGACCGATAGCATGCACGGCTAAATGTAATTAAAACTACTTACTAAGATCTCGTCCGTCTGCCGCGACTCGTAATTAAGGTTGGGTGAAATAAGATATACCTATAGTCATTAAGTTTTCAACAAACCATCAGGCAAGTCAAGATATTTAATCAAAAGACACGTCTAAGGCTCTTCACACATTACGGTACTCACACGCGACGAGTATCATATTATGCGAGTCTCGGAGACTCGTCGCCACCAAGTATCGCTCATACATTGGTATCGTGACTCGCACACTACGTTACCGGTATCCTGTGTGTCCTAGTGTGAAGTAGTGACTCGCAAGTCGCTATACAATTAATATATAATGCGGTGATTGGTGGTATCTATTCTCCGAGACTCGCATCTGATACTCTTCGCCTGCGAGTATCATAATGTGTGAAGAGCCTTAGACGTGTCTTTTGACTAAATATCTGGACTTGCCTGATGGTTTGTTGAAAACTTAATGACTATAGGTATATCTTATTTCACCCAACCTTAATTACTGCACTGAAAGTCTATGATGCTGCACTCAACTTGACCTTGTAGGGGCAGACATTCTACCAAAACTCAAAGTTTAATAGGTTGTTTCAAACCAGACAATGAATTCTATTTTATTGCTCTTAAATTTAATTTATATTGTGATGAAAGAAACTTATTGCACGGACAAACTTTAGATAATCTTCACTGCTCCAAAGATGTGGGCTTCAATTATGTTGTAGTCCTTATATAATTATATATTTTCAAAATTAAGTTTTTTTGAAAGTTCCGTTGAATATAATGTAGATGTCGGTACGCGCGCAGCGCGTTTCGTGTAATGTGTATTCTTTGAAAAGGATCGGATGTGGACTAAAGACAGAGAGACCTAGATCCTCCAAGGGACTAAAGTACCTTTAATTGTAGCATTCGGTTTAATTAAACTGAACAATCCAATTTATTTAAAATAATAATGGGATTCGTCCTAGAACCGTTTTCCAATTCTAACTACACAAATAAAGGCATTGGAAAGTACTTATGGGTACTTATTGCCTAAGTGTTTTTTTTGGAATTGAAAGACGAGCGAGACGGTCGCCTTGTGGTAAGCGTCACGCCAGGCCATAACAGTAGCAGTATTAGAATTGTGAACTTGCGAATACAATCCTGCGCACTGCGCACTGCGCTCATCTCCCTGAGATATTTGGTGTCAAATCTCTTCATTCCCAGTAATTTCTCTGGTAACATTGCCCTTCAAACCGAAACACAGTAATGCTTGCACACTACTGCTTGTCGGTTGAATAACTGACAAAGGTGTGGTACTTCCCCAGGTGGAGTCTGCAATAGAGTCCTACCACTACAGGCTGGTAATAGAAACTAGAATTATTACAGTGATCAGAATATATACAAGTTCAACCAATATTTTGTTGCTCGCTTGTTTATCACATAATGATAGAGTTCGATTTGTTTGATATATTATATTATAATAATCATTAAATAGTATCATCGATGACCTGGGTGTGTCTTTAAACTGCAACCAGACCCACCGGAGGACGGGCAGCAGTGTCCTCTTAGTTAACGGTGGTGACCATTCTGCGATCCCCAAGCTGCCTGCCAAGCGTGGGGATTATGGCAACACCCCTCTATTAATAGGGAGGCCTTCGTCCAGCAGTGGACGTTTTATGGCTGACGACAGTATCATCGAACTGTACCATTTTACAAATTTTCTCGGTTAAGGTTCTTTCTGTTAGTCTTCGTGGAAATAATTCTATTTTGAATATTTTTGTATGAAGTGATTCCACACTTATGGTATTTCTATGTTTTTAAAGCTTAAACAGGAAGAAAAATTATGACCTCCGGCAGGACTCGAACCTGCATACGAGCAGTCGCTATGGGTTTCCGTCAGGCCTTGGAACCTGCAACGGTTTCGGCTTGGGTAAATATTTGTATTACAAAAATGTACAGATGGCGCCACCAACGCTTTAGTTGGTAGCTTATAACAGGTTCGGAAATTTGGCATCTAAGGCAGAGACTTCTGTAGCTTAATTGGCAAAGCAGTTGGGACGGAAACCCATAGCGACTGCTCGTATGCAGGTTCGAGTCCTGCCGGAGGTCATAATTTTTCTTCCTGTTTAAGCTTTAAAAACATAGAAATAATTCTATTTCAGATATAACTACATACCGCTTCTAAGGGTGATTGCAGAAAGGTAACTTTGAGAGTCACGTTTTATTCGTCGCGATATATTTAGACAAGTCGGTAGGCAATTAAAATTGTGTCGTACGACACCACTAATTAGAGAACAAGTAACTTAAACAAAACGACTTCTAAATATAACGAGATCACCTCGTGAGTAGGTATACCCTTTAAACAAAAAAAAACAATGACGTCCACAATGAAAGGACACACATACAGTAGAACATATCCTCTTTTTTTAAAGTCTGTTAAATAAGAAATAAGGGCTTTCGCTTTTCTGTGTAGCACAAATCTGACGTTTGTATAAAATCGAATGTAGCATATTTCCCGTCAAGGACTGTCAACACCACTTCTTGATTTATGCATCTCAAGCATAAAATACGGGATTTATATTTTTACGGGACAATAGTATAAGTAATTATATTTATTACCGGGTTTTAATCGCGCATAAAATAATATATATAAAAAATTGCTAAAAGTTTAAGTAAAATAAATTTTTTTTTGTCTATTTCTTGTTTAAGTACGCTGCATGTTTTCAAAAATTGGATAAGCTTGCTATATTATTGGGTAAATTTATAATACTTTGAAAATACAGTTCTATTTTTGTACCGTTTTTTATTGTTTTACGTGTTTTATTCTATAGCTGGAAATACAGGACTAACTCATAAAATACAGGACATTTTGAAAGCGCATCACGAATCATCACTCAAATAATTACGCTAGTCTAACCCCAGCCTAAATCTTTTTACATGAAACAGGTTTTCCCATTTCCTGAAATCTGTCGACCAGTATATCCACACATGATTGATTGCAGGTCAGCTGTCGCATTATTGTATCTTGTGTGTCGTATATTATGTCGTTTTATGTGATGTATGGGTTGTTGGAATCCTCGTGAACAAGATTGGTTTGTATTGTCGTTCCGGGAGAGAACACCTGTGGTTCTTCGCGCTTGCTCCAATATTATAATGATGTAGGTCTTGTTATTTTAGGATCCATCTTTCATTCTCGCTTCTTTGTCATTTTTTCTTATGATTGATTATGTTTTTGTGACTGCCTTATAGCTCAGTTAGTAGCATGTCTGCCTTCAGAGCTGTAGGGCGTGGGTTCGATCCACACCAAGGGAAAACAATGTGACGAACATGGATGTTTGTTCTGTCTGAGTGTAGTATGTATTATAAGTATGTATATACAAAAAAAGTATATTTTAAATATTCTATCAACTATCTGGTTCCATATTCCAAACTTTGCTTAGTTTGGGGCTAGATGACGCTGTTAGTATTACCTATATTTTTATAGGTTTGTATTTTATATTATATTTATATTAAATTTCATCATAATCGTCATCATCATCAGCCCGGAGACGAACACTGCTGAACGAAGTCCTTCCTCTTAGACCGCCACATTGTACGACAACCTGCCATTTGCATCCACCGGTTGCCCGCGACCTTTACAATGTCGTCGGTCCACCTAGTGGGAAGCTTCCTATGCTGCGTCTTCCGGTACGTGGTCGCCACTCAAGAACCTTTCTTCCCCAATTCCCCATCGATTATCAATTCTTCGAGTTCTTGTGGCTTGTCCATATTTTTATTTGAATACGTGGAAATGAATAAATGGAATTGACATGAATGAATGATGAACTAAAATTCTATTTTGACAAATAAGGTGTGTTTGTCGACGCTTCTTAGCACATAATATAACGTCGCAGATAATGCAGGTGTCCTTACGCTGTTTCCTTAATCGAAAAGCCAGTGCCAGTATGAGTTTGAAAAACCCTTCGTAAATATACCTCGTAATTCCGAAGCGCATTTTTAGTAATTCACAGCAAACTACGACCTCGCGACCCCCATATCTTCCAAGCTCTTTACCAATTAATTCTTTATTCATATTATTCAAACTTGATAATTATATTTGCACGAACTACTTGCTTACAGCATTTTATAAAGATCGGTTAAACAGTTAGCAAGTGAATGTCGAACAAATATACATTAAAACATACATAAAAATGCCGACTTAGTCCTCTTAGACTCGCTGCGCTTGGTCAACTTTACTGTAATCCACACCTAACAAGAAGTTTCGATACATTTCTAAAAGCAAACCTTCTAGCCAGTAACCGACTTCGAAAATAGGAAAGAATAAAGGTGCGTCCTAAACAAACAGTGCTACGACTTTGTCGATATATCGCAGTGATCGACGAGAGTGTCTGGACCAGACTGTTGTACTCGTAGCTTTACACTGAACGATATAAGCCTAGCTGTTGCAATTTATGAGTACGCGTTTGAAATTATGTGTATGTTTGTCTAACTCAGTATGTAAATGACATACCTACCTACTGAATCATAAATGGATTTAAACTTTTTTAAAAGCATTGTTGCATTGCAAAAACCTTATCATGTTTTTTGTTGCAAACCTTTGTTTTGTGTTCTTCGACGCTCAGACGTATCCTGTGGGTTTTCTCCCATCAGTCGAAGGGGTTCTTCAGGAAAGTTTAATTCTATTTCACTATTAGGGTCTTGCCTATAGTGTTCTGTGTCAAGGATGAGTTCCCTACCATGTACAATGAAGTGTGGGGTGAAACCAGTGGCTTCATGTACACTGTTGTTTATCGCAGATTGGATATGTGGTAAGTAAACATCCCATTCTCGGTGATCATTCTTAAGAAATGATGAGATAGTATCGCCTATGACTCTGTTTACACGCTCTACAGGGTTTACCTGTGGGGTGTATACTGTAGTGTAGAATAGGTTCGGTATTTTATATTTATCTATCAATTCCCGGAATTCTTTACAAGTGAACACGCTCCCATTATCGCAGATTAAGGTCCGGGGTACACCGTGGACCAGGAAGACATGTTCTTCTAATTTCTGTACTATGGCGGTTGCTACCGCTCTACGGAGTGGGAAAATGTGAGTATACTTGGAGAAATAGTCAGATACTACCAATATGAAGGTGTTTCCTTTCTTAGACCTGGGCAATGGACCGTGAAGATCCACCGAGATTGTCTCAAATGGAAGGTGTACCTTTTTAGGCTGTCCCATAAGACCGGGGCGTGCTCTATTAGTAGACTTGTTAGCCAAGCAAGTGTCACATCCCTTAATGTAGTTCTTAACATCTCTAAGCAGCTTGGGCCAATAGTAACGAAGTGCTATTCTTTTTACTGTTTTATTAATACCAAAATGACCGGCAGTAGGCTTGTCATGGTTTTTTGATAAAACTTCTGTTCTTCTGTGAGAAGGCACCACCAGTTTCCATGAAGTGTTTTCTTCGAGAGCGTATTTACTTTTAATAAATTTAAAAAGCTTACCCTCAGATACATTAAACTTAGGGAAACGGTGTGGGGTCTTTTCACAGTTCTCATATAATCTGTCATACCATTCATCACCAGAGGGGTATGCAATTTCTGATACTATTTCTACTTGAAGTCGGCTCAGCGCATCGGGCACTACATGTAGATGTCCCTTTCTGTGTTTTATTTGAAACTGAAATTGCATCAGACGCATCGCCCACCTTGCTAGTCTACCGCTTGGTGACTTAATACTAAGTAAGTACTGAAGTGAAGCGTGATCAGTTATTATTGTGAATGGATGATTTTCTACATAGCATCGGAATTTATCTACGCTATACAAAGCTGCTAAGCATTCTTTTTCAGTGACTGAATAATTCTGTTCCGCTTTTGTAAGGCTACGCGAGGCATAGGCTATGACTTTCTCTGCGCCATCTATATTCTGGGTCAGGACACTACCAACTCCTTTATCACTCGCGTCACACTGAATGAAAAATTCTTGGCTGAAATCAGGACAGGCTAACACGGGTGAAGTAATCAAGCACTCCTTGAGTTTGTCAAAAGCTTCTTGGGCCTCGTCGTTCCATTCAAATTTCTTCAGCTTCTTACTCGTTAAACGATTTAATGGTGCTGCTACTGTGGAGAAATTTTGAATGAAACGGCGGTACCACCCTACCATTCCTAAGAAACTTTTGACTTGTTTAGATGAAGTGGGTCTGGCTAACTTAAGGATTACCCGGGTTTTTTCTGGATTGGTTCTCAAGCCTTCTCTATCTACCCTGTATCCTAGATAGTCTAACTCACCCCTACAAAAATGGGATTTTTCTAAATTCAGCGTCAACTTTGCATTTTCTAACTTCTCATAGACTCTATCTAGCAGCTCTAGGTGCGAAGAGAAGCTACCACGAGTTACTAAAACGACATCGTCAAGGTAAGCAAACACTGATAGAGTCAGGTCCGCATTTTGAAATTCAGCAGTGAACAATCTATCCATCAACCGTTGTAGAGTTTGAGCAGCCGTACTCAAACCAAAGCACATTCTTTTAAATTGAAACAATCCACGACCTGGAACACTGAATGCTGTCTTTTCTCTAGATTCTGGGTTTAATTCTATTAACCAATATGCTGATTTTAAGTCGATTGTTGTCAGATAGGTGGCACCTCTGAGGCTGTTGAGAATGTAATCAATATTAGGAAGTGGATAACTATCGAATTTGGTAATAGAGTTCAATTTCCTACAGTCTAGGCAAACTCTAGGTTCTCCGTTAGACTTTCTGACTATTACCAAAGGGCTATTCCATGGGGAATTCGATGGCTCTATTACTCCCATTTCTAACATTTTGTCTACTTCTCGGTGTATGAGTTGTAAAACAGCCGGGGAAAATTGGTGACAGTTCTGTCTGACCGGTGGATGGTCACCCGTGTTTATATTGTGCTGAACGAGAATATAGATGGCGCAGAGAAAGTCATAGCCTATGCCTCGCGTAGCCTTACAAAAGCGGAACAGAATTATTCAGTCGGCTAGCCAAATATCAAAATTTAATAAAGTTTTTTTGAAACAATGGTTTAAAAATGAATTAATTCTTTTCTTAGGTTATAACAACACAAAATGAACAAAATGAACAACATGAACAACAGATCATCACGAGCATCCCACTGTGTAACCCTTCTTATTCTGTAGGTATCCTACCTTAAGTAAGTTTCTAAATTTTAAGTGTATGAACAATATCATAACTACTAATTCTATAAGTATATAACTTATACTATTCTATTTTAAGACAATAATGTTTGCCTTAGGTTCTTAAAATGGTTAATTCTTTCTTTCTTTCTAACTAAGTTACGGGATGAAACCCTAAACAAAGTAATTCTGTTCTGTTTACATACAGTACCGGTATAAAATTAACCAAGCACTGCACGTAGCTACCTGCTTCGGTGCCAAATAATAGGGGAACTTGCCCCACTGGAAAGTTTGCTTCTTCGTACAATAACGAATGCTAATCATTTATTATGCGAGGTCGCATTGCTAACTCCTACGAGTATTGGATAAATACCTATTGTATTATACAACCTAATGGAACTAGGTCCTAATGGGATCCCTTATCTAAGTAAACTAAAGCAGAGGAAAAGTGGTAGGTTTCCACCACCATAAACAATCACTCACCCTTACACAGTTCCTTATAAACCTTTCACACTATCCTGTCACGGGCGATCCTTTCATAGCAGCGGTCAATCACACTCACTCAAATTCTATCGTGCTTCATTTCTTCTAAAGTCACCTGTCACACCATACACTCACACACACATACAAACACTTGCATGCCTTCTACTCACCATCCCTATGCATTTTTTAATCCTAACATACAAAACTTAATTTTTTATTTTAATTATTCTATTTTATTTAAATTTAATTAATGGATGTTTTATCCCTATTCTTTCTAAACTACCATGCAATAAAACTACATATATTTCTTAAAGTAGGTATTAATAACTACAAGCTATTATTAAGATTTGGACCTAAAATATAATTTCTTACTTATTTATTTAAGGAGAGTACTAACTCTATGTAAATAGTAGTTTATTCTATGACTCGACATGGACTATATCCTTAATGTGAGTTAAGCCAACATGCTTACCACTTAAGGCTCTTAAGCGATACACGAGTGGACTTATTCTTTCTTCGGTTACTCACTAAATATTTCTAGGTATCTTCTATTTCTATTCACTTCTCGTGGGGTCGATGACGATCTGTAGCTCACCTGGCTATTCTGTAAGTATTCTATTCTATTATCGGAGTGACTGCCTCGGCACACACGGTAGACACTGTACGCTGCACGGGCCGTCGCAGGCTGCTCCGATGCTCCAGACTCGAAACAGATTTCTGATCCCTCTGGAATGTTTAAATCCAAAATTTTAAAAGCGTGCGAGAGCACCTTCTTTCTTTAGTTCTTGAATTTTTTCTGTTAACTCCTCCGCAGAAGGTGGAAGTCTGTTAAGCCTAAACTGAATATGTAGATTTCTAGAAATGAGTCTCTCTCTGCGGGGTGTTGTCATCGATTCTGATTCTATGATTTGGAAAATGTCATTAATTTTATTTTCACAAATTTCTAATTCTGTTTCTATGTTAAATTCTGAAGGGACAATGGTCTCTTCCAAACGGGAAGATTTGGATAATGAGGCAAGCTTTGTCCTCATTGCCTCGACCGTTCTTCAGTGAGGAAGGACTCCTGAAGATACGAAGCAAATGACAACAAAAATGTTTCTAGATTCTCTTACTTCTTTGCCTGAAGAACCCCTTCGACTGATGGGAGAAAACCCACAGGATACGTCTGAGCGTCGAAGAACACAAAACAAAGGTTTGCAACAAAAAACATGATAAGGTTTTTGCAATGCAACAGCATTAAGGGTAAAGTTTTTTTTTGTTTTGGTGCTGAAGCCTGAAGATGTTACGTTTTACCCGGTTTGCCCTTGTGTCTTCTTTTTAAGGTTTGCCCGGTTTGCCCTCAAAATGAAGGTACAGTGAGTTTATCACTTTTTCTCTTGTATTTTTTTTGTAGTTTTAGGACTCTACTGCAGAGTCCGCCTGGACGTCCTGGTCGTCCTGGTCCTGGTGGCGCGTCCTGGACCTGGGTATGTCCTTAAACTGCAACTAAATCCACCGGAGGACGGGCAGCAGTGTCCTCTTGGCTAACGGTGGTGAGCTTTCTGCGATCCCCAAGCCGCCTGCCAAGCGTGGGGATTATGGCAACACCCCTCTATTAAGGGGGAGACCTTCGCCCAGCAGTAGTAGTTGCTGTACGATGAGATTTAACATCTAATATCTCAGGGTGACGAGCGCAGTACAGTGCAGCGCAGGATTGTATTCGCAAGTTCACAATACTGGCATTGCTGCTACTGTTAGAGGCAGGCGTGACGCTTACCACCAGGTGAACGTCTCGTCACTTGAAAGCAATAAAAAAAAGCTTTGAATCAAATAGTTTTAGATCACCGCTCGCGGTTATGGCTCTATTCATAATGATTATATCACTTTCCATTTCCAATAATTTTCCTTTTCTCTTTATTAATACGGCTACGCAGTACGGTTACGTGTACTTACGTTTTAACATGAGTATTCCCGTATAAAAAAACAAAAGAATAATTTGACAACAAGATTAAAGGCGAACTCTCTACCTTGCTATTATTTACTCAAAGGCTAAGACATTTCCCATTATGAAGGTGGCCTAGTGGTAGAAACTTCCCATACTTCGTTGTATGATCTAGGCCAAAATGTCACATTCCTTTTAGTTGTTCGTATTATTTTGATATTAAATGAACCTTTTTTTTTCTTCCTTACAGTTTACAAACATCTCATCAAACAACAAGGAAAGAACATGAGCCAAATAAAAAAAACTATGAAAAATATGAAAACATTTTAAATAAGTATTGTACCAGAAACGTATTCTGTCATGCGCTTGCATATTTTTATTCAAACCAAATGAAATAAAGTCTGCTTTTCCTACAATGTTACTATTCACCACACAGCTACGTAATTACCACTATTCACACGAACGCGGACTCCCAACTGAAAACTTGATTATGCTACGCATGGACTTGTAACCGAGTTTGCCGAATTATGTACCAACAAACGGTGCAATTTGATTTGCTAATTTGATTGACTGTATGTCCGCTTGTGTGGTTTAAAATAGTTAGGAGATAGTACAAGCGATATATTATATACCCAAAGTCACCGACAGCTCTCAGGGTTTCCAAGTTGGAGTGTCAATGGACAGGCCTCATCGATAGGATATTTTCCATAAGCACGTGAGCCAGTGGTAAAAGAGCTTTTTACGCGACTGCCCAATAAAAAGAGTGTAATCTTTTCAGGGTATATGTTCTAAATGCCTGAATATATTTGGATGTTTGGGAGCTCTGATGCCACAGACAGATATACCGACACACCCGTAAAATGTATAACACCCTACTGTTTGCGTCAGGGGTTAAAATCGTAACATTATTAGAGAGTTTCCAAACATGTTTAAAAAAAATGTAGTTCTTTAACTCTATTAGGTATAGATGACGCTGACTATACGTGCCAGTCAAAAACACCATAATATTTTTGATCTGTGGAACATGAAATAAAAAAACTTGATAACGACAAACAAGTCTAGTCAGCGCAAGGTCAGCGCCATCTACAATGAGCTTCTTTTTTATGGGTGCCGGAAAGTCCCTTATTTACTTTAGCTAGACACTCTTTCAGCAAAAGCTCATAGGTATTTTTATATTATTTTTTATATGTATTTTTTTTTAAAACAATCAAGTGACGAGTCGAGCTAGACGATCGCCTGGTGGTAAGCGTCACGCCTGCCACTAACAGTAGCAGTGCTAGAATTGTGAACTTGCGAACACAATCCTTCGCCGCACTGCACTGCGCTCGTCACCCTGAGATATTAGATGTTAAATCTCATCATACCCAGAAATTTCTCTAGTAAAAAAAATAGACGTGCGTCAACCATCTCACCTGATGTTAAGTGAAAATGCGGTATACGATGGAGCACGCTTGTCTAGAAGAGACCGATTCACTTGCTACATGAAGACACCAATATTGTAACGATCGGGAAACAACCATACATGGGCACTAATGGGCAGCCTATTCCACTGTTTAACATTTCACAATGAAAGTGAATCAAGCCGATTTGTTCGGATTTTTGGTATATCAAACATGAATTCTGGCGCTTTTTCGAGCGAGGCTGGTAGCATGGGCAGGAGAATTTATATCATACAAATCCGAAACACAATGTGTCTGATAAAACACCGACTAGCTACTTAGTTTCTACACTAGAGCTTCAAAAAGCTTCTTCATCAAAGTGTTATTAACAAAAGGAATGGAAGCGAGTTCTGATCCGTTCTGTTGCACCCGGTTACCGATTTACTATAAGTATCACAATATATCAAGGATTATTCCGTCGGTCGGTTGCTTCCGCCCAATAGCTCCTTTCTAACTAAGCTTTAGATATTGAAGGTACGAGTACAAGCCATAAGATGAATAGGTTTAATAAATGTGCTTCAAGATTTGTCACGTATTAATAAAACAAGTTTAAAACCACGTTTGAACAATTCTTGATTAAGCAACATGTTTTTATTATAATAAAAAGTGAGTAAGTTCGCATACCTGGGTATGTCCTAAAACTGCATTCAGAACCACCGGAGGACGGGCAGCAGCGCCCTCTTGGTTAACGGTGGTAACCCTCTGCGATCCCCAAGCCGCCTGCCAAGCGTGGGGATTATGGCAACACTCTTCTATTAAGAGGGAGGCCTTCGTCCAGCAGTACACGTCTTATGGCTGATGACGAAGTTCGTATAGGCTGAGTGGCCAGCCCTAGGTCAGAGTTAATGTGCCGCCCGAAGGCCTCTGACATGGCTGACGGTTTTTGTTATAGAAACTAGAACAAACAACCGGGACCAACAATTTAACGTTTCATCCGACCCACGATAGCACTCAGAAATAAATGCCAGTCACGGTCACCCATCCGAAGACTGGCCGGACCTTTAATATTTAATAGGTTAATTATTATAATAATTAACCTATTAAATATTTCACTGATGGACATAGGCCTACCCTTCTAAGGGCGATTGAGCCAGATCAAAGCAGGCTATATGATCTGTGGGTCAGATCTACCACGCTGGCCCAGCTGCCTGTTACTGAATTCACATGAGTATCTATTGAATTTCTTCTCCGGACGTATCGCAGGTTTCCTTACTATTTTAAAACTGATGTATCTCTTACATTTTGTTTTTGGGGTTGTTGTCGATCGAAGGATCGGAACAATTCAAGATAGACAGCAATCTTCTGATCGACCACTTTCATGGATTTGTCAAAAGATAGAGTATTGAATATTTTCGAACTGCTATCTACGGTTTGGATATTGAATTAGGTTTAGGTGAAACCGGATCGTAATTTAGATCTAAGATCAGAAAAATGGATTGAGATTTTACACAATACATGGTTGCCTGGAAGAGATCGCTGTTAGCGATAAGGCCGCCACTTGTGGCACTTGTTCTTAAGGTTCTTTCTTTTATTGTAATGTTATTTTTGGCGTGCACAATAAAGTGTTTCTATCTATCTAATACAGAATTTTATTACTATTGATATCGTGGTTTTGTTGCAATCATCATTTAATAAATCTTTTGAGTTAATTAGGTACCTTAACACCATTTCTTTTTAACTGCACGCGGTCATGTATAGCTCTCTTTTTTGTCGAGGTAGGCCGTAACGTTGCAAACTCCAAGAAAATGCATTAGGTACTATACTAATAAATGCGTTTGTGGCAAAAAGCAATTTTGTACTATTGTTTAAATTTGTTATGTATTCCATTGTTAATTGTCTTGTGTACAAAATGTGTTTTTTCCATGAATACAATCTTGTCTATTGTATAATACGATAATGTCACGCGCGGTGACAATTTTCAATGTAGATTTAATTTTAATTCAATTCGCTTCTCCCTTACTCCGCGCCCTTAATCCAGGTTGGAACTCGGGCTCCGTTTGTCCAAGATTATTATTTTCATGATTACAGCGTCAGAAGATTCGGAACCTGTGAGTTATGGGCGGTATCAGCCACCCATAATTGGATCGGGGCTTTTTTCGCCTGAAATTAAACGCCTATTGGCTACAGATAGATTGGGTACAGATAGGGCAAATGTATTAGGCACAGATATAAAGTAATTGGTAAGTGGTAGAAGCTGAAGAAAAATCACATTGTGGTAGCGTTTTGACGTGCCATCTTAAGCTTAATAAGCTAAGTAATCAAATAAATAAAATTTGGCATTTGACATACCGCCTTCTAGTCCGGGTTTTCTCAATTGAGCACCAATTTCCTGAGCACCCATGAAATTAGCACCTAGCATTTTCCATTTACATCTGAGCGCTACCGTGGGTCTGGTGTCATGTAAAATTGTTTGTTCTATGTTTCTATAACAACAACCGTCAAGCCATGTAAGAGGTCTTCGAGCGGAACAATAGTTTACTGATAACACCAAAGTTACACGTCAAATTTATTTAAGTATCTCACAAAAAATTTGGATCAATCTCAGTAGATACAGGGCCAGATCCACGATGGATCTAGTGAGGTTTATTTTTAATCAGTTCATAAAATGAATAATGATTATTAGATAAATACCTTAATAATCTATTATTTTAAAATAAGCTTTAATGACATAAAACAAATTTTCTTGTAACCACGCTTGAAGCACGCGATGGAAGGATCATCCCTAATAGAAGCTGGTATGCAGTTATAGATCATCAACAGCCAGAAGACGTCCACTGGTGGACGAAGGCCTCTCCCTTCAAGGTGTTGCCATAATCCCCACGCTTGGCAGGCGGCAGTTATAGATCGCGGGTCCCAAAATATACACTTTTAGACTTGACGAGATAATGCGATGCGGGTTAATTAACTCTGCCACTAGGGCTGTGCATTCAGCTTACTTAGTAAGCCTTACTTAGTAATACCGTTGCGCGTAGCGTATAATTGTACTATAGTCAAGCAGTAAAATGATTTTGAGGACACTAACGAAGTCCTTAACAAAGTTGCAAGTTGTGAACATGGCGAACTTCGCAACTATGCACAAGCAAGGTGCACAGTCCAAAGTTGTAATTACTCTAACTTTGAACATTATAGTGTTTTGTGTGTGTCTTGAGAACTTTTACACCTTTAGATAAATATTAGTTACAAAAAACAACCTGATAGAGTAATTTGGTCAGGAGCGGTACCATGAACTCTTCTTATTGCGGGACCAAATAGGCTCATCTGCCGGCACTGCGCGATTGTAAATTTTATCGCCCCGCAATACAATTCACGGTCGCGCACCGTCGGCAGCTGAGCCTATTCGGTCCTGCAATAGTTCATGATACGGCCCATGGTGTACATGTTAAAACCATGATTGTTTTTTTTACATGCCAGTGTGTCGATTTTCCACTGTACGACTGTGTTTGCAAAATGTACCCAAATAAGTACGGAATGCGTTAAAAAACATATTTTCTACATGAACAGACCGGAATAGTAAAATACTTAGGTAATTAAATATATTTTTTTTGTATGGATCCCACTTTTCGACAAAATCTGGGATAAGACCGGCATAAAAAATAATTCTAATTAAAATGGATCCCATATGGGATCAGCCCGGCCATACACCGTGTCACGCGGTTCCTGCCGGTTGCTCGCGTGCCTCAGTACTACATTGGAATATTGACACTGTTTTATATAACAGGGGTACAAATTAGCTTGCACTGAATATGACATAACTGTAGTTATAGATGTAGACTAGTTCAACTATGTTTCTTCACGTATAAATCCCACGGGATTGAGTATCTGTAGGTAGTACCTACTATAATGTTGTTTTGTGTTATGGGGCTGAATTTTGCATATACTTTTTTTTGCCAAATTAACACGGTTAGTGGATTCAAAGCCATATAATTTCTTCTTCGAGCGTATGCCGGTTTCTTTACCGAAAAGCCAGTGCTGTGAATATCGGTAGACAATCCAAGAAGTACCTAAAAAAACAGCTGCTTTCAATTTCGATTACCTGGCTGATATCCTTTTTTCAGTTATTGTGATTTAAAAACCAAACTACTGAACCGCTTTCGATAATATTTAATATGGAATGGGACCACTCTCTCAAGTATGACCTACCAAACAAAAAAGAAACATTAAAATCAATTCACAATTGGCGGTGTAATCGCGTAACAAACATACAAAAAAAAGTACAATATACTGTTGAATTGAGAACCTTCTTCTTTGAAGTCGGTTGAAAAAAATACATTCTAAGACGCACGTGAATACCAAAACCTTCCGCCTTACACTTACTAACCTTACAATTATTATATTAGCTTATATCGTCCCACTGCAAGGCAAAGAAAAGACATTCTAAGACGCACGTGAATACCAAAACCTTCCGCCTTACACTTACTAACCTTACAATTATTATATTAGCTTATATCGTCCCACTGCAAGGCAAATGCCCCTCTTCCTTCCTTCCATTCCTCTCTGTTTTGCGCAACTTGGGCCCAACCTTTTAGGTGAGAGTCAAGTTCGTCCTTCCATTCATCACGAAAACCTTAGAGGAAATAATATTATGCTCTAAGGTTCCGCCTCTTTCTATACGATTAATTTATAAAATAAGTACAGTAAAATACGTAAACAAGAATGACGTTACAGAAATTATGCAATTTGTACCGCGGCTATTAGGAAACATGCACCATCATTTTCCTTAACCAACAGCTATTATTCATGACGCAGATAGAGAAATTGTAGTTTTTTTCTCCACTAACAACAACCTTCAAGCTATGTCAGAGGCTATCGGGCGGCACATTAACTCTGACACTGGGGCTAACCACTAAACGAATTTAAGTGTTTACTAACTAACTTTAACGCCACAAAATGTAGAATCGTGTTTTAAAAAAGGTGAAGTAACTAAGTAAATATTCAACTAGACAAAACATACATAGGTAGGTACGCCATATTTACCAAGAAAATTTAAAAAAGGATTGCCTCTCAGCGTATACGAACTTAGTCACTTACTATAGGGTTAACCTTGAATTCGTGAGAACAAGTCAGCTTTTACGCACAAACTATATAGGGTTAGTTCTAATCAGTTAGCATCCCTTTTCTGTACATCAAAACAAACAACTGTAACTATGGGGCCAACATTGAAATCGCGAAAAATATATCAGCTGTTCCATACAAGAAGTTCATCGACCTTGGGCAAAATGTATGGAACAGCTGTTTTGTTTTGCGATTTCATGTTTAGCCCCATAGTAAAAGTTGTTTGTTTTGATGTACAGAATATGCCCTTAAAAGGATGCTAACTGATTGGAACTATTTTATTATGAAAACTGACGTGATTTTGACACATTTTTGTTTTATTTATACGGGAATACTCACGTTTAATTAAATCGGATACTCTGACTATAGTTTCAATCACATCCGGTGACCTTTTTCAAAGATTGAAAACAGAGCCCGACGCGCGTGCGTCAGTTTCCTGCGTAGCACTGCGGGCCGCTGCGCGTCGCGCGCGCGATGACAGCGGTTGCTCTGCGGGTGATTAGAACTAACCCTGTATAGTTTTCTCTAGTACAAATGTTGTTTGAAACACATCAAATACAATAACAACACGTATTATGCGAGAGATAACAGAGTGCAGACGGCGGGACTCGCAATAAGTCAACCTCGACGAGGGTTCTACCGCCTGACACACGAGCTGTAAGAACTACTGAATGTCGAAATAGGCCGAGTAAAAAGGTAGAAATATTTTCGAACGAGTTTTAGGAAGAGATCCCGCCCCAGACTGATCCGACGGTATGGTTATTAATATAGCAATCGATGGTAGAATGGAACAATCGATGTTGATCGATTGGTTCATCATCAGCCAGAAAACGTCTACTGCTGAATGAAGGCCTCTGTACGACAGCATGCCATCTGCGAACACCGGTTGCCCGCGAGTTTCACAATGTCCAAAGTCGTCGCTTCACCTAGTGGGAGGCCTACCTTCGCTGCGTCTTCCGGTTCGTGGTCGCCACTCTAGAGTCTGTCTTCCCTATTGGTTATCAGTTCTAGCCATATGGCCTACCCATTCCCAGTTCAACTTGCAAACCGAGCTAAGTTAGTATGACTTTGGATCTTTGGCGAATATCTTTGTTCCGGTTTTTATTGCGCATAGTAACTCCAAGCATAGCTCTCCCTTGTCCGTTGTGTTACTCTAAGTTTCTCCAAAAGGCCAGCAGTTAAAAACCATTGCGTCGATCTTTAGGTGCCACCACAATTATAATAATAGAAAGATCAATGTTAGATTTTTGTACAAACACGACTCACCGTTGCGGGCAAAGGGCGAGGTAACGTTCTATGCTTCGTCGTCAGCCATAAAACGTCCGCTGCTGGACGAAGGCCTCCCCCTTTATAGAGGGGGGTTGCCATAATCCCGACGCTTGGCAGGCGGCTTGGGGATCGCAGAATGGTCACCACCATTAACCAAGAGGACGCTGCTACCCGTCCTCCGGTGGGTCTGGTTGCAGTTTAAGGACATACCCAGGTCCACGTTCTATGCTTGCGGTTGGTGAATCACTGTGATGAGATATCTGAGATATGAAATACAATACTAGCATTGGTTTTTAAACTACTAATAATTTTCGTGTGAGGGGAAGTCGGACGATCAGTCAACAGGATTTATAGTCTTTGACCGCACCCTTTGAAACGTTTTCTAATTTGAAGTTACGGAGAAAACAAGACTAATTATGTTGAATTCCATTCTCAATACATCAACAGCTATGGACGACCTCTACTGGACGAAAGCCTCCTCCTAAATAGGGAGGGGTTGCCGTAATCCATGGGGATCCATTCTCAACATCTGTGTGTATCTCACCGGCCATCTGAACATACATAATGCATATGGACTTAATCTTCACCACCAGTCCGATATTAAATCTAACCTGGATGCTTAGATACCAGTTGTGGCTTAGTCTCAAATCCCAGTTTTATTTTAGATAGTGGGACGATATCATAGACGATATACGTTATTTATGGTTACAGAAATGTTTAGCTAAAATGTTGCGCTATTGAAACTTTGAAATTGGGAATAATAATTCTTCTGTTCGGTACATTTTGTTGGGTGTGCTTTACTTAGTATATATCTATGGTACAGCAATTTTTTCACGTTATCAGTCATAGATTGACATATCATAAATTGGCCTTATAGCTTAGTTGGTAGCATGTCTGCCTTCAGTGCTATAAGGCGCGGGTTCGATCACCACTCAGGGCAAACATTTACGTGATGAACATACAAATGTTTGTTCTGTGTCTGGGTGTAGTATGTATCAAAAGTATGTATTTACAAAAATATGTATCATATGTATTCTATCATATTACAAGCTTTGCTTAGTTTGGGGCTAGATAGCGCTGTGTGAAAAATGTCCACCGATATTTATTTATTTATTATAAATTATTGAAAAGTACAATGAGCTCCTTTCGGTCTAGTACTACCTTACTGTGTAACCTCGGATATTGGGGATCCCCGCCATTTCATATAACTACGTTTCATATAATTTCACTTGATGAAACAACGTTTCGTATAATAATCGTTTTGTATATTTATAGTTTACATAATTTTTGTTTCAA
Source organism: Erannis defoliaria (assembly GCA_905404285.2). Classification (NCBI taxonomy): domain Eukaryota; kingdom Metazoa; phylum Arthropoda; class Insecta; order Lepidoptera; family Geometridae; genus Erannis; species Erannis defoliaria. The sequence continues at coordinate 16,315,249 of FR990066.1, forward strand.
ATAACATTTGTTTGATTTAACAACGGTTGCGCTAATGTGTCAATGTTCATTCATTCATTTTATATAATATTCGTTTGGTGTGATTTTGCTCTAACTAATCCTATTTCATACACCCGACTTGAGTTGGTTAGGTTCAAAATGGCTGACAGATGCGAACCAGACCACCCCGACTCCACCTAGGCTTGTGGTCCCTACCCCTAGAGTGTAAAAAATTAAATTAATATTAAATTAGTTAATTTACTTAAATTAAATTTCGGTCAAACAATATTATTCAACTTGAACAATTATGTGAAATGAATTTATATAAAATGAATGATTATGCAAAATAATATTATAGTTAATAAATATTGAGTGAAATGAATAATTATGCGAACTGATTTTATATGAACTGAAATTATATCAAGTGAAATTATAGGAAACGTTGTTATTCGAAACAAGGAAGAACCGGATGGAGTAGGTAGGTACTATATTGATGTGTTCGCATCAATAAATCGCCTCTTTTATCAAAATACATAATAATAAACGAATTTAGGAGATTATACAATATGATGAAAATATCCACGTAGACTGGCAAAATCTGCACTTTATAAAACAAGAATAAAATAAATAACCTAGGTATATAAAATTATGTCATTTTAATCCGATAAAATCACAGGATATGAATACCTACAGTGAGCTAAGCCCACAACGTCTTGGTAACTTGAACTAGCCTAGGCATCTAGGTGAATAGTGACGTAGCAGTCCGTTCACATAGCGAATTGTATGCCGGATACTACAAAAAAGATTGAACAGGTATATTTGGCATAGATTTTGTAGTGATAAAAAACATACGTGCGAAAAAATATCAGCTGTTCCAATTTTTGTCACATTTTGTCCGAGGCAATGAACTTTTTGTATGGAACAGCTGATATTTTTTCCCCGATTTCAAAGTTGGCCCCGTAGTAAAAGTTGTTCATAATGATGAGTACGGCATCATTGCGACTTAATTGTAAACAAAACAATTTATTTATTTACCCGAATACATTTCATCCGACAAAAATCCAAGCTCCGGCAAAATCAAAACCATTGCATGTCTAACACCAGTAGATATTAAAGTTTATCGCCAGGTTAAGGTCAGTGCAAAGGTGAGGCAATCTAGGCTTCAAACTAGATCTAGATTCTATCAAGTCGCTGATCTAGAAATGTTTACTGAGCGGGGAGGAAGGAAATGGCAATTTTCTTCACACCAAGACCACCTCTAAAAGAAAAATTTTAGTTACTAACTTTCAAACATTTAATGGTAGGTCTCCTTTACAAGAGGAGGTCTAAAAGAGGTCGTCTAGGTGGTTACCACAGCTTCACTTGCATAAAAAACGCGTCCAAACGTGGATATATAGGTATATGATTGAATTCAGGCGTTACTTACTTTGTGGTGTTTTTTTTCTTTTGATTATTGAGCCCCTATCCCTATTAATACTCGATACGATAATACAGCAGAAATACACTAGAGATACAGTATACATCAGTTGGATTTGATATAACCAACATATTTTGTATACCTATGGTATATACATATATAGTCGGTATTCACACACCTTTGTGTTCGTTTTTGAAATTTAATTTCTGTACGTAACTTGTCACTTTAGACCTGCTAGTCGAAGCGTAGGTACCACTTCCTCCCCGCAGCGGCACGTACAATCGTATACACACCACGGGAGCAAGTAAAGAAGCCTCAGATCTAAGAACTTAGTACTTACTATACATGAGATTTGAGATATTCTTTACTTTCCTCGCTAGGTGTGTAATCTACTATTTTATACCTGTTCAGAGGAATTGCATTCACCAAGAGCTTTGTTTATATAGAAATACTCAGATAAAGTCGTTTTCAGCGCATAGCTGCAGAGCCGGTATCTTCAAATAGGAACCTTTGTGTGCTATCTAAACTTTGCTATTCATGAATTTCAAAGAACTTAAGTTGGTTTTCTTATCCTCAGAATATACTTGCATCTTGCATCAGCGCATGTATTGTGTGCAACTTTTCAATGCAAGTCTTTTGGGCAAGTTTTTGCAGGTTTTTGGACTTGATTGTAATGAGAACTACCGTTTATATTCTCACCAGTTGGTGCCACTGGCAAGTAAGGTTCTAAATTATAGCTGATTATATATCTGTTATCGATGTTTAAAAATACGTTTGTAAATAGTAAAAACTCAGGGACTAGGGCCATATCACATAATAATCTCTGAATCTGTTCTTTCAGTCCGCTTAATTTTGCATTGTTAAAATTAGAACTACATCTTTCGTCTCGATTTATTATTTTGCAATTTAGTATTATATTGAGACAAACGTATTGAGCAAAAGCGCTTCCAAGGAGGTTCGATCATTCAGCTTATTTATTTATTCTCGTAATGTGAAACTCCTTGGTGGAATTATAAATTATTTTTATGGAAATTAAATAAATACCGTAAAGGATACGCACGGCGCTATACAAATTAAATTAAAAAATAATAATATTATTATTATTAATTATTATTGTTATTTGGTTAATTGCAAATTTAATTTCAATTTCAATTGTGTGTATGGTACTTATTAATGTGACTGCTAAATTGATGATTTATAGTATGAGTCTATGATACTTGAAATAAATGATTATTTTATTTTATTTAATTTATTTATACCACGGAGCATGCGATAAAATAGGTACTTACCTGAGAGTACCCATTTTACCGCACGCTCCGTTGTATCGTACGTAATTTTTTACTTTCGATCGATGTATAGGTATACAGGCTTCGTAAAAGCATTTTTCAAGCAAATGTGTTGTAAAAATATATATTCGTTCGTTTGGGAGCTACGATGACACATGAACTCATACGATACAAAGATATACAGAAACGAGGAAAATCCTTCCTCCGAGGCAGAAACACAACATGTCTAACTTATAAAAGGATCGATTAAACAAAGATGCAGATACGAGTGAACTATTGTTCACGTTTCATAATAATCTGACATGCCTTAAACGTAAGCCTTGACGTAACGGCTATTATGTTATTATTTCTGTCCCTAGCTCTGGAGTTATACGAGCCATAATCGATGAGTTATCGATGATTCGTAACGATCGATACATCAGACTTTACGATCGCAAATCTAAATCGCTCGCCGGAGGATTTACAATCGATGTTGTAGAGTAAGTTATGAATGACAGCGTGCTAGTACTGATCCATATCTTTTGTTCTAGTTAATATTGTTACGTCATAATTAATTAACTACTTTGGCTTAGTTTAACTCACATATTTTATATTTGTTAATAGGCTTGCGTTTGACCAATTTTTTTAAATCTAGTGTTGTCGAGTGAAAACGCGGTCTACGAAGGAAATAAAGTCAAAAAGAAACAGATTCACTTGCGTCTCGAAGACATCTAAATTGTAAGATACAATATGGGTATCTTCAAGTCTCAGGAATCTATAGAATCTGGAAATAATAACTTAGAAAGCAGATTCCACTAGGGTACATTAACAAAATTATAATAACTGATCCACGTCATTTATGAAACTCTCGTGAAAAATTTCATAATACTAGATCTTTTAGTTAGTTCTAAGTATTGTTTCTATGTAACATAATGTTTGTAGACTGCCTAGTCTAAATAAACTCGAATTAAAGTTTGAAATTCCAAACCCGCTCTACCTTGTGACATGTACCAGGTCCTCATCTAAGCGCTTTGAGCTGTTGAGTGCGTATACTGTATAACTACTTATCATGCGCCAAATGCACCGTGCGAGCTGCATTATACGGTTATTTTTGGGGTTCTTGTTTTAGGAACCTTTGGTATTTTCAAGTGAATGGCATCAGTCGGAAAAAAATATTTGCTTTTTACTAACATAGCATACTTATTCTGAGCCTCTCACTGTTGTAATACTTAGTAGCCTTTTAATAGTCAACTGCTTGATATATGACTACTCTCCAAGAGCGTTTGGGCCATATCCATCATGCTGGCTCAGTTACGGGTCGGTGAATGTACCAATTGGCCATCAAGGGTAGGCCTGTGTCACTGTGTCTAGCAGACAAGCTGCTTATTCTAACTTTATTAAGAAGCTGAATATTGTAGTGGTAGGACTTTATTGCAGAGTGCGCCTGGGGAAGTACCACAACTTATTCAACTGCCAAGCAGTAGAGTGCAAGCAATCATTACTGTGTTACAGTTTGAAGGGCTATATTTCCAGATAAATTACTGGGCATGAAGAGGTTTGACATTTATAACATCTCAGGGTAACGAGCGCAGTACAGTGCGGCGCAGGATTTTGTTCGCAAGTTCACAATTCAGATAAAAACTGATCAAATATTACCTGAAAAATGTTTAAATAAACAGTTATTTCAAAACATGTTATACATTTTAAAATAAAACACTGAGCTCAAAATATACATTATAAAACGACACAACTTTAACCGAATTTCATGAAACTAACGCCACAAATCTTGTTTAATCAACGTATGCATTTCGCCATTCCGTTCCGTTTACGTTCCGCCATTTTGTTTAGTTACGGTAGATTGAGCTAAAGCTCTACGAAATGTCGTTTAATCTGCGAGATGTTTTCGTTGCAAATAATTTTAGTTACATTTATTTAAGTTTGCTTTACTGAATCTACATTTCAAAATGTATTTTAAATGACGGATGAGTAAAACTAAATTGGGTTTAAGATATTTCAATTTCAATGGTGTCGTTTATTTGGACTAGCGTATACGCAATTACGCATTGCCATTCACGTGGCAATGCCGCCAGCACGCGAGTGCATGGGTACGCTGCCGATTGGGTTTGAGCGTTTGGATTATTATACAAACGAATAACTGCCTTTTTAACTACAAAACAAACGCAAAAGGATTGAGTCGGAGGAAAGGATTGGATACAATCCTTTTGTAGTCCTATAGTAAGTTAACTAGGTAGGTTATGAAGTACTCATCTAATATAATAAAAGGCTATGTCCTGACTGACTGACTGTTGTATACTTTGTTGTACAGTAGCCGCCAAACAGGTTATCAAATTGTCGGCATGGAAGGGGTGAGCCTGCGCAGGTACGTCGTGTACACCACTGAAGAGAGAAGAGGTAGGGCTTTCGCTTTTCTGTGGTGTACACTTCCGTGCAGTATATTTGGCAAGCTTAATGACAAGTAATATATTTTTATTTCTGCGCATCCACACTTTATGAAAAATTGCGCGGCGATGGTTAATAAAAAAGGATGGTTTGCCAGTCTGTCAAAATAAATAAAAAATAAAACATTTCAATGGCATTTTTTTATGCAGTGTTTGTTTTGTGAGTGAGGAGAAGGCGATACGTTCACCTGGGCGCCAAAACATCACGCATGCCCATTACAATTAGCAGTGCCACTATTGATAATTTTAATTCTGCGTCGCACTGTACAGAACTCTTCACTCTCTAATATTACCTAGATGTCAAATCTCTTCATGCCCAGTAATTTCCCTGGTAAATCTCAAACCGAAATACAAGTAATGCTTGCACATGCTTGCTTGCTTGGTGGTTGAATACTTGGCAAAGCTATGATACTTCCTCAGGCGGACTTTACAATAGGGTCCTAACACTACAACACAAGATAACAGTTCTAAGACAGATATGATCGGCATTACATTAATATTCACTTAAAATTAATCGAACTGCGAGGAATTACACATCCTGGTAGTTCGATCGATCGAACTGTAACGACCATGCATTAGGTATAATTTATTTATTCAAAACAAATGTTGTAAAAACTAGGTATATGATTGGAAAAAGTGTAAAAAAATCATTGTTTTTTTTATTTAACCTGTGTTGTATTGTCCCACTGCTAGGCAAAGGTCTAATGGTGTTGTTTTATTCATTTAATTTATTTATATTTAGTAGGGATAAGGGGAGCTTTCCAGTTATCGGTACCGGTAGATCTAAGTGGATATTTTTTCCACCTATCCCTACCGATAAGGATAGCTTGGTAGGGATAAGAGTACCAGGCCACCTAAAATCCTCGTGATTCACTTGATCAAACTACGCGATCGAACGTCGCGGCCGGAAGGTAAATTATCAAGAAAATACGGTGTAAGTATTCTTGTTTCATATTGTCGGCGTATTTCATAACATCAAACATTTAGAGAAAATCAAATAAAAACCCCTCTCTTCAGCCACTCGTATCAGGCTTTCTCCGGACGGAATGAGGTATAATTTTCCCGAACAGATGCCAGTTTTCCTGATTTTCACATTATTCAATTGTCGTATTTCCAGAGGATTGAACATTATGTAGTAGGAACAGTATGGTAAGTTGCAATAATTAAGGTTCATCATCATCATCATCAGCCTAGAGACTTCCACTGCTGAACGAAGGCCTCCCCCTTAGACCGCCACACTGTACGACAACCTGCCATTTGCATACACCGGTTGCCCGCGACTTTCACAATGTCGTCGGTCCACCTAGTGGGACCGATCTTAAACAACGGACGATCCAGTCAATCGGACGGGTGACCGTGAGTGGCATACCTGAGCGTTACCGTGGATCGGATGACACGTTAAACTGATGGTCCTGGTAGTTTGTTCTATATTTCTATAACAATTATCAATCAAGCCATTTCAGAGAACTTCGGGCGTCACAATAACTTTGACACTAGGGATGGCCACTCAGCCTATACGGACTTACTTTACTGTATTAAAAAGTCCTTCATACTGTTATAAGAGTATGTTCCTCAGCGTCAAAGTAAAACGTACATGAGCGACGTAAAAGGAAAGTATTATCCTATTTTAATCCTAATCCTGTAATGCGGCTATAATTTAAATTGACGGATTCTGGAGGCTTTTGTAATGTACGTTGTGTGGGCACTTATCCCTTATACCTTTTAGGTATTTAAAAAAATATGTTTGTTAGACTTCATATGTGTAGTAATATTTTAATAACAAAAACAGTTATATTATACAGGCAACCATGAAAATCATGAAATAGTACATTATGATACGAGTGTGCTATGTTGGTCATTACACTAGAGGCGGTATTATGCGCGCGAACCGCAGGCGAGCGCGATAAGGAAGCCGAGAGCGTAATGACCAATAGCACAAGAGTTCCATACGACTGTTTTCGTCACACTTGCGAGGAAAAAACAATTTTTTTGTGATAATAATCAACCACACAGCGAAAACGTCAACAAACATTTGCGGAAAATGGCGCCCAAATCAGTAATGCGCGCGCAGGTTGACATTTACTTCAGCGGCATAAGAACTCTTTGTTGGTATTACAAAAAAAACTGTAAGTATTACCCGGCTATATTAAGAGTGCTTCGTATACGTACGTCTAATTGCAGTACAAACAGCAGTACGCAGTACGTACGTATACGTACGTATTGCAGTACGTACAAACTTGACTTTACCGGGTTATACCTATTATAGTACAAGTGCCGTAATGTAAAGTAAAAAGCACGCGTGTGTAATAGCTTGGATTATGAGCCTAAAAGCGATGTAATAAGATCTACTTTACGAGCAAGTGTGATGAAAAATAAATTGCTGCTCCATACATTTCGTCATGCGTGATTTTTTGTGTGGGACAACCGATTATTTTTTCTCGTTTTTAATGTTATTTTCATAGTAAAAGTTGTTAATTATGATGAGTTCAATTAACCCCTACAATATTACTCATGAACTCAATAACAGCCTGTATAATTATGCGAAAGTTTGTCGGTATGTGTGTATGGTTGTTACCTTTTCACGTCAAAATGGCTGAACGGATTTGGATGAAACTAAGACTAGAGATAGCTTATTTCCCAGAAATAACAAATTAAATAGGCCAATTTTTATCATTATTATCACCTGCCCTAAGAGTATTGTGAATTTGCGAGTACAATCCTGCGCCGTACTGTACTGCGCTCGTCACCCTGAGATATCAGAATGTCAAATCTCTTCATACCAGTAATTTCTCTGTATATAGTATATGTATATGTTATATGCGCTTAAGCGTACAATATCAAGTGAAACAATGGGATATAGAATTGGGTCATGTTCAGCTTAAAACGACCCAATTTTTTATCCCATTGTTTCACTATTAATAATAATATATAATATTTTAATTGTACGCGTACGTATAATTGTATGTAATATTTTTATTGTACGCCAGATTCTATGTTCAGCTTAAAACAGAATCTGGCATACAATAAAAATATTTTAAAGCGTACTGCAAAATTTGAATATCATAGCTATAGTTTAGTTATTTTGTTTATGGACATGATTTCTTGATGGTCTTCAATTAGTGATGCCATAATTATGGAACTGAAACGTGGTCTTTAACCTGCTGACCTTTTAGAGAAACTCAGAGTCACACAACGGGCAATGGAGAGAGCTATGCTCGGAGTAACTTTGCGCGATAAAATCCAGAACGAGGATAATCGCCAAAGAACCAAAGTCACCGTCAACTCGTAGGTTTTGTAAGTTGAAGTGGCAATGGGCAGGCCACATCGCTTGACGAACTGATAACCGATGGTGAAGAAAGGTTCTTGAGTAGCGACCACGTACCGGAGACGCAGCGTAGGAAGGTCTCCCACTAGGTGGACCGACGACATTGTGAAAGTCGCGGGCAACCGGTTGATGCATATGGCAGGTTGTCGTACAGTATGGCAATCTAAGGGGGATGCCTTTGTTCAGTAGTGGAGTCTCCGGGCCGATGATGATGGTGATATTTTGGTTTACTTAAATTATTTTGTTTAACCGAAAATTCAGTTTTTTAGGTTTTCTCTCTGTTTTGTGATGAATTGAATCAGGCAATTCAAATCAATTGAAACAGTGATGAATTGAAATTTTAATCAGGCGTTACTTTGCGGAGGTTCATCTTAATCCAACAATTTTATATTATTTTTATTATTAATTGTTTTGAAGCCAAAATCTTCTCACTTTATTTGTGTCAGTATTACAAAGCGTTGTTATCTGACTGAACTCGTAGCATACCGTGTCCTTGCCCACGTTGCCGACGCGACGCCTTGGCATTTGGGAATAATATCACCGAAATGTTACCTGAGCTGTTAGACTATAAAACATAAATAGAGTGTAGAGAATAAACTTGAATTTACTATAGTTTTGTTGTTATTAAAGTGCATTCTCAAAAAGCGAGTGTTGTACTGTTCATGATCGTGTTCAGAATCAGATCATGCTTAGAAAAAAGGTAAAAGTTTTTTTTTAAATATTAATTTTACAAAAAAACCTAAACAGAATGCCACCGATAGTGCGGCAAGCAGACTAACGATGGTTATGTTTTTTTTAACTATTGGTAATTAATCAAATTAATGACGAAACGAAAGAGTCGCTTGTATTTATATTTATAACGGGTGTTAGTTTGAACACCGTTATCTTTCTAGGATATCATTGTACTCATCATTATGAACAACTTTTACTATGGGGCCAACCCTGAAATCACGAAAAAAACAGCTGTTCCATACATTTGCCAAGATCGATGAACCTTTTTGTTCAAACTATCACTCTGTATTTATTTATTTCAATGCTTGCTTGGTGTTGCGTCACGTTTGTAATAAAAGCTGGTTTAGCGTAAAAATCAGATCAATATTTTAGTCTTTGACGTCATAATACAAAACCAACACAACGCTATGTAAAGTTTGTGAAACTCATGACGTCACAAGCTCGTAGCAGTGCTACGGTGCTACGACGTTGCTACGACGTAGAGGGCTCTAGTGCAAATGAGCTGCACTAGAAAGTTTTTAGAACACCGACAACACCGACCATTAGAAAAGATAAATGAAAGCAAAAATTACATCTTTACATACCTATTATGAATGAAAAACAAACGAACTTTCTCTAAAATTTGTTCAATACTTAGATATCTTATATGATAATTGATATCTTACCATTTTTCTGAACCAGTGCTATACCTATTATAATAATAACGTTAAATAGGTAAAGTGAAAGAACAAAGATAGCAATAAAATCGCCCTTCTAAAAACATCGTTCATCTTATTTTGACACTTGTTGACTTGGATAAAAGCATAAGGTCTACGACGAGGCCGACATAGTTAGTTCATTGTCTTGGAAGATCTAGTTCTCTCTTCAGTGTAGTTAGTTTTTCTATAATATCTCTCCATTTCTCTATGCCGCGTCTCGATGAATCGTAAGTATAAAAGAGACAACATTATTAAGCTGATGCATTCTGGTGCCATATTCGTATTGTAATTTTTTACTATATTCTGCTGATTGGATCATAAAACCAGCTTTTTATGCCATAGGTGGCAAACAAGCCTACGACGGATGTCGTCCGCTAGCAGTAAGCATCGATAAGCAACCGCTCTCAATATCTGCTCTACCGTGGACACCATAAATACGTTGCCGACCTTTTGAGACTCTGTTATCACGCTTTTTGAAGAACCGAATGATCTAGCTAAACAGGAAGACCAAGGAAGGTAGTTCATTTCACATTTTGAAGGATCGCGTAAGTTGCACAATGTGCGATCGATAGATCGATAATATTTGCTTGAATCTTCTGACGATGGCGGCTAGTGCGTTTACAGAACCGAGATGCCGGTATAAGGTCGTATAAGAACTATCCCCGTGTTAGTTGCGATAGAATATACAGAGAGATCCAATGTCTAATGACATCGGTTAATAAATATACCCATAATAGGTATGTTAATTTAGTAAAAACAAAAGACAATCAAAATGCGGCGCGTTCCTCCGCCCGCCCAAACCATCTCCAGAATAATCTTCCTAACTTTATTTACTCAAATCAAATAATTTACGCAGCCGGAATTAATATCATAAATTGAAACAAGTGGTGTAAATCAAAGTTTTCACTAACTTTTGTACATAATTATGAAGCAGTAAGGACAATTCGAACTTAACAATGTTCTAAAATAATAACAGAATATAATGTCAGATTCACCATGTAGAAACTGCCAAAAAGTTCTGAAGTAAAGTATTAACAAAATAATTTTGATTATTAGTAACGTGCTGCCACGGATTTACCTACTAAGATAGAACGAGAGCCAACTTCTCCAAGCTAGAAGCACTTTGAATGTAAAAATTATAGCGTCAATATCTCTTCTTTGAAAAATATTCGTTTACTGATTTTGACAGCTACCAAAAAGCACAATCTTGAAAGAAACATAAACGTGGCGGACAAACGTTGCCTAAAACGCTAACAGCATCATATACCTATCTACTACTTAATAGATAAATTAAAAGTACTATACTGTCACAATTATTTTATCTGGCATCCTTTGAGAACTCGATTAACAGAATTTATTTTATTTTATTTAGTTTATTGGTACACAAAACAGAATACAGTCAATAATAAATTTAGAAAATTTCTTTATACAATTTCGATCCAAACTATATTCCTAAAAATGTATACACAGCTTATTACTTGACAACATGCAGTAAATAGTCAGTAAATTTTCTAATCAACAAGCTTCGTTAAATTTCATCACTCATTTGGATAATGTCATGTATTATAATTGCCTCACTATTGGTGTCTGATATGTCAAATGCCCATCGACTATCACATCGTAACATCTGACACTGGGACACCGAAGCCGGAAACTGAAGGCTCAGTAGCTCTTACTCATACTGTTTATATGTTTGTAGCCTTGAAAGTTGGAGTTGATTTCGACTAGGCCTGAATAAGATTTTGTGAAGTAATAACTAGGTTACTAATAACATTTGTTTTTTTTTTACAGTGTTACACTGATACATCTCGTACTAAAAATACAAGTTATAATTTGTGGAAATGGCTTTATGAGACGAATGGCGTGTAAAAATAACTATAAAGCAAGTTCGTATAGACTGAGTGAGTGGCCAGCCCTAGTGTCAGAGTTAAAGTACCGCCCGAAGGCCTCTGACATGGCTTGACGGTTGTTGTTACAATAATTTAAAGAAGTAACAGCCAGGACCAAAAGTTTTACGTTTCATCGGACCCACGATGTAATGTAACGGTCAAAATAACAATGTTCTTGCTTGACCGAACCAAAGTGAAGGAATCCAAGACCATATTTAGATTACCAATACCTACGTACCACCTACGAACCAATGAGTTCTTTAGAAATTACAGTAGCCGCCAAACAAGTTGTCAAATTGTCGGCATGGAAGGGGTGAGCCTGTGCAGGTACGTTGTGTACACCATTGAAGAGAGAAGAGGTAGGGCTTTTGCTTTTCTTTGGTGTACACTTCCGTGCAGCACCTACATAAATTTGGCATGTTTAATGACAAGTATTTTTTTTTAAATTTCTGCTCATTCCCACTTTTTGACAACTTGCAAGGTGATTACTGTAATACGGATGAAACAAAAAATACTACTAGTTTTTCGGTAAAGAAAAACATCGTGAAAATTTTCTAAATTATACCCGGAGAAGAAAATCAAAGTATGTGAATACGCCAATCCGCACCTGGCTAATCGTAGAGAGCTAATGATGAAGGGTGATCTAATCACCCTTCGAGAATAAAATAAACCGTAAATCAGTGGCATGTTATGATCAGTGTCTGTGAATCATGTTACAAGCTGAAACAGGATATTAGGAACCTACTAAAACAAGCAACAACTACTAATGATATCTTCTCTTAATCTAAATGGCTATTACTTACACTTTAGTCTTTTCTGTTAATTTGAATAATATGTCAGTAATAAAGAACCCGCCCTTAAAATCGTAACTCGAGAACCAATAAAAGAAAGATGGTATTAAAATGCGCACGAAAAATGTAACATCAATTCTGGAAAACTCCGTTGAAGAGTTTACCTAGATTACTTTATTATTCTTCTAGACTTTCGTCTAAGCTAAGAACGTAAAAGATATCAGTTATCTCATCAAGTGAAATCAAGTGAAACTAACTCAAATTTGCGAACGTGATAAAGTCAATGGGTAACAACATTTTGAAGTGATTCTTAAAACGAAGTATGTAATGTGTCTGGAAAATACAGCTTCCAACTAAGTGATATAGGAGGTTAACCAGAGTAACGGTACTAAGGCAAAAAATATTACAACACGGTATAGACTGAATCAAACTTAACGACAGCTGTGAAGTGCACTGCAAGCGAGGCTTTGCGATTGTACGCACACCACACACCCAATTTTTGCTACTGCGCTGCGTCTCGCGGCTAAGTTCACAGCTGCCATGAAGTTTGAATCAGCGTGTACAGTAGATATTTATATGCAATGGAGTGGCAAAACGAGCGAAGCGTACGCTTGTTAGAAAGCATCACGCCCTCATTCAAGAAAGATTCATGGCCCTCGATATAAATCCGTTTTATTCAAGTTTTGCGTACTGGACTTTATACCATGACTACGAAAAAAGAAAGATTTAAACAAAAATAGCCATTTAATGAAGAAGAAAGGAAGGTTGAATTAATTAAAATGCACATTAAAATTGGAACAATTACTAAAATTAAGAATAATTTCTAATTATTATATTATGGTCAAGTTATGAAGCAATATTTATTTCGCAAAGAGGTTGTATCGTATAGCATTGAGGTGGAGGTCGAATATTATAATATTGATCTGTTCTAAATTCAAACACAAAAATAGTGATTAAAAGTGCTTTTTATTCACTGTTTTCGGTGAATAAAATAACCTTTTTAAAGGTGGAATATTATAAAATAAGTTGACTAAATAAATTAAAATCAAACCCTAGAACTCTACAATCTAAAACATCCGTATTTCAATACTCTACCGGCACGATATCGGTCGACGTTAGCCGTTTAGATAGCGCCCGTTACGCCGTAACATTCTACAGAGTTGTTGAGTCTAGAGTTTTGCGAGACAAATCGACTCTATCTAGGGAGCTTCTAGAGCACGATATTGTTATGAGTAAGAAGATATTTTTGGCGGTAAATATCGAAGTGACTGTGTTCCGAAATGTTTTCGCAGTGAGTCTTTTAGTTTTATATTTTTTCTCTGACGTATAATAATTATGTTTGCGAGAAACAGATCGCTTAGTTATTGATGAGGCCGCCGTTTGTTACACAATTTTTTCAGCTTTTACAAATCAAATTATATTTTTATATAAATCCTTTGTATGTGTATTTTTTTGGTGTCAGCAATAAATAGTTTAATCTATCTACTTATTTCTATACAGGGTTACTTCTAATCAGTTAGCATCCTTTTTCTTTTTTAATTATCATATTCTGTACATCAAAACAAACAACTTTTACTATGAAGCCAAAATTTTAATCCCAAAAAAAAAAACCACTTGCTCTATACTTTTTTTCCCAAGGTCGATGAACTTTTAGTATGGAACAGCTGATATTTTTTTTGCGATTTCAATTTTGGCTTCATAGTAAAAGTTGTTTGTTTTGATGTACATAATATGCCCTTCAAAGGATGCTAACTGATTAGAACTAGCCCTGTATATAAAATCAGTCTAATAATATTTTAATGCTAAAGTTTAAGAGTGGGTGTGTGTGTAAGATAATCAGCCTGTTGATGGTCCAATGCGGGATACAAGTCAACCTTCGAAGGATGATTGGGTCATTTCCACCACGGTGGCCCACTTGCAAGTTGGTTGATTCAAATACGTACCTAAAGCACGCACTAAAGAAGGTCAACTAAGTGACCTAGGGGATAGCGATACCTTGGTGATCTGGTATAAAGATACCAGCAAGTTATTGATTCCCAGATTTTACGACAAAAGAATATTACAATCGATATAAAAAGCACTTGTCCAAAATTGCGGAAATAAGGCCACTCTTAAGCGATGTTTTTAATAGTCTAATATTAAAAGTTAGCCAAAGCCCATTTAGAATGTTTATCCCCGTGATCTAAAACTTTAACAGGTATAAATTAAATAAAACTTTTATGTTTTATGATAAAATTTATTTGAGACGCAATAAAAAGTTACTTTCTCACGGTTTCTGTGTAATTTGATTCAGGATGTTTTCACGGATTTTGAAAGTTTGGGGCGTTCACTGAAATTAATTTTGAATTTTCAACTTGTTAATGTTTTCTTGTCAACCTTAGTATTGCGATTAATATTTTAGCAAGAAGGCATACAATATGCTTAGCTCTCAGCTTAGTTACTTGGAGCCTCTTAGAAACGTTGCTTAAGTTAATAAACGTCATTTAACTTATGTGCAATACAAAAATAAGTAGTACACATCAGCCAGAAGACGCCTAGCGAGAGGTTGCCATAATCCCCTTGCTTTGCAGGCGGCTTGGGGATCACAGAATGCACACCATTGTGAACCGAGACGACACCAGGAGTTGTCACTCCACAGTTTAGGTATGTTCAGCCGGCGCTCCGTCCCGGGTGGACAATGCAAGGCAGAAGTCAGTCGCCGCCCGCACGCTAGCCTCATCGCACGTGAATAAGCATACGTGATAGAAAGAGAGCGGTATATCTAGGTGAATACAGCGAGCGTTATCCAGTGCTGTGCGAGTTGAATTGCTAGTTTATTGCCTAGTAGATAGAGTCCTTATTTATTTTAAATTCCTTTGCGGAGTTAACTTTCTGTACGCAGTACTATTATTTATTCTGTGACGACACTGCTGCCCGAACTCCGGTGGTTCTGGATGCAGTTTTAGGATATACTCAACTCAGTTCCAATGCAAAAATGAAGTGTGCAGTATTCATCAACAGCCAGATCATGTCCACTACTAGACGAAAGCCTCCCCCTTAAAAGGGAGGGGTTGCCATAATCCCCACGCTTGGCAGGCGGCTTGGGGATCGCAGAGTGTTACCACCGTTAACCGAAAACACGCTGCTGCCCGTCCTCCGGTGGTTCTGGGTGCAGTTTTAGGGCATACCCAGGTCCTGTGCAGTATTAATAAACTTTATTTAAATTTAAAATTTAACACAATACAAACTAATCTTCTTTTACTGACGGTTTCTTCCTATTAAATCACATCCCTAACAAGTGATTAAATGAGATAAACGACTATTGAAATTGTAAGTTTTATATACAACGTTATTTTTAGTATAGTGCAAACCTGAAAGTAGTTTGTTCAGAATCACTAGGAGAATCGATTGGTATAGTTTTTACAACACGTTACATTTAGTCCCAATAGTTTTTTAAAAACAGTGCTATTTGGGCACCGTTATTAGCAACGCAAATCAATAGATCGCCGCTGCGGCGGCAGCCCTTTGATGCGGCGGCGCATCCCCGCCGCGCGTAAACAAACAGCGTGCATTACGGTGACCATGATTTTGTGGGAACAACAGGCCAACTTAGCTATAGCGTAACTTTGCGAGCTTTGAATACTTTTGACTTATTTTTTTTAAATTCTTTTTCTTTGAAATATAAACTTTTTGGGGTGTTTAGGCTTTTCTCTATACTAATAATAACGTTGTATTTATTTTATTTATCCCTTTTCTTTGGATACAGATGTATTTGGAATAAACAAACGTACCTACCTAATACGCGTTAGTTAAATAGCGTCCTCACAGCGGGTTAAACAATTATGATAATTAGTGGTTGGTAATTAGTGGTACTTAGTATCTATTGCAAAGTCCGCCTGGGGAAGTACCACAACTTTTCCAGTTATTCAACTACCAAGCAGTAGTGTGCAATCATTACTGAGTCTCGATTTGAAGAGCAATGTTACCAAGGCTATAACTGGGCATGAAAAGATTTGGCATCTAATATCTCAGGGTGACTTGTAACTTTGGTGTTATCAATAAACTATTTGTATTTGTGACGATCGAAGTGCAGGGCAAACACAGGATCGCAGGACCTGCGCAAGATATTGTTCGCAGGTTCACAATTCTAGCACTGCTACTATTTTGGGCAAGCGTGATGCGTACCACCAGGCGAATACCTCGCTCGTCTCGTCACTCCAAAGCATAAAAAATTTAAAATAGTACCCCGTTAACACCATTTTGTAACGAAACCTTAAAAAATTCATAACATGTCACCATTTTGTGACGTTTTTGTTAAGAAAAGCACAAAAATATAAAATGCTTCTGTCGCAATCATCTAACACAATATCTTTATTAAGCCCTGTTCTTTAAGGAACATTGTTTTCTTACAAACTTTAAAGTTGTAGTATGAAGTTTGTAATTTCACCAGCACTTGCTTTCATAACAATCTGTAAAATGAGGGGGTAGGGTGGTCCCGGTAGGAGAATGTCGGTTTACTCAACAATTTGTAGTTTTCAACGTCATTTCCAGTTTGTTAAACTAGTTTTGTGTTGTTCAGAATGTTTATGATGGGTATTTTTCTGTAGTGAAACTTTAAAAAATATTGTCATCATCATCAGCCGTCCACTGCTGGACGAAGGCGGGGAGGCCTTCGTCCAGCAGCACTACTTGACGAAAGCATCTCCCTTAATAGGGAGGGGTTGCCATAATCCCCACGCTTGGCAGGCGGCTTGGGAATCGCAGAATACTTACCACCGTTAGCCGAGAGGCAGCTGATGCCCTTCCTCCGGTAGTTCTGGATGCAGTTTTAGGAGATACCCAGGTCCGGTCACGTAAAAAATATAATCAACCATTATTAATTCTTACTTAATTAGGTATAAGGAAATTTTAAAAGTTGTGTAACAACTAGTGATCTTGATAAAGAAATATTGTTTTAAAAATGTTAAACTAACTTTGCTTGTGCAGCGACCCAAAGTTGTTATAAAATGTTTTTTTTTTAATACAATTAAGTGACTAGGCGAGCAAGACTTTCACCCGATGGTAAGCGTCACGCCTGCTACTAACAGTAGCAGGGCTAGAATAGGCTAGATGACTGGTTTTTTTTATTGTCCTTTTAAAATGTGGCCAATAAATATAGCTGACTAATGAAAAAAAAATTTTAATCTGATCAAAAATAAGCAAGTTATAAGCATTTTAATATCATGCTAGACAGAGAGGTGAAACAGCAAATCGTGACGTCACTTCTCAGTACGCCATATAAATTCTATTCTGACAAGTAAGGCGTGACGTAATTTTTTGTTTTGTGGGAAAGGGACAGAGTTGTCTCTAACAAAAACTTTAACCGCTCATATATCAGAACATTATTAACCGATTTAAATAATGTTTTCAATTACCATGCTATATTTACTTAAATTCTTCATCTAAGCTATTGGTTTCAACGATATAAATATCAGTCATCTACCCTGTGAACTTGCGAATACAATTCGGCGCCACCCTGCACTGCGCTCGTCACCCTGAGATATTAGATGTTAAACCTCTTCGTACCCAATAATTATACAGGGATGACAACCTCTCGAGGGTGACTTGAATAAATCAAGATAAACAACTTTTGTTCTACGACTTTTGCCAAAACGTAACATTTCACGAAAATAATTATATTTGTTTGTTTTACTATTAAGTTTAATGTACTACGGTGCGGCACGGTACTTGAACTGTGACTGCCTATAGTTTTCGTAGAACTAAAATGATGTACTTAGACCTGAAGTTTTTTTTAAGATAGCAAAAAATACATTGAATTAGCAAAAGTCGTAGAACAAAAGTTGTTTGACTTGAAGTACCAAAGACGTCTTTAAGAGGTTATGCGCAAGTTACCAATAACCCTGGGTATGTCCTAACACTGCAACCAGACCCACCGGAGGACGGGCAGCAGCGTCCTTTTGGTTAACGGTGGAGAGCATTTTGCGATCCCCAAGCCGCCTGCCAAGCGTGGGGATTATGGCAGCACCCCTCTTTGGGAGGCATTCGTCCAGCAGTGGACGTCTTATGGCAGACGACGACCAATAACTCTGTATAAATACTAAACTAAATGTTGGCGGCCATTTCACTCAGTGCCATCTAGGCTCAAACTAAGCAAAACTTGTACTAGGTTGTACCAGATAGGTAACTGATAGAATACCTTATAAGTACACTTTTTTTTTGTAAATACCTACTTATGATACATACAACACCCAGACACGTCACAAACGTCCATGTTCGTCAAATAAATGTTTGGTCTAGGTGGGAATCGAACCCCCATTCTATGGATCTCAAAGTAGACAACCTACTAACTTAGCTATAAGGCAGTCAAAAATGTTATGTTAGAAAAATAAACTAATAAAAAAATATTTTTGCCATTTATATTGATTTAAAAACCAAACTACTGAACCAATTTTGATAAAATTTCGATAGGAACAATCTGAAAGTATTTATCCTTTTAAACGGAGTCCTGAGGTAACAAATAAAAAAATATGCAACCGAGTTGAGAAACTCTTCCTTTTTTTTAAAGTCGGTTAAACACGTTAGACAAGAAGTAAATTTTAGTGTTAATAAGTTAATTTTAGTAGTTAGTGTATGTAAATTGGACCACAAAAGCTCTGTGCTTAAGTTTTATTTTCCACCACAATTCTGACGTGTAGACGGAAGCGAATACTAAAACTTTACTGCACAAGAAACGAGTAAAGCTAGTTTCCTGCACACTTGTATGCATCACATAACCCTGTATATTTATACACGCTGTAAAACTATGAAGTGATAAAAAGAAATAGCTTTAGCGCCGAAAATGGTAAAACTTTGAAAAGAAAAACAAAGCTAAAATGTTTATGTGAAAACCAGGTGATATGGCATCATAGAAATAAAGAAAAGGAAATGAATGGCCCAGTTTGTATGCACAGTTATTATATTATGATTACTTACGAGATAGAAATAGACATAATTATTTACTATTTAGAGATTAAAACCATGTGGCACATCGGAGTTTTATGTGCGAACACTAATAAAAAAAATTAAGACCAAATACGTGACAAAATTCTCCTTGGCTGTTACAAACATTTGCTATTTATTATGTTATAGCAGTTCTGAATCTTGGCACAATTTTAAGATTTCGCCTGGCTACACTGAATTGCACGTCCCATTTGTGACTTGAGAGAATTCCAAAATTCAGCCAGTATGTGCTAAAATTACTGCAGAACGAAATTGGTCTTCAAGAAATTCAATAAAATTACGGTCAGAACTAGCTGTGCTCCATTGCTTTGACTTTTGGGGTTACCTGGAGTTTTCAAAGCTATAGGCATAGTTTTTGTCTTATTGCAAACAAATCACTGTTATTTACTGTATTTTTTTGGCGTTTGACGCCCATCTCCTTTGATGTTTAAGATTGGAAGTTCATATACGTCACCGTACGATATATCATAATACCTTCATAATAAACATTCTCCCTCTATTTATTTTCTTGTAGTGGTAGTATATAATAAACGTGCATCATTTATTACACCTACTTGTATAGTACACCAGCTGCAGTTGTGCCTCACGTCACCATTCGATCACAACCTTCGAACATATCCCATTGGAGGTGGCAAGCCAAGGTGTCCTCTGCCAAGAGGTATATCGACAGATAGTACACTGTTTGGTCAGTGACCATATTGCGTATACTCTTTGTGTGTTGTGAGTTTGTTTTAGTGTGCATTCATACGAACACGAATTAGTTTCCATTTTATTAGTGTTAAAGTTTACTTGAATGTGTGCCAAGCTTGTTTACCTCATCCTCCACAAAAATGGCTGAAACTTTTGTTGGCAGAGTATTGCCACTGGCATCTCCAATGCTCATATTGGTACTCGAATCACAGACTCAATACAGTCTGTATTATTTGAATGCCTTAACGGAAGACCAGCGCCGGTTGGTAATAACCGGCATCAGCCGGCATCAACCGGCTGAGCCGGGACCGGTTTGACATAAGTAAGAAAAATTACATTGACCCTTTGTTAGCGCGTCAATACTATGTAATCTGTGATAATCTGTGTAAAACGTGGGTCCGTGAAAAACTTTTAATAAACAAGTAACTTTAAAAAAAAAAAACCGACTTCAAATTCATATCGAACCACCCCGGGAGTATACCCTTTCAAATAAAAAAAGAGTTTACAAAATCGATCCACAACTGACGGAGAAATCGGTGAACATACATTAAAAAAAAAACATACAAACCATCGAACACAGAACCTCCTCTTTTTTTGAAGTCGGCTAAAAATACTTAATGTGGTCATTCATTTGTCAATTTTCTTTGAGCAAAAGCGACCTTTCCGCGCTGCTCGAATAGGCGTCAGCAAAATTTGTCTGGAGTATTAGCTTTTACCTTTGAAAATCCATTGAGTTTTGTTTCAGAAATAGTCAAAAATAGATTTGAAACCACGTCCTCACGATTACAGGTCAAATGGTCTCCCGATTAGGCTACCACGGTTTGTTAGGCCACCAAAGCTTATTAGACTACCACGGCTTCTTAGGCTACCACAGCTGTATTACTAAACAGATACTAAAATATAGCCACTACTAAAACCGTAAAATATAAATGTTATTTGCACCTTGCATCATTGGCTTGTTAGTAAAAAAGGTTTTTAAATAAACAAACACACCATATATCACACAAAACTCATGTCATGTTATCCAGTCTCCAAAGTCTGCTACATTATAAATATACCAAAATCAGTTTCAAAGTAACGAGATTTGTATTTTTCTCCAATACGTCTTTTCATCCCCTTCTCTACAAATGACAACCTCATTTTTCCCCAAAGACTAACTTTGGAATCCTTCCCTTGGAACTCCAATATTCTATTTTAAAGTTACAGATATAAAACGGATGGAAGTGACATTTCTATGCATTGAAAACGCGGCGCAGACGCTACAGTGTGAGAAAAATAGTAGGGCGTGTTTGTAAAAGCGTGTTGGGTGTAATGTTGTTCGCGAAGTCGTAATTGCAAAAATACAATTACACCCAGAGCAATACATAATTGTAATTGTTAATTGCTCTGGGTCAGAAATTTACCTGCTAAAATAATTATAATGTATCTTATAAATTTAAAGCGTTCTCGAGGTTTATGTTTGAATCAGTTTTTATAGTTTTCACAAAAATTTAAGACAAATAACACAGATGTAATATGACTGTCTGCTCGTTTTACTAGAACCGGCTAAATATTGTAATACAGTATTTTAATTTATTATAATAAATTATGCGATTACATACCATACATACGACTCGAAAAGAAGAAGAATGTGATGATTATAAACTGAGATACTTCTTTGGACCTGTCAAACGTCATTCCTCCTATTCATCCTTGTTAATGTTATTGAAATTGAAAAAAGATTATAAAAGTATTGTATAATATTAAATAATAAGTGTTTAAATCATAATACTTTTAGCAATAAGGGCCTATTGTTGCCCACTTGCCTTTATGCATGTAATTTATAGTTTTTCCAATAAATAATTAGTTCACTCAATCTCATTCATTCATTCGTCAGTTTGTAGGAAGTGTTTCTACTGCATTGTTAAGTGATTATTCTATGATGACACATAGAACGTAGCATCGAAACTAGAAGCGATAGCTCGATATTGAGTTAGCATTGCATGCGCCGACGGAAAGTTTTTACGTTCTACGTCAGTTGATGTGTTCTTTGCGGTTATTATGATACTCGAGTTTGCAACAATTTCTTGTCTATAAAGCTGGCTTTTCACTATGGGATATAATATAATCTTTAATACATCTCGAGATATTAATAATTAATATCGTTCACCGTACTTTTAAATGGAACCGGACCGTACGTACTAATACATCTCTCTGAAGGCCAATCGCGGGATATAATTTATATCTTGATGTAATTTATATCACGGGGTATAATTTATATCTCGGGATATAATATATATATTATAATACATTCCATAGTGAAGACAGCTTTAGTCTGGTATAGTTGTAATCGGCGCTTTTTGATAGAATATAACTGCAAAAGTATAATCATTAAAAGTGATCTCTTGCATACTGTCATATAGCATCGGGTAAATTAGTAGACATTAAAAAAAAATGTGGGCTGAATGTTATACACCGGGTGAAAAATGTAATTAAGTACAGTAAATTTTGAAGGCTTGGTTAACTAAACATACTAAAAGTGTTGCAGTCCTTATCTAATATGCTGCAATGCATAAAGACAGCTATATTTTGAGTATGTTTTGATCTGTCAACTAGAGCCTCGAGAATTTGCTGTAGTATTGAACTCAAATAACCATAGTACCTACCTACCATAATTTACCTTTCCTCCGGAATATAAAATATCGTGATCGTGTAAGATTTTTACGGTGACAAATAGATTTTCCGATTATTCTTAACTTCTGTAAATATTTCACCCCGCGGTTTTATCCAAGATTGTTCGGATAAAAAGTAGCTTATGATTTATTCCAAGGAATAAGCCACCTCTATACCAAATTTCATACAAATCCGATCAGCCGATTTAGCGTGAAGAAGTAACAAACATACACAGACACACACAAACAAAAAACACACCGAAAAACTCGCATTTATAATATTAAATAAGATTTTAATACTAAGTACTTAGGTTCTGCAAGGTCGAAGGAAAATGGCTTTACTTTACTATAACTCCACCTTTTATAGTCTATCGTGTTTCGCTTTATCAATTTCATTTTGAGTGACAAGACTCGCAGATGACAAAAATGTTAGACATGCCATGTTCTCCCAAATTTTCACAGTTTTCTCCATCCCTAAGGGCATTTGTACACAAGGTGACTTGAGTAAAATGCGACACTCGTTCTGCGTAGATATGACACTGTTAAGGTACACATTGTCAATAATTCCATTTGGTACTGCAACTTCCATTTAAAGATAGTATAATTATGGTGAGTTTGGATCGTATGCTGCAGAGTGTGGGTTTAAATTCGAACAATGATCTTGCATCATTTTAACGCCTTGTCTAACTACAGGCCTCCAACCATAATTATAACTATAGGTAGTATATTGGCGATAGCTATTATTGTAGCGGTGCTCAGTATTTTGAGATACAAAACAAAATCCGATAATTAACTCAACACTGCGTTGATACTCATTGTGACTTTTGATAGTTAGCTAATACAGGACATTTCAAAGTTAAAGTCAAAATGTCTACCTATTATTAATAGCACTGCCGTAACAAACAAAAAAAACGAGGTTAACATCTTGAAAAGGGCAATTCTATTTTAGTTCTTTCATTTCATTGGGAGCTGTTGCTCCCAAGGCAGAAGTACTAGGGATGACCCGAGTAGGGAGGTAGGGGGATCCGTACCCAACAGGGTACGGGTTGGATTACCACCCAGGACAAACATTTATACGACAACGATAGACGTTTTTATTTGCGT
The DNA here is from genome assembly GCA_905404285.2 of Erannis defoliaria. Taxonomy (NCBI): domain Eukaryota; kingdom Metazoa; phylum Arthropoda; class Insecta; order Lepidoptera; family Geometridae; genus Erannis; species Erannis defoliaria. The sequence goes on from FR990066.1 coordinate 16,339,227, forward strand.
GGTTGTTTTAAATTGTAACTATGTATTTAAAAAATAACTCTACGTTTCTGGTCTCCTACAAAGTTTGTGGCTAAATGGCGTTATGAGAAATTTCCACCGATATTTATTATTTATTATCTCTGTGTTTTGACAGCCGTTGTATACGAACGACCTCACACTTTCTCCCTTCTACAACACTTCATAAGTTACGTTTTTTCATAATGAAACTCGAAGTCTGACACGTGTCACTTATAGCTTTGTTATAAAAGGTGGCAGACCCTTTTAGATGTTTCAAACGAAATATTGACCGTTGAGAAAAAAAAATTAAGATAAGTTTGCGTTTCCACGGACGGTTTATTTATGATACTGTGGAAATTAAATATTATAACAGTAGTTTTTGTGTGTTTTTGCGAATTTCACTAAAATGTATCTTGGTAAATCTTTTTTTTTTACTTATAAAACCGTAGTAGAGTAACAAGAATAGTTATTGTACAAAATGACAGTGAATTTAAAGATTTTGTAATTTTGTACAATAACGTAGTTCTTTAATTATTATCGCCCGCGTTTTAGTCCGCGTACGGAAGAAATTTGCCCAGCGCAAAAATATTATCATCAATACCGCTGGGTTAAGCACTCATTTTTTTTTCTTCCCATCTTTACCCCTTTATATTATCAACCTTAGGAAAAAATATTATTGTTTTGTTTTAAAATGTCTATCCAATGTTAATTAATAAAACTTCAACAAAAAACAACTTTCCATACCAAACCTCAACACCATTTTACCCTCATAAGCCATCCCTGTGACAAAAATATTGAAAAGAGTTTTTTTTTTTCAACTATCCAAATACAAATACCTACAAATATTCACGCCTAAAATTTCAAAAACAAAGGAAAACAAAAACAAAGGAAAAAACACCAAAAAAACAAAATACAAAAGTAGTCGACCACTTTGATAGGTAAATCAACATAAAAAATACCCTACAGTAAAAGACACGCATAGCCCCATAACTTTAGCATACGAAATAAAGATAAATGAGTGCTTTCCATGGTAAGATTACGTAAAGTACAAAAGCAAGGAGTATTTAATAAGTAAAAGCTTAGGACATTTACCATACATGTGGCCTAGTGCCACCAACTTCCTATATTTCCTTGTGTGAACTAGACCAAAATCTTACATGCCATTAAAACAAATTACCAATAGGCTAGATGACTGGTTTTTTTAATTGTCTTATTAAAATGTGGCCCATAAATATAGCTGATTAATGTAAAGAAAATGAAAATCTGATCAAAAATAAGCAACGTATAAGCAATTTAATATCACGCTAGACAGAGAGAAGAAACAGCAAATCGTGACGTCACTTCTATGTACGCCATATAAATTCTATTCTGACAATTAAGGCGTGACGTCTTTTTTGTTTTGTAGGAAAGGGACAGAGTTGTCTCTAACAAAAACTTTAAACGCTCATATATCAGAACATTATTAACCGATTTAAATTATTTTATCAATAAACATACTATATTTACTTAAATTCTTCATCAAAGCTATTGGTTGCAACGATATAAACATCAGTCATCTACCCTATTGCATCTATTTAACTTACCGATGCTTGATTTTCCAAACATGATATAAAAAAGTAGTTTCCTTCAACTCGATAGATAGCGTAGACTATATAATAGCCAGTCAAAAACAACTTAATATTTTTGATATGTGGCACATGAAATAAAATTAAAAACTAGACAATGACAGCCACGTCTGGTCTGCGCAAAGTCAGAGCCATGAGCCAATGAGCTTTTTTTTTAAATTGCCTGTCAGAAAATCTCCCATAGTATTATTATTATCTTTGCATAAGCGAACATTCCTTTACATAGTTTGATTGTGATGATGAATAAAACTTTTCAACCGACTTCAAAAAAAGAGGTACTCAGTTCGACTGTATGTATTTTTATTTATTTGTTTTTTTTGTCTGTATGTTACGCGATTACACCGCCAATTATGAACTGATTTTGATGATTCTTTTTTTTTAGAAGATAGTATGTCAGCGGTGGTTCCATTTAAATTTTATCGAAATCAGTTCAGTAGTTTGTTTTTAAAATCAAAATTACTAGAAAATATGAAGACGTCATCCAGGTATTCGAAGTTGAAGTCGATTGTTTTTTTTTTAAGCTTTTTATCATTAACCATTTGACTGCTTAACATTTTATAATTTTAAAACACATTTGCTCAAAAATTGCATTTACGAAGCCTTTATACATCGTTCGAAAGTTAAACATTACGCACCATGCAACGGACCGTGCGGTAAAGCCTTTACCGCACGCTCAGTTGTATAGCGCCGTGCGTAAACTTTACGGTATTTTTTTTAATTTCCTGAAAAATCATCATAGTCATCATGTCTATTGCTCCGTAAAGATTCCTTGGGATGTTTTCCGCCACCAAAAAAAACCAACAGCAGCCAAAAGTAAGACTAGAAAATCTCAAGAGGGTTCGTCTATCTCTCTGGCCACGTGAGCAAAGTTACGTTCCACAGCTAGTTAGTATGTGCAATCATGAATAATAAGTACGGCGCTTCACAAGTAATACTCCCATGAGAAATTTGGGCTGAAATGGTGTTTCAAATTTTCATGCAGACTTCCAAATTCATATGGGCAGTTCAAATTTTCTGGTTAGGCAATTTTTTCTATATGATGTATTAGTACAAAGATATGTTGAACTAGAACTACATTTATTCTACTATCCTGTGATAAAGTATATTCTCATTTATCCAGTTTTAATTTGTGTTTTAGAGTTTAGGCATATGAAATTTGCGAGATAAAAGATTTTGTTTTTTTTATTTCTACGTACAGTAGGTACACGTAGTCACGTACGCAAAAACTCATTTTCTCTTAATACCTCTCGTTACCATGTAAAAATTTCAACCGGCTATTTATTACTCTGCAAAAAAAAAAGTTATATTATAAACAGACAGACGACGGCTTAATTGGTCCCTGTTGGAACCCATCGGTAAAGAAACGTGAAAATAAATACATAAACGAAACAGAAAACATATACCAATTCAAACATAATTAAACCATAACAAAAATAATTATAATTATATTTATTTTATTATAAAAAATACCTACACATAACAAAGATAAAAGTTACACGAATATACGAAATAGAAAACAGTGTTAATTAGTACATTAGTATCTATAATTTGTCATAGAACCGAGCCCAAGTCAGACTCAGCATAATGCTGGTTGTAAAGAACCAGCGCTGGTTTTCTATTAAGATCAGAAAATGAGTAATAATAATAATAATAAAGTGGCGACACCGCGTATCCTGATTCCTTGGGGCTAAATGAGACCCCAGACCTCCGGCTTGCCTTAACTGGCTGTCCGGAGGTGGAAACCGCAAGAGCTAAGAACCTAAGCTCCAGGGTGGAAGTGTTAAAGGGCATAACGCCGCGAGTAGCGTTTAGTGAAAGCGCAGCACACCTCTCGACGCCCTAAGCCATCCACGTCAATGTTGCTCCTCTGGCACCAATATACGGTGGCCTTTATGGGGGGCCCATTTAGTGGATGGCGAGTCATCACTTGCCTTAATATTTTGATGTAATGAGACAAAATAGGCAGGTGCCGTTTCTCATTCTATAGACCAGTCCAATGTTTCATAAAAATTCACCAAAATAGCCCGATATTTTTTTACAATTTTATACCTTAATGTTTAAAATAGTGTATCATATTCCATTACCACCCATGTAATAGTTTTATAATGTTATTTTCCTATTCAAAAGGGCCTCTTGGTGTTGGCTTCGGCCCCACCAATGCCTCTTAAAGGTCCGGGCTTAGACCCGAGTTTCAAATGTAATAAAAGAAATAATAATAATAATATTAATTTCCATTGACTAAGCCACTTAAAATATAAAGTAATAATTATTATATTATTACATCTCTTGAATAGAGTCTAATTCCCATTCAAATTCAATGCACATTCTTCAAAATATACCCGTTAAAACCCTAGTTGACATTATAAAAAGTATCGTATGTATATGGACTTCATTTTGCGATATATCTTAGCTTGATTACTTTCTTCTTTACGACTGTTATCGTATTTTAGCTCATAAAAAGCTTACCAATCAGGATGGATACCAAAAACGCCAAAAAACCTCGACTATCGTCGCCCATAACGCGGATCCTTCTGGAATGTTCCCAATTCATACAGAAATGGGAAGCAATGCATAAAATATACATATTCTAAGCGGAAACTCTATCAGATAGTTTAGAGTAGTCAACTCGTCGGGCTGATAGTGGAATGGTAAATACGATAAGGAGGAAACTAACTGTTGGGTTCGACTATAAATAGGGCCCGTGAGCGTCATGGAGAGCTTTGTATTGCTAAGAGTATTATTCTGCTGTAAATAGTGTTGTTGGGATTTTTGGTAGAAAAAAACATGTTTTATAGCGAAAAAAACAGTTAAATACTATTCTTTTTTGCTATTCAATTATCCAATTTTGTTAGATTATTATTTTTATTTATTTTTTAAATCCTCCTATTTAGTAGGGTAAACAATATTGTGGTTAAAAAGAATATACAGCCCATCAAAGGTAGGTAAGTACACACAGACGTAGGCGGTACAGTACCTATCATTATTATAGGCTTTTGGTCGGTTGGCTTTCGGTATTACACTGTAGTGGTAAACGTTATTCGTCTATACCGATTCTAGTGATTTTCCAATTTCCACCGAGTTACGGAGAGTTAGCAAATCTTAGCCAGAATCTATTTCTTATAAAGTGATCGTCTAGTTTATATGTGAAAGTATGGTCTAGTAAATTCATTTAAAGTGATCGTCTGCTCTCAGAGTAGGCTTATTGTATTGTATTGACACGGATGCGGTTAAGATGGTGGTTCCTTCGTAAGGATCTGCATGTCTACTGACATTGATAATTAATAGTACACCTATAGTGATAGAACACCGCGGCTTATGCTCAATTGTGAAGTTATACATTCAGGCTTGTAGACCATAGAACAATATTAAAGAATAGAGTAATGGTCAGAGCAGGGAGCTCGTTGAGATGAGCAATGAGGAGATTTTAAGGTTTGGTACAAGTGACTGATTTGTGGTAACTTACACAATCGGCAACTGACATTCACTTGACTCACTCTGTTGCGAGACCTAAGATCCTTTAAAAAGGAGAGTACCTAGTACTGCTTTGGCGGACAGCAAGCCTGCGTGAGAACGCATTAAAACAGCAGCGCACCTTAGGGTGCGGGCTTTTCGTATGAATACGAACCATGGATTTAACAGAGGTCAGCGGCCGCTGACAGTGGCAGTGACAGTCCGCGATGTATTGCTGTGCATTACATCAAAGGGGAGGGCATGTGTATGCAACCAGAGCCACAGCAGAGTGTCAGGCTCGGGTGATTTATACTGGCGAGTCGGTATTCCCAACCTAAAGGTGTACTAACTAGAGACATAAAATAACTTGATGTGTTCTTGGAATATAGTGTATATTCCAGTTGATCACCACAATCGAATCCACGTCAATACACTACTTCAACAAGTAATACGCTCAATAGCCTGACACAGCATCTAAGCTACGTCTTCATTAGCCTGTCTAATTGACAATACATATTTACATATATATGTACACATTCATGTTTGTACATATGTGTATACATATTTACTATGTAAATATATAGCTCAAATTCGAATGAATTGAATTATCAGAAATAGTTCTGTCAGTAGGTGGAATGAGTCATATAATCACATCCCTAGTACATAGCCTACCTATCTGGGATCGAGGCTTATAGATAACAGAAGATAAAATCAAACAATAGGTTTTAGGGCAAGAAAATAAATTATATTTCCCAAAGATCAATAATCAACGAGTAATTACCTAAGTGTGCTTGGACGCACTTGATCAGATCTAAATCAGTAGGTATAAGTTTATGTATTTCGCTTCAGATGTGAAACGTGAAAATACAGTAATTAAGTAAGTAAGTACCTTTCGTCTACTAGCGCACGTGCTTCTCAGAAAGCGAAAAGTACAAAGCGAAAACTGAGAAGGCGCCTAGATAAAGTAGTAAACGTAGAAGCTTACATTACTCGTGATTGCCCTTATAAATTTTATTCGTTATTTAATCACAAGATTAATTATATTTGTCACTGTATCCTGAGAAGTTTGATCGGCATTTATTCAATTACTTTTATTATTAATGATAATCATTTATGTCATTTTATACACATTAATTCCTTGTTAAGGGAATAATAAATGATACTAGTTCAGTTGCGAGTGAATTGAACGGCACGGATAACCGTGACAGTACTATCTATGCATACACAATATACTTATGTATTCGCGCTCAGGAGATACAGTAGTTTTGGCAGATTGACTTAAATAGACAATAACTTTTGCATAGATGGATTAGGTACATTTATAGAAAATACTATTTCTTCGATTGATCCAAAATGCACATGATAATGCTTTATTCACATTTGTTGATAAGATCCAGATCTTACAGGTCAGGATAGCAAAGTGTTAATTGATATTAACACGATTTATAATCAGTGATGAGATACCCTTTATTATGATCAAAGTTATGATTATTTACAGTTGTAATTGGATCAATCGTTTTGGACGATACAGTGTACTTAGCTGTTTATACAGTGACCTGGAGCCATCAGTGTGCACTTCCATGATTTTAAACTGGTTTGCACAATTGATTTAACATTTTGATCTGAGTGACTTCATGACACAATCACAATGAATAGTCTGTTATGTATTCGCGCTCAGGAGATACAGTAGTTTTGGCAGATTGACATTAAATAGACAATAACTTTTGCATAGATGGATTATGTACATTTATAGAAAATACTATTTCTTCGATTGATCCAAAATGCACATGATAATGCTTTATTCACATTTGTTGATAAGATCCAGATCTTACAGGTCAGGATAGCAAAGTGTTAATTGATATTAACACGATTTATAATCAGTGATGAGATACCCTTTATTATGATCAAAGTTATGATTATTTACAGTTGTAATTGGATCAATCGTTTTGGACGATACAGTGTACTTAGCTGTTTATACAGTGACCTGGAACCCTCAGTGTGCACTTCCATGATTTTAAACTGTTTTGCACAATTGATTTAACATTTTGATCTGAGTGACTTCATGACACAATCACAATGAATAGTCTGAGTACAGACTTTTTAGCCACCAAAGTGGTCCACGACCATCCTTTATAATCCTGAAAACTTGAGTGAAGCTTAGGGACGCTAAAATGCTAAACGAGCCCCTCTTTCTTGATGATGAAACCACGCCTTTTCCTTCGGTTAAGGGAAGCTCGTGGGAGCTTCTGATTGGCTGGAAAAACGGCGTCGCTTGCGCAAAGCCACCCCCGCGTTGGTCTAGTGAAACGGCAATAGGTCTCAGCCGACAGCCAGAGCGAGATGGACGATGGCACCTCCGATGCGTTACCATGGAACATGAGAAATATACAGTTATCTCCTAGAACAATTTGTGACTAAGCCTCCTGTAATAAATGTACTGTTGTTAAGTAGTCTGAGTATTCAGCTTTCCGTTAACTTCCGTTGTCAAGGTACAAACGTGACAGTAACCATGTCTCATCATGTCTAATCATGAATAACGTGATTAATTACATGACTAAAATAATCACAGTCAGTGCAATCATATGATAACTCTATCAGATGCACGCTTTATAATATTATTTATATCTGTTGGACAGATACATTCCATTCCCACAGCCCGGACTAGACATCTGGAAGCATTTTAACTATTCCTAGGAAAGTGCACAAAACTAAAGTCCTTTCGAACCATAAACGCTCTTTGTTCTAAATATTGGTAGAAATCCTGCTTTAAAACGACATATATTATATGTGCCAGAGCTTTATCAACTTTGAGCTTTATGGATACAAGAATGCAGTCAGTTTTGCTTATCTACTCAAAGTTTGTGATTTCTAAACTTTCCATTGAGATAACACGTGTGAGTCATAGCGACGCTTTGAGTGTTTGCGTTCGCAGAACCAAAAAAAATACATAGGTACCTGAGGCAGGGTCACTTGCCACTACATGCCACCCTCAGACAATTAATTAATCAATATATAATATGAATAAAGTATGATAATATGATTGATTAATTTTCTCAAAAAAACACTGTACCTATGTACATAATTATATTTTTTTTCGCATATCAAAGTTATAATACGTTACTCCCTATTATTGCGTTCGCCTCATGTTTACTTAGTAAATTTCTGTTAAAATTAACAAAATTGTATAAATAGTTGAGGATATTAAGTTAATGCATCAACTTACATACAGAGTCTACCAATCTATGATCCTCCCTTATTTATTATTCGCATAGTAATAACCCCCAATCTTAATTCCGTCACATACTAGTATAGGTATTCTTTAGTATCGGATTTAACAAATATACATTCTCCCATTTGTTTGAATATACAAGTTAAACTAAAGTAGTAGCTAAGTTAGTTACTCTGTATAAATTATGTTCATAAACATAATAATTCGACTTTACATCATGATAGTTAGAATAGAGTAAAATGGGAATGTGTGAACATTGTGCGGATTGCGTCTAGGTAACGAGCCCAATTACATTAAAGCTGCATTTCTTCCTTTCCCCAAAAACGCATTACACGTAGCCTTAGCCTGTGTAGGTTTTGCTGGTATGATATTTGTTTGCAATATATTTTGATCACACGACCACTCATCGTTAGCAAAACCCGCTTCTACTCGCAATGATACTCGTACGCATTAAATAATATTTAATTTAATATAATTTCTTCAAATAGTTAGGTCTCAAAATTAATAATGTCAATTGTTTATTGATGACCTATAGTGTGTCACTTACTCGTATCTTTGAACGAAATGGAGTATCAAATATCCCCCTTTTATATTATGTAAAATATTCTACCAACCAGTGTAAACCTAGTTGTATTGCCATACGTTGGAAATATAATCACAACAACATTGCTAAGTGGGAACCAAACACTTAATTAGCCTGTAAGTTTCTAACATTATACGTTTATGATGAAATTATATAAAAAAAACATCTTCTCGTCCATAATATAGGTAGTAATTGAAATTACTCCAATTACTGATAATATCATCATTATAATCTTCGTCGTTATCATCATCACCATCCTCATCATCATCGCCATCCTCATCATCATCGCCATCCTCATCATCATCGCCATCCTCATCATCATCGCCATCCTCATCATCATCGCCATCCTCATCATCATCGCCATCCTCATCATCATCGCCATCCTCATCATCATCGCCATCCTCATCATCATCATCGTCTCTATATTCTCACACAAAGCTGACCAGCTTGGTAAGTATGTAGAGTAGAGTTAATATACAGCATTGTGAAATCATAAGTAGTTAGCATATTATATCATAAATCACTGTTGAAGTTCAGGTGAGATTCGGGTCCATCATTTTATTATTATTATCATAATAATAACCACCATCTCTTCAATTATATTGGTAGGCCTCGAATCTGTATTTTTGTAAAAATAATAATGCTGAACTCTAGATAAATCTAGATTGTAGGTCGTTCGTAACAGAAGTATAGGGCTTTCGCTTTTCTGTGTTCGCAACAGTCATATTTTAATGTAACAGGAATCGAACCCGTTAATATTTGTTCCGTTGTTGCTTCCGTTCGTTTCATATTTGTAACATTATCATCATCAACCTCTCATTATCCGCTACTCTGTATTACATTGGGAACAATTATTACATAAGCAGAACTCAAAACTGATGTTTGATATCATGGCCATCCTGCCCTTTAGGATGATAACTATATTGTAAGAAGACAGACATATGTTTCATAAAATTCAGCAGGACTCCACCTTCTATTTAAAATAGCATTCACCACCAGGTATTAAATAGACCTTCTTCTTGCGTAGTCGGGAAAATTATGATTTTCCCCGAAAAGTTATGTAGCACATAATAAGATAGGCAGGGTTTGATTCCGCCGCTTAAAGTCGTGTCGTCCATCAGAAATTAACATTATAATAATTATTATTATGTTCCGTACGACATAGGTAATTATTAATTGCATACATACAAAACTGCGTAGGACTCCAACTCGTTGTTCAAAATCGTGTCAGCAAAAAGACATCAGAATAATGTTTATTATTCTCTGCATACATACGCGAACCCGCTGTATTATTATTATTTGCTTGTCCTCTCCAACAATCAAGCTTCAAATTATATAATGTGCCCTGTATAAAATAACTTATACACATTAAAATATATTATAGACAGCAGGATTCAAATCCGCTGTCCAAGATCGTGCCAACAATCAGACATCAGAATAACATTTATTATTCTCTGTATACATAGTTATTCTTCGCATATAACAGCCACGCAGGATTCGAGCTAGCTGAATTATCATTATTTGCTTGTCCTCTCCAACCATCAAGTTTCAAATTAAATAATGTGCCCTGTATAAAATAATTTATACACATTAAAATATTATTATAGTCAACAGGATTCGAACCCGCTATTTGATCTTGCATCAATCATCAGCATTTTGAAATAGGTACTTCTATTTCATACTTGGCATGGCGTTTGATCCTAAATTTCAGATTATTAGATAGAATAGTGCAAAGCACCACCCTCCAATTTTACGATTATAGTATCGTTTATTCATTTAAATAATAAAATATTTAAAATGACTCGGCATGGAGTTTGATCCTAAATTTGGGATTATTAATTAGAGTAGTGCAAGGCACCACCCTCCAATTTTACGATTATAGTATCGTTCATTCATTTAAATAATAAAATGTCATAAATGACTCGTTTTTTAAATAGTAACGATAAATTTAAATGCCCAAATGTAATCAATTAAATGGATCTATTAATTTATAAATTAATTATTGTGTTATTCGGATTTAGTTTAGAATTTTATTGTTCTAATTTAGATTAAATCATTTTAGTTTCTCCTGTAAGGATTACGAATAACGCTATCTGTTTGTTCAATTAGGTTGAAACAATGGTTATTATTTATTTGTTCGTTTAGAACTTTAGGTTCACTTATGTACCTACTTTGTTTAGTGTTTAATAACGCTATAACATCTTAATTCTCTGCTTGAATGAGTATAACGCACTTACGGATTAGAAAGTCGTTTGTAACTATAACGACTAGTTAAAACCTTACCATGTTTATATGGTTTCAATAGATTCTAGATTCCTAAGTGCAAAACTTTAACCATATTAAGCATCATGCTCATTTTTTTAATGCAAAATTAAGAATTTTAATACTATGACATCAGTACTGCATTCTTAAAGCCAATTAGCCTTGCAAAACACCGGCGCCTGGTACTTTACAAAGTCAATTGTTTCAATAGCTCAGTAAAGATACTATTTACATTATATTTAGGATATAAATTCATTCATATTTATTTTTAGCTCATGATATTTATTTGTGATCGTCTTGTATTGAAAAGTCTACGTTGTGTTTTTATTTTAATATTATTTGTTTTTGATAAGTTTGTCGGATCGTCTAATATTGAAAGTCTACGTTGTGTTTTTATTTTAATAATATTTGTTTTTGATAAGTTTGTCGGATCGTCTAATATTGAAAGTCTACGTTGTGTTTTTATTTTAATTTTAATTGTTTTTGATAAGTTTGTCGGATCGTCTAATATTGAAAGTCTACGTTGTGTTTTTATTTTAATTTATTTCAAGAGTTTATTCGTGCTATATCTGTCTAACACGGAGCTAAACTGTTGGTCACATGCACCAATTTCTGGCCCAAATTAAGCCAGTAGTTATATTGCCGTATTAATATCTTTAGCCTCGAACCCAGAATGTAGGATTTTCAGTTATTTAAACATTGCGTCTCAGAAACCAATTCCTGGTCCAAGATATCCCGGGTCGCATCACCAATGTCTGGCCCTTGTTAGCCAGTATATAAATTTGACATCCCGTGTCACGACACCAATTTCTGTAGTGGTAAACGTTATTCGTCTATACCGATTCTAGTGATTTTCCAATTTCCACCGAGTTACGGAGAGTTAGCAAATCTTAGCCAGAATCTATTTCTTATAAAGTGATCGTCTAGTTTATATGTGAAAGTATGGTCTAGTAAATTCATTTAAAGTGATCGTCTGCTCTCAGAGTAGGCTTATTGTATTGTATTGACACGGATGCGGTTAAGATGGTGGTTCCTTCGTAAGGATCTGCATGTCTACTGACATTGATAATTAATAGTACACCTATAGTGATAGAACACCGCGGCTTATGCTCAATTGTGAAGTTATACATTCAGGCTTGTAGACCATAGAACAATATTAAAGAATAGAGTAATGGTCAGAGCAGGGAGCTCGTTGAGATGAGCAATGAGGAGATTTTAAGGTTTGGTACAAGTGACTGATTTGTGGTAACTTACACAATCGGCAACTGACATTCACTTGACTCACTCTGTTGCGAGACCTAAGATCCTTTAAAAAGGAGAGTACCTAGTACTGCTTTGGCGGACAGCAAGCCTGCGTGAGAACGCATTAAAACAGCAGCGCACCTTAGGGTGCGGGCTTTTCGTATGAATACGAACCATGGATTTAACAGAGGTCAGCGGCCGCTGACAGTGGCAGTGACAGTCCGCGATGTATTGCTGTGCATTACATCAAAGGGGAGGGCATGTGTATGCAACCAGAGCCACAGCAGAGTGTCAGGCTCGGGTGATTTATACTGGCGAGTCGGTATTCCCAACCTAAAGGTGTACTAACTAGAGACATAAAATAACTTGATGTGTTCTTGGAATATAGTGTATATTCCAGTTGATCACCACAATCGAATCCACGTCAATACACTACTTCAACAAGTAATACGCTCAATAGCCTGACACAGCATCTAAGCTACGTCTTCATTAGCCTGTCTAATTGACAATACATATTTACATATATATGTACACATTCATGTTTGTACATATGTGTATACATATTTACTATGTAAATATATAGCTCAAATTCGAATGAATTGAATTATCAGAAATAGTTCTGTCAGTAGGTGGAATGAGTCATATAATCACATCCCTAGTACATAGCCTACCTATCTGGGATCGAGGCTTATAGATAACAGAAGATAAAATCAAACAATAGGTTTTAGGGCAAGAAAATAAATTATATTTCCCAAAGATCAATAATCAACGAGTAATTACCTAAGTGTGCTTGGACGCACTTGATCAGATCTAAATCAGTAGGTATAAGTTTATGTATTTCGCTTCAGATGTGAAACGTGAAAATACAGTAATTAAGTAAGTAAGTACCTTTCGTCTACTAGCGCACGTGCTTCTCAGAAAGCGAAAAGTACAAAGCGAAAACTGAGAAGGCGCCTAGATAAAGTAGTAAACGTAGAAGCTTACATTACTCGTGATTGCCCTTATAAATTTTATTCGTTATTTAATCACAAGATTAATTATATTTGTCACTGTATCCTGAGAAGTTTGATCGGCATTTATTCAATTACTTTTATTATTAATGATAATCATTTATGTCATTTTATACACATTAATTCCTTGTTAAGGGAATAATAAATGATACTAGTTCAGTTGCGAGTGAATTGAACGGCACGGATAACCGTGACAGTACTATCTATGCATACACAATATACTTATGTATTCGCGCTCAGGAGATACAGTAGTTTTGGCAGATTGACTTAAATAGACAATAACTTTTGCATAGATGGATTAGGTACATTTATAGAAAATACTATTTCTTCGATTGATCCAAAATGCACATGATAATGCTTTATTCACATTTGTTGATAAGATCCAGATCTTACAGGTCAGGATAGCAAAGTGTTAATTGATATTAACACGATTTATAATCAGTGATGAGATACCCTTTATTATGATCAAAGTTATGATTATTTACAGTTGTAATTGGATCAATCGTTTTGGACGATACAGTGTACTTAGCTGTTTATACAGTGACCTGGAGCCATCAGTGTGCACTTCCATGATTTTAAACTGGTTTGCACAATTGATTTAACATTTTGATCTGAGTGACTTCATGACACAATCACAATGAATAGTCTGTTATGTATTCGCGCTCAGGAGATACAGTAGTTTTGGCAGATTGACATTAAATAGACAATAACTTTTGCATAGATGGATTATGTACATTTATAGAAAATACTATTTCTTCGATTGATCCAAAATGCACATGATAATGCTTTATTCACATTTGTTGATAAGATCCAGATCTTACAGGTCAGGATAGCAAAGTGTTAATTGATATTAACACGATTTATAATCAGTGATGAGATACCCTTTATTATGATCAAAGTTATGATTATTTACAGTTGTAATTGGATCAATCGTTTTGGACGATACAGTGTACTTAGCTGTTTATACAGTGACCTGGAACCCTCAGTGTGCACTTCCATGATTTTAAACTGTTTTGCACAATTGATTTAACATTTTGATCTGAGTGACTTCATGACACAATCACAATGAATAGTCTGAGTACAGACTTTTTAGCCACCAAAGTGGTCCACGACCATCCTTTATAATCCTGAAAACTTGAGTGAAGCTTAGGGACGCTAAAATGCTAAACGAGCCCCTCTTTCTTGATGATGAAACCACGCCTTTTCCTTCGGTTAAGGGAAGCTCGTGGGAGCTTCTGATTGGCTGGAAAAACGGCGTCGCTTGCGCAAAGCCACCCCCGCGTTGGTCTAGTGAAACGGCAATAGGTCTCAGCCGACAGCCAGAGCGAGATGGACGATGGCACCTCCGATGCGTTACCATGGAACATGAGAAATATACAGTTATCTCCTAGAACAATTTGTGACTAAGCCTCCTGTAATAAATGTACTGTTGTTAAGTAGTCTGAGTATTCAGCTTTCCGTTAACTTCCGTTGTCAAGGTACAAACGTGACAGTAACCATGTCTCATCATGTCTAATCATGAATAACGTGATTAATTACATGACTAAAATAATCACAGTCAGTGCAATCATATGATAACTCTATCAGATGCACGCTTTATAATATTATTTATATCTGTTGGACAGATACATTCCATTCCCACAGCCCGGACTAGACATCTGGAAGCATTTTAACTATTCCTAGGAAAGTGCACAAAACTAAAGTCCTTTCGAACCATAAACGCTCTTTGTTCTAAATATTGGTAGAAATCCTGCTTTAAAACGACATATATTATATGTGCCAGAGCTTTATCAACTTTGAGCTTTATGGATACAAGAATGCAGTCAGTTTTGCTTATCTACTCAAAGTTTGTGATTTCTAAACTTTCCATTGAGATAACACGTGTGAGTCATAGCGACGCTTTGAGTGTTTGCGTTCGCAGAACCAAAAAAAATACATAGGTACCTGAGGCAGGGTCACTTGCCACTACAACACCGCAACGTTTGGATATTAAAAGATAAAAATTACTACATCAAAACAACAACTCACAATGAGAGTAGCGTAGGTTTATTATTAAACGACTGCCCAAAAAGGATTGTAATGTTTTCAGGGTTCATGTATGTGAGTTTATTTGTTCCAAAACATCTAAATGCCTGAACAGATTTAGATAATGTATGTATCGTTAGAATTTTTACATCATCCCGAGTGACATAGGCTATAATTATTTTAAACCAATATTGCAGCTGTACTGCGCCATTTTCATATGTGAAAAAATAATTTAATTCTTTTTTGGTAGTGCAGCCGTGTTTTTCAATTTTAAGCTTACTTCTTTGTCTTCCTCCAATTGAACATCAACAGATGTTTTATAATTTCTCAAGGAGCAAGGCGAAATCTTTGCGTCAAATATTACTGCAATAAGATCACAAACGAAACAAGAAATTTTACGCCCCAGCTACCGAAATCTCATTTTATTACAAACAATTCGGGCTGCCATAAAACTTCCCGGCTTAAAGCTTTCCCATTAAACGCAACATTGTAAGATGCAGTTTACCATGCACTGACAGAATAGGGAAAGATCAGATATATAAACACGAGAAGGTAAATAAACAAGCTTCTGTAAACATAAAAGTTTAATAAGGACCTAATGACCTAATATAAAATCCTCCACAGTTTTCTGTGGATTTTATGTTACGTCCTTAATTACAAAAATCTTAAGTGTAGGTGGAAGTAGCGTTTGCAATAGTTAAAATTTTTTTTTTTTGTAAAGTAAAGATTATACGCAGGCTTATAATGTTTTATAAAGTCGTGGTAAGATAAATGCTTGCAAGTTCGTTAAAATCCATGCCACCAAAAATAGGCAAAAGGAAAAAAGACCGAGATAATTAATTTGATGGTGTTCCAATTTAAATCCAAGAAAAAAAAACATCTCTGCGCGCTCATTAAATCGGCTTTGGTAGAAATGCTTCCTATGGGTACACATATACCTAGACATAAGATGATACCATAAGCATAAACATAATCTATAACTATAAAAGGCTTTGTCCTGACTGACTGACTGACTGACTGACTGACATATAGACAACGTACAGCCCAAACCGCTAAACGTAGAGACTTGAAATTTGGAGGGTATGTTTTTGGAGAGGTGTAAACGCCCACTAAGAAAGGATTTTTCGAAAATCAACCCCGAAGGGGGTTAAATGGGGTGTTAAAGTTTGTATGAAACTTTTTATTCTCTGGTTCGATTGATACAAAACTTGGTATACATATTCTACCAAAAAAATAAGAAGATACGGGTGTCACAGTTTTTTCAAAATCAGCTCCCGTTAGTATAAAAAAAAACTAAGTTTTAGTGATAGTACGTTTGTTTCTCCTTAACTTTGTAACGGCTGTACATATTAAAATGAAATTTGGTATAGGGATGGGGATAGATGTGGGGATGGGGGTGGGAGTGGGGGTGGCGATGATACTGGGAACGGAGACGGGACGGAGATAGGCATGTTAATATTAAGATTACAATTGGTATCGGGATGGGGGTGGGGATGGGTGGGGATAGGGTAGGGATTTGGTGGAGACAGATGGGGATGGGATGTGGATGTGGATGAGGCTGGGAACGGGGATGGGCGTGTCCATATTAAGATGAAAGTTGAAATCGGGATGGGGGTGGGGATGGGATGGGGTGAGGATTGGGTTCGGGATGGGGATGAGGGAGGGAACGGGGATGGGGACGGGGATGGGCGTGTTCATATTAAAATGATATTTGGTATCGGGATGGGGATGGGGAAGGGGCCGCTTATAGGGATGAGGCTGGGAATGGGGACGGGGATGGGCGTATTTATTGGTCGGCTGAACAGATGGAGCTGCATTTTTGGATAGGTAGTTATAGCATAAGGTTCGGAAACGGACATAGGCTATTTTTTTGTAGATCCACGCAGACGACTGTTTGACGGACATAATTATTATAGATACTGTACAGCCTAAGCTGCTAAATTAATTTTTTATATTAAATTTGGTCATCCTCAAGCAAACTTAAAGACTTGCAAGCGGCTTGGAAAAAAATGCAATAATATACGTATTTTAGTGATTCAATTGAGTTGGGCCCCGATTTAACCGAATTCCAGTATTCAACATTACTACGCGGGCAAAGCCGCGGGCAAAAGCTAGTGAGGATATATTATCTTACGTAAATTTGGCTTCAGCCTATTCTAAATATATTCTTTTGTAATCTGCTGCCGAATCGCAGTTGAAGAGTTCTAAATCTATTCTTTTGTAATCTGCTGCCGAATCGCAGTTGAAGTAATCCATTTTGATGCAGTCCTGCAATTTGCTAGCCTTTAATATGGTTTGGCGAGTGATATTTTAATGTATTCGAGGGGCATTATCTTTACGACGTTTTGCGTTCGCTAAATATTGTTTATGATTATGAGGTTAGGAAAATTATGATCTCTATTTCTGATGCCAGAGTATATGCGTTAATATATTGAAGAAGGCTAATATAATACTAAAGAATTTTTTTTATCGTTAAACATCTTATACAGATAGATATATATATATTATAGACAGTCTATATGGCAAAATTGCCCCCAAGCAAAGGGTCAGTACCAGTACCCAAAAAAAAACATCAAGAGAACATAAAAAAATGTGTACACCTTTGAATGTTTGTTACTCAATCATGTAAACACGCCTGTATGTGGTTTAATACAATTTGGTATGAAGGTGTGAATGGATTTGGTATAAATTCGGTATACCTATTGTGGAATAACAAGCAACACATAGGCTACTTAAAATGCATTTTTATTTTAGTATTATTTTTTTGGCATCGCGGTTGAAACAGCATGTCGCCGTTTTTTTACTGTATTAAACAAATAATTTTAATGGTTAAAAGCAGTGCCATGAGCAAAACTTTCTCCTGATGGTGATACAATAATAACGCCCGTCGTTCAATTTCAATGCCTCTAGAATTCATTTAATTTTTCCATCGTATTAACTGGCCTTAAAATAAACAAACAATCGTTAATAATGTCAAAGATATCCGATTTGACTTCTCGCTTAGCTTACAACACAGCCTTGGAGTTGGAGTCAATCGAACACGACATTCTGAGTAAAATGAAAACATATTCTCAGAACATTTGGCTTCCTTATAGATCTAAATTGAACTCAATCTCCATATTCTCCATAGGAATCTTGCATCGTGCTATTTCCACCACGCACGTAGTACTACCAGTCGAAAGTGTTATGATAGAATGGCAAATAATAGCGAACGCTGGCAGCTTGCAGAATGGATTAGACTCGAAGTGTCATTCTGGAATCATTAAACATTTGTTACAGCTAAAACCTTAATACAGCTCAAGTCAAAGAATCATGATCTAATAGGCGGTTTTCAGACAGGCGAATAAAAAGAACCATTAAAACGACGTATCTGGGCTGATGATGATGATGATCAAAATCCGATAGATAGTGTTGACGAGACATGATTCTGAATAGTACCAGTCTTTGTTTCTGTTGATTTTGAATGAATGATTCATGGTCAAAGGGTAAATAATAAAAATAAAGCTTATTTCATTTACATCAGTTCTGTGATGCTTTTTTTGTGGTTGTTGTTTGTCTAACAAAGTATTGTATTTCCTATGCTTTTATTCTTCCACAATACAACTTGTAATTGTTGTGTAAGTAATTGAAATGTTGCTGTAATTAGTAGTGTGTTTGCTTTTCCACTAAGCAAATGCGAAAAAATAGAATCATGTCTCGCCAGCGACATCTATCTATGGCTGTAGAACTACGCTCTCAAAAAACTTCCCATGCATTAGCGTGCATTAGGATAAGCTTATGCATAAAGGCGGGCTAATGATGATGATGGTGACATTCAGAGTTGAGCTAATAATTGTTCATTGCTATCTTATTTTAAATCTGAATATACTCCACTACACACAAATTTACATACCCAGATAGTGTCTATCAGGAAGCATCCGCTCGCGCAGCGCATTTTACTATCTAGCCGTTCGCACATTGAAAGTGAAATCAACCATAAAAGCTGTCATTTTTCGTACCTGCTCTTGACTGTTCAATAATCAAAATTGTAAGGACTGAAATCACACGCGCATGCACTCACACACATACACACACAGAGAGCTAGAGAGAGACACAAATCGCAATTGGTTGGTCCAGAAACCGGACAACCCTGGTCCGGACCATGTACACGCTGGAATAGTTTTAATAGTTATCGTGCCACATCCAGCCGCTGTATACCCCAGACGCGTGCGCCTGACAGCTCGCAGCGGCGGCGGCGCTATAAATCATGCGAAACAATTCGATACCGCGAATGGGGTCGGAGCTTAACGTTACTACTGTTTTCTGCATTTCTTGTGTTTTACTGCTCAGGAGTTGAGTTAGCGTTTCCACGGATAATTACGCCGGATCTATATTGCATTACTTTTGCTTTTGATATCAATAGGATGAATAAATATTGGTTAGTTTGTTTTGATTTACTTACCTACTTAGTAATAAGTTTGTTACAATGTAATACTAAGCCTAACTTAACAACCCTGTTTTAGTACGGAACTCTGCATTTTAGCGTGAAGAGGTTACAAATATACACACACTCACCCACACATACCGGCAGTTGGCCGGTGTTGTTTGGTTCACATCTTCTATAACTATAAAAGGCTTTGTCCTGACTGACTGACTGACTGACTGACATATAGACAACGTACAGCCCAAACCGCTAAACGTAGAGACTTGAAATTTGGAGGGTATGTTTTTGAAGAGGTGTAAACGCCCACTAAGAAAGGATTTTTAGAAAATCAACCCCGAAGGGGGTTAAATGGGGTGTTAAAGTTTGTATGAAACTTTTTATTCTCTGGTTCGATTGATACAAAACTTGGTATACATATTCTACTATAAAAATAAGAAGATACGGGTGTCACAGTTTTTACAAAATCAGCTCCCGTTAGTATTAAAAAAAAAACTAAGTTTTAGTGATAGTACGTTTGTTTCTCCTTAACTTTGTAACGGCTGTACATATTAAAATGAAATTTGGTATAGGGATGGGGATAGATGTGGGGATGGGGGCGGGGGTGGGGGTGGGGGTGGCGATGATACTGGGAACGGAGACGGGACGGAGATAGGCATGTTAATATTAAGATTACAATTGGTATCGGGATGGGGATGGGGATGGGGTGGGGATGGGGATGGGGTGGGGATGGGTGGGGATGGGTGGGGATTTGGTGGGGACAGGTGGGGATGGGATGTGGATGAGGCTGGGAACGGGGATGGGCGTGTCCATATTAACATGAAAGTTGAAATCGGGATGGGGGTGGGGATGGGATGGGGTGAGGATGGGCTTCGGGATGGGGATGAGGGAGGGAACGGGGATGGGGACGGGGATGGGCGTGTTCATATTAAAATGACATTTGGTATCGGGATGGGGATGGGGAAGGGGGCGCTTATAGGGATGAGGCTGGGAATGGGGACGGGGATGGGCGTATTTATTGGTCGGCTGAACAGATGGAGCTGCATTTTTGGATAGGTAGTTATAGCACATAAGGTTCGGAAACGGACATAGGCTATTTTTTTGTAGGTCCACGCAGACGACTGTTTGACGGACATAATTATTATAGATACTGTACAGCCTAAGCTGCTAAATTAATTTTTAATATTAAATTAACTTACTTTTAAATGCCTAAACTAAATTTTGAGTGGTGTAAACTTACACTCAGCTCAAGCTGTGGTAGCTTCAGTGAGATCAAGCTCGACTCACATTCTTGGGGTCGCGGGTTCGAACCCGGGCGAGCCCGTTCCAATTAGTTCTTTGAAACTTACGCATGGATAATACCACTGGCTTTTCGGTGAAGGAAAATATCATGAGGAAACCTACATATTTCCGGAGAAGAAATACGATAGTGTATGTGAATCCGCCAACCTGCACTGGGCCAGCGTAGTGAATATGGCCCAATCAGGGTAGGCCGATATACCATTAGTGTTAAGGGCTGATGCAGAGAAAGGCACACTCAGCAAGGATTTTGAAAAATTCGCAAGGGGTTCAATGTATCATTAAAATACCATTTTGCCGAAACCATTCTTAAGTTTAGTTTATCTTATTAAGTTTTTTGACTTAAGAGATAAGATAAAATAAACATAAACATGTTTCAGAATTTTCAAACAATTTTAAAACAGGAAGGCCACGGGTCAATTTTTCATTTGAAAAAATTTTTTTATAATTATAGATAAGCTAATAATAATAATAGCTAATCGAGTGTTTATGCGTAAGAAGATAAATGTTTTAAACACATGTACTTGATCCGGTGCACGCACCAAGCACAGCGCTTTCGAACCGTCCATCCCGCGTCGGCTCAGATACGTCAAAACCCGAGTATAATGACGCGCTGTACGTCGAGCGCGCCCCACTCCAACCCACACCGAGCCTACCTAAGCGATCAGTGCAGCACTGTATTTTATCGAAGTTTCGTAATTCTTGCGATATTTTGGTGATCTTTTTGCGTTCTTTGTTATCATACTTTTTCTGCTTAAGCTTATTTCATTTCATTTGTTATTTACATTTCGTATAATTATCGTTATTTGTTCCTTTAATTATTTAGATTGCTATTTAGTTTGTTATTCGTTTTTTTTTTAATTGTAGTTTACATTGTTTGTTATTAGGTTTTTTTATATTGTTACTGTTGATATTGTTATTTAGTTTGTTATTTAAAATGCTTAGTGAACTTCTCTTCATTCATGGAGCGAAGGTAAAACACTATGTTGTTCCCATCGTTGGTGATGGAGCGTGTCTTTTTCGTGCGCTTTCTTTTTTAATGCACGATACCCAAGAAAAGGCAATTGAGGTGCGAAAAAACATCGTTACTCATGTAGTAGCTAATTGGGAGGAGTTTGAAATCATGTCTCATGATTCAAACGGCGACAACTACACCGCTGCGACTGCATACTTTAATGACATGTCACGGCAGTCGAGTTGGGGCACTGCGTGTGAACTAGCCGCTGCAGGACAAATATATGAGTTTAAGTTTGAAGTTTATGAAAATGGCAAATTGTATGCAAAGTTTGGTACAGCAGGAAGACCTATAAAGCGGCTACGATTTACGGGAAATCATTTTGATGCGTATCTGTTAGAAGACATAGATATAATTTCTAACGGCACTCCACGTGTTCCAGTAGTAGCGAAAAAAATAACTAAGCGACGTGTTGAGGTTCCTACATCTCCAAGATGCATTCAAACAGAAGATATAAGTTCTGACGCAACTTCTACTTTGCCTTTGTACTTTGATTCTTTAGCTGTAGAGATGCCCAAAAATAATTACAAAACGTCTTCAACTCATACCGTCCAAACTTCTTCAGCCCGATATTTTTCTGAACTGAATTCACCAACATTTACGGCTCAGTCTGATAAATTAATTTCACCTACATTTACGGTACAGCCTACTCAGTTAACAAATGACAAATGAATTTCACCTACATTTACCATCCCAACTATTCCCAGTTCATCACATTCTAATTTACCGACCTGCAGTGATATATCTCCCACATATATTTTTAAAGAAGCCTCACAATCTTCAGAAGTTCCATGTCCATCCATCCATCTATTCTGTCATGTCCATCTGTCTGTCTGTTTAAAATTCAACAAGACGGCTTTGTTTTGAAGTAAGTATTGCAAACGCGACATGCCAAATTTGGACATCCTCAAGCAAACTTAAAGACTTGCAAGCGGCTTGGAAAAAATGCAATAATATACGTATTTTAGTGATTCAATTGAGTTGGGCCCCGATTTAACCGAATTCTAGTATTCAACATTACTACGCGGGCAAAGCCGCGGGCAAAAGCTAGTTTATAATAAAATATGAGTGTGATAAGAGCGACAAAGTAACGCGCAGTTCCTCTGGTACTATAGTTATTGTCTATACTTATGACAGAATGTGATAGCGAGTAATTTGTGCACAAAGTAACGCGCAGTTCCTCTGGTACTATAGTTATTGTCTATACTTATGACAGAACTCACATAATGGAAAGTAACGAACGCTGATTTGTTCCAAATACTGCGAAGTTGCGAAACTTCTCTAAGCAAAGTATCGGTAAAGTCAACACTTCAAGGCCCGACTTCAATAAGGCAAACCTACCTGTCCCAAAGTTCATTAATTCAGTACCTAGTTTCACAAGTTCCGACACCTAGGAATAGAACTAACCGCAGACCTAGAATAAGTTTCGGTTTTCATCTAACTTCATTTCTGCTTGTATGATTTCCAACACTATAATATTAGGAAAGTAAATTTGGCAAGTATTAGTA
Organism: Erannis defoliaria; assembly: GCA_905404285.2. NCBI lineage: Eukaryota > Metazoa > Arthropoda > Insecta > Lepidoptera > Geometridae > Erannis > Erannis defoliaria. The sequence continues at coordinate 16,362,892 of FR990066.1, forward strand.
AGTTTGTAAAGTATTATAGTTAGTTTGTTTATGTACGAAATGTCATTATTCCACTGGCATTTCGATGAAGGATGACAACCGTCGTGATGAAACCTGCATACATCGGCAGAAAAAATTCAATGGGGTATGTGAATTCACCAACCGCTACTGAGCTAGCTGGGTGGATATTGTCCCAATCATTCTTAGAGGGACAAGGGCGGATCCAGGGCATGAGCCTCCCCCCCCCCCCCTGGGTGTAGGTCGACTACTGATATTTCTTTTAGTTGTAATCGAATTGGAGCCTGTCCTAACTAGACCTCGACACGACTATATGACTTAAAAGCTGGATCCGCCCTTGTAGAGGGATTATGACACCGTCATGCCTGCCCATAATAGTAGCAGTGCTAGAATTGTGAACATGCGAATAAATAAAATTCTTAATAAAATAATTCGCCATAGAATTCTTCTGCAGCCAGCTCCATCACAGACCAACACTGCACACCACATCGGCACTCGGCAATAGAGTCGTTTAATAATTGGAACAGGTTGCCTGAGGATATCATTTCATCCAAATCGTCATCCAATCATTAAACGCATTAGAGAACAGTCTGGATAAATGGATAAAAAAGGAGAAGATAGACTTAACAGACAAATACCTACTGAATTTCAACACTGCTTGATATATGCACATCAGCATAATGCTGCTCGCCTATCATTAAATAAATAATATAAATAAATCCTGCGCCGCACTACGCTGCGCTCATTACCCCAAAATATCATTAATTTGAGTGATAACATTACCCTCCAAACAGAAATACAGTAATTCTTACATATTACTGCTTAGCGGTTGAATAACTGGTTAAGATAATGGTAATTCCCCAGGCGGACTCTGCAATATAGTCCTACTACTAAGGGAAGGATTTAATCCCATAAGATATCCAACGGACAGGTAGACCGATGAAGTAGGACGATTATTCTCGCTATACTAAGACGTAAAGTCCTGTGTCAAAAAATGTCGCCAACCACTGACGTGCACCTCCTTCCCCCACAGGCGGTGGACTACCTGAAGAAGCGGACGCCGGCGCGTGCCGCGTTCATGATCGCAGCCGTGTGGCTGATGAGCGCACTGGTCTGCATCCCGCCCCTCCTCGGCTGGAGGGTCAGCAGGCCGCTCGAGCAGTTCCCGCAGTGCAAGGTATGACCTCCTCGTTATTCTTCTTAGGGTGTCTCTCCAACTAGGGAAGGTTCTTGCATATTTATAATTATCAAGTTTTTCCACATTTTGGGTATTTCTATGTTTTTAATGCATAGCAAGTTCAAGTCCTGCCAGTCAGCACTGAATATTTTCTCTTACGCTTGACAAAGGATAATATTTCGGAGATACTCAAAATCCCCGTCCGTTTCGAATGCTTGATGCTACAGTAGTTTTATCATTTCGGGTTTTTAGTGTACCTTAAAAATAAAATAGGAACCCTTATAATTATTATAACTTCTTTGAAGATGTCTGTCGGTTTGTCAAGATCCTTTTCCCCGGGAATGCGTGGAGATGTGAGTTTATTTACCAGATAGCCCTTTTCACCCATGTAAACCTAGAAACGTTTCAACGTAGGGGTGTTCACAGCACGTTAGATTTACGAAGCAATAAAAAGAAAGACCAACTGATAACCCCGTCGCACCGTCTCGTCAAGTCGGAGAGGTCAGTGTATATTTTGGGACCCGCAATCTACAACCGTATACCAGCTTCCATTCAGGATGCTCCTTCCACCGTGTACTTCAAAACCAAGCTCAGAGCGTGGTTACAAGAGAATTTGTTTTATGACATTGAAGCTTATTTTAAAATAAGAGATTATTAACGTATTTTTAAAATTATTATTTCATTTTAGTAAGTGATTCTTTTTTTGTGACATACTTGAAATGAAATTTGACTTGTAACTTTGGTGTTATCATTTTTTTTTAATTAGGCATAAGCCTTTATTAACTACAACAAACTACAATGACTACTTAGCCTACTACACAACAAAAAACAAAAGGATTGTATCCAGACCGATGAAAGTCTAGAGACAATCCAAATGCTCAAACCCACTACCAGTCGGCAGCGTACCCAGCATGCTGGCGGCATTGCCACGCTGGATGGCAATGCTTATGCGTTGAGCCAAATAAACGCCAGCATTTTGATCACGCGTCGCGTCGACCAGGCGCTCGGATATGTTTTTGAAAAGATGATGAGCTGCCGGTCCCCACGGACCCAATGTCTCAACACCAAACGGCTCAAATATGTAACCTCTGCCGAGGCTAGCATATTTGCGCCGCTTGTGCTGCTCCGCCGAATTTGCCGCCGCACCAGCCCTACTCTGTGTCTCAGGAAGATGTGACGGTGTCAAAGTATCAACGCAAGTTGCGTCCCATACAAGGGGCCGTCCCATCTTCCAAGGCACAAGTGTCATACCGTCAGGTCTTTTGCCATCGTCACGCGCAAGGCCGCTCGGTTCGAGCACAGCTGCAACATTGGCGGTGGATAAAGCCCGGCGTATGATATCATTCAGGCTAGCGTGGCGGCCGATCCGACCAGCGCTTCTTGAGCAAGAGAGACCATGGTGACCGAGCTGATCGACAGCAGTACCATACTGGCAGCGATGGGCCTCACAGCACCTTGCACCCAAGCGCAAGCTGACAGCTAGACGAAATGCGGTTGGGTCCAAAAGGCTACCAGTGTTAAAGGAGGGAATAGCCTGCAACCAAAGACCTGATTCCCATACAGAGACAGTAGTATACAAATAGTTTATTGATAACTATTTGTATTCTATTTGTATACTACTGTCTCTGTATGGGAATCAGGTCTTTGAATCAGTAGTATACAAATAGTTTATTGATAACTATTTGTATTCTATTTGTATACTACTGTCTCTGTATGGGAATCAGGTCTTTGGTTGCATAACTATTTGTATTTACAAATAGTTATCAATAAACTATTTGTAAATAAAAATAGTTATCAATAAAGGTATCAAGTTGAAATGAATATCATAAGATTATCGGCCTCATAAAGCTGTTAAAAAATCAAGCTTAATAAAATATAGCCAACATAAGGCCATTTGCTCAAAATTGTACTCTCAAGTCAATTAAAATTAATAGGGACTTCTTCTCATTGACTTAGGATCATGCAATTTAGCAAGAAGCAAGGTCACAGCACACAGCACAGCACATTCAATAAAGAGGAAAAATCTGAAGACTTTTTTTAACAGCATATTTAATATTGTACAATATTAAATTTGCTGTTAAAGAATCAACCGTGATATCGATGTTTGTGTTTTTGAACGTTTGTCCTTCAGAACAAATCGTCTCGATCGATCGTTTTGGGTTGAAGCCCGATCCATTATACTTTAGTGAGTGCAATTTTTGGTGGTTTCGGTTTACGGAACCCTCGTTGTGCGACTCGCACTTGACGGCTTTATTTTTCGTTTGGCCTCCAACTCACTTGGTGGTAAGTGAGGGTGTTCTGAAGATAATTTTAAATAGATAATAAAATTGATAGAAAACTAACTTAAATAAATTACTCTTTATTGACGATGAAGCACGTCCAGCATAGTCCAGCAAGCTATTTGGACTCTCAAATCTAAATAGACTAGTTATGTATTTATTTTTTGTTGTGTAATTGACTTGTTTCTGGATTCTTCAGGTGAGCCCTGAAACAAACTTCCAGTCCAGTGTTGTGCAAGTATTGTTAACAATCACAATGTTGTGTTGCCACGAGTTTGCGTATTCATCTTTGTTAAACGTAATTGAGTAGAGTGGCTTTCCTCCCTTTTGTCGGGTGTTTTTCTTTCCTTTTGTCGAGGAAAAAGGTTTTAGGACGCAATACTCTATAGATTATAAAGATTTATTTTGACGTTTATGTCAACGTTTTTGAAGAGAAATAGCTAAATACTCCAAGTTTTTGCATGTACATTTTATAATGAAGGCTTTAGGCGTGCTATAGCTACGCGCAGTAATTGGCAATGCTGGGCAGTAAAATCAAATATAATTATGATAGATATACGTTCGGTATAACCAAAGAGATCAATTACGTACGTGCTATGAACAAGTAACAGGCCTGTATATTATGAAACCACGCGCGAGCAAAACAAAAAAAAATGTTTGTGAAAACGTAAAAGAACGAGCGAAATCGATTCCTTTCGGATTTAACTTAATTTTATAAAATAATTGTGAGCCTTTCTCAAGTAGTGAGAGTGAAATAAACGTACTATTATATTCTTAAGTTGCACTTACTTATTTTCTCATAGAGGATGATAAAAAGTAGAGTCTACTAGCTCGTGAAAAACTGAACAACTCTATTTTAATCTCGAGTGGCGTACTTTGAATCCCTCGCTATACTCAGGATTCTACTTTAGAATATTTTTTGTACATTTCTTTTTGTATCCTTTTTAGTTTTCTAGAATCCTTCGCTCCGCCGCTACCCTGGATTCAAAGAAACACTCTCGCCTTTAAAATAGTTGTTTGCTCTCTTGGCAAACAATCTACTATTTTTCTTCTTTAATTGCATCCAAATATTTAAATTTCTTACCAAAAACGCACATATTTTTTTGCTATCATAGATAGAATGTATTATTTAAATAATGCCTACTCGATAGTTGTTAACAGTTTAGCCGTTGGCTCCACGTACCGTTTGTGTTTTTAATATTTATACATTATTTATGGAAATATAGATCCCAATTCCGCCACTTCCGTAACGGATCCGCTTTCAGAGACAATCCATCATTGGAAACGTTACTTTACTGATGCTAAAATGATACGGTTTGTTTGTAATGAGACAACGGATATCGATATGCCACTCGACATTACAAGGAAACAATTTCTTACTCTTTTGATATCGCGTTGTTATGCTATTACGATTTTTATAAAACATAATATTTTATGTTAGAATTGTCTTTTATTTTAGGTTGTATTTGTTACGCGTAACAGGTTTGCGTTTGACCGCATTCTGCCTGATGTTAAGCAACTATTCAAGTATACTTAATTTTAAAAACACACTAATATTTATAAATGCGAAAGTTTGTCAGGGTGTGTGTGTGTGTGTGTGTGTGTATTTTTTTTATTTGTTACCTTTTCAGACCGACAGCTGAACGGATTTTGATGAAAATCGGAAATGAAACTATCCTCTCGGAATGTAGATAGTTTATTATCTGGAATAACATAGGTTTATTTTTATTATAATCATCATCACCATTTTTTTTCAAAACGTGGATTAAACGCCTAGTATTAAAAATGCGAAAGTTTTTCGGTATGTGTGAGTGTGTGTGTATATTCGTTACCTCTTCACTCCAAAACGGCTGAATAGATTTAGATGAAACTCGGAATCGAGATAGCTTATTTCCCGGAATAACTTAGAGACTAAGTAATTTTTAACACCGCCATCATCACGCGGTTGAAGTCGCGGGGCACAGCTAGCAGCTATAATTATATAACCTTATTATTACTGCTGATACAAAATAACTTTATTCATTTGTTTCTCTGTTTAAAAACACGCTACTTACCTCATCCTATTCCTAGGAAATATAATTCTTGATACATCCTTCTTCTTCTGAAAACACAAAACAATAACACCTTGCGATTATGTTAAATAAATCAGTTCGTGCGTAAAAATATCTGGAACGCATTCTTCATAAAATTTGACGCAAATACACAATTACGAATGTGGATGAAGGGAATTTATTGTAATCCAATGTTAGATATAAATCTGCGAAACGAAACCACATCTGCCGTCAATAACACAATAAACTAATAAGAAGAAAGATAATACACAGAAGATAATATAGAACAAGTTATTTGAACAGGGCATAATAACATTATAGTTTCGATATTTCTATACAAAAGAGCATCAAATAAACGTAAGTACGATAGAGGCGAAGTCTCGTAAGTGTCGTAACAAAGGTAAAACGGACTAGCGATCTCGAAATCACAATAAGGGTTAATAGAATAGTTTTATTTCATTGCTATCGTATTTGTGGTTTGATACCATTTTGCGCAGATTTTTAGCATGTAAAGCTTACAACCTATCTTGCTTGTACATTTATATAAAGATCAAAAGATGTTTTAACATCATCATCATCAGCCCGAAAACGATCACTGCTGAACAAAGGTTTAACTTAGACACCACACTAGACCATAGACTGAACCTGTCATTTGCATCCATCGGTTGTCCGCGACTTTCACATTGACTTTCTTTTACACCTAGAGGACACAACTTTTTCAAAAACGTGTCGCTGTGCAACAGTGGTGCACACGAGGGTGGTGGAAAATGGGATTAATCGGTTGAGAGGCCTACCTTCTACCTACGCTGCGCCTTTCTTCCCCATCGACTCAGTTCTTCGAGAGATGTCGCCTGCCCATTGCCAATTCTCCTTGTAAATCCGACTTTGTTTTGTTTGAATGTTTCAAATATGAGGGTCCAAGGGTCCAAAAATGTACAAAGATAAATTAGTTTTTCCTTGGGGAGTAGTTGCTATCACGAATACGTCGAATGGCGTAACAGGGTGTCCAAGGGGTTCACAACTTTTTTATTTTCGTCGTATGCTAAACCCACTCTATATATATATATATATATATATAAGGCTCTGTCCTGACTGATTGACTGACAGACTGACAGACAACGCACAGCCCAAACCGCTGGTCGCAAAGAATTTGGAGGGTGTATTCGTCTCGATGCGTAGGGGTGTACTAAGAAAGGATTTTTCGAAATTCAACCCCTAATTGAAAGCGGGGAAAGTTTGTTTGAAAGTCCTTTTTTTTAAAAGATTTTTAGTCACGAAAATTTGGATTTGGATAGTTAATTTAAAATAAAAAATTATGTTTTCAATATTTAATTGACTATGTAAGAGGAGGAAAGGGGGGGTGGAGTGTTACATGGAAAGTTATAAGTTTATAAAGTTATAATGACGAAAATTGAATTATTTTGGTAGTTCACACAAGGGGGTTGGTGGGGGGGGGGGAGGGATCGGGGGGTTGAGAGGGGGGGAAAACGTGATGAATTTTGAATGAATTCCGTACGCGGACGAAGTCGCGGGCGACCTCTAGTAATGATATAATAACCAAAATAGCACACTTGTATCATAATAATACTATTGCGTCATAGGTTAAAAACGACGTTGTAATAATAGGATACTACTACATAAGTAAGCTAATAACTTCCAATGTAAAGCTCCACGACAACCTCTCATTATACCCGGGAGGAGGGTATAAAAGCTGATCAGCATGTAATTAATGCAATAACTATCGAACCACTTTGTTCCTGTTATACCGTGTAATGTTGTTTCTCCTGAGCTTCTACAAGAATATTTTTCGAGTTGATTATTGTAAGGATAAGACCTGTCATGTAAATACTCACCATACGATGACCATCGCCGAATTTAAGGGAGGGCAGCTGGTGCAATTGCCCGGGGCCTCCACAAGTAAGGGCCCCACAATATTTGTACTTACTAAGAAAAGTTTGGTATATCCTGATTTCTTTACTGATAAGATTTGATCTCACATTGAATTATTGATACACATGCAAGAAAATTATGATTTAACTGCAAAGCCAAGCGTGAAGATTATTGCAACCCATTCCTACAGGAACAGGAGGCGTACGTCCAGCAGTGGATATCTTCCGGTTGGTGATGATGATGACTCCTTTGTTGCCCCAGGGCCTCCACACCTCTAAATTCAACCCTGAATACTTAGAGTAGAGTTAGTAGCGTTCCATAGTCACACTAAGACGGGGTAGGTATAGGTGTACCAGGCCAAAATGTCATTGGTTTTTTTCCTTTCAATATCTTTGATCACAATGTTCCATCGTCTCTTTAAGTAAGTCCACGCCAGTCAGCGCTCTTAAGAGAATGAGTACACCCAAAATGCCTTCATTCGGGTTAATGTTTTGCCAAATGTACAAATTCGCCAGAACTGAAAAAAAAATCATCAAGATCATGTTTCCTAGTTGGCTATTGTTTCGAAATCACGTTTGCGAATAATTTTCTTGATAGAAAAAAATCGTTAAATAACCTCTAAAAATTAATTTCTAAGTCAATTTTTCATTGTATTTTTGTATGAAGACACATAACCAAAATTAGTAAAGGTTACGAGTAATACTTTAATCTATCTTACTATTGAACTAGTTTTTTTTCTTACGCAATAACTTTATTGCAATTAATTATTTTCCAATAAAATTACTGTACGAAACGTGGCGCAAGCGCGCCGGCTTCTCTTTTTTACCTATGTAATTAGACAGATACCACAGACGCGCGGAGGATCAGCTATTGTCAGCGTCTTAAGTATTCATCATCATCAGCCCGGAGATGTCCACTGCTGAACGAAGGCCTCCCTCTTAGACCGCCACAATGTACGACAACCTGCCATTGCATCCACCGGTTGCCCGCGACTTTTACAATGTCGTCGGTCCACCTAGTGGCAGGCCGCGCCTACGCTGCGTATTCCGGTTCGCGGTCGCCACTCAAGAACGTTTCTTCCCCATCGGTTGTCAGTTCTTCGAGCGATGTGGCCTGCCCAGTGCCCATTGCCACTTCAACTTGCAAACCTTAAGTATTGTTGCACTTGAATATTTTTATATGAAATGTTTCCACATATATTTTTTTTACTGCCTGAAGTCATTATTTTCCTTACAGCTTTAAAAATATTGTTACACTTGTCTAACAATAACACAGAATACCTATAACTTACTTTTTCTCTCATTTGCTTCTCTTTTCCCTTCTTTTAACTGTGTCAGCATAAAATATACAAACAAACATTAAGTGGCAACAGAAACAGGCAAAACAATCGGTCCATTAATGATCGCCGACCGGAAGCCGCCATTATCAGACACGCGAGCTTCAGGAAACGGCCACGGTAACCGTTTCCGGTCGCGTTTTTCACCGGAAGTGGGGTAAATAGTGGCGCGTGATTCGAATTTATGATATGACGGTTGTGAGGGTAGTTCGACGATAATTTGCGATATTAAAGTTGTGATTTTATGTAGATTATGAAACTAGTTCGATCCAAACTGTGACCGCAATAGGTATATCTTCTAAGAGTGCTTTATCTTCGACCGCAACGTCGCTTACAAACAGTCAACTTGGTGACTTGGTTGGTCAGACTTAATTACTTTCAAAAATATTTCCTTTTTTTTTACAAATTTATTGAATACTACATAGATATTAGATAAAAAGAAGATCAGTAATTCTAAGTCACGGTGTGGTCAAAGATAGTAAAACCACCTAGCTTGATATAGGAGCTGGCTCAAGTAGGACTGCGGCAGCCCATTACACACCATTAGACCCTTACCCGCAGGCTTTTTTTTTCTTCTTTTTTCATCCATATTGGCATCGTACTTTGTGCATTCTGCCAGTGTCAAATAAAATGTGTGTTTCAAGTTTTTATACTAATAAGTCAAATGGGTCATGAAATAATAGTCACACAAATTTAGTCACAGTCAAGTCCAAGTGATGCCCTAGTAAAGTTGTGGCGGCTCTACTATAAGCTTTCATGGAGTTTTGAAAACAACTCGGAAAGACACTTTTCACTACATTATATCACTTGCCCACACTTGTGCATTTCTTATTTGTGGTGGTAACTAGATTTTCTTGTATTACTCCTCCAATAATTATTTTTTGAGTTAAAGGGTTTCTATTGAATATAATTAGTAAGCTTAAATCAGAGCAAAATATGACATCTCTTTAGTTATGACGAAGTGTTTTACTGATACGAGTATGTGTCATTAGTAGGTATTACTATTACTGTCCAACCACTCTATCTGTATCTATCTATTAGGGGGAGGCCTTCGATCAGCAGTGGACGTTTTATGGCTGACTACGACTATTACTATCTTTATAACCGTTATGTGATAAGTCTACGTTTTGTTTTATTTTATACGTTTAATTAAATCGGATACTCCGAATCCGAAACCAAAAACCCCCCGAAATCCGATATCCGAAACTGAAATCCCGGAACCCGAAACCGGAACCGATTCTCCGAATCTATGTTTATAACTATTTATTACAAGACTTGACTAAATTGTTTTTTTTTAGGCATAAGCCTTTATTAACTACAAAAGCTACTCAGCCTACTACACAAAAAAAAACAAAAGGATTGTAACCATTTGAAATTGTTTGTCTATTGTCTATTTATTACTAATAATTAACTATTTATGATTTTTGTATTGTTCATAATTATCAATATATTTCTCCTTAATTTAAATTTCAATACTCATTTAAATTTTGCGATTTATGTCCCAAAATTAAAATTAGTAGTAAATGATTTGTTTCCATGAAAATAAATTATTTAGATATATATCTCAAAAATATTTAGATATATTATTTAGATTAGAATATTTTAAGGTTTTTGAATGTGTTTGTCTGTCTGCTAGTCCAAACTATTATGACTAACGTTTTCCAAACTTGGTTCAAGTCGCGAGTGCATCAGTTCTAGGCGAGAGTGGGAGTTGGTGGGTTCTAGGTGGGAGTGTTCTAACCACCAATATCGTCCAAAATCCTATCAAAATAAGCTTGATATAATTATTAGTAGTCGTATAACAAAATATTACCCAATACTATTTTGAAGACCTTTTACAAAGATATATTATAGCACCCTTCTTTGGTGTTAAATTAAATCTTAATACCCTTAATTTATCAGCTTTACAACCTTTAAACTTCTAAAGAAAACAAACAATTCTCCAAGTTTTGTTTGTAAATTTACGGGTATGCAAATTAAAATACTTAATTCTAAAGTGCTAAAATAGGCAATTTGTAATAATTACAAAGGAATTTAACCGAGTCACGGTAAGATACGGATATTCAAAAAGGATTACTTACTTAAGTACTTATATATAGAGGGTTTCTTGTTTTAGAGCTTGAATTTTATACTTACTTATTAATACTTCTGTAAATAATCATACTCCGAACTCTGCAATGGAGTCCTACCACTAGTTCGCCAGAAGAATCCTATTCACTCGAGACTTGAAAATACTCAATGTATCTATCGGAAAATACCCACTGTTATTTTTTAAAGGAATTGTGTGACTAAACGAGCGAAACGTTCACCTGGTGGTAAGCGTCACGCCTACCATTCCTCTAACAGTAGCAGTGCCAGAATTATGAACTTACGCACAAATTCCTGCGCCGCATTGCACTGCGCTCTTCACCCTGAGATTTATTAGATGTTAAATATCTTAATGCCCAGTAATTTCTTTGGTAACATTGCCTTTCTAACCGAAACACAGTAATGCTTGCACACTGTTGCTTGGGGGCTAAATAACTGGCAAAGGTATGGTACTTCCCCAGGCGGACTCTACAATAGAACCCTACTACTACAATACAAATGGGTGAAGTGAATTTCACTGTTTGGCGTGCGACTGATTTTATTAGCGGGTTGTTACTTGATGATGGATTTAGACCAGTGGTTCTTAACCTTTTAGTGATGGGCGACCATTTGTTTTTTTTTGTCTTGCCACGGACTGCTTACTGCTTGGAGGTCATCTCATCTCATCTTCAGCCTAAAGACGTCCACTAATGGCCAAAGGTCTCGCCTTTAATAGGGAGGAGTTGCTTGGAGGTAAATACAGTAAATTATTGTTGTAAAAATATTGTTTTATCTATAAATTAAACATGCAATCAATTGTTCAAAGCGACGACGGAGCGACGATCGATTGTTCGCTACTTCACTCGTATAGCGCAACTCGCACCACGCGTTGTGTAGACTCGTTGGTACTCTTCCGAAATTTTACCGTGGGTGCGCGGACCACTTCGGGTGCTCCCAGGGACCACCAGTGGTCTGCGGACCACCGGTTAAGAACCATTGATTTATACAAACGGTACTAAAATAAATCTTAGTAGGTACCACTATACAGGGTTAGTTCTCATCAGTTAGCATCCTTTTAAGGGCATATTCTGTACCATTTTGTCTTTTAATATGGGGCCAACATTGAAATCACATTAAAAAACTCAACTGTTCCATATATTTTGCCCAAAGTCGATGAACTTTTTATATGGAACAGCTGATAATTTTTTCGAGATTTTAATGTTGGCCCCTTAGTAAATGTTGGTTGTTTTGATGTACAGAATATACCCTTAAAAGGATGCTAACTGATTAGAACTAACCCTGTATATTCTATACATATAATATATATATATGGTGTAGTATGTATGTGTTATAAGTATGCAATAGGGTAGATGACTGATGTTTAAATCGTTGAAACCAATAGCTTTGATGAAGAATTTAAGTAAATATAGTATGGTAATTGAAAACATTATTTAAATCGGTTAATAATGTTCTGATATATGAGCGTTTAAAGTTTTTGTTAGAGACAACTCTGACCCTTTCCCTCAAAACAAAAAATGACGTCACGCCTTACTTGTCAGAATAAAATTTATATGGCGTCCTGACAAGTGACGTCACGATTTGCTGTTTTGCCTCTCTGTCTAGCATGATATTAAAATGCTTATAAGTTGCTTATTTTTGATCAGATTTCAATTTTCTTTTCATTAACAGCTATATTTATGGGCCACATTTCAATAGGACAATAAAAAAAAACCAGTCATCTAGCCTATTACAAATAAAAGGTTTAAAAGTATTCTATCAGCGATCTAGTTTCCATATTACAAGCTTTGCTTAGTTTGGGGCTAAATGGCGCTGTGTGGAAAAAATTACCACCGATATTATATTATCATTATTATTGTCCGCTTCCAGCTTATGTCATCAACCCATCGTAATAAAAGAGGAATGCAGGCAATGTAATAGACTGGCTCAAGATTGAGTCAGAGTTCAAACGGAAGGAACTAAGTGGGTACAGCCAGCGTCAGCGTCATATGACACCTTCTAATGATTTCTCGTTGAATTTATTGCCTAGCTTTTTATTTGTCATTTTATTTTGTTCCCACCTACTTTTCTTCTATTTTTTTTTTCTTATGTTTTGGCATCGCAGGATGTGCATCCTGCTAGTGTCAAGTATACCTACGCATTATCAAGGTTATAAAGAATCATCATCATCTCAAAACAAATATGTCATAAATTTAAATCACACTTAGTCATTGGACTACAAACCCTTAGTACGTAGGGCGTTTATTATAAAGTGAGAATGAGGTAGAAACTCTTTGGAACCGAAAAAAGTAATAACTGGCTGGTAAATCTGGAATATTGATAAGATTAACAAATAATAATCATAATTTGAATATCTTTTGCTGTTAACAAATGCTTGTTTTTTGTTTGCAGTCTGTCGTAGCGTGTTGTCGAAAATGGAAAAAAAAATATTGCGTGCGGTTATTAAGTATCTGTGCATAAACATTTTCACACGGAACGAACTAATCAAGACTTGCAGGATACTTTAGGAGCAAATGCAGCACCTTATTCTACAGTTGCTTGTTGGTGTGCCGAATTTAATCGTGGAAGAACATCCACCAAAAATGACCCTCGCCCGGGCCGCCCCATAACGGTAGTGACTGAAGAAATGGTAAAAAAAGTCGAGAATATTGTTTTAGCAGATCGGCGTTTTACGCTACGTTTTATAGCCGATGAAACAAAGAGTTCGACTGGTAGTTTGCATGGCATTTTACACGAACGCTTGGGGATGAAAAAAGGATTCGCGCGCTAGGTCCCCAGAATGCTTACCGATGCACAAAAACAAACCAGTCTGAACATTTCTCGAGCTTCATTGGAAATTTTACAACAAGATCCTGATCGTTTTTTGTCTCGATTCATAACAATGGATGAAAAATGGCTTCACCTTTACGATCCTGAAACAAAATTACAATCTATGACTTAGGTATTTTCCAAGTCATAGATTGTAATTTTGTTTCCAGACCATCATCTCCAACTCCTAAGAAATTTAAGGCGAGTCGTTCCGCCGGATAGTTCATGGGCTCTCTTTTCTGGTATAGTAAAGGGGTGGTCATGATAGAATATCTCAACCATGGAGCTACTGTAAAGGGCTTTTTGTATGCAGAACAAATAAAAAAATATTGTTTGTTTTTACAAAATCTAATCAATTTTGAATGAAGATCGTCATCATCAATCTTTTATAATGTTGGCTTAAAAGTATGTCAGTCTACGTCACTCAGACCTATCTGAATATTATAATGATCAGTCGGACGACGTCCACTGCTGGACGAAGGCCTCCTCCTTATTAGGGAGGGATTGACATAATCCCCACGGTTAGCAGGCGGCTTGGGGATCGCAGAATGTTTACCACCGTTAACTGAGAGGACGCTGTTGCCCATTCTCTGGTGGTTCTGCGGTTTTAGGACATACCCAGGTCCGAAAAGGTCCGATATTATATTACCTACTAATACATAAGTCACTTAAATAATACAGGATATCTACTTTTAACTTAAGCTCTCACCTAGTAAATATATGCTAACCTACGCTTAATTGTAACATTGACTGTAAATTGAACATAGTTTTCACTGACTGGACTTTATTGAAGGATTTATTTTCTATTCATTGGATTTTTTCGCTTGAACGCTTTAACTTTGAAATTAAATGAACTGGGTGCAGTTTATAAGGTTGTTAACTTTTCAAAGGTCCTTTGTGTCAGTTTGTACCTGTTTCACAAAGAAGTTAACTGACAGGGTCTAGTCAGTAATGTTCTTAAATTTATATTATTATCATCCGTACAGGGTTACTGGTAACTCGACGTATTCTTAGCGGAACTAGATAACATGCATCAAATTTAGGCCCCCTACTTATGGCCGAAGGTTATTGATTTTCAAGATATTAAAATTAAAGTATCATCCATTAGGGTTTTTTTACAGAAAAAAATACTCGTTTTTTGGCACTAATCGTAAACATTTACAAAAATAAAAAACATTATTAGACACGGTTATCACATTCTAAGTGTTTTTGAATATTTTATTCCTTTTTAAGCTTTATCGCTAACTTAACTTAATAATGTAATAAGTTAATTTTTATTTATTTTGTAAAACCCCCAGAATTGGGTATTTTCAACAAAAAAATAAACTTTTTGTTGCCTCCATATCCGATCCCACCGTTAGTAAGTCGAGTTACCAGTAACCCT
This sequence comes from Erannis defoliaria, assembly GCA_905404285.2. Classification (NCBI taxonomy): domain Eukaryota; kingdom Metazoa; phylum Arthropoda; class Insecta; order Lepidoptera; family Geometridae; genus Erannis; species Erannis defoliaria. Next base: position 16,377,899 of record FR990066.1, read on the forward strand.
GTATATTTAAAATGTTGTCCGTCTTGCCACAGCGCAAAAGAAACCTACTTGCGTTCAGAAAATAAATTCAATGGCGTATGTGAATTCACCAGCCCGGAACTGAGCGCGTGGTGAATATAGCCTAATCGTCCTTCGATAGAAGGCCTATAAGTCCAGCAGCTGACTATTAAAAAGCTGATTATTTATGTACGTATATTTGAGTAGGTACGTACAGTTTGTCTTAAAATAGTAAGTAAGTAAGTTCGTATAGGCTGAGTGGCCAGCCCTAGTGTCAGAGTTAATGTGCCGCCCGAAGGCCTCTGACATGGCTGACGGTTGTTGTTATAGAAACTAGAACAAACAACCGGGACCAACAATTTAACGTGTCATCCGATTCACGGTAGCGCTCAGAAATAAATGCCACTCACGATCACCCATCCGAAGACTGACCGGACCGTCCGTTGCTTAACGTCGGTGATCGTTTAGAATCACCTAGACAAGCTACGCCACGAGCCCTACAGAGAGAGAGATTTAAAAGAGTAAGATAGAAGTATAGCCGACCATCTGGTCTCTAACTTCCCTTCATAAATAAGCCAGCTATAAACTTTACACATAAAACGTGTACTATAAATAATATTATTACCAACCGTAGTAAAGCTTCACCGAAGACAGTCTTATTTATTACCTAGGCACATCTAAATTGCTAAATTCAAGGCTGAAGAATAATAATAATAATAATTTATTTATGACAAAAGCTTAATATTTAGAGACTAACAACGAAAAATCTAAACATAAGTTGTTAATAAACGCGGAATATCATCCGGATCGGATGCGAAGAATCACCCGCCTCTTGTCAATAAGCAACAAATTTGAAAGAAAATAATCGACAATAGACAGATTAGCTGCACCGAGCACAATCCACGTTCAAACAAGGGGGTAAGTTATTATCTAAGTGAGCATTTACATTTTAAAACATTAAAAGTTACTACAAAATAAAGTCTAAACAATTGAAAAGAAGTTTGGCTATTGGTTTCTTCACTAGGCAAGCCTGTATCGAGTAAACCGGGTTATCCGGAAACAATAATAATATTTAATAAAGCCTCATTGACAAAACAGTAAACAAAATGAGATAAATTATTCTAATGAAACAAAATTGATTCAATGAAAAGTTAGATTTTCTTAAGTTTACAAAAGTTTGGCAAAAGCAAATGAGAAATTTGTAATTAATGCATAGATCGCTAAAGCACAAAACAGATAGGTAATCTATTTTGTGACTAAAGGTTCAGTCATGATAATTACCTTATTATATCTATTACTAACTGACCCGCCCCGGATTCGCACGGGTTTTCGAAATTTCAGTAATATTTTACAAAAACCGCTACTTTCCAATAATGATAAAGAAAAGTTAAATTTCGGAACGCTATTTACGCACGAGACAAAAAATAAACTTATTTGTGTAGGTAGCGCTGTCATTTTTCAATTTTAGCAGGACAGAAGTTGAGCCAGACGCAATTTTTGTTAATTCTTTGGGTAGATTTAATTCAAATGCGATCGTATTCTAATGAGCGTGCGGTTTGAAAAGAAACGAATCAATTTCGGCACCTAAACCTAAACTGAGTAGGTATAGGCTCATCATCAGCCCGGAGACGTCCACTGCTGAACGAAGGCCTCCCCCTAGGTATAGGCTGATGCTGTAAACTTAGGCGCGAGATACTGCGCAGTAGCAAAAATTTGACGTGCGGTGTGCGTACAATCACAAAGTCTCGTAAATTCTTGCTTGCAACGCACTTCACTGCCACCATTCAGTTTGAATCAGTCTGTAACTGGCTTGCTAGTTATAAGATCGCGGTGCGGTCTCAGACCTCTAATTACCCTGAAATGGGGTAATTTCCCCTAAACAGAGTAATGGAGTAACGCACGTTCAGAGGTAAAAAAGTTTTTAACAGAACCAGTTTATTACTTTTCCAAGTGAAATAGGAATCTAATGTTATTTTTGGAGTACATTATAGTTTTAATTAAAACAATACCTATGTTTCCTTGAGATTCCCACCCAATACAAATATTTATGAGACGGACAAAGATGTTGGCTCTGTGTCTGGGTGTTATATTAAATATTTAATAAGTAGCTACCAATGTACACAAAATTTTTGTTTTATTTATACGGGAATACTCACGTTTAATTAAATCGGATACTAAGCAGGACGCAGCTGCACGCGCGTCTGGCTCTGTTTTCACTCTTTGAAAAAGGTCACCGGATGTGATCGAAACTATAGTTGGAGTATCCGATTTAATTAAACGTGAGTATCCCCGTATAAATAAAACAAAAATGTGTCAAAACCACGTCAGTTTTCATAATAAAAAATGTACACAAAGTATCTAACGTATTTATATGCTACCCATAGTACAAGATTTGCTTAGTTAGGGGCTAGATGGCCCCAAATTTTGTGTAATGTCCAACAATATCAAATCTCACTAATATTGTAAATGCGAAACTTTGTCGTTATGTGTGTTTGTGTGTGCAAAAAGATGTTGATAAAAATCGGAACGGAGATAGTTTATTTCCTTGTATAATATAATTATTATAGGCTACTTTTTATCATCTAGGCTAGGCTATTATGACCACGCGGGTTAAACCGCGGGGCGTAGCTACGAGTAGTAATATTATATTTGAATTTGATAAATTCATCAGTCATCTACCCTCCTTCTCTGAACAACGTAAAGTCACCCATCGACCTATGTCACCCGCACTCGCGCTGTTATAGAAGAGCTCTCTAAACAAACATCGCAAATAGGTATGTGTTATTATTTCCTACTCCACTTTAATAGTTTACAAGTCACATACAGACTTGAGATTCCCGGATAGGCCGAGAAATGTGACAGGGAAATGAAACTGAGCGTCTACCTTTTATTGAAGAAGAAATAAATACAGGGTGCTATTTAATCGGCTAGGGAGCGGTCTTGAGCATGTTGTATACAAGATAACAAACAACTTATGTGAACTACAACTTATGTAGTCTTGTGTCGGTCCGTCATTTTCGGTGATTTCGGTCATTCGTGACCGACGAGCCAAGTGAGCGAGCAAAAATATTCGATCAAAACGTCGGTCATCGGTCTCTAGAACCTAAAATATAAAAATAAGGCTTATGGCTATAAACATAAATCGAATCGAATTTAGCTACGCAATTTTACCGAGATTGATTGATGCGGCCAATCGGGGCTCATCAGCTGATTTCGGGCGGACCGAGACGAAGCCGGTCGGTGCTGTATAAATCGCCGGTCATTCATTCGGTCTCGGTCTCTCGGTCGGTTGCAGTTCGCTAGGAATGGGAAGGCAAGTGCCGCGGATCTTCAGCCGCGAGTCGATCATTCACGACCCAGGTCTTTAACGATTGATAACTCAGTTGGTCACAGCGGGATTCGGTCAAATTGATTCGTTCAATCACGATCGACACAGGATTATGTTATCATATTTTGGACAAACAAAATACACACCAAATGTATTGTGCGGGAGTTTGTATGTCGACAATCAGTGTGATCGATGTCATAGTAATTAACAACATTAGTATGACTTGACTAAGACTCGGTTTGCCTGACTTTTAACATCATTTTTTTAAAATGGTTACTCGTTTAAAATAAAAACACAAAGTGCGACGCCATAATTTTGTTAGAAAGAAACAAGAAAAAACCTTTCCAGAAAAGATAGGCCGAACAATTTAGTCACTCGTCCCATATTTACATATTTTGTATCATATTCCCAGAACAAAGGTGCAGGGGAGAATGAAGAGCCATTCTCCGGCAGGTCGGGTAATTCAATAACTTGCCTTCCGACGAGATAGGGCCTATCGATTCGCGACGTTTACCCGTCAACTGATGACAGAGATTATGTAACCATTACCATGCAGTTGTGACACCAGTAATAATTTACCTACTGTTGTAGCGTACCTACTTAGCGCTCGTGGCGTAGTTTGGGTGGCCGTGAGTGGCATTTATATCTGAGCGCTGACGCGGGTCGGGTGACACGTTAAATTGTTGATCCCGGTTGTTTGTTCAGTATTCCTGTAACAACAACTATCAAGCCATGTCAGAGGCCATCGGGCTGCACATTAACTCTAATTTAAGGGCTGGGCCACTCAGCCTATACCAACATAAGTACATATTTTTTAGTGTCTATATTTTGTTACAATACAAGAGCTCGTGTTAGTGTCATCACAATATTATTTTTTTGCTATACTAGCATAGGAACAAGCCACATGATAGTAACATAGAAAGAAAGATTATCTCAAAACCCAAAATATTGACTATTAAATGTAGATTTAATTTTACCTGCCCTAAAGCTCATAGTTTGGTAGTACCTCAGCTTTGTAAGCTAATTAATTTGGATTCAATTTCCAAAAAAAAAAATTATATGTCGCGTATAGATGTTTGTTCTGTGTCTTGGTGCTTTAAAATATCACAAATACAAGACACTCATAAAAAAAACATTAATTCTATCACAGTTATTTGTTTCTCCTAGTCGAAGCTTTGCTTAGTTTAGGGCTAGATGGCGCTGTGTGTAATGTCCACCAATATTGTGTGCACCCAATCTAATATTACGTCATAAGTGATCAATAGTTATACTAATTAAAATATAGTTATAATAATTAGTAACTAAAACTCTACAGGCATGTCTCATTGTTTACCGAATTAATATTATTTGATAAATTAAATAATTGACCTAGTATCAATAGCATACAATGTAAATGACATTTGATTTTGAATGGTATTTGATTCACTTAATTTTATTCACATACTTAATTTTAGAGAAATCATAAGATATAGAGCACCGAACAATAACGTTAAGAGAAGCTCACGGAGGCTAATAAAAGTTAGGCACAAACAACCCCTGAGCCCTCTCTGTATCAAGCGTAATCTTTGAAAAGGAAGTAGTTACGCCAAAATGCAGATTACGAAACGAACCGTCGTTCTGGTTTCAGAATCGCGTAATACTCGTGAAATATGAGCATAGAGGGCTCGATGGTTTGCCTAACGATATCTTGGGAATAAGGAGAGGCATGTAAGTTTTGAACTGTGTATTTTGTTGATGGGGTTTGTACAGATTGCGAAATCTATGTGGAATTTGGACCTATGCTGAAGTGGACCTGTGAGTCACTGCTATCATAGATACGGGTCAGGTTCAGAATAATCCGGAAAAAACAGTCAACATTTCAAGGTGGACTACGGGCAATATATTCTAAAAACCATAAATTGAGGTGGACCATGGGAAGAAATAAATCCCCTGGTACACCCAGTTTTCTTGAGGTGGACCAAGGTGGAAAAAATGCCCCTGGTTCACCCAGGTGAACTAAGGTAGGTGGACCACGGGCAGGGAGCGAAAAAAAACACACTTTCGAATTGAGAACCTCCTTTTTAGAAGTCGGTTGAAAATAACTAAAGTAACTTTCTGTTGATAGATTGACCAAAGCGTTCTAAGTGTCAAAGTTGATGTGCCAGTTATATGACTGGCTACTGACTACCACTGGCTCTGATATGACTTGAGGGTTGTTGAAATAGAGATATAGAACTAACAGCCGGGGCCAACAATTTTACGTGTCATCCGTTACACGATAGAGCTCAGATGTAAATTCCGCTCACGGTCACTACTACCAACACAATCCTACTGTAATATATCCTAACCTACTATTCTTCCTACGTCCTACTATATTATAAATGCTATAATGCTATATTCTACAAATATTACAATTTATTATAGGATATTAATTACAAGAATGAATATAAACAAAGTCAAAACTTAAAAATAACCTTAAAATAACTAATCAAATAACCCGCCCCTGACCGTTCCCGGTGCAAAAGTGCCCATCACACTCGCCGCGTTTCCACGTTGAATGGCAATGGCCATCCTCTGCACCAGGAACGAACCGGAGCGAGAGTCACCTGTCCTATCTATGAGTCTTTGCCCTATTATATTAATTATATATTCTATAAATATATAATAAAATTATTAATGCAAAAGTTTTTCGGTGCGCGTGTGTGTGTATGTGCATGTATTATGTTACGAAACTTAATATTTTTACTAACTTAAGTTATGTTAAAATATTTAATAATTTCACACCAGAGACTACTTCTATATTTTCCTTGTCTTAGTAAAAGGTATAGGTTCGTGACTTACGTACCTACACTTTCAATCTTTACAAGATATATAATAAATCATTAAAATAAAGTTACATTTCCCTGAATCATTTTACAAAACAGCTTTTTAACACAGTATTATGTCCCTTTTTCCCTTTTCTACCTGCACTTCCAGCACTTTAAATGTTTAACGGTAGTTAATAATTATTCGATAATTCTTTTGAACGATAAAATTGAACTATATCCATCACTAAGGTTCTTTAGCAGGCAAAGTGGTATTCATGTCGCTTTTCAGCTGACTGAACTGATTTTAATGATAATTTTTTTGTTTGATAGGTAATAAATATTTCAGAGATGGTTCCATATAAATATTATCAAAATCGGTTTAGTAGTTTCGTTTTTAAATTAATATTACTAGAAAATATGAAGATGTCATCCAGGTATTCGAAATGAAGTCGTTTGTAGTTTTTTTTTAAAGCGTATTGTATTTATTATAAAAATAATGCTACAGTGACATTCATGTCACTTTTCAAAATAATGCTGTCTGCCTCGGAGGAAGGATTCCCACTTAGAATGCCTGCTAAAGAACCGTGGCTATCAGTTTTGCCCGTATAATTATGAATCTGACATTAAATTCGGAACATTCCACGCACAGCAAAAGCGCCACATTACAGAGTAAGCACCAAGCAAGCACTTTTAGAATGATCTATGGCCTCTCCCAGTGACGTATGGACCCTTTAGTGCGAGCATTAGAATGTTGGGAGGCAATTGTGAGGCTAATGTGTTACGAAATTAGGTTGCAATGGAGTCTACAGTCTAATATAAATCCTAGACCAGACTGATAAAGTACAGTTTGTAACGCTTTACACTTCGCACTCTTCTAGTATTCTCTTGGGCGGAAATGTCATGGATTATACAAAAAAATACAGACTAGTATTACTTTGAACAGCTGATCTCGCGAGCACAGGTTTTTAGAGACATTTCCCGAAAAAAAATTTTCCATAAGGATTTTAACGATACCCATACATCCAAAATCTGACATGGAATTTAGAAGTAATAGGGGAATAAAGAAACTCACATACATACATACATGAACCCTGAAAACTTTATACCTACTCCTTTTTTTTGGGTAGTCGTGTAAAAAAGGTTTAATTGAAACTTCTATAATCTGGAAGTTGAAACGTAACTTTTGCTATGCATAATGTATAATTATGTCGCAGCCGAATATTAGAATTCACCGTATTACATAATGGCTAGCCATTTTACAAAACCGTATTGTCGTTGCGATACGTTCAATCCGGCGGCCTATGTTTAGCCAAAATGTATTCAGGGCAAAATGTTTACCATAAACAGTATAATAAAAGACGTTCGGTAAAAAAAAATGTTTTAAAAATGACACTTGGTAGATAAATAAAAAAAAAGACATCAGTACAAGGCAAACAAAATGTTTTATCGAGTTTATGAAAAATCATGTCGTGCATTCTATTATTTTCTCAAACTTGTGTTTTTTCGCAAATTAATGATTAAAAGTGGTGGTGTTTTATTCGTTGAGTGTTGAATTACATGCACTAGTGTGGACAAGTGATATAATGTGGTGAAATATGTCTTTGCGTGTTGTTTTCAAAATTCCGTAAAAGCCCATAGTAAAGTCGCCACAATTTTACTAGGGCATGACTGTGACTCGAATATGAAACTAACTGTGATTTTATGACACATATATTTGATTTGATATTATGAAAACTTTAAATTGCATAAAACTTGACACTGACTCAATGCACAAAGAGCGAAGCCAAAAACAAAAATAAAAACAAAAAAAAGTGACACTTATGTTAACAAAGCGCAAGAGTGCCGCGAGTGGCCAAAATTTGAACTAAAGATGGCCAAACCGGCGGATACTGACCCGCTCGATTACATTATGGGTAGCCGTGTTGCGTGTGCAACACGCGTGTTGTGTATGTGTGGCCGTGTGTGCGAAGCGACCTCATACAATACGGTGGACTTTCTTTCTACCAAACGTTAATACACCGCTTTATAAAACGGCTCTGTTTTTTTAAAATGGCTAGCCGTTATGTAAAACGGCGTATTCTGCAATTGGTCTGACCCATTTTTTAAAACGTTATGAATAAAAAAAAACAGCGAAAATTTTAACGAAAGCCATCAGCTCTTTTAAAAACAATTCAACCGAATAAAACAATTTAAAAGCTCTATATCCTCGCATAATCTCTACATTAAAAAATCAGTCACGCATCTCTAACTCTCTCGCAAATAAGTGGAGTATTCGAATTTATTCATAAAACGGAGGTTTTATAAGGATTTAGTAGAGTTGTAGGGCTGTCTACTCGGTAAAACAGTACTCTAGCTGCACTAACACATCATTGTTAATGAAAATGTCTATGAAAACTAACGTTGTTTTGACACATTTTTGTTTTATTCATACTAACGTTTGATTAACTTGGATATTCCGTTTATAGTTTCGGTCTCGGTTAAACTTTTTCAGGAAATGAAAACAGAGCCGCGTTTCTATTTATCCTACTTCGCACACCAGTCTAAGAAATTATTGAAGCTTATTTTAAAATAAGAGATTATTAACGTATTTTTATAATTATTATTTCATTTTATTAAGTGATTATTTTTTGTGACATATTTATTGAAATTTGACGTAACTCTGGTGTTATCAATAACTTTTTTTGTATTTGTTACATCAACATATAATAAAGGTACTTTTATTTACATATAAACGCCGACAGGTCCCCGTAGACTGAGAGACATTCGCTTCACTTCGGTCAACTAGTAGGTCACAGCAAGCTGACCACACACATCTTCACAACATCACACACACATCACATCACATCTTTCAAGCCCCTTAATCAATTGAGCTCATACTCAAACTTGTTAATTTTATTTGCATGAATTAGGTACACAATTTCATGAAGATCAGAGCAACAGTTCGCAAGTTATCGTCGAAAAAATATACATACAAACGCGGACTTGTGCGCTTATACTCAAAGACCTTCGCTTTGCTTGGGTTCATAATTCCAGGCAAGCCAAGCTACTGTTTCCCCGTACAGTGTACATAGTCAGGAATGTTCCATTTGAGTCTCCTGTTCGTTCCCGCGTAGAAAAGCGCGAAAATTGTTTACATATGCATGTTTGTGGTTTACTCTCAGCGTACAAACATAAACCCTACTCCACGGGATTAAAGGCTAAAACAGCGTGTGGCAAAATTTAAAGTAGGTAATTAGTAGGAAATAATTTATCTAGCACGTTTTCCGAATGAGTGAACGAAGAAATTGCGTTGTCTTAAGCACTTTGTTGATGGGAATGTTGATTGGAAAATATTTTACGTAAATGTTACGCTTTTAAGAAAGTTTTAAAGTCCTTAGTTTTTAATTGAGTATATACATTATCATCATCATCAGCTAGATGACATGACATGAATGTTCTGACAAAAGGCACAGATACCGCAGGCAAATTAAATAAAAACATAAGCTAGGGAAAAAAAAACCTACCGAGTTCATTAAATTATGTTTACTTTCTCAAAAAGTAGAACGTATACTTGGGTATACGTATCATTGGTCGTGCATTTGAAGTATAAAACGCTCGCAACATATATTATAATATTGATCTAATTACGATGCAATGTGCTTTGGTTTCTTACGCGTCTATTAAAGTATTTTTTTTAAGTATTCTCATTTCAAGAACATTTGTATATTGGCAGAATTGTCATATAACGCATTTATACTAGCGCGGCCTGTCACATTTCCGTTCTATCACTTCTCTTTTCAGTGGATGCATACGCCAAACTTCTAAAACTCCCTTTTTCAGTAGGGTAGTTTGGTTTAAGGCTTGTATTTCCTAAATGTGCCTCTCGCAAAATCAAATTTATTTAGTCAAATTACTATATTTAAAGCCCAAAAATACAAAATGTTACAGAAGAACATCCGTCTTAGTAACTTTTGTGGTTGAAAACACGATTTATTAGAAAAACCATTTTCAGTTTTATGTCCTAATTACAGCACATAGTCACATTAAAAAAATATGTATTATAAGTTAATAGTATTTTGGAGAGCATTCTGTGGTTCAAATGTTATTAATTTCTATACTTTTCAAGTAATCTGAGAAAATCTACAAAAATCGAAGTTTTGCACACGCACAAATTTGCGTAACCGCCATATTTTTGCTCCGCTAAATGTGGCACTACCTGATACAGCTATAGACTAATGATTGATCTCATAAAAAAATGTGCTTGAAACGTGGAATACCCGGCCTTAATCGACGAGAGAATCAAGAATGATCCAACCGCCGATTTTTTTCCTATAAGGGTTCGTCGATGCGGCCATAGTCAACTCATACATTTCGTTGTTTTTTTCTACAATTTAATGGTTTTACTCATACTCATAATAGACTCGGGAGAATATGTATACAATGGTTTGTACAGCAATCCTTTGCCTTGCTATAGTCACCGCGTCACCAACTGAGTCGTGCGGCCATAAATCATTTCACTATGTCTATCTCGCTCGCACTTGTGGATCTTGCTTGTGGGTCTTGCTTGCACTTGTGGGTCGTACGGCCATGATTTACGGCCGCACGACTCAGTTGGTAACGCGGTGACTATAATTAGAGTTAATCCATTATTAAATATAAACAACTATCTAACCGTCAACCGTCAACAGCTGCATAGATTCTTAAAACAAGGTACAGTACCCAGTATTTTTCTTTGGACTAGATTATCGACAACCAACATCATATCAACATCAAAAGCAGATAGATAATGAGCAACGATTAACAAGAGTACTTCATTTTGCCACATCCCGGCCGCTGCTGGCGCCATCTGCGAAAAGTTTTGCACGTGGAACCTCATTCTTTAGTTCCTAATCCTCAGCAATTTTAAAATGTTCGAATAACTCTTTTAAATTCGTTCGAGTCATAAAATCACTAAAAGGTTTTAAAGAGCTCGTGAATAACTGAGATTTATGCGATGGCCTCTGCCAAGACGATTTAGCACGTAGTATCCACTGAGTTATACTTACATAGCTATAACTCTACAGTAACTCTTACAGTTTTATTAACTTTGTTTATAGGTATAGTGAGTGGTATATTATGAATGCCTACCGTCCTACCTACCTACCTATACGTACAAAACACGAAAACAATTAAACCTATTTTCTATAAAGAGTGTTTTGTCAATTTCTTTCGAATTACGAATTGAGTGCATTGTTGGGGTCATTGTAAAAGTCGTGGGCAACCGGCGGATGCAAATGGCAGGCCTTCGTCAGCAGTGGACGTCTCCGGGCTGATGATGATGATGACGAATTGAGTTTGAAATAAATAACGAGGAAGACTATCAAAAACTTTTCAGGTAGAGGGCGCTGTGTGTTTTATTTATATTATACGTTATATACACTTCAAGCCTTTTTGAATTTCTAAGCATTGATAAGCATTTCTTAGCCGAGTTTTTTTATTGGTTTTGTGATGTATTCCAATATTTCCAATACACCGAATTGCCCAGTTGAAAGAGGAGGAAAAAGCTTTTCCCCACTTTTACGATAATGCTTAAACAACTTGAGAATTTGTGTAGGTACACCTATTTATTCACAGCCAAAAGGTACACAGCGTCGCATAGTTTATACAATTAGTGAAAACAACAAAATATATACTCAATTTCTATGTAGATTGACAGATCTTAGCAAACAAATATTTGGCGCCCTCTATATTGGCGGAACTAATTAAATAAAGTAAAGTAAATGTCTATTTCCATTGAGTTATACATTCTGGGTTATAGGTATGCTATACATGTGTCGCCAATTATCAAATAACAGTTATGTTGGCAGTGGGCCCCAAACTCGGCTAGGCCGGTCTCTTGGCCGGCCCTGCTAAAACTGATTGACGATTGTTATCCCCATCGTTATAGTGTTTTATGCATGCATGCCCTATATTTATTATGGTATAAACAATAGGTGCCTATATAATTATGCGGTACGTGGGGGATATTCCATAGAAATTTCATGTTTCCCTTTTTTTGTATATTACATCTAGTCAGCCTAAAGTCTGCTGGACGAAAGCCTCCCCTTTAATATGGAGGGGTTGCCATAATCCCCATGCTTGGCAGACGGCATGGGGATCGCCGAATTCTCACCACCGTTAACGAAGAGGACGCTGCTGCCCGTCTTCCGGTGTTCCTGGATGTATTTTTCGGATATACCCAGGCCGCCCCTTGTACTGCCAAATAATGTACCTACCCTGATTATTTGTAAGTTGTTCTACATTTCTGGTGTTCAATAAAGATATATTGTATTGTATTGTATTGTCCCGGTAAATTTATCTTAAAACATTAAAAAACTAGCGTTTCTTAGCCTTTTGATACAGCAGGTTTTTATGCCTGCTAACATCTTATATTACATGGTAAAAACAAAAACTGAGGGACATATTCCGTAATTTAGCATTCAAGCGCCCAATATTCCATACCCTTTTTAATTTTGTCCGCCAAAGAGATTAGCCTTCTTCATCCTACCCCATAGAAATTTAAATCAACCCCTAATGAACCCTTGTTGGGGGCATGTTAAATATTTACCCTCTATGTGTAGTTAATCACATTTTAATAGGCAGAGCGAAGTACAGTGCGGAAATAATATCTAAAAAACAAAAAATTAAGGCTTTCAATTTGATCTGTTTTTTAAAGGCACGAATTATTACCATGTTTGTGAATCTAATATTGGCTTCTTTTTACAAAATTAAGAACGTATTGTAGTTGTGCTGAAAAAATTGAATTATATTTTGTTCGGTAGTGTTTAACTAGATCAAATAGTAATCAGCCGTCATCTACTCCGAACGAACGCACGTTTTCGACGTTTTCCTTCAGTGAAAAGCCAGTGATATGATTAATCGTACGTAAGCTCCAATGTTATGGCTTATGGCCTGATTTGAACCCGCGACTTGACGATTTCAAGTCAAGCGGTCTCCCGGTTAGGCTACTACGATAATACAACCAGATCAAGTTAATCGTCGTCAGTCATAAGACGTCCACTGCTGGAAGAAATCCTCCCGAAGAGGGGTGTTGCCATAATTCCCACGCTTGGCAGGTGGCTTGACGCTGCTGCCCGTCTTCCGGTGGGTCTGGTTGCAGTTTAAGGACAGACCCAGGTCCTAGATCAAGTTAGTATTAACAATATACTTTTCAATTATGTGTTCCGGTCTGATACAAAGGTCTTACAATACGAAATCTAATTTTTTTATTCATTTTTAAAGATTGATTCATTAAAAAAGAAAAATTGTTTTTTTGGCAATTAACGCACAGAAAAGTGAAAGCCCTACTTCTTCTTTCAAAGCGTGAAAACAGCCAGCCTTTTTGGCACATCTACCACAGTCCAATATAAAAAAAAATACATTTCAATAAATAAATAAAACATAAAATCATGAAACACACTTAATGTTGGCAAGTCAACAAGGTGTAAACTGAATATACTAGAATAATTTTGTTTGGGAACCTAATTACCTGTTTTTCAAGCTAATTATTTGCAAATTAATATTACGCGATACCAGACCTATTAAATGACTATTCATACAAATTACAACCAAATCAAATGTAAATTGACAAACAAACGAATAAAGAACCAAATTATTACAATGTAAAATCAATTCAGCTACACAAAGGCCGAACAAATAGAACTAAACGGCTTCAAATTACAATTTCACCTTGAATGTAAACAGAATAAACCTTCGGTCCCTATTCTCAGTATGTACGATAAAATGTCACATTCGATTAGCATTATTTATTTTGATTTACGTAAAACCACCAACTTGATTGGTGGTAGGCGACGGGACGAGAGTACAGCACGTCACAACAAATCAAGGGACATAAACACAAAATGTACGATATTTAAAAACAGATAATTTGTAGTATTTTGCTGCGTTGCGACCACTGCTCAACTCAAATCTAAAAATGTTTCTTCTAGTAAGCTTCGTTTAAACTTGAAAGGAAATCCCCATGACAGGTTTGGAGTGCAGTGTTTTATCTTCTTTATTTGGCAATTTATACCCATACTTTTTTCTTACGTTTCGGCAGCTCTTTTTAAGGAAGTATTCAGCCTGCGACAGAACTTCAAACCATAAATATTTTTTTTCTGCTCTTTTGGTGGTTTCTCCCACAAAATTACAACATAGAACATTTTAACAAGCTTCGATAACACCGCTGAAGCAAGTTTATGGTTTTCATAAGAGATAGTAGGTACTTATTTTTCACTCTTTTTTATGACTAAAAATAAATAACAACAATACATAATATTGGGATAATATATAAATACAAGAACTCCCGAATTCTCTAAAAATATTCGTCATCAGCCATAAAACGCCCACTGCTGGACGAATGCTTCCCCCTTAATAGAGGTGTGTTGCCATAACCCCCCCACGCTTGGCAGGCGGCTTGGGGATCGAAATATATTAATTTACTCAAATATCGTACAAGATTATAATAATATCGTAAAACTTGAGAATACGGTCTCTTTGATCTGAGTTCTCAGAAATACAGACCTATTAATAATTGAGACGATTTTCTCCTACATTCGTGTTTCTCGGAATCGTGATCTCTGGTTTAAGGTTTGTATTCACCAAGGGACAAATATGTCTTCGAGTAGGTCTCGAGTGATTACCATGCTATAAGGACTATAATTATTTATGTATAATGTGTACAGTGACAAATACGTCCACATTATGCCGGGCAGCAGCAGGGCGGGTCGCATCGCAAAAACCGGGTAGATCACTTTTATAAATTTTATATGAATTATCGCACACTATCCCCGGGACACGTCATTGTGCGGAATGCGGGTTGGATAATTGCGCGAAGGATATCCGCGAGTGCGATGCGGCCCACCGCGCTCCGCTCCGCCCCGGTATGGTGTGCGATAGCTCATATAAAAAAAAGTAAACAATTAAACTGAACTTGAAATCCGTCAATTCGCTGCGGTCCTGTACGTAACTAACGTGCTAAGCAAGTTTTTTGCGATGCGATGCGGCCCGCTCCGCTCCGCTGCAGCCCGACATAATGTGCTCGTATCTTTAGGGGCTGTCCTTGAAATAAATATCTTCGAACATTATTTAAATAATATTATTTAATATAGTGATGGTGACTCCCACTCCATCTCGTTTCTGGTGCAAAGGATAGCCATATCTATTCAGCGTGGTAACGCTGCCAGTATTGTGTGCACCTTTGCGCCAGAACCAGTGAGGGGCGCGTTATTCGATTAGTTATCCGATCTTTTTAGATCATTATTATTATTATTTTGTACTAAAAATTTATTTTTTGACGTATAACAATACATAACATTTTATATACAACAAATGGTAATTTATCTTTATTTTAATTATTATTTTTAGTAAATTTACCAAAGCGTATAATGTCAAAATTAAAAAGCTTAGGCAGCAACATTAATTTTGTAATGAAATAAAAAATAAAACTAAATAAAATTCAACAACAATTTTATTCACATGTTAAGAGTTTTAATCTATTAAAAACTATTATACCTTAACTTTCACTTCATACTTAAAGTGATATCAGACTCAACTGTTTAACTTATACTTAAATTTAACTTAGACGTAACTTTAACTTCGATCGAAGTTGTGAGACAGCTTCGTTTTAGACTCGTGAATTTACACCTCAATACGATTGCGTACACAAATGAAGATGGTTGATATTGAATGTCAATTACGTTGGGCTATGTTAGAAACTTTACCTCAGGTCTTCGGGAAATTCCTAATTTAGCTTAAGGGTAACATTAGTAGGTTGTTCTATAAATGAAATTATAATAAAATTACGCTAAAATTTTAGATAATCAAACGTGACTGATTTTGTTCCTGTTTTTCTTTGATGACCATTTGTTCTGTCTTGTGGTTGAAACAAAGTAACTCGGGACCTGTCAAACTTAAGGAGAATTGTCCAGCCAAAAGTTGCTAAGATATGGCGCCAGAATCATTTTTTATGAAAAATAGTTATACGTTTATGACGTAGATTGCCGTAAATCGCCCATCTTGTCTTGTAGATAGCCCATATTTTTGATTATATTATGAACCTGTAAGCTGTATTCGTTCATTTATCAATAGGATGAAGGTAACGATGATACTAAACGCAGCGCTGCAAATAATAATAATAATAAGGCTAATTTGTTCTTTTGAAACTTGTTCTTACAACAAGAAAAAAATTCACAACATACAATAATTTGATCATGTGACCACGATGGTTGACAAATTCCAGTTGCTCCTGTGTATCATTGCCAGCCAGAAGACGGCAACTGGTGAACGGAGACCTCCCCCTTTATAGGAGGGATTGCCACGATCCCCTTGCTTGGCAGGCGGCTTGGGGATCACAGCATGCTCACCACCGTTAACCGAGGAGACGCTGCTGCCCTTCCTCCGGCGGTTCTGGGTGCAGTTTTAAGACTTCCCCAGGTCCTCATCATGCGCCTGGGTATGCCATTGCCAAAAATCGCACTCGCAATTTTTCAATCGCTCTTCGTGACTGTACTTGTTGATCAATCCAACTGTGAGTGTCTATATCATTGGCACCGGGCAATAATGGCTTTTTTTTGGTCATGACGGGTAGGACGCGTTATCTGGAATCACTTCTAATCTTGTGCTAGGTTAAAATGTCTCAACCCCTTTCGAGAAGTTTTTATACAATTTTTAAAACATAATACTATATGTATATTTTGGAGGATCTAGCTCGTATACAATCAAAGATGTATCTACATTATTTGAGTTAATTTAGACTTTAATCCAAATTAATAAACTTGGTTCAGTGAACCAATCTTTTTAGTTTTTTCTACTCAATAGCAAGAAACATACATTTCACAAGTTTACCTTCCTTCTACTTTAAATACACTCGTAAAGTTTAACATTAAAACGGACTTTAATAATAGGAGGTAAAAGTTGAAATTGCGTTGGACTGCACATGAAAGGACTTCCAACAAATTACGTTTTTACAAGGGAGTTCCGGGATGAGAGTTGGCGGTTACAAGTTTTTTTTCGGCGTGAAATCGCGATTTAGACGCGGAAAGTTCACGCCATCTTATCTAATGAGTTATAAGCCCGAGACTGGTCCTTTTTAGACATGCGTTGGGTACTGTTTTGGTCGGATAAATACTGATTTGGCCGGTTATTTTCTCCCTTAATGCATGCACTGGTAAAAGCGATAGCATAACAATTTGCTGTCTCATAATAAATGCCAATTGACACGTTTACTACACGAAAAACATTACGCGGATTAAGTTTTTCTTTAACAATATTTTGAAATCTTTAAAACTACCAATACGTAGCGGGTCTATTATATTTTTTTCATTTTCAAAAGGAAGAGCATGGAGCCCACGACGCAGGTCAATCTAGTGTGAGAATCCAGTACACACCGACAGATCATTAATAGCTAATATTATTCCAAATATCGGTTGTTGCTAAGGGATTTTAGTATCTAATTTATATAAATAATAACTTATCTTTAAAAAAAGTTCGATGAAATGTGAGTTAAGTGTTAATGTAGTATAATAACTTGGTATCATATTTCATAAACATCCATTCTGACGTTACAGAGTTAAGTGGGAACAAAGTAAAATAAAACAAAATACGCAAAAGCTAACATTATTGGGATGTATTGTGTGTATTTAATTTGGTGACTGGGTTGTTAATATGTCAAGTGGTTAATAATTACGTAACAATATTAACATATTTAGTAATGCTAATGACATTTAGAACAAAACTTTGCAATCCTATAGAAAAAAGTCAAGCCATCGTTGTTGAGGACAGTTTATTCTTTTGATCATCACGTCATAAATTGCATAGTGGTGCCCTGCATGGCAAAACACCAAGAAACGATACTAATACTATAAGTTTTTTTATAAAATTATATTTTCAGTATAAGAAATTGATAACTAAGCAGGTTTTCAACCGACTTCAAAAACAAGGTTCTCAATTCGACTGTATGTATTTTTTTAAATGTATAGTCATCAGCCAGGAGACGTACACTACTGGACGAAGGCCTCTCCTTTAATAGGGATTGATGATTGAGGGTTGCCATAAGCCCCACGCTTGGCAGGCGGCTTGGGTTTGGTTTGGGTTTTTAATTAATATGTATATTACGCGATTACTCCACCAAAATTAAAGGGTTTTAATGATTCTTTTTTTGTTTGGTAGGTGATATTTTAGAGGTGGTTTCTTATGCATTTCATCGAAATCGGTTCAGTAGTATTAAATTACAATTACTGAAATAAACCAAAATTACTGGAACTGTAAATATGAAGATGTTATCCAGTGCAGAGGTAATCACGACTCAATGGGAAAGGTTTCCGTTTGGATCCACATAATTGGTCCCACTCATTTACATAGTCGAAAATGAAGTAGTTTTTTTTATTATTATGTTTTTATAGGTAATTATTTATGCCAATCATAGATGTCGTTTGCGTCCAAGGCCCTCTAGCGCTTTTCAAGTTTTGTTGACATTGACGCTCAAAAGGATGCAGTTATAATATCCTTTACCCGGTTAATATTTGATCATTTTAATTTTTGCCGAATACCTCATTACAAATTTTACGGCAGACGAAATGAAATATCACGAGATAAAAATCATGATGAATGAGAATTTGTCTCGCAGTCGGGATTAGAGAACGCGAAGATTCTTTTTGCAAAATAAGTTTTTTCGTCGCAAAACATGAACGTTTACGTGTCAAAAGGGATGAAGAAATGTTACCAAAAGTTGTATTCTTTTTTTCTCTGTAAAGTTAGCATATTCAAATTTACCGCGCGAAATAAGTACTTTCTTACAACTCAAGTTCTTGAAAAGAAGAGTGTAATATACCTGGCAGACTGGCAATAGAGTTGTTATATAATATTATATTAGAAAAAAAATACTATATTTCTAGCGTTGAATAATCGCTTACCGTATAATTATAGTATAATTATATGGAAACTGCTATTTAGAACAGTCAAATAACAGTAAGTACTTATAACGACTATTCTGTCTCACTGTTTCTTTTCTCAGTGTTCTCGCGTAGCAGTTTGTGTGATCGCGAGTGAATTATTATCTAATATTTCACTAATATTGAGTAAATGAGTGTCATCGTTGTGAATAACATGATATTAAGACGTGTAACTGTTATGAATATATTAGTCTATAACTGGCAAACTGACGATCTTTCCATGAGATTGCCATGCTTTCATTTTGGCATGGAACCTTAAAATATGTTTAATAGAGAATGAAGTTTCAAATCAAACAAGCTCAAACATTGCATGAATTCATAAAAAATAAACGATTTTTTTCGAAGTCTGCACGTAAAACCTTATATTTTCTAGTGAATGAATATAATACATGTACGAATGCATGGAATCAATTTAAACACTGGCTCCGATTTCGCGTTTCAGATTATAACAATTCGATACGGAGTATGTTAAAATTAAAATGGAATTGGAAAGTAATTGTAGACATCAATGACGATTTTGTTATTCTTTGTCTAATACCTATTTAACTTCGTATTGAAGTTAAGGTTCGTTTAAGGCTGACTTAATGTTTAATGATAGGTTTTAGCCGTAGTAGCCTAATAGGATACCAATAGAATAGTGACAGGGTTCGAATTCCAGGCCGTACCATGAGCGCTTATTCCGGGGCTGATAAGGTTCGCGGTCGTGCAGTGTCGGCAGCTGAACCTATTCGGTCCCGCTATAAGTGGTTCACGGTACGGCCCCTGTACCAACGAACTGTTTGAAGTTTATGTACGGATTTGCATATCTGGCTTTTCGGTGATGGATGGGATGGAAAATATCGTGAGGAAACTTGTATAAGTCCGAAACCAAACCCCCGTTGAATCTCATTGAATACAGCGAAGCGCAACGGAGCCAACGTGGTGTATATGGCCCAATCGCACTTCGAGAGATGTAGTCCTAAGACCAGCAGTGGACTTTTAGAAGGCTGATAATGGAAGTTGCTGCCATAAGATAAACAACCGGGACTGACAAATGAACGAGTCATATGAAGTTAGCGTTTTTTTTTTTTTAAATATGTTATAGCCTTGCGTTTGACTGCCATCTCGTCTGATGATAAACGAAGATGCAGTCTACGATGGAGCACGCTTGCCTAGAAGAAACCGATTCACTCGCGACTTGAAGACACCCAGATTATAATTATCGATTTATTAATTTGATTTATTTTATAATTATTCCTCTCTAGGTTACTCATCCGAAGACTGACGGGCTCAAGGACGGTTCCCAGGATTAAATTCTGGGAGGGGCACATGGGCTTTGGGATAAAAAAAAAACGAAATACAAGAATAACTATAAAAATACTTTTAATTTTGATTAAATAATGAGAAATTCCATGTTTATTAGGCAAAAAGAAACAAATATTATTAAAGCAGTATCTTATAAATCTCCCAGTACTTTATTATATTTAAACCGTTTGGGGGCACATGCCCCTGTGCACACACCCCTGGATCCGCCCTTGGACGGGATCATACCACCCCACTGACCTCTGTTATACAAGTAAGTACGCTGTATACTAGAGGTCAGTGTACCACCCTCATATAATCGTGAAACTCTCAAGAATACGTTGGTCCTAGGCTACACCTTGCTATGAACAAAGAAATAAAATTATTTCAGAGGTAAAAACATAAAATTTCACAAAACATATAAACGTACTTCTGAAAACACTCTATCTATCTATCTTCTATAACTATAAAAGGCTTTGTCCTGACTGACTGACTGACTGACTGACTGACTGACATATAGACAACGTACAGCCCAAACCGCTAAACGTAGAGACTTGAAATTTGGAGGGTATGTTTTTGGAGAGGTGTAAACGCCCACTAAGAAAGGATTTTTCGAAAATCAACCCCGAAGGGGGTTAAATGGGGTGTTAAAGTTTGTATGAAACTTTTTATTCTCTGGTTCGATTGATACAAAACTTGGTATACATATTCTACTATAAAAATAAGAAGATACGGGTGTCACAGTTTTTTCAAAATCAGCTCCCGTTAGTATAAAAAAAAACGAAGTTTTAGTGATAGTACGTTTGTTTCTCCTTAACTTTGTAACGGCTGTACATATTCAAATGAAATTTGGTATAGGGATGGGGATAGATGTGGGGATGGGGGTGGGGGTGGGGGTGGCGATGATACTGGGAACGGAGACGGGACGGAGATAGGCATGTTAATATTAAGATTACAATTGGTATCGGGATGGGGATGGGGATGGGGATGGGGATGGGGATGGGGTGGGGATGGGGTGGGGATAAGGATGGGTTGGGGATTTGGTGGGGATGGGATGGGGATGTGGATGAGGCTGGGAACGGGGATGGGCGTGTCCATATTAAGATGAAAGTTGAAATCGGGATGGGGGTGGGGATGGGATGGGGTGAGGATGGGGTGAGGGATGGGGATGAGGGAGGGAACGGGGATGGTGACGGGGATGGTGACTGGGATGGGCGTGTTCATATTAAAATTACATTTGGTATCGGGATGGGGATGGGGAAGGGGCCGCTTATAGGGATGAGGCTGGGAATGGGGACGGGGATGGGCGTATTTATTGGTCGGCTGAACAGATGGAGCTGCATTTTTGGATAGGTAGTTATAGCATAAGGTTCGGAAACGGACATAGGCTATTTTTTTGTAGGTCCACGCAGACGACTGTTTGACGGACATAATTATTATAGATACTGTACAGCCTAATCTGCTAAATTATTTTTTAATCTATAACTATAAAAGGCTTTGTCCTGACTGACTGACTGACTGACTGACTGACATATAGACAACGTACAGCCCAAACCGCTAAACGTAGAGACTTGAAATTTGGAGGGTATGTTTTTGGAGAGGTGTAAACGCCCACTAAGAAAGGATTTTTCGAAAATCAACCCCGAAGGGGGTTAAATGGGGTGTTAAAGTTTGTATGAAACTTTTTATTCTCTGGTTCGATTGATACAAAACTTGGTATACATATTCTACTATAAAAATAAGAAGATACGGGTGTCACAGTTTTTTCAAAATCAGCTCCCATTAGTATAAAAAAAAAACGAAGTTTTAGTGATAGTACGTTTGTTTCTCCTTAACTTTGTAACGGCTGTACATATTCAAATGAAATTTGGTATAGGGATGGGGATAGATGTGGGGATGGGGGTGGGGGTGGGGGTGGCGATGATACTGGGAACGGAGACGGGATGGAGATAGGCATGTTAATATTAAGATTACAATTGGTATCGGGATGGGGATGGGGATGGGGATGGGGATGGGGTGGGGGTGGGGTGGGGATAAGGATGGGGTGGGGATTTGGTGGGGATGGGATGTGGATGTGGATGAGGCTGGGAACGGGGATGGGCGTGTCCATATTAAGATGAAAGTTGAAATCGGGATGGGGGTGGGGATGGGATGTGGTGAGGATGGGGATGAGGGAGGGAACGGGGATGGTGACGGGGATGGTGACGGGGATGGTGACGGGGATGGGCGTGTTCATATTAAAATTACATTTGGTATCGGGATGGGGATGGGGAAGGGGCCGCTTATAGGGATGAGGCTGGGAATGGGGACGGGGATGGGCGTATTTATTGGTCGGCTGAACAGATGGAGCTGCATTTTTGGATAGGTAGTTATAGCATAAGGTTCGGAAACGGACATAGGCTATTTTTTTGTAGGTCCACGCAGACGACTGTTTGACGGACATAATTATTATAGATACTGTACAGCCTAATCTGCTAAATTATTTTTTAATCTATAACTATAAAAGGCTATGTCCTGACTGACTGACTGACTGACTGACTGACTGACATATAGACAACGTACAGCCCAAACCGCTAAACGTAGAGACTTGAAATTTGGAGGGTATGTTTTTGGAGAGGTGTAAACGCCCACTAAGAAAGGATTTTTCGAAAATCAACCCCGAAGGGGGTTAAATGGGGTGTTAAAGTTTGTATGAAACTTTTTATTCTCTGGTTCGATTGATACAAAACTTGGTATACATATTCTACTATAAAAATAAGAAGATACGGGTGTCACAGTTTTTTCAAAATCAGCTCCCGTTAGTATAAAAAAAACGAAGTTTTAGTGATAGTACGTTTGTTTCTCCTTAACTTTGTAACGGCTGTACATATTCAAATGAAATTTGGTATAGGGATGGGGATAGATGTGGGGATGGGGGTGGGGGTGGGGGTGGCGATGATACTGGGAACGGAGACGGGACGGAGATAGGCATGTTAATATTAAGATTACAATTGGTATCGGGATGGGGATGGGGATGGGGATGGGGATGGGGTGGGGGTGGGGTGGGGATAAGGATGGGGTGGGGATTTGGTGGGGATGGGATGTGGATGTGGATGAGGCTGGGAACGGGGATGGGCGTGTCCATATTAAGATGAAAGTTGAAATCGGGATGGGGGTGGGGATGGGATGGGGTTCGGGATGGGGATGAGAGAGGGAACGGGGATGTGGACGGGGATGGGCGTGTTCATATTAAAATGACATTTGGTATCGGGATGGGGACGGGGAAGGGGGCGCTTATAGGGATGAGGCTGGGAATGGGGACGGGGATG
Source organism: Erannis defoliaria (assembly GCA_905404285.2). Taxonomy (NCBI): domain Eukaryota; kingdom Metazoa; phylum Arthropoda; class Insecta; order Lepidoptera; family Geometridae; genus Erannis; species Erannis defoliaria. Next base: position 16,401,546 of record FR990066.1, read on the forward strand.
GGCGTATTTATTGGTCGGCTGAACAGATGGAGCTGCATTTTTGGATAGGTAGTTATAGCATAAGGTTCGGAAACGGACATAGGCTATTTTTTTGTAGGTCCACGCAGACGACTGTTTGACGGACATAATTATTATAGATACTGTACAGCCTAAGCTGCTAAATTAATTTTTAATATTAAATTAACTTACTTTTAAATGCCTAAACTAAATTTTTAGTGGTGTAAACTTACACTCAGCTCAAGCTGTGTGCTTCAGTGAGATCAAGCTCGACTCACATTCTTGGGGTCGCGAGTTCGAACCCGGGCGAGCCCGTTCCAATTAGTTCTTTGAAACTTACGCATGGCTAATACCACTGGCTTTTCGGTGAAGGAAAACATCATGAGGAAACCTTCATATTTCAGGAGAAGAAATACGATAGTGTATGTGAATCCGCCAACCTGCACTGGGTAGTAGCCCAGCGTACCAGCGTAGTGAATATGACCCAATCAGGGTAGGCCGATATACCATTAGTGTTAAGGGCTGATGCAGAGAAACGCACACTCAGCAACGATTTTGAAAAATTCGCAAGAGGTTCAATGTATCATTAAAATACCATTTTGCCGAAACCATTCATTTAAGGCTGTTAAGTTTTTTGACTTAAGAGATTTATTTATTTATTTATTTATAAATAGAGATAAGATAAAATAAACATAAACATGTTTCAGAATTTTCAAACAATTTCAAAACTGGAAGGCCACGGGTCAGTTTTTCATTTGTTTTTTTTTTTATATTTATAGATTAGCTAATCGAGTGTTTATGCGTGAGAAGATAAATATTTTAAACACATGTACTTGATCCGGTGCACGCACCAAGCACAGCGCTTTCGAAACGTCCATCCCGCGTCGGCTCAGATACGTTAAAACCCGAGTATGACGCGCTGTACCTCGAGCGCGCCCCACTCCAACCCACACCGAGTCTACCTAAGCGATCAGTGCAGCACTGTATTTTATCGAAGTTTCGTAATTCTTGCGATATTTTGGTAATCTTTTTACGTTCTTTGTTATCATACTTTTTCTGCTTTAGCTTATTTCATTTCATTGACTCTGTTGATACGGTATGCAATAATGATGATGCTGTAAACTATCCAGTTGAGTTTTTAAATTCATTAAGACCAGCGGGGCTACCATATCAGAGGCTTATCCTGAAGAAAGGTACACCCGTCATGCTCCTTCGGAATTTAAGACCACTCAAATTGTGTAATGGAACCGGGTTACAAGTAAAAATGCTGCATCGTAATCTGGTTGAGGCCATCATTTTGACTGGGTGTGCCCATGGCGAAACAGTGTTTGTGCCGCGTATTCCCATGATTCCCAGTGAATTACCTTATGACTCCAAAAGGCTTCAATTTCCTCTAAAAGTTTGTTTTGCCATGACCATCAATAAGGCTCAGGGTCAAACTTTAAAATACGCTGGTATTGATTTAAGGCAGGACTGTTTTTCGCATGGTCAGTTCTATGTGGCTTGCTCGCGAGTTAACTCCCCTGAAAGCCTGGCTATTTTAGCACCTTCCAACAAAAAAATCAAAAACGTTGTCTACAAAGAAATATTGTAATCTTTCGGGTCAAAGGCCCCGGCAACTACTTCGACTGCCATATAGCTCAGCAGTAGCGTGTCTGCCTTCAGAGCTGTAGGGCGTGGGTTCGATCCCCACCAAGGGCAAACATTTATGTGACGAACATAAATGTTTGTTCTGTGTCTGGGTGTAGTATGTATTATAAGTATGTATTTACAAAAAAAAAATGTATATAAGTATTCTATCAGCTATCTAGGTTCCATATTGCAAGCTTTGCTTAGTTTGGGGCTAGATGGCGCTGTGTGAAAAAATGTCCTGCGATATTTATTTTTATTTATTTTTATTAACTATAGCGTCATTAGCAGAAATTTTTAGGGTTCCGTAGTACTACGAGGAATTCTTATAAGTTTGTCATGTCCATCTGTCTGTCTGTTTAAAATTCAACAAGACGGCTTTGTTTTGAAGTAAGTGTTGCAAACGCGACATGCCAAATTTGGTCATCCTCAAGAAAACTTAAAGACTTGCAAGCGGCTTGGAAAAAATGCAATAATATACGTATTTTAGTGATTCAATTGAGTTGGGCCCCGATTTAACCGAATTCCAGTATTCAACATTACTACGCGGGCAAAGCCGCGGGCAAAAGCTAGTTTACAATATTTCATTTGCGAAACATTGAGTGCAATGAAAATGAATGAATGAAAATTTTATTAAAACTGAGTTCTTTTGTTTCGGGTTCCGTAGTTAATTCTACAGATTCGTTATCTTTAAGGAACCATTTAGGTATTTAGCATGGTTGTTAGGTATTTTCTAGTACTCGGCTAGCTAGTAGTAGCTACCACCCTCAAGTTGAAAATCTGCCACCGAAACACCATACGGTGGGCTCCGGTTGTCACTTGATATTTAGACGAGTTGTGGTCAAAATAATTATCTTGCCAACCATACAACAATGGGGTTCAATCAATAAAGTTTGTATTGTAATGTAAAAACATTATAACACAATTAACGATTTAAATTGTGTATAGTGTGAATGAACTATAGTTTAAATTCTTGACACTAAAATATTATTTAACGTACTTTTTTTATAATCTAATAAAATCATACAGAACTTACTAAACTATATAAAATATTACATTTCGGGGATAAAAAGTAACATATTATTTATGGTATTATGTGTGCCAGAGCTATAAACTTATTTTTTTCGAATTCCCTCGTATCCATTGGGGTTTACATACAGAGTGAAGAAGTAACAAAATATACCTACATGATCACATACTCGCAAACTTTCACATTTACTATTGGAGTGATAAATCAAACGGTATACCGCATTAGTTCCATTGAAAAGTTTCATGATTTAAAAATAAAACCGTCAAGGTACGAGTCATCTTGCGACTCGGACAACGAGGGTTCCGTACCACTACATGTACTAGGTAATCCGCGATAGTAACGAATATTTTGTGAACATTTCAACCGGCTATATTACGATACACAAGATTATAGGTCAGTAAAGTTCGGAAAGACAAATGGACAGACAAACAGACACGGTAGGCGGCTTAATAATAGGGTACAGTTGGATTCTCTTTGGGTACGAAACCCTAAAATAATTTCCACTTTCGTTCAATAAGCCAAAGGCTACATTACAATAAATGCGTGGTGATAACTTACATATCTTTTCTTGTTGTTTTCAAAACCCCGTAAAAGCTCTTAACAAAGCCGCCACAACTTCACTAAGACTTGACTTGGACTTGACCATGACTGTTTTGTGTGAATGGCTTTGATTTTTGAACTTATCTTGGTTACTGATACTATCAAAAACTTTTAAAATGCCAATGGCAGAATATACCAAGTGTGATGCCAGTGGAAACGTATTTCTTCATATTAAAGAGTAAAAATTTTGTCGTACGCAAAAAAAGCCACCAAATGGGCTTAAAAAAGGGTATTTTTAAATTAAGTATCGTACAAAACTCCTTTATCCAGAGTTTTGAGTGAGGTTTATACAATGTGAAACTCTTTTCCCTATAAGAGTGACATTGGGGTAAGAAAAGGTTAAACACTAAAGTGAAACTCCTTTCTTCTAAAGAATTCTTTATCTTAATTTTGAATTGTACTATTGGTAAAATGGAAGAACTATAAGAATTCAACAGGACCTGTTATTTTTGTTCAAAAATTACGATCACGATGATGGCTCGCTCGCTCATCTGTAAAGGTAATACTCGTATATTCTGGCTATATGCAGGAGCTGGCTGCCATAGATCGAATCTACCTAAAATGGCGAACGAAACGTTTGCGTGTTTTAACACCTATCTAGCACCATCTAGTATTTTTTGGGACCTAAAGAAACAAATTAAATAACAATTTACGTTTTGGCTAGAGAAATGATGATATATCTATAAATTATCAATTTTCAGATTTTTTCCATAACTACTGCTGCAAGACCTTACTTCTTGCCAAATTTCATGAATCTAGGTCAACGGGAAGTACCCTATGAATTTTGATTTATTTCACTCTAAAAATCTCGCAAAAATGGCCGTAATTTTTTATTGTGTTAACTAACAAGCTTTTTTTTTACAGCTCCAAGGGACTATGAACTTACGTATTTGATATAAATTTCAACTTGATATCTCTACGCGTTTCAGAGAAAAAGCGCCTTGACAGACAGACAGAAAGACAGACGGACAAAGGAGTGATCCTATAAGGGTTTCTTTTTTCCTTTCAAGGTACGGAACCCTAAAAATACATAAAATTCGTTAGATGGCGTTGACGAGACATGGTCCTGAACTCTATCTAGTCTGCGGTTCTGAAGATTTTGAATGAATGAAGCAAGGTCTAAACTTATTTCATTTGTACATCAGTTCTCTCATGCTTTTTTGTGTTTATTGATTGTCTAAAAAAGTAAGTAATTGTCTATGTTTTTGTTATTCTATAATACAATTTAGTAGATGCGCCTTGCCTAGCCGTGAGTGAACTGCATTTTTCAAAAAACAAATGCGAAAAAAGAGAACCATGTCTTGTCATCGCCAGTCTTTGGCTGTAGAACTACGTTCTGTCAGCTGTCGGAAAGCCTCTCATTGCAAATAGCATACACTTGCAGTGACATGAAATTCCGTGGTGGAACAAATGCACCAGCGAAACACACAGTTATGCATGCACAATCGTTTCGATAACCAGCCCACGGGCCCCTAAGTGAGCGCGATGAAGCATACGCTTTCAATCAACTAAAACTTTATTAAACCCATTCCAATAGGTCAGTGACATAGCATTCTGCCTGCAGTGCTGTGCCATAAATATTTTATCGGAGCATTTTGCCATAGTAATTTAAACATTCTGCCATAAAGTGAATTGTGAAGTAGGTAACTGTGATATTGAAGTATTACAGAACACAGAAATACAAATTGCTTTGATACAGGCTTAGATACAGGCAACCATCAAATACTGTGATTTGTCTATATATTTTTTTTAATCAACTGGAGTTTTTTTATTTCTACAGAACATTACAGTTAGATTCAGTTTTCAATTCGGTTGTATTTTGTTATGTTTGCTATCGCAGAACTCCGTCCTTGGAGGATCTAGCTCTCACTCCGTCATTTATTAACAAATATGTAAAAAAATATTGTTTGAAAGGATATGCTTTCAGATTGTGGATTTCATAATTATACATTTCATCACAATATGCGTTTACGTATAAAATAATAAGCGGTAACTTGCTATGTATCTAAATCACAATATAAATGGCCCATAAATAAAGCTGATTAATGAAAAGAAAATTCAAATCTGATCAAAAATAAGCAACTTATAAGCATTTTAATATCATGCTAGGCAGAGAGACGAAACAGCAAATCAAGACATCACTCCAAGACGGACGCCATATAAATTCTATTCTGACAAGTAAGGCGTGACGTCATTTTTTGTTTTGTGGGAAAGGGACAGAGTTGTCTCTAACAAAAACTTTAAACGCTCATATATCAGAACATTATTAACCAATTTAAATTATTTTTTCAATAAACATACTATATTTACTTAAAATCTTCATCAAAGCTATTCGTTTCAACGATTTAAACATCAGTCATCTAGCCTATTTATCCACGAAAACAAAATTACGTATTTTGCTTTCTTGTGAATTTTCAGTGGTTATTACCCCGTCGTACTGTTTGCACCATTGACTTGCACCATCAGTGGTGCAGATGCAACTACTTTGTATCGTCTGCAACATTCAAATTAATACAACTACTTCACCTTGCATTACGGAGGTGATTTAATTTTTCGAAGTCGGTAATTTTTTTTTTGTGCTTGTTCGGTATATTTTTGTAATTGTAGTGTTTTGTATAAATAAATAAATAATTGAACCGTAGTAGCGCGTAGCGTAGCTAGCGCTCGTGGCGTAGCTTGTCTAGGTGATTCTAAACGATCACCGATGTTAAGCAACGGACGGTCCGGTCAGTCTTCGGATGGGTGACCGTGAGTGGCATTTATTTCTGAGCGCTACCGTGGGTCGGATGACACGTTAAATTGTTGGTCCCGGTTGTTTGTTCTAGTTTCTATAACAACAACCGTCAGCCATGTCAGAGGCCTTCGGGCGGCACATTCACTCTGACACTAGGGCTGGCCACTCAGTCTATACGAACTCACTCACTCAATAATTGAACCCGAAATTTCGGGCCTTACCAATGACCCTATGAGTGCTTTGGAGTTTACTTGTGTTCGGATTTTCACACCACTGCCTCTCCGGTGAAGAAAAACATCGTGGGGAAACCATAAGAAGACCTGAGAATAAATTCGGTGGCCTATGTGAATCCACCAAGCCGCAACCGGGCCGGTGTGGTGGATATGGCCCTGTGGTGTAGGCCTAAGCCCAGCAGTGGACTATTAACAAAAGCTAAAAAGCCCTATTCAAACTATTCTCCAAGCTTTTTCCTCCTTATACTAGAAAAAGCTAAATAGGTTCTAGGCAGATCTTATCCGTTTCATCTCCCATAGGAAAAATCTCAGAAGATGGAAAGTATGTACATGATGTATGTACCATGTATACTATACAATTTAAATTCTAACAATAACAACTTCAGATAGTCTAGCCACTGAGTCTACTTATTTATATCTTTCTACACTCAAGTTAGTTTCAAATTTTGACCCAGAGTAGCGGCAAGCATATAAACTCCGAGCATTATCCTGAAGAACACCACGGGTCCCGTACTTAATTACTTAATCTGTGGCTTAGACCGGATCCTGATTTATAACGATATTATATATAGGCTGTTGTTATACCGCAAGTCTTGTATTCGCAGGGATCGTAGCAAAACTATCTCCTGCTGTATTATGTTGGAACTTAAAGCCAGAACACACAGACAACTTTTGCAGCAAGAATCATCCGGCAAAACTTGTCGGGAAATTTGAAAACTCATATTGGCGACATAGCGCAATTTTTTTTTTTTTTTTTTTTTTTTTTTTTTATAATAGAGAGGCAAACAAGCATGCGGCTTGCCTGATGGTAAGCTCACCGCCGCCTATGGACACCTGCAACACTAGAAATGTTGTCGATGCGTTGCCAACCCAGAGAGATATGAGTAGATGCCTTTTTTAAAACGCTCCATATTGTAATTATACTTTTTTAATGCGATAGGTGGCAAACTAAACAAGCGCATGGGTTGCCTGGTGACAATCAATGTTACCTATAGACTGCCTATAGATTTCCGCAATACCAGAGGCGGTATTATTATTATTTTTGGCATGATCACGGAATAATCATGTCGCTGCATTCTATTATTATCTTAAACTAGTATTTTTTCGCGAAAATGGTGGTGTTTTATTCATTAAGTGTTGAATTACATGCACGAATGTGGAAGTGATATAATGTGGTGAAACATGTATTTTTGTGTTGTTTTATAACTCCGTAAAAGCTCATAGTAAAGTCGACACAACTTTACTAGGGCATGACTTGGACTCTACTTTGACTAATTTCGTGTGACTGACTGTGATTTCATGTCATATTTGGCTTGCTAATATTAGTTCATTCATATAAGTACTTGACTCTGGCAGAATGCACAACGTGCGATGCCAATAACAAAGAAAAAAAAACCAGAGGCAACACAAATACATATTTTACAGATATTTTAAAATGTTAATATCTTATTGTGGTCAGTCTATTATACAAGCAGTTGTTTTGCATTCCCGCCAAATTTACAGAGGTAGATAGAATATACTTATCGTTACAAACAACTTTGACTATGGGGCCAAACCTGAAATCTCGAAAAAAAAACAGCTCTTCTATACATTTTGTCCAAGGTCAATGAACTTATTGTATGGAACAGCAGATGCTTATTCGCTATTTCAGGGTTGATTCATAGTAAAATATGTTCATAACGATGAGTATTATCCACTTCTGTAAATTTGGCGGGAATGAAAAACAACTGGTTGTATAGTAAGGCACAATACAATAATAATTTTGCGCATAAACACTCAAAAAACGTGGCAGCTTAGTTTTATTAATACTTAGTTATGAAACTGCAAATAAAATGTTCTTTTCCGTAGCCAGTTATGTATTTTTAGTTACGAATGTGGATGAAGGGAAAAATAACAAGCCGATCGGTATATACCTACATAAAGAAATGGTCAAGTTCATCCATTTAGCAAAAAACACCGTATTTTATCATACCATATTGTGTACATAAATTCTCGTATCAACTGTTTTCCTTGCAACACTATACCTATTCGACAGTAGCACAACTATTCGAATGTCTCAAACGTAATAACGAGCGCCAATTGCCAATGCATACCCTGGACTTAAAAAGAAGCAAACAACAATTTCGATTACCTGGATGACATTGTTTTCAAGTTATATCGCTTTAAAAACCAAACTACTGAACCGATTTCTATAAAATGTATTACTTATGAGACCACCTCTGAAGTATAACAAAAAACATCCAAATCAATTGATAATTGGCGGAGTAATCGCCAACCTTTTTTTAAGTCAGTAGAAAAGTACATGTGTTAATGTTACTCACAGTTCTGGGTACCGCTAACAATGGTCGTGAGTCCAAAAACGTTACTGCGTTACGCTGTTGCGAAAACATTTCTGACTGGCTTGTTAGCGAAAACTCAACGTACCTATATCTCGAAGCACGAAGCTAAAACTATTCACTCATTTTCATGAAATATATTGAGAAAAAAAACAACGTAAAAAAATATCCCCTTCATCAGCCCGGAGACGTCCACTGCTGAACGACCGCCACACTGTACGACGGGTTCACTACGCCTTCGACAACCTGCCATTTGCATCCACCGGTTGCCCGCGAGTTTCACAATGTCGTCGGTTCACCTAGTGCGAGCCCTTCCTACGCTGCGTCTTCCGGTTCGCGGTCGCCACTCAAGAACCTTTCTTCCCCATCGGTTATCAGTCCTTCCAGCGATGTGTCCTGCCTATTGCCTCTTCAACTTGCAAACCCTGCGAGCTATGTCGGTGACTTTGGTTCTTTGGCTAATATCCTCGCATAGTTCTCTGTATTGCCCGTTGTGTGACCGTTCCTTAATATGTGAACGAAATTTTATCGCACTAACATAGAAAAAAGTTGTTTTCCCATACAAACTTGCACCTTCGTTTTTACCCCCTAAGGGGGAGTGGAATTTGATCAAATCCGTTCTTAGTGAGCATCTACGTCATAACAACAGACCACATACAAACTTTATTTATTTATTTTTATTAATTATTTAGTAGGTTATGAAAGTAATTTTTAAACTTGAAAAGTGTGTGCTATTAAAAAAGCCAAAATATACAATGGCGGTTGCGTCCGCTGCTTTGGGAACCGACCGCGCGCTGGTTGGAGGATTTACCTCTTTCTAGCGCGCAGTGTTCTCGAATTTGATGTGCAGGCCCCTCTCCCTCGCCACGTTGCCTGCTGCGCTGCGTGTAACTACTTAGTACTATTATTTATTCTGTGGCGTAACCAGCCACGGCCGCGGCGCAGCGGTTTGGCGCGGCGGCGTCTTTTGTAAGGAATGTCCGATTTGGATAATTCAAAAAGTCATATACAGGTATTAAAACAGTCTTGAATACGAAATGATTTATTTGGATAGGGATTCATACAAAGGTATAGATAACGTGGTCTGGTTTTGGAACGTTTAATATGTAAAAAAGTCGATATATAGTAACATAATTACAATAGTTGGACGTATGGTATCGCGCAGGTTTTTGTAGATATCGATATATTCTTTAATACTGTAGAACATTATTTTTTTAGGGTATCTTCAATAGTTTCCGCAGCGCATGCGATGAAAGACATTTTTATGGCAATAAAAATTACACCTTGGGTTACATTATTGAAGTTTCAGTCAGGATCCCTAATTTTTCTAGAAATAAATATAACCTATGTTACAAAAAGGATAATGTACCATTCTAATGGCGAATGAATTTTTGAAATCGGTCCAGTAGTTTTTGAGTATATTTGTTACAAACATACATAAATACAAATGTTTCCTCTTAATAATATTGGTTTAGAAAAATGCGTTCTACTTCTCGACTGCTTATTAATAAAGGTATTGTTAGAACCTTTGTGGCATATCCACCGGCCGCCTTTTTTTTTCAAAGCTTATAATTATGAGTAGGGAACACTGTTTTAAACAAAACATGTCACACACGTAATTACTCCATTTTAATCATTGTAATTGTTCTCATATGGAAACTTATACCTCCATTAATTTCGGGGACATGACACTTTAGTTAGTTTTGGTAATAATAATTTTTAATAATATTTTTTATTCATAATTATAAAAATTAACAATTATATTAAATTATGCGTAATAATATATTAATTGAATTTTATTTTGTTTGTATAAGTGCCCTCTACCCTTATAAACTATTTTCACCTTGCGCGGAAACTTAGAATAAAAAATCTAAATGGCGGAGGGTGGATATGCCAGCTTCCATACAAAAATGTTTAAACCCCTTTGTGGGTTGGTTGGGACCTATGTTGGTTTTTAATGCATAATGAGTATGCGATCGACCTTGCAACACTAGGCGTAGACAAGGCCGCAGAATAAATAATAGTACTACGTACAGAAGTTAAGAAAGAAACTCTGCAAAGGAATATTGAAATAAATGAGGACTCTATCTATTAGTCAATAAAGTAGCAATTCAACTCGCACTAGCGCTGGGTACCGCTCGCTATATTCACCTAGCGCCGCGCCGGCCGAACATACCTAAACTGCAGAGTGACACCCCCTGACAAGGCCTAAGGTGGAAATGCTTAAACAGAAGATATTCTATTCACTTCAGCCACAGTAATGCTTGACTGGGTATAGGTAGTTATTATACAAATCCGAATTAAATCAAACCGCTAAAATAGGTATAACAACAAATAAATAATAAAATCAATTAATTAAGCATGCATGTTTGTCGAGCTTTTAATCCTGGACTGAACCAAAGAAAACTAAAATTATGTCTGACTCGTACAAACTTAATAGTTTTTGTTAAGTTCGTCAATACAATCTAAAGCTCATGGGGCACTGGAATAATACTGAATCAAAGCTTAGATCATATTTAGCACATAATAAAATTGGAATGGAACAAGCTGCCGGCTTCATTGTTTCCTGTGAGTTAAAATCTAGATCTATTCTAAGTGTATCTTCTGTTTGCGTGCTTCCTCTTCTTGTTCTTCTTTCTGATCGTTGCTTACCAATATGCAAGTTGGAGGTCAAACGCAAAGTATCATGTGTTAAAAATATTGCAGACAGCTCGTAGTATCCCTTTATTACCTTAGTTTTTATATTTTTACCTTATTTTTAAATAAAATACTTAAAATTGGGGTCCTTCCGGCAGCGTGACACGGCACACGTACCAGATAGTTTTTATTGTAAAACAAAGTTATATGCATGATCATAAAAACATTATGACAACCCTGACCTACCCGTCAGAGTGTTTATGACTTGTCTGCGTAATTCAATTACAACCATCTCAAGATATCCTACTACATTCGACTGTAAAGCGTCGTTACGCAAGAGGAATGCCATAAATCTGGCCAGCAGTTCAAGTTCATGACCTTCAAACCGATGGCAAGATGCCAAAAAGGGGACTTTAAGGATTTTCCTAAGAAATAATCGTTATGGACAGTCAATTTCTATTATGCTAGCGTTTTTATCTGTTACGTTGTCCTGGCCCTGACCAACCATTACAATGGTTTTGACCTATTAATGAGTAGTAATTTAAAGGAGTTCCGTCAAGTGCCGTTAATATAGCATGAATAGTGTTTACCCCTATTGGGTTAATATGCATGTGTTTACATTATTAAAAATAAAAAAATAAGTGAAAAGGTTATCTGAATTTGAAATTTACATCGAAAAAAAAATTGAAATTGGCTGGTAAAGTTCTGAAATATAAGCGTCCATAGTTGGAAACGATTAATGTTTGAACCGTCTGTCCAATTTATTTTCTTCGAATAAAGAAAGTAAAAAGATTGGGAAATTTGGCATCTAAGGCAGATACTTCTGTAGTTAATTGGCAAAGCAGTTGGGACGGAAACCCATAGAGACTGCTCGTACGCAGGTTCGAGTCCTGTCGGAGGTCATAATTTTTCTTCCTGTTTAAGCTTTAGAAACATAAAGAAAGTAAAGTTCTTGGGGTCTGATTAATAAGTAGATTATAGCCTCGAAATAGTGAATCCCTCTTCTGTCTTTACCTTTCTTTCTAATGTGTGACTCGTGGATAAAGATAAAAGACGGGTTAGCTGTTTGGAAGCTACACCGCGTTTATTAATAAATGGTCCTTAGAATTCACTAGCTTTAGTAGTTTTTAGTAACATAACACAGATAACTTTTACACGACTGCCCATTGAAAAAGTGTAATGTTTTTAGGGTTCATAAATGATATATATGTATCTGTTTACATAAGTATGTGAATTTCTATATTCCATCATAACTTCTATATATGCGTAAACTTATGTAATGGACCTGGGTATGTCCTAAAACTGCATCCAGAACCACCGGAGGACGGGCAGCAGCGTCCTCTCAGTTAACGGTGGTAACACTCTGCGATCCCCAAGCCGCCTGCCAAGCGTGGGGATTATGGCAACCCCTCCCTATTAAAGGAGAGGCTTTCGTCCAGTAGTGGACGTTTTCTGGCTGATAATGATGCCTAAACTTGGCCTAAACAGATTTGGATATATGGGGCATCATTAGAATCCTAATATCCTTCCGAGTGACATAAAGCCGTCATACACGACAAAGAAGCTATAATATTTTAGTTCAAAACAATTTGTTTTTGGTCTCGCCCGACCCAAGTAACCCTGTACATACAGCCCCTAAAACACAATAACACACTTGTGTTATCCAGCCTATTTATTAACAAGAGAAAATACAAGAGGAAAAATACCATGTAAATTATGAGCAAGTTTGCCACGCGACATAAGTACGGGAAACCATTTCCCGGGTTTCCTTCTGGCATTGCGCCTATTTCTTCTTCAAGAAACGCAGTTACATTGTATTAGGCTAATCCTTGTTAACATTGACACTGTTACGATAAGGAAAATATAAACCGAGAAAAGGGGAAAATTAAAATAAATAAACAACTCTTTACGCTAGCTAAGTAGAACCGAAATTTACGTAACCTTGAGAACTAATCACTAATAAGGAAATAAGACATAAAGTAAAAAGGAAAGAAATAAAGAATCCGACGCATCCGTTTCGCAATAATTACTACTTACTTACTCCGCTGGCGCAGCGACCCGAAGTGAGTCTTGGCGTCCACGACGCGGCGTTCTTCCAGCGAGCGGTATCTAGGCCGCCCGACGGGTAGGTGGCCAATCACATTAATTACAACATAATACAACAAAATATAAATATTAAGTAGCCAATCATCCTACGTTGAAAGAAGGAGAACACGACTAAGAAACAACAAAAAATACATAACAACTTAACCATAAAAAAATACATACTTATTTATTTTATTAGTAAAGCCAATTTACATGTCAAATTAAATTTGTCAAATCGTAAATCAAGTATTTAATCAACATTTATATACATACATTGGGATAAAAAATATATTTAAAACAACTTAAGTTTTTTTTTTTTTTTTTTATAGGCATAAGCCTTTATTAACTACAACAAACTACAATGACTACTTAGCCTACTACACAACAAAAAACAAAAGGATTGTATCCAGACCGATGAAAGTCTAGAGACAATCCAAATGCTCAAACCCACTACCAGTCGGCAGCGTACCCAGCATGCTGGCGGCATTGCCACGCTGGATGGCAATGCTTATGCGTTGAGCCAAATAAACGCCAGCATTTTGATCACGCGTCGCGTTGACCAGGCGCTCGGATATGTTTTTGAATAGATATATATTATATATATATATATATTTTTATTTTACCGATTTGAGTAATTGCTTGGCCTATGCTGTAGCCACCTTGTCGGACAATGGTTGAATGGACGTTAAACTAAATAAATAAATATAAACAGACGGGATACCAGTGACATTTTGAATTGGGACGCATTAATAGTGTCTACTTGTTACTATTCAAATTAACGAACTCAAATTGTATGGGACAAGGCAAGAGCTTACAGCGGCACTATAAGCCGTAACCGTGGCCATAACTCATAACAAAATCAGGATTTTGATATGAGTATTATAAACTAGTAGTATAGTATTATTTAATCTGTGGTAAAGTCTCAAAGAAATGAGAGAAAATATAGCGATAGGTACCTTAGAGTTTTAGGGAACACAGTTCTAAGTACTTGGCCAGGCGTCATCGCTTGTCGTTCATCTCATTACACCCCCTTTATTTATCTACTATTGGACGAACTAAATAAACAAAAAAAAAATGTATTATCTCAATATCAATTGGGAATGGGAAGATCATGTCACCTGAATATACCTGAAATAGTAATCAAACAGGTGGGTAAAGGTTTAGACGGAGTGGATGCCATAGTGCTGTTGACCACGAGTTCACCGTCCAACTTTATAGCCCGAGCAACTCGAGTAGTTTTTCAACATTGGTTCTGACCCATGATAATATAGGACAACTAGCTGTACCTGCGGCTTCGCTCGCGTGGACCAAATAGTTTTATGTGCATGATCTTATTTTACTTTATATAACAAAGTAACGTTTAAGAGGGTTTAAATTCGGCTGATCATTTGTAACGATAACTTCGTGCATAATAATATGTTATATCTCCCACCATCTTACACTGGGACCTCTCTAGAGATAGATACTTTCAATATGAGGGAATGCAGTATTATGTTGTATTTTCTAAATAATCAGTATTCTAGGTCAGGTAGATATTCGTTTCGTGTTGGTTCCGTGGCGACAAATGGCCCACGCACGCAACCAAGAGATATCATGATTTACAATTCAGCAATGTGACCACAGAACCTAAGCCTAGTAGCTTAATTCGGGACCGCTGAACTTCAAATACTGAGGTCGCGAGTTCATTTCCCGGGCCTGTGCTAAATGATCTGTTTGACGTTAATGTTAAAGTATATTGTGTGAATCCACTAACCCGCAACTGGGCCAACGTAGTGGCTTATTAGCCTTTCCAGTAAGTGAGACTTAAGTCCAGCAATGGATACCAGACCACTATAAGATTTTAGTTCAGCAAAAAAAAATACGACTTTCTCCAATTAAATATTTAACAGCAATTCGATAAACACTTGCGCATCCGGACTCTGCTTTCTTTGGGTCCTCATAACCCTGAGATTGCATCTAATTTGGTAATAACGGGCAACGTGTTTGACTTTTACGCAGGCATTTATTTGATCACTTCTTCTGCCTTGTGATGCAATAGGTAATATGATCATCATCATCATAGCCCGTAGACATCCACTGGTGAACGAAGGCCTCCCCTTTAGACCGCCACTCTGTACGACAACCTGCCATTTGCATCCACCGGTTGCCCGTGACTGCGATCATTATCATCATCTGCCCGGAGACGTCTACTGCTAAACGAAGGCCTCCCTTAGACCATTAAACTGTAGGACACCCTGCCATTTGCATCCACCGGTTACCCGCGACTATTAAAATGTCGTCGGTCCACCTTGGAGGAGGTCTACCTACTGTGCTGTGCGGTGTTGAGTAGCTTAGGACACCACAGAACATTTTTAGGAAATCGTATGTCAATCCATTTGTCTTCCTTACTCCAAACTCTCAAGATAAGCAAAACCAGTATAAGCTGATCCTCAGACCTTAGGGCTCGGTATGTTCGGGGGTTCAAGTTATAGTAGTACTCTATATTTTTTCATAAATTGCGTCATAATTTATATATTCCTGAGCCGATTTTGATTAAACATAGCCTATGTGAAGCGCCGGACTTCATAGATTATATTTCAAGAAACTGAATTAAAAAAAAATGTCCGTGATAAATTTTGTTTATCCCGGACAGACAGACAGACAGACAAACATTTTAAAAACTGTATTTTTAGGTTCTGTTGCTCTCATACACTCCTAAAAAACTTGATTTTTAAATATATCTTCAATGTACAGTAATCGCCTCGTTACAGTTTTATTATATGTATAGATTGGGAAATTTTTATATAAATATTCGGGATTGTGTGTAATCTCGAATATTTGATTCCGATTATATGTAATTAATTTAGGTTGGACTTCGACGGAAAAATGTGTTAAATACCAGGCAAGTTTCTTAAGTAAAATTGGAGGAGACCTTTGCTTATAGCCTTATAGTGATAGTGAACAAAAACAGATCACCAAAAAATTTACCCTAGTTCAAATTTCATATCTTAGTAAAGAACAGCCTCTACTGGATCTCTAGAAATAAAACTCGCGCCCTCTCGTCCATTATACCAATCGAAGCAGACTAACTCAAGCCAGTTGTGCCAACATTAAAACGCGGCGGGTAATTGTTCTCCAACACTCGCCTCCAATTCGATACAAACTTTTAAGTTATTCTGCCATCTGCAGCTTATAAAAAGCAGTAAGACAACTTAATAAAGACGCTTTTGTAAGCTTAACTCATAAATAACAATGCAAACAAATCTTGGTTAGTTAATTTTAAGGCGGATGGTTCAATAAAACGTTGTCGCAATACGGCGCTCAAAATCATTTTACCAAAAATATTTTATTGTTACGTCGAATGTAGTTCAATTTTTCAATTTCAATTTTATACAGCTTGAAAATAAAACTTACATAGTAAGTTATATTAACTGTAGTTATAACTGTGAACTGTGTTATTGTATTATATGATGTAAATCGCTTATATTTTTGGTTGTCTAGCGGACATAATTATTAGCTATATTCATATATCTTTTTATCAATGTGATGATGGTACTGACCGATGCAAACGCAGTGCAGGCAAATATAAGTACAAAAGAAAACGAATATGGCTAGTACCTAATTATGTTCATTTTACTAAAAATGTTGGTAATGGACAGTCAATGTACTGATACTGTGTGTCGGTTTGAAGGGCAATGTTACCAGATAAATTACTGGGCATAAAGAGATTTTACATCTAATATCTCAAGGTGGCGAGCGCAATTCAGTGCAGGATTGATTTTACCACGAGTCTCTGAACGTTATTCAGAGAACTTGATTGTGTCTCACTCACCTAACTCGTCTATTAAGTTATTTCAGGCGCACTGTAATTTTTTTTATGAACTTGTAGTATCCGTGGAACGGGTAGTCCGTCTTTTGTTTTTATCCACCAAGTTACAAAAATAATAATAACTGGACTTTATTTCAGTAAATCGTTTTTTTTTTCGAATTTCTTAAAGTAGGTACTTACTACCTACTTATAAATAATGTTGTGATACTGTTTGTACAGACTCTACCGCGAACCGTAAGTCCATTTCGCTAAATTCGCCAATCTATACAAAATGTAGATTTTTGTTTTGTTCCAGTGCTGAAAATTGTTTTCCACCAAGTTCAAGGAATTGGATTGTTATTCCGGAACGAGGTTACGTAAAATAAAGTGAAAATAGCATTCTCTTTAAAAGCGCTGGACATTTTATGGCAGACATGAAATTTACGGGTGTTCCAAGGTCTTTATAAACGCCTCCACCAGTAACAAATTAAGTGTACACGTAGGTACTTGTCCAAATGCTTTGTAATACCTCGGGAAACTAATTCTTATAATCATCATCCAGAAGACGTCCACTGCTGGACGAAGGCCTTCTGCATAAGCTATAATCCTTTCGCTTAGGTGGCTTGAGGATCTCAGGATGCTCACCACCGTCAACCGAGAGGACACTGCTGTCCACTAGTATGGCTTTCGCTTTTCTGTACTGCTGCCTGTCCTCTGGTGGTTCTTATTCTTAAAATAATACCTAAGTAGTTCAAAATTAAGAGAAATTTTATATAATGGGGTAGTCTGACCACATAAAACTAATTCAGAAGGTTTTCTCCCACAGAAAACGTAGTACCCAATTATACAGGGATAGTTCTAATTTCTATTAGATGTACAGAATATGCCCTTAAAAGGATGCTAACTGATTAGAACTAACCCTGTATATACCGGGTGTTAGTTTGAACACCGTTATCCTTCTAGGATATCATTGTACTCATCATTATGAACAACTTTTACTGTGGGGCTAACCGTGAAATCCCGAAAAAAATGGTTCTTGGTTCGTGGTTCTTATTCTTAAAATAATACCTAAGTAGTAAAATTATAAGAAATTTTATATAATGGGGTAGTCTGACCACATACAACTAATTCAGAAGGTTTTCTCCCACAGAAAACGTAGTACCCAATTATACAGGGATAGTTCTAATTTCTATTAGATGTACAGAATATGCCCTTAAAAGGATGCTAACTGATTAGAACTAACCCTGTATATACCGGGTGTTAATTTGAACACCGTTATCCTTCTAGGATATCATTGTACTCATCATTATGAACAACTTTTACTGTGGGGCTAACCGTGAAATCCCGAAAAAAAAACAGCTGTTCCACACAAAAAGGTTCATCGATCTTGGACAAAATGTTCTGTATTGTTATGTAACGTATAAATATAATATACAGTATATTGTATAATACTATAATTATGTAGTATAATGCACCTGGGCAAAGCAGGCGCAATTCGCTAGTAAAGGAAGCCTTAGGATAATATAACTGTAAAACTAGTAAAGCATGTCGCGTACATAAAATTAAGAGAGCGGTATAGCTGCGGGCAGCGAGCCTAATACGACAATACTGGTAATAAGGTTGGTGTCAAACGTAGCGTAGAATTGTGACTGTTTATCTCATTACGAATTTATTTTAGCTTCAGCTTTATTTAACCTTACTGCGTCTAACATTGTTAAGACACTATAAAAACAAGATGTAGGTACTCTTCTATTATATTCTTATTTTTATATTCTTCTGTTTGAATCCGTACCTATGTATTTTATTTTATTATACGACTAGAGGTCGCCCGCGACTTCGTCCGTGTACGGAAGAAATTCGGCCCGCTCCCAAAATTCACTACTTTAAATCATCCCGACTCTACCGACTCTACCGACTCTACCGACTCTATCGACTCTACCGGCTCTATCGACTCTACCGACTCTATCGACTCTACCGACTCTACCGACTCTACCGACTATACCGACTCTATTGACTCTACCAACTCTACCAACTCCCCCAACTCCCCCCCCAAAAATCCATACATTAAAAAAACATACAACATTCCACCCCCCCTTTCCCCACTTAGGCGTCCAATTTCAAAAAATCCTTTCCTACGCATCGAGACGGATACACCCTCCAAATTTCAAGTCTGTACGACCAGTGGTTTGGGCTGTGCGTTGTCTGTCGGTCAGTCAGGACAGAGCCTTTTATATAATATATATTGATATATTGTATGTATAGATAGAAGATAGATGGTTATACTTTTCTTTACAAATAATAATGGTTTTTTTTAGTCTAAGATACAACTGATGCCAAATTATATTTGTTTTGACGAGTACCTAATACACAAATTCGACACAAAATAGGAACATGGTTGCAACATAGAATAGGTACCTAAAACATTGCTAAAGTGTAAAACGTGACTTTTCTGTGCAGTAGAATGAATCAATACTATGTGGCATGGAAATAGAGTACAAATTAGCTTGGACTTAATATGACATATTGTTATTATAGATATGTTAAATAAATAGATATTGGGGGACATTTTACACACAGCGCCATCTAGCCCCATACTAAGCAAAGCTTGTATTATGGAAAATAGATAGCTGATAGAATACTGAAATACATTTTTTTTTTGTTGTCGTTCAACTTTGTTTAACGCGCTTTCTAAGGGAGTGAGTCATCAGTACAATACAGAGTACTATTATGTTATCTGTAGTTGGACTTCTACCAAGGTTTACACCACATTGTAACCAAAAGATAATTTTGTACTGTAGGTACTAGTCCTGTAACAAAGAATTGAGTTCAAACCCAAAACAGAAGCGCTCTTTATTAAGTTAGCCTCATCCCAGAGGTATCCTATACTGCTCCAAATTACGTTTGTGAAAAATATTCCCGCCGCAAACGGGAAAGTGAAACAATTCGGTGAATCGGTGAAATTAGATAATTTCATCAGCTTGTCTGAAGCAGAAACGTTATAGCTACGAAGTTATACGTTAAAGCTAATATAACTATGAAGTTCTAAGAACCAACATATAAGTGCACCTGGGATCTTAATAAAACTGCTTTCTGTATAATAATTGAGTAAAAGTTTTCGTAATATATTACGTTTTGTTGTTTGGAAAGTTTTCGTAATATATTACGTTTTGTTGTTTAGTGATTGAATTGATAAATGAGTGATAAACTAGGTGAGCGCGGGGAGCTGAAGGACGAAGCGGGAGAGGTGTCTTAGTCCAGCGAGGTGCATATATATTTTATACGGGTTGAAGTTATACGCTAATATCATTAGCCCGGAGACGTTACTCTGTACGACAACGTGCCATATGCATAATTACTGCATTCACCGGTTGCCTGCGACTCTTAAAATGTCGTCAGTCCACCTAGTGGGAGACCTTCCGGAGAGGTACGTGGTCGGTACTCATGAACCTTTCTTCTCATCGGTTATCAGTTCTTCGAGCAATGTGGCCTGCCCGTTGACACTTCAACTTGCACTCTGCGAGATATGTCAGTGACTTAGATTCTTTGGCGAATATCCTCGTTCCGGAATTTATAGCGCAAAGTAACTCCGAGCATAGCTCTCACCTTTATGTGGTACAACAAGTAAATAACAAACCGAGTCTGAACGACGTAGCTCGCTTTTATTTCTATACAAAGTTTAGGGGTCAATTTCACCCCCCTAGAGGTCGAATTTAGAAAAATCCGTTCTTATTGTACACCTAGACCATTTCAGGAATATTGGGTCCAAATTCCACATCTCTACAATAAGCGGTGTAGCGTTGTAGCGGTGGGCGATGATTGCTAAGAAAAAGGGACTTGCTTTTATATTTTATATTAAGATTTAAGAGTGGGTCGTTAGTTAAAGTCATAGTTATATGCCCTACTGTATCACCTGCCCATACCCTGTAGGTACACGTAATTTGGCATTAAAAAATATAATAACACCATTAACAACACTTAACACGCAAAAATCACAAGTTTTGGGAATTAATACAATGCAGTGACATGAATTTTCCCGCGTTTCCATCAAGTCTCCTTTTAGTATTTGAATGGAACCCATTCGAAACTCTGAGTCATTGTCAATAAACGAAAAATCTGTTCTTGAATGAAACTGAATCGATTAATCGGATCCGCCTCATTCGATGAACATTAGTACGGGATTCGATTAATATTCCGGAATCGCGTGTAACATATTAAACTTTCATCGGACGTCGAGTCATGCGGGCGGCGGATAATCGATCTACGGATCTTAGGGTTGCCACAAAGTAGACGAATTTTTGTTGAGAGTGCTTCTATTTCTATGGTACAAGGTATTAGTAAAATTACCTAATAAGAAAGAACGTTACGTTGTGTTATTTTGTATTTTTTTTCTTACTGTTTAAGCTTTTAAAACATAGAAAAATACCAAATGTAGAAGAAATCTTCATATAAAACATTTAATCATTTATTTAATTTATTCAGTAGGCCATAAAAGGCCAATACAATGTTTCTGCTATTATTTTTAACAATATTCTGAATGTCAAAAAACTGTTTTGGTGTATCTGAGACGCCTAGTGCATATTTTTGTCATTTTACTTGCACAGACTAGTAAAGTTGATATTCTAAAGGTTTGTTATCGGATATATTTCAGAGATTGTGTTTCAGATCTGCATGACGGCTATAAACACAAAAAAGAGACAACATTTCATCGTCGATTTTCCAAAACATTGACTGAAAAGTTTAATATTTTGTACTAATGAAGTGTTTCCACACTTTGGATTTTGCTATGTTTATCATCTGCCCGAGTGGGTGTTTCCCCCGATAGATAAAATAATCTCGGTCTCTTCAAATCACCAATGAATGGTTATCTTCTAGCGTCTGTGCTCCACCGTTGACTGCGTCTAGTGATGGCAATTGTCCAAAACAAAATGTTTAAACCTGAAATATTCACAAGCATTATTTTTCCTTAAAGAAACCTTTTTGACAGTGACACCCCGCTCCCCAAATCACGCAGCACCCCTACCTATAATTTTACCCATTAGTTGGTAATCACACCATTTCCGCGCTAATCGTTTTCCGATAGTGCATTCGCGTTAATTTGTTTATTCCGAATGTCAAGTGCTATATCGGTTAACTAATGTTTTGATTGCGCGCTATCATGTTATTGAATATTCTGTAAATGATGCGTTAGTTAGCCGATAAAAAATTAGTAGGCAAGAGAATCGAATTTATATTATAAAAACATGCATTTATTTTGTAGTGGCAGAATTATTTTATGTTTTATTAATACGCTATCAGATTTAATTAAACGTGAGTATTCCCGTAGGTATAATAAGTAAATAAAACCAAAATATGTATAAACCACGTCAGTTTCCATAACAAGAAACTTTAAAAAAAAAACAACCATACAGTCGAACATAGAAAATCCTCTTTTTTCGAAGTCGGGTAATAAAAATAGTAGGGCTCTATTACAGAGTCCTCCTGGAGAAGTATCACACCTTTGCCAGTTATTCAACCACCAAGCAGTAATCGTGCAATCATTGCTGTGTTTCGGTTGGATGGGTAGTGTTACCAGAGAAATTACTGGGTATGAAGGGCATCCTAATATCTCAGGCACAGGATTTCGCGAGTTTTTAAATCTGGCACTGCTACTGGTTATGGGCAGGCGTGATGAGACCACCAGGTTTACCTACGATTAATTCACAGTAATTATTAATTACTGTGGCAAGTTTACTTTCTTTGTATGGAATTTAAAAATGTGCTGTGAATTTACTTTGCGGCGAATTAGAGCGGCCGCACATTATAAGAAAAACCCGATTGAAAAACTGGACGGTCGCGCTTGAAGGCGTTCCGTGCATACATTTTGTACTAGGTCCCGCACACCGTAAGAAATTTCCGTCGCGTTCGCACCTGTTAATTGAGCGCAGTGTATTATGGTCGGTCCCGCGCGGCGCGCGCGAGAAAGTTGCGTCTCATACTTTGCGGCCGGCCTTAACAATGACCCAGGCGAACGTCTCGCTCGTCCCGTCACTCACTCGATTGCATAAAATGATTTCTATTACAACGTTACAGAAAGCCAATATTGATGGACGAACACTTTTCGCCTCGGATTCCTTTTCATCATAAGTAATATCGCTCATAATACAGGATGATTTTCATAATTTTCGGACATAATGAACGAAATCTCTTTCATAATCATAAATAAAATAAAATTTCAATAATCCATTGTCAGGGTTAATTTATTATTCATTTTTATTCTTCGAGTATTACTTACTTACTCATTATTGTTTGAAACCGATTAATCTTCTTTTGAGCAGATTTCTTTATTTATGAAAGAATTGGCTGAGAAATAAATGGAAAACGTATGCTTAATTTTTATCGAATTATGGTAATTCCAATATGTTTATTGTCAACCGACTTCAAAAAAGGAGGTTCTCAATTCGACTGTTTTTTTTGTAGTTATGTATATTACCTGATTACTCCGCTAATTAAGAACTGACTTTGTTGTTTTTTTTGTAGGTCAGAAGTGGTCCCTTATAAATTTTATCGAAATCGGTTCAGTAGTTTGGTTTTTAAATCAAAATTACTAGAAAATATCAAGATTTTAATATCATGTTTTTTTTATTTTTAAAAAGCTTATTTTGAATTATGAATGGAAGGCTTTCATTTGACAGAAGATGCAGTCTACGATGTAACTTTCCCTAGAAGAAACCACTTCTCTCGTGACTCGCGAGTTGAAGACGCAGATTGTAACAAACGAGACAGCCTTATAGCTCAGTTGGTAGCATGTCTGCCTTCAGAGATGTAGGGCGTGGGTTCGATCCCCACCCAGGGCAAACATTTATGTGACGAACATAGATGTTTGCTCTGTGTCTGGGTGTAGTATGTATTATAATTATGTATTTACGAAAAAAAAATGTATATAAGTATTCTATCAGCTATCTGGTTTCCATAATACAAGCTTTGCTTAGTATGGGGCTAGATGGCGCTGTGTGTAAAATGTCCCCCAATATATAAACGGGAAACACCCATTGAAGCAACGCATTCCACTGTTTAGCAGTTGAATAATGAAAGTATAGAAACAAACCGTTTCGATGTGCTTACTTTAGCAAGGTCTGTTAAGACGCTGCCCAAAGACAAAATCCGCAAAAAGTCCTGTTTTTTGTCGCACAGTTAGGCAATATCCGTTACTGATACACCCTTGGAAAAAATACAGTGCATAGAAGAGTTCACAAAAAAGACTTGATGTCAGTCAGCGACGATGATAAGATGAATGGAAGGGAAATAAGCGCACGGATTTTGAAGACTATTATGTTGAGCGCCGGCTCTCCACTCGCTTCAGTCATACTCTGCCTTTGCGACATGCGAGCCGTACGATATGACAATACACACTTCTAATACATGTACTGTTCTCTTAGCAGTAATTAGATTCGCTATCTATTTTTCGGCAAATGTAATATGCATACTTTTAGCTAGGTATGCTTGATTGTGTTGTCTTGTTATTTTTTATCGATTTCATTCCATTTCATTATCTCCGTCGCTGATGTAAGTAATAATATTATACTTAATCTATCAGGCATATTGAAAAAAATATCGCAAATAAAACATCAGATAAAAAATATTCCGTGTCGCATTTCTCAATATTTTGAGCGACAACTACTATCCTTTTTGTAATTAGATAAAAGAAAATTTACTTCAGTAAAGACATATCTATACCTACCGGTTATAGGTACGATATACCTTACAACCCACGCGGGCGAAGCCGCGGGCAGCAGCTAGTTTTGACATGAAATTCAACTAATATCAAACGAGTCGCAATATTGAACTCTTTTTCGTTGCAATTAAAAATACCAATAAGCTTGCTGTTGCAGCGCTTTAACTGTTTTTTGAGCACACCGTTAGCGCCAGCAGGCCTGGCGTAATGTAATGTGTTTGTAGCTAAGATTTATATTATATTTTGAAATATTTACATGACATAATCTTAGTATGAGTGTTGAGAGCTCAGTCACTGAGTTCTAGGGTTGTCTAGCACAAAATATCGGGCATACCGTCACGGATCTCGGGTTAATATCCGACGTGACTCGAATGCAAGCCCTACGTAGTATAAGCTGTACTAGGCACCCACTGCTCATAACTAGGATACGTCATACGACGTGCATGAGCGTAATATCATTTTAATTTAAGTATTTGTTTTTCTTTTATAAGTAAGGAGGAGACAGTCAATCTGCAGTTTTGGCGGGAACATAAAAAATACTTGTCGCAATGTATTATTTCCAATGTATTATTTATTTTTTTCTTTTTGTTTTGTTATACGAAATTCATCATCGTCATCAGCACGGAGACGCCCACTGCTGAATAAAGGCCTCCCCTTTAGACCGCCACACTGTACGACAATCTGCCATTTGTATCCACCGGTTGCCCGCAACTTTCAGAATATCGTCGGTACACTTAGCGGGAGGTCTAACAAACGCTGCGCCTTCCGGTTCGTTGTCGCCACTAAGGGGCCACTAACTTTGGGTTCAAAAACTTGGGTTTTCCTAATACCTACTAATTTGTAGAAGTAGTTGCATATTACTAATTAACTATTTCTGTACACACAAGTGTTGGTAAGTGATACGTCACGTTGTTTTTAAAGCTTCTTAATTTTAAGCTTCCAGTAAATTAGCAACTGCTTTACTGAGGCATGATTTGGATTGCAAAATCTAGGCCCAGCCATTTTTTGTACCTGTTTAAAGCTGAATATACTAAAGACACAAAAACTTAGTGACTAGGCCGTTAAAAGTGCAGCTCGAGAGCTGTTCAGTTGTGTTAGTCGCCATAAGTGACCCGCAACGCCAATTTTGTTAGTATACATTAATAATCTGTTTGTTGTACAGTTTTAGTTAAAATACGATGGGACTGCCATGTATTTTAACAACGGTTCCAAAATAAATTAGAACAAAAAATAAAAGCCGTTAAAAGATACCAAAGATATGGTCTTTGTTATATTATCACGGTTTTAATTTTTAAGGTTAAAAAAAACCAACTTTAATGTCGACTACCTGGATGACATCTTCATATTTCCTGTTATTTTGATTTAAAAACCAAACTTCTCACCCTATTTCGGTAAAATTTATATGGCACCACCAGTATCACCTACCAAACAAAAAAAAAACATCAAAATCAATTCATAATTTGCGGAGTAATCGCGTAACATAGGTAGGTACATACAAAAACAAAAAGATACAGTTGAATTGAGAACCTCCTTTTCAGAGTCGGTTGAAAATACATACAAGCTGTTGTTTTGCATTCCCGCTCATTTATAGAGGATTTATACCTACTCATCGTTATGAACAACTTTTAATATGGGGTCAACCCTGAAATCACCAAAAAAATGTTCCATACATTTTATCCAAAATAAAAGATTTTTTTGTATGGCACAGATGTTTTTGATCGAGATTTCAGGGTTGACCCCATAGTAAAAGTTCCTAATAACGATGATTATAATATTATCCATATCCACCTTTGTAAAATTGGCGGGAATGCATAACAACAGGTTGTATAGTTCTTTTTTTTAATACAGTCAAGTGACGAGATGAGCAAGTTCGCCTGGTGGTAAGCGTCACGGCATAAAGTCAAAGTCAAATCGTTTATTGCACATTATGGTTTATGTAAAACAATAATAAAAACTAATAACATAACATAACATAATTGTGAACTTGCGAACACAATCCTGCGCCGCACTGCACTGCGCTCGTCACTCTGAGATATTAGATATTAAATCTCTTCATACCCAGTAATTTATCTAATGATACGCGTTAATAATATTATTGATTTCGTTTGTCGACTTGACTCTCAATGAATTACACTTTTCGAAACACTGTTCACTTTAGCACGTAGTGGACATAAACATGTGCCACAGAGTACTAGTGTGTAAGTAATGTTCAGAATATAAAACCACCGAATTGCTACCATTATCTAGATGATTTCTTCACAACACGTACCAAAGAAGTGAGTTCTTCACGACATAAAGTTATGCTATGTTATGCTAGCTTAGTATACAGGATGTTTGGATTGATGACGGATTTACTTATATTCGAGTATAATTATTATTATTTAATGTTTACGCAGAAACCACAAAAATATTAAAGAAATAATATAAAATAAAAACAACTTCAATGAAAAATACGCAAATTCATATAATAGGACTAGCTTTTGCCCGCGGCTTTGCCCGCTTAGTAATGTTGAATACTGGAATTCGGTTAAATCGGGGACCAACTCAATTGAATCACTAAAATACGTATATTATTGCATTTTTTCCAAGCCGCTTCCAAGTCTTTAAGTTTGCTTGAGGATGACCAAATTTAATATTAAAAATTAATTTAGCACCTTAGGCTGTACAGTATCTATAATAATTATGTCCGTCAAACAGTCGTCTGCGTGGACCTACAAAAAAATAGCCTATGTCCGTTTCCGAACCTTATGCTATAACTACCTATCCAAAAATGCAGCTCCATCTGTTCAGCCGACCAATAAATACGCCCATCCCCGTCCCCATTCCCAGCCTCATCCCTATAAGCGGCCCCTTCCCCATCCCCATCCCGATACCAAATGTCAGTTTAATATGAACACGCCCATCCCCGTCCCCATCCCCGTTCCCTCCCTCATCCCCATCCCGATTTCTACTTTCATCTTAATATGGACACGCCCATCCCCGTTCCCAGCCTCATCCACATCCACATCCCATCCCCACCTGTCCCCACCAAATCCCCACCCCAGCCCCATCCATCCCCACCCCATCCTCATCCCCACCCCATCCCCATCCCCATCCCGATACCAATTGTAATCTTAATATTAACATGCCTATCTCCGTCCCGTCTCCGTTCCCAGTATCATCGCCACCCCCACCCCCACCCCCATCCCCACATCTATCCCCATCCCTATACCAAATTTCATTTTAATATGTACAGCCGTTACAAAGTTAAGGAGAAACAAACGTACTATCACTAAAATTTAGTTTTTTTTTATACTAACGGGAGCTGATTTTGAAAAAACTGTGACACCCGTATCTACTTTTTTTATAGTAAAATATGTATACCAAGTTTTGTATCAATCGAACCAGAGAATAAAAAGTTTCATACAAACTTTAACACCCCATTTAACCCCCTTCGGGGTTGATTTTCGAAAAATCCTTTCTTAGTGGGCGTTTACACCTCTCCAAAAACATACCCTCCAAATTTCAAGTCTCTACGTTTAGCGGTTTGGGCTGTACGTTGTCTATATGTCAGTCAGTCAGTCAGTCAGTCAGTCAGGACAAAGCCTTTTATAGTTATAGATAAAAAAATAATTTAGCAGCTTAGGCTGTACAGTATCTATAATAATTATGTCCGTCAAACAGTCGTCTGCGTGGACCTCCAAAAAAATAGCCTATGTCCGTTTCCGAACCTTATGCTATAACTACCTATCCAAAAATGCAGCTCCATCTGTTCAGCCGACCAATAAATACGCCCATCCCCGTCCCCATTCCCAGCCTCATCCCTATAAGCGGCCCCTTCCCCATCCCCATCCCGATACCAAATGTCAGTTTAATAAGAACACGCCCATGCCCGTCCCCATCCCCGTTCCCTCCCTCATCCCCATCCCGATTTCTACTTTCATCTTAATATGGACACGCCCATCCCCGTTCCCAGCCTCATCCACATCCACATCCCATCCCCACCTGTCCCCACCAAATCCCCACCCCAGCCCCACCCATCCCCACCCCATCCTCATCCCCACCCCATCCCCATCCCGATACCAATTGTAATCTTAATATTAACATGCCTATCTCCGTCCCGTCTCCGTTCCCAGTATCATCGCCACCCCCACCCCCACCCCCATCCCCACATCTATCCCCATCCCTATACCAAATTTCATTTTAATATGTACAGCCGTTACAAAGTTAAGGAGAAACAAACGTACTATCACTAAAACTTAGTTTTTTTTTTTATACTAACGGGAGCTGATTTTGAAAAAACTGTGACACCCGTATCTTCTTATTTTTATAGTAGAATATGTATACCAAGTTTTGTATCAATCGAACCAGAGAATAAAAAGTTTCATACAAACTTTAACACCCCATTTAACCCCCTTCGGGGTTGATTTTCGAAAAATCCTTTCTTAGTGGGCGTTTACACCTCTCCAAAAACATACCCTCCAAATTTCAAGTCTCTACGTTTAGCGGTTTGGGCTGTACGTTGTCTATATGTCAGTCAGTCAGTAAGTCAGTCAGTCAGTCAGGACAAAGCCTTTTATAGTTATAGATTAATAGATTAATAGATTAATAATATTTTGTCCTGTTATTTTGCTTTAAAAACCAAACTACTGTATCGATTATGATGACATTTGTATAGGATCAATCTGAAAATATAATTATCCTTCAAAAAAATATTGCAAATCGGATAAATGATGGAGTTCTGAGGTAACAAACGTAAAAACAATACAACTGAATTGAGAACATCCTCCTTTTTGAAGCCAGTTAAAAACAAATGTGTTTATTTTTATACGTTACCTTAGAGTAGTTAATTCATATGTAAAATAATATGTACATCTGTTTGAACGCTCACTCGTAAACGGCCAACATATTGCAAAGTGGGTCAAGTCATAGATAGATATATAATTATATAGATAAACAGATAGATTGATAGATATATAAATAGATAATCTCTTTATTGTACACAGCAAAAGTCATGTAACTTTCATTATCATCATCATCATAATCAGCCAGTATATTACGTAATTGTACTCGTAATCGTTACCAACTTTTACTACGGGATCAACCTTGAAATCATCAAAATAGCAGCTGTTCCATAAATTTTATCGAAGGCAAGTAAAATTTCTATGGAACGTTATTTTTCGTGATTTCTGTAAAGTTATTCACAATAATGAGTTCATTTACTTACATTCGGCTTGGTACTGTTACGCGTAAGCCCATATAGATAACATTTCTCACATATTGAGTAAAACTGTATCTACTGAATACTTTCCCAAATCGTGTCTGCCATCTAACCAAACATCCTGTATTCATAAAATAGTCTAGATATAATAAAAATAAAACCAAATAAACTCATATTTACGTACCTGTAAATAAAAATAGTACCTCTAACGTACGTTTCTCGTTCCATTCTCGTACCTAGGTCTCTCAGATCCTTATTTATACAGCCGCAATAAGGTTCACGTAAGGGACCCCTAAAAAGAATCCCGCAACGTCGACAGAACGGTAATTACTGGTAGAATAACGCGTTAACGTATTGCGGGGGTGAGCCACCCCTCTCGGGGGTGCAATTCTGAAACGAGGTTAGCAGTAGCTGAGGTTTTATTTATCTGACAAGTACTTGTTTTACTCATCTTCCTAGATTTTTGTGAGAACTATTATAATTAAAGTTCTATTATTATTAACGGGATATTTACCGTGATTATGTTGTGAAATGAGCTCCCGATATTTCGGCGCAGTTGCATGCACCAAGTTCACGAGTAGACTATTATACTATTGGACTATTGGAGTGGCCTATTATAATTATTAACTATAGAACTATTATATAGAGCTATCATATTTCTTCGCCAAGACTATAGCAAATATTAGAAAACTATAATAAAAAATATATCCTGTAATCTAAGCGAAGAAAGATTCATTCCCATAGAAAACGTGTTAAAACAAACTAGAGATCCCCCGCGACTTCGCCCGCGTACGGAATAAATTCGGCCCGCTCCCAAAATTCACCACTTTAAATCATCCCGAACAATTTTTTTACCTAGGAGTACACATATTAAGAAATGGGAATAAATAGACGTTTAATTCATATTTTTTCAATAGCAACCCATATAAGCGATTTATGGCAAAATTATCTATGCGAAATCTCAGAATCTGCCAAAGCTACGACTCGGATATTTTGCAAGTGGTTTGTTTTTATGTCGTATGTAAAAGCCATAAGCCGAAATTGAAAAAATTCTACCCCTTAATAAAAGGTGCATATTGGCACCTTTTATTAAGGGGTAGAAAGCTGTTTTTTTTCGTGATTTCAGGGTTGGCCCTATAGTAAAAGTTGATCATAATGATGAGTACAATAATATCCTAGAAGCATAACGGTGTTCAAACTAAGACCCGGTATATTTACAGTCCATATATCTTTAGTTCAAACTTATATGAATATATTTTTGCCGTTCTAGTAATATGGCATAATAGTGTCGAATTGATAACGCTCCTTTTTTGAAGTCGGTTAAAAATGGGTTTTTGTCCCCGTGCGAAGCCGGGGCGGGTCAGCTAGTATTTTCATATAAATATCACGTTTTGTCTACGGCAATACCACCAACTTACGTTGCTGCATAAAGGAACAACATTTTCATATAATTATTACGTGTTCATCACGTGTTATCACGTGTTTTTTTCATATAATTATCACGTGTTCATCACGTGTTATCACGTGTTTTTTTCATATAATTATTACGTGTTCATCACGTGTTATCACGTGTTTTTTTCCATATAATTATTACGTGTTCATCACGTGTTATCACGTGTTTTTTTCATATAATTATTTTGTGTTCATGTGTCACGTGTTCTTATAAATATCATTGCAATTTTCTTATGTAATATGGTTCATGAAGCTAAAATACTGACTTTTAACTATATTTTGTCTTTATGGTGCGATTTTACCCCGAGACGCGTACAACTCGTCCTATTACGGGAAATAATGGCATAGAATTAAATCGCAAGATTTTTCTTGGCTTTAGTAATGTTCAGGTTTACCTGCGCTGTCGTGAATAGATTTGTTTTTGCTTTTCTTTTTTGTTTGGCAAGTACAAGTAATGTAGCATCCTATTATTAGGATTTTCATCACACTTGCTCGTAAAGTAGATCTTATTACATCGGTTTTAGGCTCATAATCCAAGATATTACGTACGCGTGCTTTTTACTTTACATTACGGCACTTGTGCTATAATACGTATAACCCGGTAAAGTCAAGTTTATACGTAACTGCAATTAGACGTATGTATACGAAGCACTCATAATATAGCCGGGTAATACTTAAAGTTTTGTTGTAATACCAACAAAGAGTTCTTATGCCGCTGAAGTAAATGTCAACCTGCGCGCGCATTGCTGGTTTTTTCCGCAAATGTTTGTTGACGTTTTCGCTGTGTGGTTGATTATAATCAAAAAAAGTTGTTTTTTTCCTAGCAAGTGTGATGAAAACAGTCGTATGGAACTCTTGTGCTATGTTAGTCATTACGCTCTCGGCTTCCTTATCGCGCTCGCCTACGGCTCGCGCGCATAACACCGCCTCTAGTGTAATGACCAACATAGCACACTTGTATCATAATGTACTATTCTGGTACCTTTAGGAGCAGATATTTGCCGAAAGTACGGAATGACTCATAAATTACTACAGGTATAAAAATAGTCTATTATTATTATGAATATATACGTATTAATAATAATATATTTATAATAGACTGCCTACTCTCTTGTACAGTCTAGGCTATAAAGCTTTGAAAATCGAAAGGAATGAGCTATTTCGTATTTTATCTTTTTTATCGGATAATAGATGTCCCGGTGAACTTCATAACACCTGTTTTTTTCCTGTTTCCTACCCAGTATTGAGTCACGCATACGAAAAGAAAATATTCGTATCGGTCTAGCCATTTTTGAGTTTTTGGGACTAACGCGGCAATTGATTTTTATACAACGAGTAACAAAAAGGTACTATGTGGGTTCTCATAATTATGAACAACTTTTACCTCGAAAGCAATCCTGACAACAGGGAAAAATCAGATGCCACTTTCAAAAAAATGCAATTGCGCACGACAAAATATGCAGCGGCTGTTTTTTTGTCACGAATTCTGCGTTGGTTTTGTATTAAAAGAGGTTCATTACATTTTAAACGGATTCTGGGGTGTGGACTTTAGATATGTGCGCTATAAGTTTCCTGCCTATCTACAATTAGACAGAGAAAATTGACAAACATTTACATAACTTGGAGGATCTAGCTCTCTTTCCATTATAATGAAAACTCTTGTCAATATTCCTAAAACGCGAAACGTAACGGTTTAATTCCACTTTGTTTGATAACATAATGTGAACTGCTACACTCCCAGTTGTCCTATC
Source organism: Erannis defoliaria (assembly GCA_905404285.2). NCBI lineage: Eukaryota > Metazoa > Arthropoda > Insecta > Lepidoptera > Geometridae > Erannis > Erannis defoliaria. Next base: position 16,434,728 of record FR990066.1, read on the forward strand.
GTAGACAACAATTTAACTTTAACAATAGCGATTAAACACACAAAGCCAAAAGCAGCTACACGTGCTAACTTCATAATTGGAATAGATAATAATATTAATTATTTATATTTTTTTAATTATTTCCATATATTTTTTTAATAATTTATATTTTAACAGTGTTCTTTTTGTTTCAGGTATGCGAAAAAAATGCAAGTTCAAATATTAAATCAGAGAAAAAAACAACTCCATTCCAACAACAAGATGTTTGCATATACTCGTACGTATGTATAGACAAACTAAGAGCATAGGATATTTTTAAGAGACAGAACGATAATTATTTGTTAAGTTATGCTCCTCGGAATTTGGTCCTAAGTAGTTATTAGCAATTAAATAGCGTTGTATTCTATATTTTTAACAAAATAGTTGTGTATCTAGTAAGTTACCCGAATATCGGTTAGTACCTATACACGGTATCGGTAGTTGGCACTTTGTTAGTTGCTACAGTCTTAAGTAATTTCAATACTAAGTTTCTACTCACAGCTTTTCCGAGAGAGCGGGTCAAGTGTTGAGAGTTAGCGATTGTGGTAATAGGATAACATTTGAACGGTATTCAAAGTAAATAAATATGATGCTTTTTCGATGAAGATATAAAAAACACTCGTTATTAGTAAATGCATAGCAAAGCAACGATTCCTATAAGCTAACTAAACTATTGCCAAAGACTCTACAGTAATGTGGTTTTCCTGACAAATCTTCGAGGTCGGTGTATTTTTAAATTGTTTTTAACAATAATATTACAAACGCAAGTGTGTTACTACTTCAATAAAACTACAAAGTTATGAATTATATCTCCATAAAACCTATTTTATTATAGGACAACAAAAAATTATCAACTTGCTAGATAAATCATATTATTTGTACGATTGAATCGTAATTGCTTGTGTCCTGTACCACAAAAACCTCCGACATTGCCCGAGGCGACCATTACATTGTCTCCTTAACACTAAAATGCACTCAGGCGTCGTCTAGTTGGCAACACTGAATAGAGACGAATAGAGATTTAGAGGATCTACTTTGTAGAGATCAACCAAGTTCAGACTTACATTAATTTATGTTAAGCAGTGGACATTCACGGCCATTTCTGTCGCATAACTGATAATCGTTGTGGTAGACGAGTTTTAGAGTGGAGACAATGAATCGGTGACATACTTAGTGACTTAATGGAATGACGACATAAAAGATGTAAAACAGTGGGCAGTCCCTGGCAGCGAAAAGAAAAAGATCGACCTAAGTGGCGTTCATTTTGAGAGGTCCAGTAGTGAACTAAGTTGTGTTGATGATGATGATGAATGGACATTATTTTTTTTATTTTTAAGACGTTGGCTGGACATCTGGTCAGTAATATACTTTTGCGTTGTGATTATTTAAAGTGATTAGCCAGTTTCACCCACGCATTCGGACCAGTCAGCATGTACGAGCTTAAACTTTAGTTCAGATTTTTATAGACATTACCCCTAGCATAGAAACTATCGAAAAATGTGATAAACGGTAGGGAACCATATCTATATATATAAAAAAGGCTCTGTCCTGACTGATTGACTGACTGACTGGTGATTTGGACGTGGTTTGGAGGGTGTATTCGTCTCGATGCGCAGGGGTGTACTAAGAAATATTTTTTGAAATTCGACCCCTAAGGGGGAGGGGGGAGGGGGAGGTGGTTTGGGGGGGTTGAGGGGGTTGGGGGAGTTGGTAGAGTTGGTAGAGTCGGTAGAGTTGGGGGAGTTGGGGGGGGGGCTAAAATAACTGCTCGGGATGATTAAAGTGGTGAATTTTGGGAGCGAGCCGAATTTCTTCCGTACGCGGACGAAGTCGCGAGCGACCTTTAGTTTTATAATGTTTGTTTTATAACATTATCTATAGTTCACCTACGTATTTTTTTATAGTTTCCTTTGCTAAGGGTTTGAAGTTTTTTTGGCAGGGGTACAAATTAGTTCAGAATTGTTTAATACAACTGATAAACGTATACATAAAAGTGTAAAGCATTTGGTGTCACTTGAGTGATATTAATATCTTCAATCATGCCAACACGGATGAGCTAGGGTCAAACACCAAGCCTGTCAAAAAAATCTTATAGTTATCTTCCACTTGAGCAACGGACATCATAAACACTGATCCCCTTTCGGCCCAGAAAAAATACCCGTACAAAATCATTTCCAGAAAGACGGATTAAAATTGAACACCGTCTTATAAAACTTTCACCCTTCAAGGTTTAAACAAATACCCGAGATCAAAACAAACTTAAAAAATATCCCGAAGCTTTTCTAATCTCAATATTTTAATCCTAAATGAAGGAGATTAATTCTCAAAGAATTAATCAGTGGTTGCAGTACTTTGGGACAGGCGTCGTTAAGGAATTTCGGTTGAGGGCTGCGTTGATTTTGAGGTTTAGATTGACAGGTAATGAAGGTAGGAGCCAAGCGTAGCGTGCAAGCAATATTGTGTTTCAGTTTGAAGGGAAATGCAACCAGAAAAAAATCTGGGCATGAAGAGATTTGATACCTAATATCTCAGGGTAACAAGCTTAGCGCAATGTAGCGCAGGATTTTGTTCGCAAGTTCACAATTCTGGCACTGCTAATAAAATGGGCAGGCGTGATGCATACCACCAGGCGAATGACTTGCTCGTCTCGTCACTATTACATTAGAAAAGGAAATATACTAAACTGACAAAAATACTTTTTACTTTGTGCTACTACTAAATATACGTTTATACGTACATTTGTCAAACCAAACAAGATTTTAATTCTTATTATTTTCGCTTCAAAATATAACTAGAAAATAATTAATTATTATGTATGTACCTCTATTAAGCTCAATTTACGGAAAAATCATACCGGGCCGCTACTTGACGATTTCTGCCTTAGGCTAATCCCAGGTAGATGAAAAACGGCCCAATCATCATGGTTAATTTCCTTTTTGAATAAAAATACTTTTAATAATATAACTCATCAGTAAATGTACCTACAATCAGCACTAGAGCGAATGAGTTGAAAAGAGCGGCTAATATGCACTAATATGTCAAGTTACTTGGTATACACATAAAAAGCGAAAGCCCTACTTAATTTTTATCTTCATACAACACCCAGACACAGAATAAACATATACGTTCGTCACATAAATGTTTATCCTGGAAGGGGATCGAACTCACGTCCTACAGCTCTCAAAGCAGACATACCTACTACTTCTCTCCGTCCTTTACTAAATACTTAAATCCCCTCCAATAACATGAAGTTGCCTGGCAGTGATTGCTTTTAGCAATAAGGCTGCCGCTTGTTACACTAGTTCTATACGCTGTTTATTTTTGTTTGTTTTTATTAGTGTCAACAATAAAGTTTTAATCTATACACCACTACTTTTTAATGACTAAAGCTTTAAGGGGTCATTGTACTCATCATTATGAACAACTTTTCCTATGGGACCAACCCTGAAATCGCGAAAAAACAATCAGCTGTTCCATACAAAAAGTTCATTGACATTGGGCAAAGTGTATGGAACAGCTGTTTTTTTTCGCTATTTCAGGGCTGGTCCCATAGGAAAAGTTGTTTGTAATGATGAGTACAATGACCCCTTAAAGTTTTAGACATTAGAAAAAAATTGTGGTGTATATCTGATTGAGCTATAACGCAGCCATTTCATTTGAACTCACACCCTTCGGCATGCGATTCTAATACATTAACCACTGTGCTACCATAGCTACATGGACTGACATATTTACAAAAGGAACTGTAAAATTAGTAGAAACACATTCCCCTTGAGTTCCTAAGGAGCGCCGGCACACATACAGCTTCCATTATGGCCCATTATGGACCATTATGGACGTCGAAGGCGTCACGTGTGCGTCTTACAAATCCAAGCTACCTGCCGATAAAAGTGGTGCGTTTGGATTGTGACAGTTACTTGAGCTAGTTGTTGGAAAGCACGCTATTTAAACTATTTTATTCTATAAAAATTTGCGAACAAGCTATTTTGAGAAAGGGATATATTGCGCCGGAGCCAAATAAAATAGCAATAGTACTTAAATATAGCTGAAACAAATGACGCGACTATAAATGTGTCGCACAATTTCTAAATTAACTCCTATAAAGAGTATTTTATAAGTGCCTAAAACCACTAAGTAGTTCGCAGCGAACTGAGACCTCGCGATCCCATTATCTTCCCTGCTCCCTTGACCAATCTGGATCAAATTCAAATTTTAAATGTATTTGCACGAACTACTTGCTTACAAAATTTCATAAAGATCGGATCAACAGTTCGCAAGTTATCGTCGAACAAATATACTTACAAACAGACTTGTCCCGTTAGACTCGTAGAGTTTAGCTTCGGTCAGTAAATAATCCAAGATGACCTTGAACTCGCAGGCAAGCTACTTCCTCGATTCAAACGAAGCACAACTCACGATTTAAACAGCGCCCAGTATTGGTCCCTGAGGACTGAGAGGCGCCTGCCGAATACAGAAGGCATCCTCGAACCCTCTGAAATTGCCCCTCTATACCCCTTCTTTACCCCTTTTTGCCCCTTCTTAACCCCTCTAGCCCCTTGAATTACCGTCACACTCGTCTGCTATTGTGCTCTGATACGGGTGAAAGAGTTACACCTTTGTACACTTTATTTCGTTTTCTCTAATAATATACCTGCGTTTCTGAAGGCACGTACTTAGCTTAGTTTTTTCTTGTAAAAATTAGAACGGGATGCAAAAGCAAATAGATCTTGTTTTCTTTCCAAAAATAATTACACAACTGGCCATATTTTTAATAAGGAAGTAATGTTTTTTCGAGTCGAAATCGAAAAGCTGTGCTCGTTTCAGGGATCGTTTTCGGAATAGTAATTCGCCAAGGCCGTTCAAGTACTACGTAAGCACCAAAGGGCTGGGGGGGGGGGCTCTGCTTAGCTTATAATATTTTTGATGACATGGGGGACGGGGGATTGTATGGTGATTACGTCAGCAATATTTATTTATTTATTTTTTCTGATATCTTATTTCTAATTTTTCTAGACTTGAAAACTGCTGCTAATGAATAATAACAATAGAATTTATAAACCTGAACTGGTTTTATAAAATAAATGTATATAGTAAATACCAATGTTAACGTAGGTACGCATCGGATGGGGGGATAAGAGGTTTGCTTCATCATCATTGCCAGAAGATGTCCACTGCTGGACGAAAGACTCCCCCTTAATATGGAGGGGATGCCCTAATCAGACGGCTTGGGGATCGCAGAATGCTGACCACCGTTTATCGAGAGAACGCTGCTGCCCGTCCTCCTCCTCCTCCTTCGTCTTCCGTCGAGCTTTGCTTATTTTTGCTTAAAACGGGGAAGGGATTCTAAATTATAAAAATGCTGCTTACATAATACTTAAATGGCATCAGAGAAATAAAGTCACTGTCATGGCTTAGCGTATTAGTAAGCAGATGTGGAAGTGGGCTGGTCATATCTTTACGTTTCTGGATTAGTTTTCTGACGAGTTACTACGCTCCTGATACGAAGCCCTGGAGAAACGGGCATAGTTCTTTCCATAGTAGTAGTAGTAGTAGTAGTAGCATAGTAGTGGTAGCTGTAATACAGGGTTACCTAGTACAGCTGCCAACGAAATTCCTAACATGTCTATGTAATTTTATTGTGTTTACTATATTATTTGAGATATATTGTATTATGGAAAAAATAAGTGTTAGTTAAGTTTTTGTTGGTAATAAATAAATTGAAAAATAAAAAAAAATGAAATTGAAATAGTTCTTTCTATAGCCCGCACAGCGACTTTGAACTTCATTGATTGATTGATTAACTCTTTATTGTTCACACCAAGAATTACACAGAAATAATGTAATAAACTTAAATATTGGAGCAAGTGGCGGCATTATTGCTAAAAGCAATCTTTTCCAGGCAACCTTTTTTTTTTGTTTTTGCCTTACTTGCACGATAAACATAGATACTTTTGTATTATTTCTAGAGTGACAATAGGTGACTGTTTACCAAAAATAGGTTTTAAGTTCGTAAAGCTTTGGTTACCTCCAATAGCGATGGCGTCATTGAGCGGATGCAACATGGTGACCGTAAGAAGACGGCCGCTATGTAAATCAGCTTAAAAAAAACGTTCGAAGACTTTTCAACACCGTAAAGTACGGCAGTCATTCAAAAAGTGGCTCCGCTACTGACTTTATGGTGTTTGAAAACGCTCTCTAGGAAACCACGCCATCTTGCTTTCACAGACAAAGTTTCAGTGACGTAACGCTATATAGCGACTGCTAAATTACCACCGCTATTAGAAGAAACATCAGGTAACCCGTCTTTTGTTTCCCATCTACTTATAGCATAAAATAAGTTTCATAAAATGCGAGTAAAACCGCAAGGTTAGTTAGTCTATAAATTCTTCTAATCTTATCTCAGCTCCGATACAAAAATATCGTAAGCATTTACATGAAATTGGTGGAAGTCCTCTAACTTTTCCGTATCAATCATAACAAAGTTTGCTTGGAAGTTGACGAAACATACGATAAAGCGTTTAGCTTGTCGCAAATGACAACATGCGTATAATCTGAGAAGACGTCAAGCAGCGGAAGGACTCAGGCATTTTTTTAATTTCGAGGCCGAGTGCATCGGCCAAGTCAAAGACAAAGCCGGTGACAATGAACATCTATAAACTCCCAAGAGCTCATTGGTATGGGTCGGAGATTCACCCTTTACCTCACTATTCGGAGTTTAGCGGTCTCCGATTATGCTACCACGGCCACAGACTACCACAGTATAAAAAAAACCCGAATAATCCCGTATTAAATAAAACAAAATTGAGTCTTACTTATGTGCTAGCACGTACTAGTAAATCAACTAGGACCGCTTACAAAATGTTCCGGAAGAGAATACAAGCCAAGTAAAATAAATATAGTAAGAAATATACATAGCGAAACGGATCGTCATTCTACGCAATGCAGGACTGCTTTTGGACGTCGGCCAGGTTCTTTTACAAGGATACTTGCATAAAGAGAGGAGGAAAATTCACTACATACCTCTATCTATGTATGTGTGTAAGATATGTGTGTTTGGACAAGCAGGAGCACAATTAAGCATGTATCTGTATTTGCGTTAAAGATTTCAATGTCGTCATCAGCCATAAGACGTCCACTTGAATATATACACCCAGAAAAAGAGGTCGTTTCAAGAAGTGGTCATTTGAAAAAGTGGTAATTTCAAGATGTAGTCATTTCAAGAAGTGGACATTTTTATTTGTGGTCCAAAACCACCGAAACAGTTGTATTAATGTCATTTCTTCGACAGTCTTAAAGTTATTAGCGCTCATTCAGCAATTACCTGCATGGGTTCCTATTGTGACATGTTAAACGATTCACTTTAGGTTCAGCCACCGACCGACGCTACGCGACCGCGAACCGTATTGCGGGGCGATACAATTTTCAGTCGTGCAGCGTTGGCCGCTTCTGAACTTGACAATTATGGTTTTTAGATGACACGGAATGGACTACGAGCCCTGGAATTTCTTTTGATCTGGGTATAGCAGCAGCTGCAATGGTCATAGATGCGCCATCTTTTAATAATAAAATAACGTCTTGTTCATCTCTATACTAAAATTTGTAACATAAAAGAAAGAAAAAAAAAATGCAACTAAATTTTGGGATATTCCCGTTTGAGCACCATTTTAGTGAGCACCAAAGAAAATAGTTTTTTAGTCGGCTTTCGGTGAATGTTACCTACTGCGACTGAGTGTACTAAGCGTTGTGTTACATAAATTCCGTCCATCGATGTTTTCGTTGCGTACAGTTTGCGACAAATGAACCGAAATTTCCGCAAGGGATGGCGTACTTTTTACTTCGTTGTGCTATATTTTTAAGTGACGCGATTGCTAGTAAGCTGTCGTACAGTGTATTTTTTACCCATATACCGACGACATTGTGAAAGTCGCAGGCAACCGTTGCATGCACGTGGGTGGTTGTTGGCAGTGTGGCGATCCAAGGGGGAGGTCTTCGCTCAGCAGAGGACGTCTTGTGGCTGATGATGATTGCATCGGTCTTTAAGAAATCCTATTGCTCAGCATAGGGCAATCCTCGAAGGATTTTTGATTTTAAGATTTTTCAACTGCCTTATAGCTCAGCTGGTAGTTGATAATTATAATGTCTTTTTTTATATCGTAACATATGACTGCCTTCTAGCTAAGTTGGTAGTATTTCTGCTTTGAGAGATGTAAGGCGTGGGTTCAATTCTCGCCCAGAACAAACTTTTATACGAACATAGATGTTTGTTCTTTGTCTGGATGTTGGATGTAGTTACCATAAATTATATTAACAAAAAATAGTATCCAAGTATTGTACCAGCTACCTGGTTTACATGGTACAAGCTTTAGTTTGAAGTTAGATGGCGCTGTAAAAAAATCCACTAGTATAATAATGTTTCTCCGCAGAGTTGCATACATTATTTTTCTTTTACTCTTTTGTTGTTTTACGTTGTTGTTTGTACGTTGGGAGTTATTTAAACCACTGATTATTTTCCACCAAGTAAATCCTTGCAGCTAAATTTAATTAAAATAACTTCTACTATCCAGAAAATACCCGAGTGCATTCACGAACTTAATATTTAATAAGCAAATTCTTCAGAAAATCGGTTTAGTGGAAAAATAAGAAAGACCGCGAAGAATACATTTTAAAGCAGAAGAGTTATTTACCAGGCAATTTTCTGTGCCGGAAGAATGAATATTTTAAAAAGTCAAGTGAAAGATGGAGCCTTTGAAATATTTGTTAAGCATTGTTGCTAGAACTTTTTTTGAAAGAAGATCACTATTCCCGAGAGTTTTTTTTATGCCCTTTGTCTGCCGTGCTGGTGTTATGGCCAGGTTTTTTCATGTTTCTAACACTTTTTTTTAGTATTTAAGAATACCCTGAGGGATCTTGATGGAATAGCGAGTGTTTTTTAATCCTCTAGGGGATCTTGGTGGAATAGCGTCTGGGGGATTGAATTGGGGATTCAAATGGAACGCGCCTTTTTACGGCCATCAATAATATTGGCCCAACATTTGGGCCACATTTAGCGGAAACAAATTATGTCATTGACGCAGATTCGTGCGTGTCAAACTTCTATTTTCGAGGTTTTTCTTAGTTTACTTGAAAAGTGTCTAAAATAATTTTTTTTCAACCGTAGAAAGTTAACACTGAGTTTATATGATTAACAGTTTATGTGATTATTGATATTATTGTATACTGGTTTATGTTAAATTATATTATTAATGTAGATAATTAAATAGTAGGTAGGCACATTGTTTTCCAGGGGATTACATGCAGTTTATATTTTTCTGTTACAATGTAAATAACTGTAATAGCAGTATTTCACTTCAAAGTCACTTCTGGCAGCAGTTTTAAATGTTTGGAAACTATCCAACGAAAAATTGATAAATAGAACCTAACTTGGACGGAGAGCTGTAGGTACAGCAATAGAATTGTTGATTTCAAAAAAGACAGATTTATGTTGGTTAATATTTTTTAGAAATCACAGATAAAATAACCGTTTGATACATCACCCAACAATTTGTCAATTTTCAACAAAGTGTCAATTTTCACTTAGCAGGCAGGCAAAAAGGTACTCTAGAAAGGAAGAAATAAAAAAAAATGCAAACACACTAGTGATCCTGACGAAAGTTTATTAATTGTAGTAATCTACGTCTTAAACACACAGTTTATTAGAATGTACCATCATCATCAGCCCGGAGACGTCCACTGCTGAACGAAGGCCTCCCCAGTAGACCGCCAGACAATAAGACAACCTACCATACCGTTCCAAATACCTAAATATACCGTACCGTTCCAAGCCTGGGCGCTTGGATCCAACCCTCAAAAAACGTTGTGGTCACTGCCATAGGCGAGGGGGGGAAGCGATTTTGGACTGAAAAATCGGACTTCGCTTAGGATCGATACATGGCATTTCTACAAAGAAACTCGCTCGCTCACTGTGTATTTGTGTCCCAACGTCTTCGTTTAAGATTAAGGATAAGACAATTAGCATATATCTACCTCATTACGGGTTGTGAGCAATTAGGGCATGTCCACCGTGCCCACAACGGTGGATCCTCACCTGGACCTAAAAAGTATTTAGTTTTAAACAAAAATATTAAAATCGGCCGTCTACTCGTTAACTATAATGTCTAGCAGACGGAAGTTTTCAAACTATTTGCTGTGGATTCCAATATTTCGTTCGGATAATATTAGATGAAAAGTTAGGTGTTGGGACACATGTTTGCGGTTTTACTAAAACAAAGTTACAGTTTATTTACTAGAAGATTTTGTTTCTATAGATTAAAATAAAAATAAAATGCTGTTAGTTGGTAAGAGCATCACTTGAGGCTGGATCGATTTCGCTATATTTTGCTTAAGATGTGCGTAATAGTCCGAATCGGGGCTTAATGGAAAGAAATATTGGAACGTTTCCCGGAAACTAAAATTCGGAAAAAACTGAAAGTCGTTTTTCTTTCGTATTTTTGTATGAACTTCAGACCTAACTCACTATTTAAATGATACGAATTATAATAGGCGTAAGGCCCTTTGTCCACAGCCGCCGTCACTGAGGCGTCAACGAGAACGAGATGACGTCGCCGAAGTAGTGGAATACCCTGACGGATGTGCTGTGGTCACGTGGCTACAATGATCTGTTGACATCTCGGTGACGGATGCTGTGGACTAACGGCGTAATTCATTTTTTTCTTAATAATAATATTAAGAAACAAATTACCCTATTGTGGTAACTTATAATTAGCCTTTAAGTTAAATATAATTGTGTTATTTAAGTGCTAGCTACTAGTTATCCTAAAAGAATAAAAAAATTAAAAATAAATATTTTTATTTACCAAAACCACAATTAAGTACAAAATTACAGTGAGATAAATAAAAAATAATAATATATTTAAATAAATGTGTAATAAATGTCCCCCCAATATATATATATATATATATATATATTAAATGTACTTAAGAATGCAATTACAAAGAAAATGATAGAGCAATGTTTGGCAAATCAGTTAATTTTATATAAAATTTTAAGTAAAAAGAAAAGAAAAAGTTTACAAATTTACACAGCTAAAAAAATTACATTACTATTTCTTTTCCGCGAAAAAACACTAGTAATAACCTATTAAAAGTTGGGCGATTTTTGCGATTCAATAACTGAGACCTACTTTTCTACATTGTAGAAACGCTGAGACGAGAGGAAGTTTGTTCCCGAAAAACTGTGAGAACGCTGCGCTGGGTAATCGAAAAGGTAGACATTGGTATTTTCTTCTCATAATTTTATTTTTATAAGGATTGATTATTCAGGAAAGGTACGTTGATCTACTTTTAGAATCAGACGAGACTTGGCGATGCAAGCCAATAAATCACGAGATATGTACAATTTTCGTCGACAACAAATTATGCGTTTTATCCTAATTCTGGCGGAACCTCAGTACGGAAACCTTTTTTTTTTTATTTATTTATCCAATAAAGTGACGATACAAACATGATGTTTGCCTGGTGGTAAGCATTACGCCTGCCCATAACAGTAGCAGTGCCAGAATTGTGAACTTGCGAACATAAGCCTGCGACACATTGCACTGAGCTCGTCACCTTGAGATATTAGATGTAAAATCTCTTCATGACGATGAATCTCATCTTGATGTAATTTCTCTGGTAGTATTGCCCTTCAAAGCGAAACACAGTAATGCTTGCATACTACTACTTTGCAGTTGAATAACTGGCAAAGATGTTGTACTTCCCCAGGCGGACTCTACAAGACCACACTAACACGTGTGGTGCTATTGTGAAATCTACCAAGCCGTCCTAGTTGCGTCCGTTTGTCGAAAGAATCATTCAAGTGCACAGTCATTGGTTAACTCTACTGGACAGGCGCGCTCGCAACTGACACTCTTTGCCGACGACTGACAGTCTGCCGAATAAACCTATTTTAAGGATCGACGGTAAGTTTTAACATCCTTCCACACCAAACTTATGTCCCTAGCAAAATATGTTTTTTTTTTTGTTTGTTACCTCCACGGACTGCGGTTCCGTACCTTTGACAATTTTTGTAATTTTTGCTAGCTAAATTTTACACATTACAATTTACAAGTTATATGCTTTGCAAAAATGAACTAAGCTAATTATTGCTAGAATTGTGTGTATACTCCGAGCTATCCAGCTCCCGCAAGCAGCACCCGTTCACGTTCAAGAATCGCGCTCCTCGACCATATTTGTGGAAAAAGAGTGACCTGACACACGACGCCGCCGCAAGAAACAGCTTTTTAGTGAGCGTGAGTGCTCTGGGTATAATACCTATAACAGTCCAATAACTTACTCTATTCAGTCAGTTTTTTTTTCTATCATAGCAATCACTAGTAGAGCCCGTCTTTGCTTTGAATCTATTAGTGGTCTCTTTAGGAAAATGATGATATTAAAATTTATTTTTCAACATCACGAGAGCATCTTGTTCATCTCACCTTTGAACCCGTGACTTGAGTATTTCAAATGGTCTTCCGATTAGGCTACCTACGAGTTATATGTTTATAATAACACGCTTTTTTTTTTAATTGAACCGACTTCGTCTTCTAATACCTGCATGACATCTTCATATTTTCTAGTAATTTTGATTTAAAAACCAAACCACTGAACCGATTTCGATAAAATGTATTTGGGACCACCTCTGATGTATTACCTACTAAACAAAAAAAATATCATCAAAATCCGTTCATGGTTGACGGAGTAATCGCGTAAAAAAATTCTGTCGAATTGAGAACCTCCTTTTTTGAAGTCGGTTGAAAACGGCATCGTTTCATGGTTGATGTTTCTAAAACACGAACGAAAGGGTTTTGATTCCACTTTCATTGTGCGAACCGCTAAGCAGTGGATCGCGCTTCCAGGGTGCGTCTCCCGATCGATACAATGTGGCTGTCTTCAAATAGTGAGGGAATCTGTTTCTTCTAGACAAACGTGTCGTCGCGGCAGATAACCGTAAAACAATAAAAATCAAAAATAAATAGGAAACTTACAGAACAGAAATGTTATGTTTCCTTCCAGTCTCACCACAAACTTTCGAATAATCAACGCTACACAATAAAGGAATCTGTTTCGAAAGTCTTTATGCGAAGTCGACGCCTCCGACACATAATAAAATTCGGGAAAATCGGGAAAACATTCAATTTATTTCCCAATTCAACGAGTCAGACAGACAGACAGACTTTGTCGTGGAATTATTTGATGTCTCAAGTTTGTAGGGACAATCTGGATTTTGTAGGATTTGGTCGTATTTATACACTACTGCCCAAAACAAGGAGTGTAATTTTATCAGGGTTCATGGTTATGTACCTGTGTATGTGAGTTTCTTTAATCCACCATAACTGCTAAGTTCCTGAACAATATAAAATTCAAATATTTAGCTAGAATCCTTACATCACCCCGAGTAGGGACTTATTATCGTCATTGCCCCGAGCGACAATGGCCAAAAAATTTAAGAAAAAAAAACATTTTGGCGGCTGTTTATTTTCTTTATTATTGGCATCGCGCATTCTGCCAGTGTCAAGTTTAATACATTTTCAAGTTTATAAAGTATCAGGTCAAATATTACATGTCATACAGTCAGAGTTAGTCAAGTCATACGAAATTAGTCACAGTCGAGTCTAAGTCATGCCCTAGTAAAGTTGTGGCAAAGTAGAGTTGTGGAGTTGTGGTTGTGGCGTGTTGGTTGTTACTATAGGCTTTTACGGAGTTTTGAAAACAACACAAATAGACACGTTTCGCCACATTATACCACTTGCCCACACTCCTGCATGTAAATGTTTAATTCATTGAGTATTGTTAATGAATAAAACACCACCATTTTTTATAATTAATTCGCGATAAAACACAAGCTAAAGAAAATAATAGAATGCAGCGACATGGTTTTTCCGTGTTCCCGCCAAAACTCCTGGCGGCTGTTTTGGCACCATTTTCAAATGAGATTTTTTATTTTCCTTTTTATTTTGTATTTTGGTAAGTCGTGTTTTTAAAAGGCAAGCTTGCCCAATTTTTTTTAAGTACTTATTTTAAATTAAACTAAGTAAAATGATGTATGTTATCAACAACAAGGACCAAAGAACCAAATTGACCATGTCGCAAGGTTTGCAAGTTGTAGTGGCAATGGGCAGGCCACATCGCTCGAAGAACTGACAACCGATGGGGAAGAAAGCTTCTTGAGTGGCCACCGCGAACCGGAAGACGCAGCGTAGGAAGGCCTTCCACTAGGTGGACCGACGACATTGTAAAAGTCGCGAGCAACCGGTGGATGCAAATGGCAGGTTGTTGTACAGTGTGGCGGTCTAAGGAGGAGGCCTTCGTTCAGCAGTGGACGTCTCCGGGCTGATGATGATGATGATGATGATGATTTCGTTATCTGGACACGATAGAATTTTCAACCATGTCCAGATAGTAAATCCTAACATACAAGTTTTCGCCAACTGTGTTTTGAATTTGAATTCGTATATAAGTGTGATGTCACAATTTTAGAAGTTTGTTATCTAAAATAATTATCTGTCCAATCTTAAAAGCGAAATAATGCTGAGAACGAAAAACAATTTCCAGCTAAAATTTATTTGTGACATGTTTTCAAATAAGTCTGTTAATATTCATTTTCACTTTGGCAGTACACTAATTACCTAAATAGCAATTACAACGTCAAACAAAATCGATATTAAATTATTAATAATATCAATTAAAAAGTTAATTATCGCCGTTATTGGTGATTTATTTGACGTTCTGATTAAACAAGTTGTTTTGTTGACGAAATAATTAAAGTGTAGATATTTAAAATACTAGCTATATCCGGTGACGTTTGATTTGGTTACATATATCTGGTAGGTTATATAACTCATTTTGTATGAGGACATATTTTTTTGTAAGGCGTTTTTCGGCTAGGAGCGCCTTAAAGCTGAAACAAATTATCGGAAGCGTCCCTCAGCCGCGACTTACGGACGTTATCCAGCCAATACATTTACACAAGTATGTACAATTAATGGTCTTAAGTTGCGGACGTATGCTTAAATCGACCTTGAACGATCGGACGTCTGCAGGTGATCTGGCGAGCCAGATATTTTTCTCAGGCAAAGCGTCCGCCGACAGTCTGCAACGGGACGCGTCTTTGGCACACAATATTTGTCGACCGCGCAGGAGTTTGGACGTATGCTATTGTGTTTTGCTCTCTGAATTCTCTCTATCTGAATTCAGGTTTTGCTGTTGTATTTAGTTATGAACATTATACCCTTGCGAAATTTTTGAACGAACAAAATAATTGAATGTGTTCGTACTTATACTATTTTCATTCTATAATATTAAAAAGCCACAATACAAAAATGCCTCTTTAAAGCAAGTAGTAAATATGGGAGAAAATAGAATCAGAATTACAAAGCAGCTGCCGAAAAATCATATAAATCGTCGTCAGTACCGCTACTCGACATGTTTATCACTTGGCAAGCGTTATTGATAGAATGTCCGAACAGTGGAATCAGCGGATGATGTCCATACAACTGTGCAAACTACTCTGACGCGTCCTTAAGTTGCGGCTGATGGACGCGTCCGGTAGTTTGTTTCCAGCCTAAACTTAACTAAGCGGTATAACTAGGTAATACTGAATGAAACTACGCATGACCTTGGAAACAAAGCAATTCGGTAACCGCTTCGGTCTTTTTAATGACATTGATTGTTCAGTGTTTTATATTCAGTTAGTTAATTTTTTTTTAATTCGCTATTTATTCACCTTTGCACCAGGAAAGTATCTAAAATCTTTCACAAAGCTCGGAAAACCAAAACACACAAAAACAACAGGCCTACCGTCAAAATTCCAATCCTACTTGAAAAGTAGCACTTAACGATCAAACAGCAGGCCTGTTACAGACTCAGGATATTGGTTTATGCAAATGCAGCACTGAGAGACGGAAATCGAAGATCGGGAGCTACGTACTTATTCTGCGTAAGAACGTAGTTTATACGTGATTTTACCGCAACGTCGGATTAAGGGCTTAAAAACTCCGGTAAGAGTTAAATGACGTTAATTAACTTAAACAGTGTACTTTTCCAGTGATGACATAAAAATATGGAACTAAAACATGGTCTTAACTGCTGCTTAACTTTTAGAGAAACTCGAGATTAAACGGGCAGTCAAACGGAGAGTGCAAAGCTAGGAGATTCTTTGCGCGATAAAATCCGGAACGAAGATGTTTGCTGAAGAATCAAAGTCATCGACATAGCTCTCAGGGTTTGAAAGTCGAAGTGATAATGGATAGGCCACATCGCTCATGGAATTAATAACCGGTGGGGAAGAAAGGTTCTTGAGTGGAGATCACAAACTGGAAGGCGCAGCGTAGGTAGGCCTCCCATTAGGTGGACCGATGACATTGTGAAAGTCGCGAATTACCGGTAGATGCAAATGGCAGGTTGTCGTACAGTGTGGCGGTATAACTTGGAGGCATTTGTTCAGCAGTGGAATTCCCCAGGCTGATGATGATGATGCACTTAAACAACGTTTAAGTAAGCCCCTATAAGTGTTGCTATACCATAATGATGAACACAAAAAAATCTGCTGATCCATACTTTTCATCGATTTATCTATGGAAAACAGCAGATTTTTTTGCGTTTTCTGGGTTAGCTCCATATCAATATTGATTACATGATGTAAACGATAACCTCCTTTTAGCCTAGTAATACCTTTGCTTGTGACCCTGAATAGATATACAGATCAAATAGGCTTAACAAAAAAAAAACGTATAAAACGGGGCTTAATATAGTCCCGCAAAAAATAATTAAGTTTCTTTCTAGATCACAATAAAGATAAACCTTACACAAGAGAGAGCTCTAACGCATATTAGTCATAAACAAACTTTCTAGTCTGTTCCTAGACCTTACCATAAATCAAACCGTTATGATATAAAGATAATTTACCTAACTTTTTACCTACCCACCTTTTATAAATACTACAACCAAAACTCAACCCTATTTCAACACTATAAAGCTTAGAATCGCGTGGAGTTGTTATTTCTAGACAAGAGTTGCCAGTGTACGTAATTGCTCGAGTTTAGGGCAATAATTTTATTTACGATCGCCCGTTTTCAGGGTTAGTTCTGAAAAAACTATATTTTTTGTGAAAGATCTCATATTTGGCGGGAACTTATAGGGGGTGATAAAGGGGTCAGAATGGGGCACCATTTGAGAAAGGGTTGTTTGGAGCAAAGTGGGTGATTTTTATAATTTTTCCTTGAAAATCCGTGCGTTATGTTGTTTAATCATAGACCTAGTGATGCCGTAACTACCGTTAGGAAATGTCGATCTTTGATAAATAATATGTCTAGATAGAGTCTCGTACTGTTTATGAACGAAAAATTACATGCCAACATTATTACACTAGTGTGCGTGACAGCCATGTCTTACACTCGCGTTGCACCATTGTCGTTGTGATAGTGTGCGTGCATAAGACAGCTAACAGTTAACCGCTATTTTTTTCGACGCGTTTAGGATCCATCAGTCTGTATAGACATATAATTTATCAAAGGTGTCGATCATACTTTTAAGGATTTTGTCCTTTGTACAACGAGTGTCCATGACTCCCTACTAAACTTATTAAATACTAGCCACCCGCCCCGGCTTAGTACGAATGCAAATTATAAAAAAAAAAGGCGTCATCCAAGTAGTCAAAATTGAAGTCGTGAATACTAATTTTAAATGTTAGACTTAATTATTGTTCTCTTTTATGTTTAGCATTTACGTATATATATATTTTTTGGCAATTAAGTGCTTTTTATCTTTATCTTTAATAATGTTTTTGTAGGCATTTCTAATTTTCCGTGTCTATTACTCGAACGTACACAAAACATTTCGTTTCATTCAAATCGGCCCGGTCGGGCCGATTCTAGTCCACTGACATACACACGTACAGTACAGAAGAATGATCTATGTAAAGATTATACTATAATATAATGTAGACCAGTTATTAATTTTATTCCATTATCAATTAAGTTGTATTAAAACAACAACTACCTAATCTTTCCAACCATCAAAATGTCGGTTCGGTTTGTCAGTTAGCTTCAATCAAACGTTTTTGCTCAAATTATGTCTGATATAAAGCAATTTATTGGCTAATGCCGCCTTGAACAGTCTTCCCTGCATGATTTATTGGCTCACTGCTCACCGTGAGAAATATCACGTGTAGAATTGCTGAATTCTACTTCCCTTCGGCACACGTCACGCACCTCCCGTGCGACTCTAGTGCGGAATTCGCAGATATTGATATCTAAAGCTGATACGATTACCGAGTTATATTTAACTAGTTACGCTCCGCAGATTTATCCTCTATTTTTTTTCTGGATATGAGTTGCCTGTGCCATTTTCTAATTTCGTATGTGGAAGTAGGGATGCAATGATAAATCTGCTTTTTAATAGTCTACTGCCCCTAGTACGCGCCGAGGACTAATTGGTCTTTCCCCGCGCGGGAACGTGATTAAAGCACAGAATAAATAATAAGTACTACGTACAGAAAGTTAACTCCGCAAAGGAATTGAAATAAATCAGGACTCTATCTACTAGGCAATAAAGCAGCAATTCAACTCACACAGCGCTGGATACCGCTCGCTATATTCACCTAGATATACCGCTCTCTTTCTATCACGTATACTTAGTTACGTGCGACGAGGCTGCGTGCGGGCGGCGACTGACTTCTGCATAGTCCACCCGGACGGAACGCTGGCCGAACATACCTAACTGCGGAGCGACACCCCCCTGATTAAAACTAGAATAATTATGGATACCTCTGTCTCGTTATCGAGAGGAAAAGGGACTGTCCATACATTTTGTCGAGAGCGAATTAAATTTTTCTATGGAATAGCAGATTTTTCCACGATTGCAGAGGTGATTCTATAGTAAAAGTTTTTCATACTTTTTCTTATCTCACCTAGAATTTATAGTTGTCACTTTTGTTAAATCTCAGTTTTAGCCTATATAAATTAAAACACTTAACTAATGAATATCAGCCCTTGACAATTCAAGTCTTAGTTATCAATTAACAGCTGTCTACTGTCTACGCCTAGACAACTCGTCTTACAACCTTGAGACGCTATTACATTAAAAGCATTTATAAATCGCAAATCTAAACTTGGCAAATTTTACAAATTAATAGGACAGAGTACACAAAACAGATTCTTATTTTGCCCAGGGGACTCAATCTGAAACTTATTTAGTTAAGGCGATGCTATAATTGAAGATTTCAACAATTTTTTTTTTGTTTGACACTTGTTTTCTTGCCTGGTCTGTTTACTGTAATCTGCCATCTTGCCTGGTCCAAGGCAAAGATGCAGTCTACGATGGAGCAGGCTTGCCTAAAAATATTGATTAAGTTGCAACTTGAAGACATCCAATATTATAGCTATCGGGAAACACCTACTTGGGCAAAGCATTTCACTATTTAGCAATTCCCACAATAAAATAAAGTTTCAACTATTTTTATTCTTCTCTCTAATTTTTATCTGAAGTTATTTATTTGATGCTAACATTAATATAGGCACTACTAAGTTGCAGAGCTCTCTGTCGGAGTGTGGGACTGACTTAAAGTACAATATGTGTGTTTTACAACAAGAGTAAAAAGTTTAAAGTTAGTTCTGTCCATTCAAAGGTTGCCTAGAAGAAATTACTTAAAGTGATAAGGCCGCCCGCTTGAATACCAATGCCCCAAACTAAGCAAAGCTTGTACTATGGGAACCAGACAACTGAGACAGAATACTTATAATTATACATAGGTATACAACCCAGATACAGTACAAACATGTTCGTCACATAAATGTTTGTCCTGAGTCGGAATCGAACCCACACTTATAGCTCTGAAGGTAGACTGTACTAGCAACTGAGAAAATTATAAGGCAGTCAAGTTATTTTTAGCTTTTTCTGCTAGTGTACAATAAAATATATTTATTATTGCTTTGTATTGTTTAATAAAGATAAAGAGAAAGAGATTAGATTTCTTGTAGTGTGTATTCAAAAGTAGTGTGTCTTATCTTACTGTATTTGAAAATTTCATGAAAATTCATTAGCTATTTTTCTATAGTTCTTAGTTAAACAGTTTGTATCTCTAATGTTATTTTGACTATCTAATCTAATCAGCGACTTAGAGCTTATGCAAGTGTGATATAAGCTTATTATACTAAGTGGCTCTAATTACGAGTACTGCTTGGCCTTAACTACAAACTTGCTCACTTTAACGACATTCGAACAATCGTGCTCTTTGTTAAGTAATTAAGTTACTTCTGTTAAATTGAGCTGTAGTTTATAACGAAATTGTAAAGTCGCTCCACTTTGTAATGGCTGGTGCCTTAATTGGCGGCCATCTGTGGCAGAAAAAGTTTTCTAGGTTTCTAGCAAGCCATACCACTCGACCTAATCTGCAGCTTGTTGCTGCTATATGTATAGCAATTCGCAAAATTTAGGCTCGCGTTTGACTTGCTGGCTTGGCTTCGCGTGGACCTGGTTATGTTCTAAAACTGCATCCAATACCATCGGAGGACGGGCAGCAGCGTCGTCTCGGCTAACGGTGGTGAACATTCTGCGATCCCCAAGCCGCCTGCCAAGCGTGGGGATTATGGCAACCGGGAGGGGTTATAAGGGGGAGGCCTTCGTCTAGTCAGTGGTCAGTCACTTGGTTGATAATGAATAATATTCATTGAGGCTCGCGTTTGACTGTCATCGTCTGGATGTTGAGCGAAGGTGCAGTCCACGATGGACCATGCTTGCTTGGAAGAAACCAATTCACTCGCGACCTGAGACACTTAGACTGTAACTATTCGCGAAAGGTCCACAGGGACATTTCACTATTTATCGGTTCGTTGGTACAGTATGTGGAATCAAACAGTTTCGTTCGTGTTTTTGGAAAATTAAGCCAAAAACATTGATAGGCAAGGACCTGAAATAGTGTTTCAGAACTCGTAGAAAGGATATCTACGAGGAGACTTACCAAGTTATCCGTGAACAGTCTTGGTACTGTTAGCACGCATGTATATGTCATACTGTTCTCTGAGAAACCTGTTGAAAAGGCCAAAAATACTGCCACCGTTTATAGAAGCAAAAAACCAAGTGAGAATAAGACAATGAGAAACCAGAAACCACACACATTCAAGCTTCTCCGGCGTTCTCGGGGTTTCTCGTCTTTTTTCGAGTCTCAATCGTCAATATTGATTAGATGATAGCTTAATCGAATGATCGCTTGATGGTTTGCAAGTTGAAGTGGCAATGGGCAGGCCAAATCGCTCGAATAACTGACAACCGATGGAGAAGAAAGGTTCTTGAGTGGCGACCGCGAACCGGAAGACGCAGCGTAGGAAGGCCTCCCACTAGATGGACCGACGACATTGTAAAAGTCGCGGGCAACCGGTGGATGCAAATGGCAGGTTGTCGTACAGTGTGGCGGTCTAAGGGGGAGGCCTTGGTTCAGCAGTGGACATCGCCTATTATTTCCTCAAAATAATGATTTTACGCAAATTCATTATTAAAAATTGTGGTTTTATTCATTGAATATTGAAATACATGCACAAGTGTGTGCAAGTAATATAATGTGGTGAAACATGTATTTTCGTGTTGTTTTCAAAACTCCGTTATTTCTCATAGGAAAGTCGCCACAACTTTACTAGGGCATGACTTGGACTCGACTATGACTAATTTTGTGTGACTAACTGTGATTTCAAGACATGTTTGACTTGATCATACTATAAACTTGAAAAATCGTTATATAATTGACACTGGCAGTGCAGTCTGCCAGTGTGCGATGCCAATAATAAAGTTTGATTTTTTAAATCTGTACGTTATCCTCGCTATTCCTGATCTAGCGGTATTTCCAATAGGCTACCACAGCTTAGATCATATTGTTAACTAACTACCAAAAACCCAATACGGAACACACTCAACTTAAAGCAAAAACAGTACAGTACAATTATTGTAAGAGCCGAGTGTCCATTTTCAGTGATTGTTTAGTCGACAGTTTTCCTTAATTTCGCCCCCACTTCTCCCTTATTTCGGCCGGTTTCGCCTCCATTTCGCCCCCAAGGATTTCGTTGTTTTGTTTTTCGATTACTTTTAGTATTTTCGTGCTCATTAGATCGGATGGCAGTTTCTTTCAATTGTTCGAGGATGGGATTGGCTATCGAGGATGAACTTCGTTATTTGTTCAAGTTAATCTACGCGGTGAAAGGTTGACAGATTTCATAAAAGGAATTTGGGCTTCATAAGGCTGAAGGGTGTATCTCAGTCCGCCAACCCGTACTGGTCTATCCTGGCGAAATGTCGCTCAGTCACCATTTGAGGGCAAGCTTATACCCAGTAGCAGAATATTTAAACCTGATGTTTTTTTTTTGACAAATTATTTTTTTACGATTTTGGTCCATAACTTTCCCCATTTTGTAAATGTTTTTCACAATTAAAAATAATGCGTTCTTCTTTTGTGTAGCGCTTCATTATCAGTACAATCGTGACAACTGCTAAATAACAGAGTTGCCATTTGTACGAAAAAATACATGTTTTCCTTTTATAGTACGGAACCCTAAAACTGAGATAAACGATGTATGAAAAAGGCAATTCTACTACTATCCTAGTCTTTGCGCTTAATGTCCACAAAACCACAAACAAAATAAATTTGAATTAATGACTTCACACTCCGCATCACCGATCCCTCAGCTGCCACAATCTAACTAATGTGTTTGCGAAATCCGTTCCGTTGCGTTTGCAATACGTATCCAATTTGATTCTAAAAATGAAATAAATCTGACGAGGACATTCATCATTTTGCGTGATATAGAGTGACGGGTATATTTTACAATGGCCGATACGATACGACGCAGTGGTCTTTTTTGTTAACGACCCGGACTTGGTATGATTTGGTTTTATTCATGATCCAATAAAACAAGGTCTGCTACTCCGGGAGTGACACTTGCGTACGTCACTCCAGTTGTCACTTTATAGCAACAAAATTGGAAAATTGGGAATCAAACCAGTTAATAATTTATTAATTATAAAATACACAAATCATATAAATTGTCATTTCGTGTCCGCTCAAGCGAAATGATTCAAGTTAAACACGAATTAACATAGTTTCAACCAAAATCATATAGTTTTATGGGATTCCCACAGGTACTATACGGAGAACGGGGAGTTATGATTTCACGCTACTGGTCATTTCACGTCGATGACGTAGGCTTGTGTCACCCACGTGACCTTTGTTAATCGGTAGTGTCATACCTGGCGGAGTATATTATTATACCATGGTTTTATTTAGCATTTATTTACTTGTTAGCCAATTGTTGATTCGGATTACGTGTTATACTATTTTCAATGGCAGCCAATTGTTAACCTGGATAACGTTTCTTACTATTTTCAATTGCGCACCAATTATTCATCCGGATTACGGGTGCTACTATTTTCAATGGAAGCTAATTGTTAAACCGAATTACGTGTCTTAAATTTTTCAATTGCGTGCCAATTTTTGATCCAGATTACGTGTATTACTATTTTTGCTGGCATGCTAATTGTTAGTCGGGATTACCTGGCTAACTCTATTTAATTGCGTGCCAATTGCTAATCCAGATTACTTGTGTTACTATTTTCGCTGGCATGCTAATTGTTAATCCGGATTACCTGGCTAACTCTATTTAATTGCGTGCCAATTGCTAATCCAGATTACGTGTATTACTATTTTCGCTGGCATGCTAATTGTTAACCCGGATTACCTGGCTAACTCTATTTCATTGCGTGCCAATTGCTAATCCAGATTACGTGTCTTACTATTTTCACTGGCATGCTCATCGTTAATCCGAATTACCTGGCTAACTCTATTTCATTGCGTGCCAATTGCTAATCCAGATTACATTTTTTCCTAATATCAATAGCGTACCAATTGTTAATCCTGATTATGTGTCTTACTGTTTTCAATGGCGTCTCCGTTAAGCATCAGAAAAGGTCAGTGGTATAACATTGCTGTTTAGGTTTCAAATTCAAATCCTTTTATTTCGACGAATTTATCGTCATATAAAATTTTAAATTCATATTACAATTAAAACAGTCAATGTCAGAAATAAAAAATACAATAATAATATTGTCACATATTAAAGCCTTAAACTAAATAAATAACCCACCAGTAATCGTACCAGGTGCAAAGATGCCCATAACGCTGGCCGCGTTGCCGCGTTGGATAGCAATGGCTAACCTTTGCACCAGGTAAACCAGGTGCTGTTTAGGTATGTTAAACCAAAATTAATTCATTCGTTTTTATTTTTTTACTTTTCTGCCTTGATATCGTATCGACTGACGTAAAGCAAACGGCTCAATGGAGGCTTACGTGGCTCTGTGGAATATGTATCTCTTGTACGAGGATATGCGTACCTACATAATCTGAAGATTTTTGCTGAGCACGTTATTTTGTAGAAAGAAATCACTTTTGGATTGCTAGGTTTTGTGTTACATAAGAGGCGACTGCTAATTTTAGTCCGTTACTTATGGTACTTAATAATTTTAATAATATAAAACTGAAAAAACTGAACTAGAAGGCAGTGCAGTGTGGTGCAAAATTGTATTAGCAAGTTAACAACTCTGGCATTACTACTGTTGCTGACGCTTACCACTAGGCGAACGTCTTGCTCGTCTCGTCACTTAATTGTAAAAAAATAATATGCACATTGTGTATTTATATTTCTCAATAGATTATCTTTATTTTAATTTATTGGGAGCAATAGTTAAGTGCCGATTAACTTCTTTTTCCCTTTATCTCCAAAATATATAGAAGCGTCAATAGAGTTCCGATAGAGTACGAACAATAAATAAGATAAACACACCTTATTGTGCGGGCTTGCACTCAGTAATAATCCCCAGCTAAATGAAAAAAAACTCATTTTTATGCTCATCTTAATTATCAGACCGTGACTGCTCTTTGACCATAGGACTTTCATTTTGTTCGCCACTCGTCGCCTTTTCTGTGCCAATGTCATAAAAGTTCAACCAATAAAATAAAATGCCATAAAAGAATAATAATAAAGTTCTATTATTATTTATGGGAAATTTACCGTGATTATGTTGTGAAAAGAGCTCCTTTATTTCGGTGCAGTTGCATGCACCATGGACCTGGGTATGTCCTAAAACTGCATCCAGAACCACCGGAGGACGGGCAGCAGCGTCCTCTCAGTTAACGGTGGTAACCATTCTGCGATCCCCAAGCTGCCTGCCAAGCCTGGGGATTATGGCAACACCTCCCTTTAAGTGAGAGGCCTTCGTCCAGCAGTGGACGTCTTCCAGCTGTTGATGTGATGTATGCATGCACCATGTTCATGGGCAGACTGAATAATAATAACTGATATTTTTAAGACAATGACTATAATAAAATTATTGTTGACCCAAAGAGCTAGTAGACTTCCGACACATCCTTGGTAAGCTAATAATATTATAACTAACTCTCAAGTTGTATAATCAAATACTCACCACATTAAAGATGTTTCGTTTCCAGGATATATCTCTTTTACATATATTTTTAACTAAAAAGTCAATGTACACTCCAAATGCGAAAACAAATAAACAGTATATAGAAATAATATTTACCATAATTTAGCTAAGAATAACCGTACATTTTCAATTTTTTTTTATTAATATATGGAAAGGCACAAAAATATTCTTTCTATGTTACTAGGCGATCGTACAGAACCCCTTGTTATGAACGTCCTATGCACTCTTAGCTAAAAAAATTGCCAACCAGCAAACAATATTATGTGTACAAACCAATATGTACATACTACTCGTAGTTTGTCTCATCTGTAACATTAATAAATCATAAAAATAATAACAAACAGGACATGTCTAAATAAAGATTTATCTACGGCGATATAAAATATTTCACGGTTATTTTGCCCGGGCTATCCGTCCGCGGTCCGGCTTTCCGTTAATCCGGATAAAATAAATACACAACGTAAATCAGAACTCATTGTTGATTCTGAGCAGACGAATAAGCACAGATCAGTTAGGTGCAGAGACACAACTTCAGATGTCAAAAACGCTTTTAACTTTTTTTTGCACGCGAAAATTGAGTCTAAATAAAAACAAATAATACTCCTGATTGCTATGAGCTGGTGACTGCAAGACATTTTTTGTATTAAGTTGATACAGACAGACTTAATAAAATATAGTGAAGTGGAAAGAAAACACTAATCTAAAAAAAATTCAGCTGTGGAATAGATGAAATTGTCAAATTGTAACTCGGATATTTTGACTTAAGTGAGGTGAAATCATTTTCGATTTGATTTTTGATTTGCGATCTAGCCATTCTAATACTAAACCTTGATGAAGTATTGTGTCACCTAAGTTTGTAAGTAAGACATATTTTTATTTGTTGAGTACTTGCAAACCATTGATCTGATCTTTAAAAGATTAGAGGAATAATAAACCTAGCAACATACATTTTATTTGCTGATTGGACCTAACGTCTAACATAACAAGATCGCGTTTCGTGGGGAATAGTCAGTACTAATTTTAGAATACATAAATATATATAATAATAGATTTATATTATATACATTTATTATAAACTAGTAGTTTGCAGTGAACTGAGACTTCGGGGTCACGAAACCCAACACCCCAACCACCCATGACCAATTTGACACATTTTTAAACTGGATCATTGTATTTGCACGAACTACTTGTTTACAAAATTTCATTAAGATCAGATCAACGGTTTGCATGTTATCGTTGAACAAAAATACATACAAACATACATACAAACGCTGACTTGTCCTCTTAGACTCGCAGACCTTCGCTTCGCTTCGGTAAATTAACCATCTGTTCTTTTTTAATCTTCATTGGTGTCAATAGTTGGCCAAAAATTTTCCGTCAGCTTATCCCTTTTCTGTTTCGTTGCCAAGAGACAGTTAAATACAGCGCTGCCAAGAACCAGCAAGCTGAAATAATTAACGAACATTTTTGGCACTGCTTAATGTGCTAGGTAATAGTCTGGTGGCTTGCAAAATAGATGGAGAATTTTATCTTTAAGTCTAGCTGCACATAGGACACACGCACCACAGCTACAAAACGCTGCCACTGAACTTCGGATTCCAATTTTCATACATGTTATATGAACTCGCTGCACACGGTAGAAGTGGCTGTTGCGCGCTTCCGTTTCTCAGAAGCCACTTCTAGTTTCAAGCGGTGTCGTTTATGTCTTTGGTACATGACCCGTATGCTAATTACACTAAGGTTCGTTGTTTCACTCATGACAGGTTTTTTTATCCTTGTTGCTTGGCTGGGTAACGTTTGTAAATGGTTGCAATGTTTGCAACAAAGTCGTTGATTATTCTTTACATTATCATGTAAAGCTATTTCTTAGTAATGCTTACATTCTACTTATGACAGGAAACTAAAATTAATTTTTTAGCTCGCAGAATTTAATACAAATAAAATAAAAGGTTCAGGTTTAATAAAATTATCTGTTACAGATCAATAATAATATTTTTACAGTTTCATAAATACAAATACTTGGTTACAGTTTCAAATAAATAATTTGCAGACAAAATTAAGATTTTGTTACAGATTTTAAACAACAAATTGTTTTCATATTAATTAAATAATTTCTTTCAGATTAAATTGAACTTGTTTCAGACTTAATAACTTTTTATTACAGTTAATGTTATCACGGTATTTTTTTTTATGGAAACTATTCCATAGTTTAGCCATTAGCCCCCTATCCCTTTTTTTTTTTTTTTTTTTTAATACCCTCCCGCCGGTGCGGCAGGAGGGTTATGTCGGGCTCGGCACCAGAGTGGCACCACTACCGACTAAAAACCCAACGGTGTTCCATCACTGCGCCTTGCGCCGAGGCCACGGGTACGCTCTCGCATTCGTCCGCGACCTCGACAGCGCTGCCCTTTCGGGCCCACCACGGGGAGCCGAAGCTCCTCCCGCACCGATGACGATGTGTCGGAACACCAGACACATCGTGCATCCACCTCGGAGGCCACGCCAGCGTGATGGGCGCCGGACGGCCCCACGTCCAACGCCCTGGCCTCCATGCGGCGGGTCAGATGAGTGGCCCCGCCGCCTGCCACTTCGGCCGCTGGGAATGGGGAGCTCTGGCCCCTCTGGCCTGTCCCCATCCCGCAGCCCCACCACGACACACCCGGTGGGTGCCCCCTCAAGGAAAGCCCTTGATGAAGCCACCACCCGGCCATCCCTCCTCGCTCTCCATTGTGCCCTCTGCTGATCAGAGGGACACGCGGAGAGCCCTCACGTCCAGACCAGGTCCGGACCCTCAGTAAGGGCCCAGCCACCACCGTGGCCCTTGGGAATGGAGAGCTCTGGCCCCTCTGGCCTGTCTCCATCCCTCAGGCTCGTGCAGTGGCCTAGCCCCCACCACTGTGGCCGCTTTCGCGGCCCCACCTCGGGTACCTCTTCGCTTCACCGTGGTCCCCCGCCCACGGCTACTAAGCCCCCCCGCCCCGACAAGGCGGGTACCCCCGGGGGGGAGCCCCCTATCCCTATCGCTATTAGTACTCAATGCGATAGTACAGCGAAAATACACTAGAGATACAGTCCAACTGTTGTACGGTTAGATTATTATTCTTTTCTTTTTTCTTTTTTTTTCAGCAAACTGTGCATTCGTTTGACTGCACGATTTCACTATATCGAAAAATAACAATTGATGCTAGAGGTTAACGATCGATCTTCATTTATTGACCTCTGGCGTCAGTAAAATATTATTTGTTATATCGTCTAGTTATCACAAGTATTCGTTTTCGGGAGCGGTTTCATTCACCCGGCTATTTTTAGGACAGTGAACCACGAACAAATCATTTGATTGATACACTCTTCGGCGTCGTTGATCTTTATAGTTATAACCAGTTATAACTATCAACTGCGATGCTACTATAAAGTAAGTAAGTAAGTTCGTATAGGCTGAGTGGCCAGCCCTAGTGTCAGAGTTAATGTGCCGCCCGAAGGCCTCTGACGTGGCTGACGGTTGTTGTTATAGATACTAGAACAAACAACCGGGACCAACAATTTAACGTGTCATCCGATCCACGGTAGCGTTCAGTAATAAATGCTACTCACGGTCACCCATCCGAAGACTGACCGGACCGTCCGTTGCTTAACATCGGTGATCGTTTAGAATCACCTAGACAAGCTACGCCACGAGCGCTACATGCTACTATAACTATATGCCATTATCTCATAATTTTAAAAACCCCGTAGACAGCGTAGCAAATAGCTACAAATTTCGTAGCACCCTCTACAAAATCTTGGAATTATTAATTTACAACAAAAACTTTATTTCTATTTCAGCGCAGTTAGGAATTTACGATTACGCAATAATAAATAGTCTAGTTGTATTTAGCACTTAGGATAGCTTAACTAACATAGTTATTGTGTTAAGTTAGTTTCACAAACCTTTGATAGGGTGATCGCGGATGGTGCTGATGGTGCTTTTGCGATGCCGTTTATGCACGAAATGTTAACATTTATGTGCTATTTTTCACGAGCAGCAGAGTCGCTACGTTGTGCTATTTTTAAACGAAGTGATTGAGGTTGTTTTTGTCTGCTTTCGGTTTACGTGTGGTTTCCGCGGCAACGAAAGTTCAGCCTGTTTTGCAAGATAAACTCCGCGCGATTGTTCTTAAAAACATTGAATTTACGGCTTAGGGCTACTTATGGCTGACTGGAGTGTCAGAATATAAGTTTCTTCTAGAATCATAATAGAAACACTGTCCACTACCACCATATATATTTTTGGTTTATTCCACTTTATTTCTTGATGCGTACTCGCTACGTACTCTCCCGCTTCTAATCTTTTAGACCAGTTTTATTTACTCCCGCGTCTCATCTTGACTACATCGTCGTTTACTAATTTATGAGTCTTTGTTTAAACTCAAAAGATGAATCACAAATTTTAAGAAAGCTACTAGAAAACCGAAACAAAATATTTAAACAATCAATCAATTTTGTTATAAACTCATAATTTTTTTATTTAAATGGGAATACTCACGTTTAATTAAATCGGATACTCCGACTATAGTTTCGATCACATCCGGTGACCTTCTTCAAAGAGTGAAAACAGAGCCCGACGCGCGTGCAGCTGCGTCCTGCTTAGCACTGCTTATCGGAGTATCTGATTTAATTAAACGTGAGTATTCCCGTATAAATAAAACAAAAATGTGTCAAAACCACGTCAATTTTCATAATAAATAAAACATTTTAAAAAAAATTACAAAAATTACAGTTTTTTTAAGGCTACCTTCAATCCGCTACACTACTACGCTTGATTCACCATTTTCATCCTTCAGAACAAAACTCCCCTATAATTAGTCTGACCCTCTTAAGATTATCACTTGCTTCATTAACAAAAGCCTGTAGCTGTACCCAGTTCATTTAACAAAGCCTGTAGTCTAGATGTAGTTTTTACTAATTCCTAATCATCACTCCTTCAGAAGGGTAATTACTTTTAATAATAGCCTCTGAACTAAAGAAAAAAAGCTAGTGGTGGATAAATTGCTGACTACATTATATTAGAACGAATGCTAAGTTACACTAAGCTAAGTTATACTTATGTTGTCGGGATTTGACAGCAGACATAATTTGCGACATAAAACATACGTACATATACAGGATTACTTCTAATCAGTTAGCATCCTTTTAAGAGCATATTCTGTACGTCAAAACAAACAACTTTACTACGGTGCCAACATGGAAATCGCAAAAAAACAGCTGTTCAATACATTTTGCCCAAAATCGATGAACTTTTTGTATGGAACAGCTCATATTTTTTTCACGATTTCAATGTTGGCTCCATAGTAAAACTTGTTTGTTTTGTTGTACAGAATATGCCCTTAAAAGGATGCTAACTGACTAGAAGTAACCCTGTATAAATTAAGAAAATTAAACATGGACAGTGGACGTCTTCTGGCTTTTGATGATGATATGTATGTAAAAGGCTGTAAACCTTAAACACCATAGCCTTTAACAATTGTTATTACTACTCCAGTCTATCTACGGTTACCTGTCCGAAGACAGACTGGATCGTCCACTGCTAATTAAATTTTTAAACTTTCACGATTTTAACACAATACATAATTTTATTATATTTATCACTGAGACTTATCGCACTCAAATAAATTAAATAATTAGTAAAGTTATCCTTCAATTTTGTGAGTTTACAAAACAGCAACAGATAATACAACCACCCGCTAATTCTTTTTCTTTAAACATGGTAGAAAACAACATATTTTCTACCTCTACTCATGCACCTTATAAATGAATGCTAGAACATGACGGATGGCTGTATCCAATACTGAGGCAAGAAACTATTACCCGACCGGGAATAATTCAAGCAATTTAGACGTTTTAGTCGGAATTAGGTGAACAACGGCTAATAACGGAATTTAAAGGTCGCTGCGCACTATATTAATTCAATACTGACTAAACTTTTAAAACTCGTTTGTTTTTTCAAACTTAAAGTGTAGTCAAAGTACTTCACAAGTCTTAAATACTTACTTAATGATGAGGTCGGGACATGTTCACAACGCTGGCCCAGTTGCGGGTTTGTGGATTCACATACACTATTGAATCTCTTTTCCAGACGTATGCAGGTTTCCTCACGATATTTACAAAGCCAGTGGTATCAAATTTATATTTTTATACAATCAAGTGATGAGACGAGCAAGACGTTTGCCTGGTGGTAATCGTCACGCCTGCCGCTAACCGTAGCAGTGTCAGAATTGTGAACTTGCGAACACAATCCTTCGCCGCACTGCACTGCGCTCGTTACCTTAAGATATTAGATGTTAAATCTCTTCATACGCAGCAATTTCTCTGGTAACATTGCAAACCTTCAAACCGGAACACAAGAATACTTTCACACTACTGCTTGGTGGTTGAATAACTGGCAAAGGTGTGGTACTTCCCCAGGCGGACTCTGCAGTAGATTACTACTACTAAAAATACTATATCTGTACATAAACTACAAAGAGTTCATGGTCGGGCGCGGGATTTGAACCCACGATCTTACCAATTCTTAGTCTTGTGGTCTCCCCATTACTCTACCACGGCTTCATCGCATCACAAGCCCTCATAATATCGATCCTTTATCATAAATGTTATGTTATGTGCGTAGACCTTACAGTGAATAATAGTGATTAATGGGTCTCAAGGTAATTTTGTTTGTAGCGTTTGTGTTAAATTTTAGACGTAGGTATACTTAATATTACTCAGTGTGTAATTCTGCTACTTCGGTCGGTTATTTATGTATTTTGTTTATGGGATTCGGGATGTAGTTACTGTAAATTATAGCAGGATTTCATAGAGAAACATAGTTAGGAAAACTTGGTGTCTTTCTAGTACTTGAATGGCTAGCTTCATGCTTACACACTACTGATTAGCGGTTGAAAACTGGCAAAGGTGTGTATATAAAATAAGTAGAAAATAGTGTCTTCACATCCAGAGTAAACCAGCAAACCAGATGTGAACTTGGATGAGCATGCTTACCTGATACGTATAGAGAAACCTGTTCACTGCATTTGTAGAACTTCTATTGTTCAACAGAATACAACAAACTATTCTGCCACTGAGCAAAAAACATTGTTTACTGAGATACTCTTTTTCGCCAGTTTTTTTGTATAACTTTGTTGTTAGACATCAAACAAGCGAAGCGTCCCTTTCTAGGTAATTTCTCGTTGTAACCCTGAAGTTACAATGACCGACTATAAAAGTAAAAACTCAAAGTGCCAGCGTAAAAAGTAGCGCTTATAAAGTCCGAGCCATTCTTTAGGGTTGCTCTGAATGTTGTTGCAAAATGCAACGACGTAACTGTTTATATTTTAGGTTTAACATAGCCCAAAATAAATAAGAGTTTTAAGCAATCTTACAATTTATATTCCACATAATTATTACTAGTTTTTTGTCACAAAACAGCCGCACACATTATGAGCAATACAAAGTAAATATTTAATATGAAGTATTTCTACGCATTTCAATGCATAGAACATAAGACAGTAATAAAAATTATAACCTCTGGTAGGACTTGAACGCAGGTGCAAGAGCTATCTCTGGGTTTCCGTCACAACTGCTTTGCCAATTAAGCTACAGCTCTATCTGCCTTATTTCAAACTGTTTATGCTAATCAACTAAAGCGTTAATGGCGCCATCTGTAAATTTTTGTAACACAAATATTTACTCAAACCGGAGCCTACAGGTTCCATGTTTTGACAAATGAAAGAGAGACGAGTCGCTTTGGCTTAACTGTTGAAAATAATAATACGAAGTGTTTCCATGCTTTCGGTATTTTTTGTTTTGTAGAAGTTAAAAAACAGTTTATTTTTAATAATTATTTATTTGCTTAATTGGCCCGCCACAAGCAAAACAAAATGAAACAAAGATTAAAAGATAACAAAGCAT
The DNA here is from genome assembly GCA_905404285.2 of Erannis defoliaria. Lineage (NCBI taxonomy): Eukaryota > Metazoa > Arthropoda > Insecta > Lepidoptera > Geometridae > Erannis > Erannis defoliaria. The sequence goes on from FR990066.1 coordinate 16,468,187, forward strand.
TAAATGTTTACTCAGAGTGACAACATGCTTGGCATGCACTGTACGTAAATTGAGACAGTAAATTGAGCTAGTGAACTCGATTGAACGGGGTGAGTTGAGTGAGCGGGTGGGAGAGTGCACGCCGCTTTGTATTCATAGAGGTTTCACTGTATTAACTAGTGATGTCGGGACTTTATGACCTTTTATCGATATAAGTAGTTATGTCAGTCATTTAGTCTGCCTAAAAAAAAGTCATTTGTTCTGAAATAGATTTTTAGAATAGAAAGTAGGAGGCAAGATTTATTTATTTTCACCACTAAGCCGCGTGTGTAATAGAAATGTCCTAAGCAATGCACAAGCTAATTTAGTATCTACTTAATAATAGGTAGATAGGTAGGTATATAACTATTAAAATTGTGCTTCACCTTAGAATGGCTTGTAATGTAACATTCATAGCTTCCTTTGCTTGTTATAATTGTATTGTGGCACCAGGCTAAAAACTCATGGAAAACAAAACTTTGCTAAAACATATTCCAAACAATACTAATATATAAATATCGGAGGACATTTTTTCACACAGGGCCATCTAGCCCAAACTAAGCAAAGCTTGTAATATGGAAACTAGATAGCTGATAGAATACTTATATACATATTTTTTTGTAAATACATACTACACCCAGACACAGAACAAACATTTATGTTCACATAAACGTTCGCCCTTGGTGGGGATCGAACCCACGCCCTACAGCTCTGAAGGCGGACACACTACCACTGAGCTATATGGCAGTTTCTTACTATGTAAAAAAAAACAAAAGGGATTACTAAAATTCAGCACGTATATTTTCGCTCGGCTTATGCTAAAGGGACACTGTCGTGCATCTCGGCCGGTTGCAGCCGCGCGCGGCTGTTGCGACCAAATGAAAATGTATGGCGCTGCTTCTGTCGTCGTCCGCGCGCGCCTGTCCCAGACTTCGGAAGCGGCGCCATACAATTTTCATAGTGCGAGTATTGCCGCATCGGCCGCGATGCATGACAGTGATCCTAAGCAGAGATGCGGTCTGCGATAGAACATACAGCTAAAATTTTGATTTTGTCGGCCTTATAGCTCAGTTGGTAGCATTTCTGCCATCAGAGCTGTAGGGCGTGGGTTCGATCCCCACACAGCGCAAATATTTATTTGTGATGAACATAGATGTTTCTTCTGTGTTTGGGTGTAGTATGACCTATTATAAGTATATATTTACAAAAAAAAAAGTATATAAGTATTCTATCAGCTATCTAGTTTCCATATTGCAAGCTATGCTTAGTTTAGGCAGAGGGGTGTCACTCCGCTGTTTAGGTATGTTCGGCCGGCGCTCCATCCGGGTGGACAATGCAAGGCAGAAGTCAGTCGCTGCCCGCACGCTAGCCTCGTCGCACGTAACTACGCATACCTGATAGAAAGAGAGCGGTATATCTAGGTGAATATAGCGAACGGTATCCAGCGCTGTGCGAGTTGAATTGCTACTTTATTGCCTAGTAGATAGAGTCCTTATTTATTTCAATTCCTTTGCGAAGTTAACTTTCTGTACGTAGTACTATTATTTATTCTTAAAGGGCTAGATCTCTAGGGTTCTGTGTGAAAAACGACCACCGATATTTATTATAAAAATTATTGACCGGGCGAAGCTAAGGTCTTTGAGTCTACTGGGGCAGGTTGGCTGTTGTATGTGTATGTTTGTATGTTTATTTGTTCAACGCTGACTTGTGAACTGTTGATCAGATCTTTATTAAATTTTGTAAGCAAGTAGTTCGTAAAAATATAATTATCAAGTTCGAATATGAGCTAAATTGGTGAAGGGGTTTGGAAGATGTGGTCGCGAGGTCTCCATTCGCAGCGAAGTACTAGCTTAGTATTTGTCTAGCTAGAATAATGACTACATTTATCGATATAGCAAAGCGCATCACTAAAAATCACGGTCCAATTCACTACACTCTATCTCACTGTCGGTCATGTATTAAAATTTCATAAATATGTAACATTTTCTGTTCTCTTCAGGAATATCAATTTTGTTACAATTGACTACAATCTTCTTTAACTGTAAAACCGCATCCTATTAACCATTATCATCATCATAATCAGCCTATCAAAAGCCACTGCTGGACTACATAATCTTCTTTACAACCTTCGCTTTATTTCAATGACGTGACGCATTTCGTTCTGTTAACTGTAACATATTATAAACAAATAAATGACAGGTAAGCCCGAGCGTCATAGATGGCAGCAAAACGGCAGCTATTTAAAAAAAGACAGAAAACTTTGCGAATTATTATACTAAAACAGTAGGTCCTTTTTATTTGAAAATTACTAAAATAATTTATATGACGTGTTCGTGCTAAATAAAATCAAAGTGCTTTTGCTAAAGGCATTTTGAAACCTGAGTCCTGAATCGCGCAAACGGTGTTTTTTGTAAAAATTTCACCAGTATACCTATTACATTTTACTTCTCTCAAGGTAATAGCTCGTGCACGGGTCTTCTGGATCTTCGATTTAATATATGCATAGATTTGTGTGATTAGTAGGATAAACAAACTTTAATACTTCATTAAACTAATATTGAAATCTATTTGAACACTACCCACGTTTACTTTACACTCAAGGAAATTCAAATCCTAAAAGCGGAAACGCCCCACCGGAAACTTAGCATTCCACAGACCGGAAGTGGTCGCCGATGGTTACCGCAGAACATCCGGTGGCGCCACCGTGCCACTTGTTGAGTGCTTGAATTTAGAATAACTTAACACTAATTATAGTTTGTGCTGAGAGTTCTCCGTATTTACATAGATTGAAATTGGAGCAAAACCACCTCACTTTACTAAGTCCTTAAGGTTCAGGATGCTGCACGCCGCTATTTCGTTCACGCATTTCACAATTTTTGAAGTAATACAATCACTGATTATGGCTATGAAAAATCGCAGCTGGTGAAATTGCTGAGAATAACATTACGAGTACAAAGGCCCAAAAAAATATCAGTTTAATCTAAACAAGTTTTAGTCGGTAGCAAAACATTGGTTTTCAGATTTTGGTCAGTTTTATGAATGAAAACTTGCTTGGATCGAAATTTTATTTTTGTTTAAAGCTTTGTAATGTTATTCTCTGTAATTTCACCGGACGCAATTTTGCGTAACTATATTCACTAAAATAGCTTCAAAATGAATGAAATGCGCGCGCGAGTCAATTATGGCGCGTTGGTTCAACGCTTACAAGCATTGCCATTCAACGTGGCAATGCCGCCAGCACACTGGGTACGCTGCCGAGGGGACGCGAGCATTTGGATTATCTCTATATAGACTTTGATCCGTCTTTACAGACACACACACACACTACCCACACACACATTACATTACATTTCCTTTTTATAATTTATTTTGTTTGTGTGCTATGTTTTTTGTCGCAAATAAACTATTGTCTATTGACTATTGTCTTTATACAATCCTTTTGTTTCTGTGTAGTAGGTAAGTAGGGTAAGTATAGTAGGTTAAGTAATTGGATATTCATTATTTTATTGTTAAACTCCGTATTTAATTAAGAATATTCGATTTTGTAATGGTAGGATTCTACAGCAGAGTCCACCTGGGGAAGTACCACACCTTTGTCAGTTATTCAACCGCCAAGCAGTAGTGTGAAAGTATTACTGTGTTCCGGTTTGAATGGCAATATTACCAGAGAAATTACTGGGTATGAAGACATTTAACATCTGATATCCCACGGTGACGAACTTCACAATTCTGGCTCTGCTACTGTTAGTGGCAAGCGTGACGCTTACTACCAGGTGAAAGTCTTGTTTGTCTCGTCACACGACCGTTTAAATAAAAAAAATACGATTTGCCTTTCCTTATGGACGTAAAAAAAAAACAGCACTTCAATAAAAAAATGCCATTTGAACACGGCAGGATGTACAGAACTGATTCTTTTTGCCTGTCAGGAAACCTCCCATTTGAATTGTAAGTATTTCACTAGTGACTACATAGTTACATTATGAAGCGTATTTGAAGTCATTGTGTGGACATCAATTAACAAACTAACTATATTTTAATAAATATTATAATTAATCACCCAGTTTTCCACAAAATAACGGCATAAGCTCATAATTAAACCACAATTCAGTACTCCAATTATAATTTAAAATTGCGTAAAGTTAAACTAAAATATTGCATGCACTTAAAAATTACGCTCGTCAGCATTGCGAGAAATTTTCCTGACTTTAATATCATTAAAAGTCTCGTAAAATTAATCACAGGACCGAGTACCCACGAATTGTACGTTGGTATGTTGAAACTCAGAGTCATACAACGGGCAATGGAGAGAGCTATGCTCGGAGTTACTTTGCGCGATAAAATCCGGAACTAGGATATTTGGCAAAGAACCAAAGTCACCGACATAGCTCGCAGGGTTTACAAGTTGAAGTGGCAAGGGGCAGGCCACATCGCTCGAAGAACTGATAACCGATGGGGAAGAAAGGTTCTTGAGTGGCGACGGTGAACCGGAATACGCAGCGTAGGAAGGCCTCCCACTAGGTGGACTGACGACATTGTAAAAGTCGCGGGCAACCGGTGGATGCAAATCGCAGGTTGTCGTACAGTGTGGTGGTCTAAGGGGGAGGCCTTCGTTCAGCAGTGGACGTCTCTGGGCTGATGATGATGTTGAAATGACCGTGTAGAATACCTACCATGCATGTTTGAAATTTCATGGAATTTTACACAAAACTAAACTAGATGATCCGGCTAACTTTGTACCATCTAAAAAAATCTAAAGGAGCCAGTATTGAGACGAGACAAACAAAGCTCAAATAATAAATATTCAAATCGGTCGCGCAATTTTTTATGACGCAAGGCAATGCGAGATTTTCCAATAATTTTTTTTAAAGTAGTTCTCATCAACTCTATAGGTGGCGCTGACTATACTTGCTAGTCCAAAACAGCATAATATTTTTGACCTGTGGCACATAAAATGAAATAAAATACTTGAGAATGACAGACAAGTCAGGTCAGTCAAGGTCAGCGCCATCTACAATGAGCTTCTTTTTTTAATGTGTCCCGGAAAGTCCTCCTTTGATTTTTATACTTATCTATGTATAAAATCGTTATAAGCCATAAAACGCCCACTGCTGGACGAAGGCCTCCCCTTAATAGAGGGGTGTTACCATAATCCCCACGCTTGGTAGGCGGCTTGGGGATCGCAGAATGCTCACCACCGTTAACCAAGAGGACGCTGCTGCCCGTCCTCCGGTGGTTCTGGTTGCAGTTTAAGGACATACCCAGGTCCATACAAAAAAATATATATATATATTACAAATAAATAAATACCAAACCACCATTTATACCAAATGTATACTTGATACCTATATATATATTTTTATCACTTCGTCGGTAAGGGCCGAAGTGTTATTTTTTTCCCTTTTGAGGTTTAACAGATTACTTTTTCTGTGCCTACGCTGACTTGTGTCTTGACCAAAAAAATATAGACAAATGCTTTGCTCTCATATCTGATATCCGAAATAATATAGAAAGTCAACTAGAAAGTACAAACATATTTTAGGTAAGTAGGTATTTTGCCTTCTGAATTTTATACTGAGCTGCAAATTCGCTGAATTAGGGTCAAAAGAAAAAATAAATACCTTCAAATCCTATAGTTTATTATTCATAATTTTCGATATAAACGCTCTTTTCTTCACCTTTGTGTTTGGTCATTCAATAGATTTTTGATTTGTACTCTGTAATGAAAGCTGGCTGGTGTAAGATTTTATTTTTCTTAGAATTAGAATTTAAAATTGAATATTTTGTCTTTTTTATTTTCTACCTGTCCATGATACCTCATTGTTTGAAATTGGTTTGAAAGATATAAATGCTATCAAAAAAAGAAAAAGTGAAATATTAAGGCAATGACAGGTCTTTGTTGTGAAGAGTTGGTTATGAAAACTTTAAATGAGGGGTGATATTTTTATGGATATAATTTTCTAGACTTGATTAATTTAAGTTGGATCATAAGTCAAAATTAATGGTGTCCATAATAAATTACTATCTTTTATCATTTTTTTATACGCTATTTTTAGGGTTCACTACCTTAAAAGGAAAAAACCCATTGAAGATCACTTCGTTGTCCGTCTGTCTATCTGTCTGTCGGTCAGTCTGTCAAAACCCTTTTTTGCAGGACTGCGTGTAGATATCAAGTTGAAATTATCAAATAGTGATTTTTATTACATACATTCCAAGAAATTAAGCTTCTAACACAACGAAAACAAAAAAAAAATTGCCCAAATTCTCGAAACTTGCAAAAAAACAATATTCATAAGGTACTTCCCGTTAACCTAGAATAATAAAATATGGAAAGAAGCAGAGCCTCATACCACAAGTACTTATAAAGAAAAATCCCATTAAGTCGTTAAACCACATTTTTAAAAAACCCATAACTTTTCATTAAAACATTAATTGTATTAAGACGATTGACTGATATTCAATTAAACATGCAATTTTTATGTATAGATTCACAGTTTATCCATTAAACGTACAAGTGCGAAAGGGATAGCTCAATTGAAGCAATAATGCCCTTAAAGGTGATAACATCGAGCCGTTATCTCAACAATACCTCAGCTACTAATAGGGTTGATACAATCAGGTTATATGCAAATTGAGGCTGGCCAAGTGTCAAGTGCCACCCCTGATTGAATAATCAGGTAAGACGTGCTAAGTAAACCGATATAAACCCTGTATAAATATATATCTGTTGTACTGGTAGGAATCTATTGTTAGTTATTCAATCGCCAAGCAGTAAGCAAGCATTGCTGTGTTTCGGTTTGAAGGGAAATGTTACCTGAGAAATTACTGGGCACGAAGAGATTGGACATCCAATATCTCATTTATTTTATTTGATATATAGCTGTGGTAGGTATTCCTATGGGAAGACCACTAGACTTAGAATCGTGGGTTGTGGGCTTAAACCCGGGCCCGTACCAATGAGCTCTTTGGAGTTTATGTAAACATTTTCATATCCCTAACTTTTTCGACGAAGGAAAACATCATGGGAACCCTTCCATACGTCCGGAGAAGAAATTCAATGGCGTGGTGGGTATGGCCCATTTACAAATGGCAAATGCACAAAGTGCAACGCCATAATCCTCTTGGGAGGAAAAAAGAAAGATGTTCAGTAGTTGAGCACGATGTCATGTGTGCATTGGAGAAACAAAGCGCGCGTTAGACGGTAGTTAGATAAACACAAATACTTGACTTGACGGCTTACTGCTAATACGGATACCAAGGTATCTATGTCCAAGACAAAAGCTAATGAACGGCAACGTTCTGGAATAGTAGTTATGATAAAAGTAAGCCTATAAAAAGCAGACGTTTTTTTTTAAGAAAAACACTTCATCTTTATATTTTAATTGGAGGATTAATATATAATTTATATCTATATATATATACTATATATTTAAATACAAATGTTGATTTACATCTTTAGGATATATTTAGGTAAAATAATATTTTAAAGTACTTATTTTTAATATTATTTTTTTAATTTGAATTTTGGCATTATGTATTTGAATCTGGGTGTGACTTATGACTTACTTGTTTATAACTTGGATGATTTGATCTGCCCAATTCTGTTTTTGTTTTGTTTAGGTATTTTTTGTAATTTGATTTGGTAATGACCGTCAGTATTTCAACATGAAAAAAAGTTTTAATTCGGATTTGGGAACTCGCGGCATCAGGATTTCAAGTCGAGCGTCAAATTGGGTCAAAAATAAACTGATTATGCAGTTCGATCTCAGTAGATCTAGGAGCCAAATCCAAGATGGATCTAGCGAGATAGTATTTTCTCACTGAATCTGTTTTCAAAGATGTGATGCAAAATATATTGAAACGGCAAGTAGCAAGAAAACACTCAAATTGACTAGTACTTGTAACCTGTATTAAATACAACCAACCACAAAAACTAACCTACAAGAACCTAAAGACCTAAAGACCTACAACCTTTTTACCAGCCTTTTTGGATACAAATCTAGACCGACGAAAGTCTAGAGACAAACCAAATGCTCAAATTAGTACTTGCTCTAGTACTTGTTTATTCGGATATCGAATATGAACAGAACAAGAAATAAACAGCTGGTCGACTTAATTACGCTTTCCCTCCAAAGGCTTGATAGGCTTGCACGACGGAAGGAGGCGTGGCTTTGGCGGGCTCACTGAGAGACTGACGTCATGACCCATAACAATATGCAATACCGCTAGAAGCTTACAACTTGCACCGCTAATACTCGTGCTCAGTAGGTTGTGAGTTGGCGCATACTTAGCCATTGTGTGAATATTGAGATGCCAGTATCGGCTACTGAAGCAGACTTCGCTTTAGCTTTGAAGATTAAGCTGGAGATTAACTAGAATATTATAGAGAAGTTGTCTGTTTCAAGCTGGAACGTTGTTTTATTCCACAAAGAATATAATATTAAGCATTTTGCACAGCATTTTCTTTGTGTATTGGATGCTTTAGGTATTTGCTAACATATTTACCTACAAAGCCTGCCCAAATCCGCAGAAAACAAATGATCATGATACTGAATCATGATGATACCATCTTCTCTACGTAGTATGGAACACTCTGTTTTTCGTTTGTGAAGTGTTTTTTATGAAAGTTAAATTTCTGTACGGAGTTTTTTTATTTATATATATAAGTTTGCGTTTGACCATCCCGCACTGATGCTGAATTTAAATTTATTTTCTGAAAATCTTATTTGCTGAAAGAACATTCTAGCGCGTCTATATGAAGAAATAACAAGTGATACCTATATTGAGTTTCTCTAACTGGACACACGCGTGTCCAGCCAGAATAACCTAAAAAACCAGTCAAAATTAGGTACTTACCATACTTAGTTTTTTTCTATGTGGACCTACAGGCAATATATTCTAAAAACCAGAAATTAATAGCTACATAGGTGGCCCATGGGGAGAAATAAAATCCTCTGGTACACCCAGTTATTTTGGGGTAGACCAAGGGGGAAAAAATGCCCCTAGTGAACTAAATGTAAAGCATAGGTTGCACAAGTCTACTAAAAACCCGGTTGTGATTGGCCAGCAACTTACAACAATAAACTGCCGGACTGTATTAAAAATTGTAATACGTACACTACGTTTTGTTCTAATGTCCGAAATCTTTTGCTGTCCAAAACTCTATATCAAGTAGATGAATATATAAAGCATGATTATCGGGACTATAAATTATTAAAATCTACTAACTAGACTAATTCGATTTTTACAATTTTATACTTAAAATTTATAAAAAAAATTAAACAGTTAATGACGAAGCCCATTTACAGCTTGAATTTATTCTGCTTCTATACAGCGTTTAGATCTATAGGTATTTATTGTTTAATTACACTGCATTTCTATTTTAAATAAATCAATTTGTAAACCCTGACGAGTACATAGCACGAAGTCGTTACTATACCTAGCTATAATAATAGGTTACGGTTATGGCAATAAAGAATATCTATCTATATCTATCTATCTAATGTAGGTAGACCATGGGCAGGGAGCGAAGATACAGTCTACGATAGAGCATGCTTGCTTAGAAGAAATTGATTCATTAGCGACTAGAAGACACCCATACCGTATCTACCAGCAAAGGAACACCCACTAGGGCAACGCATCACTGTTTACACTGTTTAGTAGTACGCACAAAGAAAGCCAACCCTGAAACCTGACACTTTTTTTTGTGGAATGAAGTGATGGGACTCACAAGACGTTTGCCTTGTGGTAAGCATTCATGCCTGTTCATAACAGTAGCAGTGCTAGAATTGAGAACTTGCGAACAAAATCCTACACCGCACTGCACTGCGCTCATCATTGAGATATTAGATGTAAAATCTCTTCATGCCCATTAAATTATCTGGTAACATCACCTTTCAAACCGAAACACAGTGTTATGTTTGCACACAACTGCTTGGCAATTGAATAACTGGTAAAAGTGTGGTACTTTACCTGGTGGACTCCGCAATAGAATCCTACCATTAGGTACAACCACTACTCACCACTACCACGACATTAGCTTCTAAGTAAGCGACAAACTCATCTCAGCACCAAATAATATCAAATAATGTATTTGCAAGAGCACAAGTACAAACAGTCACACACTATGAAGATGCTATAATATTTAATGTTAGCTTAGAACACATATCAATTTCGCTACTCATACAAAACAAATGACCAACAAGTGACGAAACTAATTTTTGTTTCAAAAATGTATGGAGAGCGTCATTTAATCTTAACATGAAATATTATAGCATCTTCGTCGTCTCTGACGGCCTTTAGTACATAAAAGATCTTAATAATAATATTGTTTCCAGAACACTGCATTCAATCAGCAAGCAGACGTGCAAATGTTCGAATTCTAATTCTAATTGATTATTATAAAAATCACCGCGAACTGGAAGACGCAGCGTAGGAAGGCCTCCCACTAGGTGGACCGACACATTGTAAAAGTCGCGGGCAACAGGTGGATGCAAATGGCAGGTTGTCGTACAGTGTGGTGGTCTAATGGGGAGACCTTCGTTCAGCAGTGGACGTCTCTGGGCTGATGATGATGATGATGATGACATGAAAATTCCATAAACTCCATAACAATAGAATCAATTGTTAAAAAGCCAGTCAGTCAATGTTTTTTATTTTTATTTGTAGGCGTTTATCATTTTATAGTCATTAGGTTATAATATATGGTTATAAATGTATAATCCCATGTATAAGAGCAAGATGCATCTATAGCTGAACCAGAAAGAGTAGAAAAAATGGGGGTGCTACTTTCTATGCAAACTCTTCAAAACGACGTACAACTTGGCAACACTGAATAATATTTTGTATTGACCACTTTTAGTTCCATTTTATTTAGTTTCTACGATTTCTGGTACAGCTCTATACCTATCTACATTAATTTATCTATTGCTTACGTCAGCGTCTCAAATCAATGAGAGAGACAAAGAAAGGAAAATAGAGAGAGCACGACACTCAATCAATCAAGACGACGTCCCAGTAACCCAATAGATGCCTACTCTAATTGGGTCACCTTGGAAGATCTTAATATTGTAAACTAGCGCTTTGCTAAATCAATCGCGAGGAAAATTGCAATTAACAATAGAATAATGGACAAAGTTAAGCATAATTGAGAGTAGACAGTTTTTGGATGGGTCATATAACAAAATAACTGACGAACGCCACCAGCGTTCGTATCTATAGGAAAATTATAAAACATTCCTTCAGTCAGTGGTTTCTTGTACGTAGTTCACTTTTTTATAATTATCAGGACATTGCAGAAGTTTTCCACTAGCCTATTGAATAATGAAGCACTCGAATAAGGGCTGCTGAACGAAGGCCTCCCCCAGGGCTTGCCTAAATTTTAATAATTTATTGATAGGTTTAATATTGATGTACAGGAAATGACCCCATAAATAGCTTGTATAAATACTTATCAACAGCCAGGAACTTCCACTAATGGACGAAGGCCTCCGCTTTAAAGGGGGGGGGGGGGGGGGGGTGCCATCACTGTTAACCAAGAGGACGCTACTGCGCATCCTCTGGTGGTTCTGGATGTAGTTTTAGAACAAACCCAGGTCATAAATACTAAATGACTAAAACCCTTCATCCACATTCGTAAATAAAAATTCATAACCAACTACAAAAATTAGAAGGGTGTCTGCAAACATCTCTCTGGGTTGGCATCGACAATGCTAATGCAGGATGTGTCCATACGACACCTGCATGGTCAGCTTACCATCAGGCAAGTCGTCTGCTTGTTTGCCACCCTAAAAAACACTACGCTGGAAACACATTTTCACTCAAAAGTATGTGTTTGATTACAGCTGCAATGTCAAAATACATAAAAAAAATATTGCCCGCGTGGAATTTAAGCCGTGTACACTATACACTGTACAGAAAAGCTTATCACTCAAGATAATTTCATACGACACCTAACTGAAAATGTGTTCAACTCGAAACGTCGAAGAGCATACGCATGGAGGAGCGTAAACTTCCCAGTTTAAACCTTTACCCAAGTTCACTCATTACCAAACGTCGCGGAGCGTTCTGCACGCTTTGCTTATGATTGGGTGTTGAGGTAAAAGCGGCCGCGGTAGCGATTGCTTTAGAAAAAAAAACATATATTTCTATCTATTTATGATATTTCCCCGAAGCAGCACTGCGAGTACCGTTCAATTTGACATTTAAACCGAATATTTTACATTTAACTCGGTATAATTCGATAAAATTCGGTGTATTCTCAAATTCGTCTAAGTAAATCTGCTATACTGATGCGTCAATTTTAGCGACATAGAACGGTACTTACTCGCGCTAGGTGGCTAGGGGCTAAAAATCCATACCTACTTGTATTGACTGAGTCAAGATGTTCTATGCCTTGACTTGAAAGAGTTAACTCCTGGTTAATAAATTCGGGGTAAAAGATAATCAAAATTGAAACATAAATTACAAAGAGTAAGCGTTGAAAACAATGTATGAAATTCCAATCATCAATATTGTATAGCCGCTAATGAATTTACAAAACAAAACGGGATTTGGATTCTTATGTGTTTTTTACCATGTTTGCATAATTATGACCTCGTGCAGCTTTATCGGCTTGAAAAACTTTGAAGTGAGAAAAATCTTTTTATTAGTCTATCGTTTGTATTCTATTGGGTTTTTTTATTAAAACTTTTTAACTGCTCCGTTCCGTTTCCGTGTCCATCCTTCTTCCTGCTATACAATCTGTAACAAAAAGATTCAAAAATACTGAAGCGTATGTATGTACTCATCATTATGACCAACTTTTACTATGGGGCCAGCCTTGATATTGCGAAAAAAATATCAACTGTTCTATACATTTGGCCAGGGTCAATGAACTTTTTGTATGGAACAGCTGTTTTATATTCTCGATATCAGGATTGGCCCCAAAGTAAAACTGGCTCATAATGATTAGTACATACAACCCTTCAGTATAGTTGAACCTTTTTGTTACATGTTGTATAAAACTCAAAGTGTATAAGTTTCGATGGTTACCTGTTTGGATATTTTTTACTCAATCACGCAATAACTGCTGAACTGAACTGCAGTTTTTAATGGGTTTTGGTATAGAAGTAGCTTATACCTTGGAATAACATAATTATACATTATCAGCCGGAAGATGTCCACTGCTGGACGAAGGCCTCCCCCTTTTTAGGGAGAGGATGCGCTTGGCAGGCGGCTTGGGGTTCGCAGAATGCTTACTACCGTTAACCGAAAGGATGATTTTGCCTGTCCTCCGGTGGTTTTGTATGCAGTTTTAGGACATACCCAGGTCCCACGACATAATTATAAGTAGGCTAATTTTTACCTGAAGAATCGCTGGTGCAACTGCAGGGCACTGTTAGTTTTTGCATAAAACTCGAGCATAGTAATGCTTTCGTTTAAATTTGCTCAGTTCAATAAAATTATTGTAAGCGTTATTTCAAAACGCTCGTCTTCTATAACTTGATCGATGAAAACCAGCCCCCTCTTAAAGCTTGAAGTTGAAAATAATAAACATGGTGAATTACGGCACTCGTAATTGCATTTCACGCCGATATTGAAGGAAAGTTGGGCACTTTTATGAAACGTTGAGTTTAAATTTGCATTAAAAGCATAATTTGTGATAATGACGTCAAATCATTTTACGTGAAGTCGAGTTAACGTAATAGCGTTTGTTTTTTTAACCAACTTCAAAAATGTAGGAGGTTCTGAATTCAATTTTATGTCAAGCCATGTCAGAGGCCTTCGGGTGACACATTAACTCACCTCACCTTACCTTCACTCACCTTATACGAACTTACTTACTTTTTTTTAGATTTTTTTATGGTCGGTAGGCTAGGTTGACCACAACTCATCTGTTGCTAAGCGATGATGGTAGACACAACTAACCTGGAATGGGGATTGGTTTAGGTGCTTGGCGACTAATTTTGTACCTTGAGGGCCAAGTAATAAAAAGTGCCACGATAATGGTTTTCTCATGATGTTTAGCATTTCCAATGATATATGGTCGAAGGCAAGTTTTATTTTCCCCACAAAACAAGCAAAAAAGCAAAAATTTTATGTCATTCACTTACCCAGTTACCATAAAAAAAAATGTTGGCTTTTAATCTAAAAATCCACGTTTAAAATGAAAACACGTCGTAATGAGGTTACCTAGTAGGTGTACATGTCCTGAAATCTGAAATAATTTACCGACACGGTAATTTCAAATTCGGAACAGGTAAGCACTTAGGTATAACCGTTGTAGGTACCTATTAAGATACGAAGTTTAGCAATTTTCAACTTTAACTGCTGTAAGTAAAGTATCTGTTAAGTTTACACACTCTGCAGAATAGTTAAATTGAGTATAGCTTGGGAAAAACTAGTAGAAATTAATAAGGGCGCTATTACCTTAAATCTATATATAATAAAAGCGAAAATCACTCACTCAAGACCGTCTTGTACTCATAATACAAGACTTTCTCAGGGCTCGAAGCTTTCGATACCGCGTCGAGGGACAACGCTCTTCCCCCCACGACATCGGCTCCGGAGTCCCTCAGGGCTCCGCTGTGGCCCCGATTCTCTTCTCGCTTTTCACCTGTGACATCCCCCGCACCCCCAAAGTGGAGCTTGCTCTCTTTGCCGATGACACCGCCCTCTACACCAGAGGGTGGAACAAGGTCATTCAGCTAGCCCACCTTCAACGAGCCCTCAATCTCCTCGGAGACTGGTTCAAGAAGTGGGCTATCACCGTTAACCCCGATAAAAGTGCAGCCGTGTACTTTCATCCGTTCAAAAGACCTCCTTCTAAGCATATCACGCTCAACGGCCAGCCCATCCCATGGGCTACCGAGACCAAGTATCTCGGTGTGACCCTTGATCGTCGACTCACGTTCTCTAAACATATCCAGTTAGTTCGCAACCGAGCAGCCTTCTTCTTAGGCCGGCTCACTCCCCTTCTCAACGAGCGTAGTAAATTGTCCCTTAGGAATAAGGTTACAATTTACAAAACTTGTATTCGCCCCGTCATGACGTACGCCTCCGTGGCGTTCGCTCATGCCTCCAGCATAGATCTAGAGAAACTCCAAGTCATACAAAATAGATTCATCCGCAGAGCAGTCGGTGCTAGCTGGTTCATGCGAAACTCCGACCTGCACTGCGATCTCGAACTCCCCTCCATCCGTCAGTACATTAAGTACGCTTCGCGCCGCTATTTCGATGCGACCCCCCACCATCCCAATCCACTCATAGTCCAAGCCTCGAACTATACGACAGACACGACAGACCCACCCCCCTTCCGTAGACGCCCCAGACACGTCTTGGGCGACCCGGACGACCCCATAGCCGTCATCACCTCGGCGGCGCTGGGCTCGCCTGATCCGACCACTCCTAGCAACAAGAAGTATTCCGTCTTTGGTATAGGCGCCGGTTACCAAAGGCACACAAACACGCACCGACCTCGCCGGCGAGGTCGAGGACTCCCCAGATCTGTCAGAAGATCTGTTAGATTCTCTCCAAGTAGTCAACCAGATCAATCTACTAGGGCCCCAGGGCATACCCCTTCTGGGGTGCCAGGGCAAGTCTGACCCCACTCCCGGCGACGGCCAAGCCGAGGTTCGTACCGTCTGCGGTGCCCTTGAGCTAGTCGCCTTTAACCTAAACCTAGGCCGAGCGCCATTTGCGCTTGCCTAAAGTCCGGTGACGCTGTAGAGGCCACCTGAGGCCAACAGCATAGTCATTCATAAAAAAAAAAAAAACACTCACTCACTGAATAAACACGAAATCTCGAAAACTGCTTCATCCCTGAAGCTGAAATTTGGCAGATAGGTTGTTTATAGGTAGAAGACATCAGCTAAGAACGGATTTTGCGACAGGGCTGAATTAAGGGGGTAAAATGGGGGATGACACTTTCTATGGAAGTTCTTTGTTTTTGAAGTTATATTGATGAAAATTGGTGTTTGGGTAGTCCTTTCAAATTAAAATTTGTTGTTTTAATTATTTTTTTACATGGATGATTTAAGGGCGAGAAACGGGGGATTAAATTTTACAAGCTAAACACGAAATTTCTAAAACTTCTTATTCTCTGAAGCTGAAATTTGGCAGGTAGGTAGTTTATAAGTAGAAAACGTCAGCTAATATCTGATTTTGCAACAGGGCTGAATTAAGGGGGTGGAACGGGCATATAACTTTACAAGGAAAGTTCTTCGTTTTTGAAGTTATAGTGATGAACATTTTGTACCTACCTATTTGAGTAGTTCATACAAAATAAAATATGCAATTTTTATTATTTTTGACAGGGATGGTTTAAGGGGTTAAAGCAGGTGATAAAATTTTATAAAGCATGGTATTTATTTTTGAAGTTATAATAATGAATATTTATACTTAGTTCATTCAAAATAAAAATAAAGTAATTTTCAATATTTTTTGACAGGGCTGACCTAAGGGGGTGAAACGAGGGATGAAATTTTGTATGGGAAGTACCTACTTGGGTTTTAAAGGTATAGTGATGACAACATTATATGCAATTTATTTGTTATCATCTTCGCCGTCTTTCTTCATCACGCGGGTGGAACCGCGGGGCACAGCTATTATTACATAGGTACGTGTCGAATTGATAACTTCCTTTTTTGAAGTCTGTTTAAAATGGGTATTTACACACGTGCGAAGCCGGGACGGGTCAGCTAGTAGTTTAATAAAACCGTATAATAATTTTTTTTTTTTTTTTTTTTTTTTTTTTTGTTTTGTTTTGTTTTTTTTTTTGTTTTTTTTATACTATAAAAATCACTGTCTTGACAGACAACGCACGCTGATCGTACAGACTTAAAATTTGAAGGACGTCTACGGGGTATTTTATTACCCGTGGTACTACTGGTAGTCAAATTGGAAGTACCACGGGCAATAAACAGTATTTGTCGGATGCAATGACCATTCGTCATGATACTAGCTATACGTAGATGTATACTAACAAAGGATTTTTCGAAATTCGTCCCTTAAGGGGGTAAAAATGGGAAAAGTTTAGTATGAAAGTCCTTTTGTTTTTGAAGTTTTTGTAGTGAATGTTTTTTCGAATATTAATGAATTGAATGAATGAATGAAGTCGAATTTTACCGAAAGGCCGCCACTTGTGGCATTAGTTCATAAGGTTCTTGTTTCTATTTTTCAATGTTTATTTCTGGTATGCACAATGGTTTCTATTTATTTGAACTGTAATAAAAAAATAACTATTCAATTAATTATATAATCCACAGCGTTTTACTCGAAATAAAAAGCCAGTAAGAAAATAGCTCAATCTAGTTCCTTAGAATTCTCGAGAATAATTTGTCATCAACATAATCTCACACCTGAGCGTTATAACGATATCCAAAGTCAAACAAAGCTAACGACGTGACGTCAGCGTAAAACGTCCGCTGTCACGTGACAGTCACGTGATTTACGAGCGAAGCGAGTTGGGAGCAGAAAGCGGAGCGAGCGAGCGGCTTTCTGTTTGTATGGATGATTAATTAGGAATTTTAAGTATATAGGTATGTATGTGTATTTCTTAATGTGCAAATTTGAAAACTTCTAATGAGGATGAGAATCCACCGTACCTGATGTTTTCTATACATCTAGATTAGTAATGTCGAATTCATCAGAAGAGTTTCAAAATAAGCAACATGTTTGGTGCGTCATGGCTGCGATGCAAAGTAATCTTAGGACTTTTATCTCTTGTCAAACATTTTAAAACTAAGATAATCACTAAGGAACATCAAATAAGCTAAGCCGCTTGCCCACTGCGGGGCACGCTGTGCGCGGCCACGGGGCGCAATTCGGCTGCGTGGGTTCGTTTGTTTGACAACATGGGTCTATGTTTCCACTGCAGCACACACGATACATGAATATTAACCCACGAGTATGTACAACTGTTGCGCACAGAAGCTACGCACGCGTCCGTGTACCACGTGCATGGCGTTCACAGCGTTGAGCTGCGTGGGTGCTATATTCGAGCAAGCCACGCGTGTGGCAATGGCGTCATTAATCGTGCGTAGCGTGTTCATTGGTTGCAATGGACGTTATCACATACATTTTCTTGCAAAGCGGAGCTAGACACACGTGCGTGGCCTCTTCGTGCGCAGCAGTGGGCCAGCGGCTTTACGCTGCCGACTACTAGTGGCTTTGAGGATGTGCGTGTTTTCTTTAGACTTTCAATGATCCAATCCAATTTTTTCGTGTAGCTGAAACAATTTACAATGTAACTACTAATCTAAACTAAGATGGCTTGTATGTAACTTTTTTTTTCATGTAGTTGAAACAACTTACAATCTAACTACCTAATCTAATCTTATATTGCATGTATTCTTTATTTTTGATTAATAAAGCCACCTGTCTAGCCCAGACGTAAAGTACTAAAACAAGCCAACAACTCTAATTTCGAGCGTCTTTACCGTCTCATAACACCTTTACACTAATCCGACGATTACGGCAATTAAAGTATGAAACCCGTCTCATTACACTAAGTAGTGGACCGTTTGTGTCTGCTAATAGGCCATTTAATATAAACAAATGAAAGCTACACCCTTCGGAACAGATTATGAAAAAACAGAAGATCATGTTGATTTGGTTTGCGCAGAACACGAGGACTGCCATCTAAACCTCTGAAAAGCGACGTGAGCTTAGCTAAATTTCATTATGCTTTCGTTTCTTCTGTTTTTGGAGTTTATAAACGGATTTTTATACCACTGGCTTTTTGGTGGAATAAAACATCGTGAGAAAATTGCATTCGTATGGGGATTCAAAAAATTCAATGGCGTATGTAAATCCACTAACACGCAACCCAATCGCCCAATTGACCTTCGAGGGTAGGCCGATGTCAACCAGGAGACTAATAACATACTGGCTATGTTTACTAAGACATATTTTTCAAATTTCGGTTCAGCAAAGACTGAGACTTTTAATTTCATGTCTCGTGGTTTACTAGCGTGTTTCACGAAGTAATAGATCGCATAGTGAACTGAAGTATTAATTCACCGCAAGTACTTTTTTCCCAGGAAAAAATCTTAATGGATACTACTGAACTTTGTCCACTCTCTGAACCTAAGAATCTCCTAAAACTTCATCCAGAATCACCGGAGGACGGGCAGCAGCGCCCTCTCGGTTAAGGGTCGAGAGCATTCTGCGATCCTTAAGCCTCCTGCCAAGTGCGGGGACTATGGCAAACCCTCCCTATTTAGGGGGAGGCCTTCGTCCAACATTGCATGTCTTCCGGCTGATGATGAGACCACTGAACCCGGGGCAGCAGGGCGATTTTGTGAAACTCCACTCTAGTATGGTGGCTTATTCAATAAAACCCTGGATTAGGGGGTAAGGGTGCCGCTGGAGACACCTCACCTCTCTTTGCGCACGATAATAACGTGCTTGCCACCTCGGGGCCGCCACATGTATCGAGCCTACTTCAAGCTTCACCTGAGTTATCTATGTTTCCAGCGTGGCCAGATGGTAAGCTAAAAAGTAGTGCGACTTGTCCATCTGCTTATTCCTAATCTGTGCGCTGACGAGGCAAGGTAGGCCTACATTACGCGAAATTACGGAAATTACAAAGATTACGGCCGTAATTACCTGAAATGTCTGAGCTTAAGTAATCTTTGTACGCGAGAAGGATATTTCGTCTCCGTTTTAATATTTCAGTTTTGTCTGAAATTTTGTCTTTTTGGCGTGGTCTGAATTTGAAAGAGGGTGTAAAAGGTGGATTAGACTGGTTTTAGTTATTTCGTAGACGGTACATTATTTTCTTTAACATAAAATATTTCGTATTCAAAGGCTGAGTTTAATTTAATTAAATGTTTTTTTTGTTTTCATTATTATAAATAAAGATTATCTTTTGTTGGTGTAGATTGCTTACTTTATGTAGTATAGTTAATAATATTTTCTAGTTTTTATAAATTATAATATAGTAAGTACTATATAAAAATATACATTTAGTAAATTCATCATAATTAAATTGTTTATATTTTTTTATTGTACAATATAAGTAATTCGATATTTTTAAATTAATACTGATAATTTGAATTTATTGTTTCTTTGAATTTACAAATATATATTTTTCTTAATCACAATATACTAGCTAGTCATCTACGACTTGTATGGCTAATAAATAAAATAAAAATATCTATAAAAAATCCTCTTTTTTTTAGTGCCTATAAACAAAATAAAATAATCACATTAAATAACAGAATTTTGAATGAATTGAAATTAAAATATGGATAAAATAGATATAATATTCTATAACCTTAATTTTATGTCATAAAAATTTGGTCTTTAGTTTTATTTTAAGTCCTCTTTCATTTTATAAAGTTTATGTAGCTACAACTTTCAGGGACAAAATACAGACTCACAATAAGAAATCCCCAGACATAAATAAAACCTGTCCGAAACACAAACAGACATCTTCTAAAAGCGCTGTATTCCCAAACAATTGAGTTCCCAAATAAACACCGAACTTCACGATTCTGTCGCGTCTGTTGATTTTCCGGACAGGATATAATAACAGATAAACATAAGAAACAAAGACAAACTATGGCTAAATAAAACTAAACTGAAGTACCCACAAGTACCCCTGGGTCCTCTAACACGAAAACGGTAGAATCTGAAGTCTTATTTAAAGAAGACTCTAAGTATTCAGTTTAAACTGATAACAAAAAACGGAGAAATATAACCGCTATCAACGCGGTATCAAGTTGATTTTCAACCGACTTCAAAAAAAGAAGTTTTCAAATCGATTGTATGTTTTTCGAAACGAAAATTTTTGATAGAAATCAGCTCAGTACTTTGGTTTTTAAATCAAAATTACTAGAAAATACGAAGATGTCATCCAGGGATTCGAAGTTGAAGTCGGTTGTATTTTTTTTTAAAAGCGCATTATTGTAATAGCTGTTCCTAAAGTAATGTGAGGTTTTTACCTGTGGACCCCCTGTCTTTGATACATACAGTTTAGTAGTCTTAACTTAACCCTAAGGTAAAGGGTAGGGTAAGGTAGGGGTACGGTTTTCTCTGCCATTCATTCTCGCTGCTAAAGATATGGGGATTTCGGGAATTTCATTTAAACCAAATTTATTTATTTTTTCAAAAGGTGTAATACACTGTAGATAGAACACAATTCGATGTCCAAAAAAGTTGGGCCCATCTCACTAGTCCCATCATGTTGTCCCGTGATGTGACAACTGCCACTATTTCGACCCAGTAGTCCCATGGGACAAGTGACTTCAATATTTTGGACCCACAAGTCCCATCGTGTTGTCCCATTACACTATTTTGACCCATTTGTCCCAAGGGAAAAGCGACACCAGTATTTAATTTTATTTTCATCTCACTTGACCTACTTATTCGCAGACGTAAGAAGACGCAGCGTAGGAAGGCTTCCGACTAGGTGGACCGACGACATTGTTAAAGATGCGGGCAACCGGTGGATGCAAATGGCAGGTTGTCGCCCAGTGTGGCAGTCTAAGGGGGAGGCCTTCGTTCAGCAGTGGACATTTCCGGGCTGATGATGATGATAATGATGACCAACTGAGATGTTGTAGGAGATCCCCCTATTGGAACATGAACTTATTTTTTCTTTGCAAAAAGACCTTCGACTAAATGTACGTATGTACCTATGTTCTTTTTGTGATTTCAGTGTTGGTCCCATAGTGAAAGTTGTTTACAAAGATAGTAGGTACAATGACTCATTTCGGCTGAGTACACCCTGTTACCCTGTCTTTAACCCTGTATATCCTCAAGGGCATTGTACATTGTTCAATCATTTACCAATGCCATTTAAAAATAACCTTCGGCTACATTTAACAATTATACCTAGTTTAGTAAACAAATAAATCATGTTTTCGAATGCGAACCAAAACAAGCTAAAATAACAGTCGATTTAGCAAGAAAATTGCCTGTTTAGCAAAGCGAATAGTTTGCGTCACAGACGAAATGCATAGATTATTCAATTGGCCTGATATTGTGCATACTCTCTAAATTAATAGTAAAGGTAAAACAGATAGATCAACTTTTTATAATTCACATAAAAAAAATATTACAAGGATGAAATCGTGTCTTAAACTATCACGATCTCACGGTTTTTCATTACAGTTTTATTACTATTTACAGGAAATTTACCGTGATTATGTAGAGAAACGTGTTCCGGATATTTCGGCACAGTTACGTGCACCATGTTCACGGGCATACTGAAGGGTGTGGATGATAGTCAAAAAGGTTTTTTTTACAACCTCGTATTCTGCAGCATGCCAGTGAACAGGATGCAATCAATTTTAAAACGATTTTCAGCCATACTTCTTAGTAAATAAAAAAAACTGTCTTTGATCAATAATTATTTTTTTTGCTTCTTATTATTGAACAATAAAAACTTGATGATATAAACTTTCAGTGATACTAGATAGATAAACAAATTACTAAGTTTCGTTATCTACAAATTATAACTCTTTAAGTCTGCGTTCTACACCAATATAATAAAGAGGAAATATTTGTATTTTTGTATGTTTGTAACGAATAAACTCAAAAACTACTAGGCTGATTTCAAAAAAAAATTCACTATTAGAATGCTACATTATTCCTGAGTAACATAGGCTATATTTATTACTAAAATAAATAGGGGTCCTTACTAAAACTTCAATAATGTAATCCAAAGTGTATTTTTTTTTGCCATTAAATTTATTTCATCGCATGCGCTGCGGAAACTATTGAAGATAGAACAAAAACATGTTCTACAATATTAAAGAACATATCAATATCTACAAAAAACGTCGAAATACCATACATCTAACTATTGTAGTTATGTCACTAAAACTACTTTTTACATCTTAAAAATTGATAGAAATTCCGACCAAAATCAGACCACGTTATCCATACTTTTGTATAAACCCTTATCCAAATAAATTACGTATTCAAGACTGTTTCAATACCTGTCCATTACTTTTTATATTATCCAAATGGAACGTTCCATTCAAAAGATATTACGAATTTAAAAATCTAAACAAAATACTAGAAAAATAATCGCCGCCGCGCCTTGGCCGTGCGGCTCCGCTCAGCGCAGCGCGGGCAACGCGGCGAGGGGCACCGGAGTGCGGGAGAAACGGAACATCTATGAAATGGTTTCTTACTCGTGGTTCACGTAGGTACGTGTTCCACGGATACCTTTTTATGCCCTTAGCCTACCGAATAGGTAAACCACGTGTAAATATACGGATTTACTTAAAAACGCCGCTCAAACTTAATCACTGCTTAAGATGCTAAGTCAACTTCTGTCTGACGTGAAGTGTCACGTGCAAGTACAAGACAGATAAGTTTAAGCAGTGACTAAGTTTAAGCGGCGTTTTTAAGTAAGGCCGATAATATGTAGTGCCCTTGGTTCACCCAATAGGTGAACTAAGGGCAAATATTAAAAAAATGTGCCCTTGGTTCACTCAATAGGTGCGAACCACGGGTAAATCATTAAACAAATAGCTGCACCCCGCGGTTTTACGCGATTCTTGGGATAAAAGTAGCCATGTTTTATTCAAAGGTAAAAAGTACCTACCTCTATACCAAATTTCATCCTAATCCGTTCAGCCGTTTCTTATAGCGTCTAGCATTCACGTAACATTTCTCTAGCTAATGTCATTTCATACGATTTTATCTTTCCGCAGGCGTTAACGCTAACAGAAAGTGGTTCTTGTCTAGACCCCCTGAGGTAACAAGCATTAAAAAATTCAACCGAATTGAGAACCTCCTCCTGCTTTGAAGTCGGTTAAAAAGTAAGGACATGGGAGTGAACGAGTAGACAATGGGTATTCTACGGGTACATTTATTACGCATAGTCCGAATTGAGACCCTCCTCCTTTTTTGAAGTCGGATAAAAAGGAAGAACATGTGAACGAGTAAACAAATGGGTATTCTACGGGTACTTTGAATTACGCATTGGATACCTGGGTGTTCCACGAGTACACTTTTAATTCAGTGTCTCGTGAAACACGGATACAAAAAGGTATAACACAGGTAAGGTAGAACACCTAGGTAAACCTTTTATGTGGACCATGGGTAAGAAACCCTATGAAATAGGTAGGCCTGAACGCGCGGTCGGACATTGAATATTTTGACTTTTTTCATAGCACATTTTTTGTTCCAGATAAAAAGTCCTTTTCAGAATTACTTATAAATTATTTTAATAAACTTTTACTGTTTAATTTGTATAGTACTTATTCTCACAGTTTTTGTATGGGAGAATTCATCAATAGTTATTTTCAATGTCCTCCTTAAAGATACTTACGCAATGTTTAAAAAATAATAGTCCACCCTTGCGAAGCCGGAACGGGCCGCTAGTAGATTTATAAAACAGACTTGTTTATTTACAAGCTCGTATTCTGCTGCATGCCAGTGAACAGGATGCAATCTATTTTTAAAACGATTTTCAGCCATACTTCTTAGAAAATAAAAATAACTGGCTTTTATGTATTAAATTTTAATTTTTTTTTGCTTCATATTATAGAAACAATAAAAACTTGATGATATAAACTTTCAGTGATACTAGATAGATAAACAAATTACTGGGTTTCGTTATCTACAAAATATAACTCTTTAAGTCTGCGTTCTATAGATTTATAAAACAGACTTGTTTATTTTCGCGGGTAATTAGCCGATGCTGATTTGGGTTGACCGATCCAGTGACGCGAGCAACTGGAGCGAGTTAGTGGCGCGAATAACTGGATCGAGTCAGTGGGGCGAGTGACTGGATGAATCGTGGAGTGGATGAGATAAATTGGCACGTCGGGTGCGTCGTGCCGATAATGTAGTAAGTAGTAGCTTAGTATTGGTGTTTTTTTTGATACGCACCTGAAAAATGTGTTTAATATAATCTTAATATTAGACATTTACCACCTTATATCTATATACCTATAGGTCTCTCTGTCCGACCTTTGAAGCCGTCACAGACAAAGATGTTGCTATAGGTAATATATCAGGTTATTCGATAAAATATCACTCGCCATACAATTTTGTAATATTTATCATCTTCGTCATTTGTTTTGTATGAGTAGCTATATTGAAATAATTATGTTCTAAGATAACATGAAAATATTATAGCATTTTCATCGTATGCGACGGCCTTTAATGTAGCTGTACCTACCTGTATCTAACAAACTTTTTATAAACTTATATGGTAAAATATTATTTTAGGCCGAATACGGCATACAATGTGGACAAAATCTGTTTTTTTATGCGGGCCGAACTTTCTCGGGACGAATATGGCATAAATATTTATTTAATTAAAGAAATATAAAATTAAAACCCTTTATTATTGTTATAACCTTGGTTATATTTTTTTATAATTTAGGAAAGGTAAGAGTAATCTTTTACCGTTACATGCTAATTGAATGCTTTCGGTTCTGTTGAGTAATTTTTATAACGTCATTATTAAATTGTAATATAGAAACGTAGATGATACAATACAATATGAGCTCCATAAAATAATACTAAATAGTACAAATCAGGTTCAAAGGATTCTGGACTAAAAAGCACACTTTAACAAGTAAACATCAAATTTAAAAAAAAACACGACCTCACTGCAATAAAAAAAATGCCAGTGTTATTCGGGATAATAATAATTAATTAATTATACTAATTATACTTATGGTTCCTGTAGGATAGCGGGTAAAACCACAGGTTGATGTTAGTATTTTATAAATTAAGCTTATTCATTAGTAGAAAGAAAACCCGACACAGAACTGTCAGGGTGCTTAGCAGCGTACGCGAACCTAACTCACGTGTGAAGGTTCACGGGATGTATGTGTGCGTGTGTGGCCACGAAAACAGAGAATTTATCAAAATCATTGTGTAAATCATTGAATTTAAAAAGAAATAAAAGTAAATTCTCATTGAGCTCTTTGGAGTTTATGTACGGATTTTCATAACACTGGCTTTTCGGTGAAGGAATACATCGTGAGGAAACCTGCATACGTCCAGAGTAGAAATTCAATGGTGTCTGAATCCACCAACCCACAACTGGGCCGGCAATTATCATGGTGGATAAATGGCCCAATCGCTCTTCGAGGCTAGGCCTATGTCCAGAAGTGTCTATTAATTAAAAATACTGATTATAAGTAAAATAAAACAATATCGTTGGACATTACACACAGCGCCACCTAGCCCCAAACTAAGCAAAGCTATCTAATAAATGTATAGATAACTTATCGTTTTATATCTGTTTTACTGATATCGTATCATAATAGGCTAAGTATATTAATTACAGCATACACATAAGCAAACAACGAAATATATCCAGCACGAGAGTTACGAGAAGTAAAACATCGTAGTAGAGGGAGTTCTGCAAAATGGATAATAATTGATAGCAGACTAAAATTATCAACTCTCTAGCCCCACATTGAAACTCACACACACATAAGTCCGTTTAGAGGAATGCAATAAGACCGCGCCGGCCGGAATGGTCGGAAAAACTCTACGTACCGTCTATCCGACGTTAATATACCTACTGGGTGTAATATTCACACCAGTCGAGGTTTTTGACTTGCTTTTATAAAGGGAAAATAAGCTGCCGGCTTATGATTTAAGCGGTGATTGCATAGTACTTTATACTGAACGGTTCGGCGACGGTAAGCCACATCAAAGGCGTGCCAAAGTGACGGCACGGCACGGCGACGGCATGCCACGACAATGGCTAGGCACGGAGACTGCACGGCATGACAATGGCGCGGCAAGTCGACGGCACGGCAAGGCAAGGTACCGTTGCCGTTTTGCTACTGGACGGCACGGTAACAGCTCGGCTCGGAGGTGATAATGCGGCAAGGCAACGGCACAATACCAATGCTGTGTTACGTTTTTCTACTACAAAGCACAGCAAGGCGATCGCACGAACGGTACAGACATATTGTGATGGCAAGCTATCGCAATAGGACAGTACAGGTGGTGGACTTCAGTTCTACCGTACACAACTTTTTAGTAATACAAGTTGTAACAGAGTCTTTTTTTCGGAAATATCAACGATTGCATTGGATCGCATTTCTTAAAAAACTATCTTGTATGATAGACCTGGTTCACGGTGGTGATGGTGACCATTCTTTGATCCCCAAGCCGTCTGCCAAGCGTGGAAATTACGGATATTCCCTATTAAGGGGAGGCATTCGTCCAGCAGTGGAAGTCTTCTGGGTCGTTCTGGGTTCTGGGTGGGTGATGATGATGATAAATAATCAAATAATTCAATTCGTCCAGCAGTGGATGTCTTCTGGTTCATGATGATGATAAATAATTAAATAATTCAATGTATATGAGAGCATTAATAAATCAACAAAGAAATGCCAACCCAAGCTGAAACCCTGAAAATATTGAAAACACAATTAAAATCCAAGAAAGCATCCGTCTGTTCCGGCACACATGTCACATATTAATAAATTCACAAAAAGGTTCTGCACCCCTGCCACTGAATTATGTCGCCCGGGGTCGCCAACGGTTGGCGCGACTCATTTAATTAGAAATATTCTTTTTACACAAATGGTAGAAATGACAAAGTTTTGTGTAAGTATCATTTTAACTCTAATATGTCATAACAAAAGAATTAAAATATTTTTAGGTTGGTACATTTTGCCTGTAAATAAAGTATGGCAGAAGAAAAAACACAGTTCCATCTTTTTTATCCTTCGATCATATACCATTGTAGATAGTAAGCCAAGGCGTATCTACTCCTCTGCCAAAAGGTATGTGGTGACCATTTTACGTTTTTGTGTATTGTGACTTTGTTTTAGTGTGCGTTCAAAGTCAAAGTCAAAGTCAAATCGTAACACAACGAACAGGAATTTATTTTCTTACAGCCTTACCTAAAATAATCTCGAATCTCTTAGTCAGCTTAAACTTCTCTGTCTTGTTCTTGCATGTTACACTTCACGTCACAGAGAAGATGGCAGAGCATCTTAAGCAGTGACTAACGGTTGAGAAGTTTTTTTAAGTAAGACTAGGCCCCATAGTAAAAGTTGTTTGTTTGGATTTACAGATCATGCCCTTAAAAGGATGCTAATTGATTAGAACTAACCCTGTATATATTATGTAGGTACCTGCTCAAATACTTCAAAATATAAAACGCTGACCACAAAATGTATTTTTTTTTATCTAGTTCTAAGAGTCCCACTGTCGATGTCGTTCCAATTCACGCAAAGTCAGCGGCACGCTGTTAGTTTAGCTATGCTTGTTATGGTACATAAATGCTACATTTTCTCTGCTGAGTTTTCTTTATACCAACCGGAGTTTTCTAGATTTATCGTTTGTGAAATTTTATACATGATGGCAGTTTTTTATACATAAAGGGTTGACGTTTTCTCTATTAGGGCTAAATAAACCGAATGCGGGTGAGAAATGACCCGTCCGAAATGTGATTGGGGAGAATGATGTTGCCAGTTACAGCTTTTACTTTTACCTACTTTGTTGGGAAATTTGTTTTCTTTATTATGTCTAGTATGTTTACTTTGATGCGTTTTAGGCACTTTTTATTGTGTGGATATAAAGCGCTAGACATAGGTACTATCAAAAACTAAATGTTGTGTATTGTGTATTAACTTTGTGTTTTTATAAAATGCTAGCTATGCTCGGTGTTTCTCTGAGGTATCGTATCCGGAACGAAGTAATTCACCAGAGAACAAAGGTTACCGACATAGCTCTGCGTATTAGTAAGCTGAAGTGCCAGTGGGCTGGTCACATCTGTCGCAGAACCGATAACCGCTGGGGTAGACGTGTTCTAGAGTGGAGACCACGAATCGGCAAACGTAGTGTAGGACGCCCTGAGACTCGATGGAGTGACGATATACATAGGACAGCTGGCAGTGGTTGGAAGCGGACAGCTGAAGATCGGGCCGAGTGGCGTGCGTTGGGAGAGGCCTATGTCCAGCAGTGGACTATGATAGGCTGATTATGATGATGATTATGATAAAATGCTAGACAAGATGAGATAATTATCTAGATGAAACTTGTGGATTATTGATACCATACAATCTTGACACAATTAAAAACACAAAAAATAATATAACAGTTGCACATACATGTTATTTATATTTGTATTTTTAAATATATAATTGTAAAAAAATATAATGCATTTTTCCATTTGACTCATTTTATAAAAAAATTACCAACCTTCAGCACAACTTACTTTGAGGTTAACAGACACAACACTTACAGAGCGACGACATAATTTTCTCAATGATTGTTCCCGCCAATAACTCATTATTGATTAATTATTTTTTCTTTATTTTGAGAGAGGTAGAGAGAAAGATTAAATCCTCCAAGTTTTATTCTCAGGTCAAAAGCAGTTCAAAAACAGAAGCGCCAAAGAACAGCTTCACATGTAACCGCGATAAATAATACCTACGCCGCGCGGGTGATTACTCAGCCTTCTCAAACGTTCGCTTAATTGTCGGAACGTGCCGATTTTAGCAGGAATGGCAACACACCTCTATTTTCATCTACTATTTGAGACGTTACACCGAACTGTTCCGTGAAGTTAGGCATAGAGTTTGTTTAATGAATTGCAAGTGTAGGTACCTTCTATACGGTATCTGATCATTGTGTCTATTATACTTACGAGGCTCCAAAGTCCTCCTCCGAGTTTCCAAGGGCTACCAATGAACGATTCGGCAGTTTTCAGATGGGTGACCGTGAGTGGCAATCGCAACTGAGTGTAACCGTGATTTTTCATTCCGCTCCCGTTGTTACATTATCAGCTTTTTAGTTGTTTAAACTACGATTTTGCTGAACATATAACCTACCTTGAAAGGGCGAATGGGTCATATTCACCACCTACAGATTGGTTCTTTTAGGACGTACGAAGTTATCACGAAATTTTCCTTAATGAAAAAACTACAAAAAATCTATTGGCTTAAGATTGTTTTATTTCCTTAGAATAGGTTTAGATTACTCGTTGCCTGATGGAAAAGAGTACGCTAGAAGGAACCTTTTTAGGCTAGGTTTGAAGATACCCAATGCACGTTATGATCTCACGACCGACGATTCCAAGTCGAGCGGTATACCAGACTAACCCGCCTTCAATATTAGTATGATTTAATCTACCAATCCCAGCGAGTCAGTCCGAAACAGTCACGTAGGCATGCTCAAGTAATTTCATTACGTTCTGAAACCCTGAAACTTTCAGTATTTCAGCTTCCGTTTAACCAATAACGTCAAGTTGGATTGTCGGATCTTTTCACTGATTGGACGGATTTCAATTTGATTCTTGGAGATCAGAGACAGGAAATTTGATTACTATGATTACTTATATTACTGTTGATAATCAATTACAAACACTAAATATAATTTACTCGTAATAGTAGTTGATTTTCCTTTTTATTGACTTTCGCTGATGTTAAACGAAGATGCAGCCGACGATGGATTCACCTGTTCCCATTACAAGTTTAGGGCTAGATGGCGCTGTCTGAAATTTCCACCAAATCGTATTTATTATTTAAATAGTATAAGAATTTCTCACACATTCGTACCATTAAACCAAAATATCATATTACTTTAAAATTTCAGTTGGTTTTTGAGCCAACGAATAAACAATAATTAGCATGGTGTTTGGTAGCATAACAAAAGCGATAAGTATCCTACTTATGTCCTAAATAATTACGTGGATCTAAAATGTGTAAAGAAATGGGTACTTCTAGAAAGACCGACTACTTAGTTCTTCTTCTGTAAAGAAATCGGATTATAACATTCCATATTTTTTTCTAATATCATGTTATCACTATTATAACTTTTATTAAAGTTTGGTTCAGCAAACCAAGCTCTCTTGCAGCTTCATCGAATAATGAAAAAGAACTGCCTCCAGCTATTACAGCAAAACTATTGATGATATAATTATGATGGTAAGCGCAGCCGTGAAAGACCATTCTAACGATGCGGTGGCGGGACAACATACAGAAGATAGATAGATAGATAGATAAACTCTTTATTGTACACATCAAAAGAAATGATTACACTCGTGATGATCACAACAAAATAATTAACTTAGAACTAGTGTAACAATTGGTGGCCTTATCGATAAAAGCGCCTGGAAGAGACTTGCCAGAACTTTCCAAGAAGTTCCAGGAGGAGGCTATATGCCTTGCAGTGAATAGAATAGAATAGAATAGAATAATATTTATTATCATAAAGTTACATTCATAAATATTTTACTAATAATATAATATCATGAATGTTTCTACGAGTATAATGGACTCGTCACCAAAACATAAAAAGGAATAACCATTTTTTAACAAGCTATTTTGTGGGTATTATAATATTTTAACTCCTTCAGAAAATAACAACAGTATGAAGGTAGTCATTAATACGAATTAAATCTAGTACATAGTAATATAGTGCGTCAGCTGTATAGAAGCTTGTGTGTGGGCAGTGGGCAGAATAAGCTGTTAATGATGATGATTTATGATACTAAATATGATGATGATGATGATATTATCATTATTATTATTATTTATGATGTTTTTTTGGTACTAATAGTACCAAACTGTGAAGTGTGACCTGATTACTAAAATCTTGTCTAACTTGAACCTCGTTTTGGTAGTCGGTTAAGAATCAATTCGTATCCCAGTAGTGAGTATTCCAGGCACGTCCGAGTCTCATTTTCGCGGGTTTCCAACCAACTCCGATAACAATGTTTCAAAGTATCCGGTACTTGGGGTATTTTTACCAAATTGGAAGCAAAGTTTTTGTGATTTTCTTTTTGTAAACGTAAATACTTTGTGGTGAAAGTTGGATTTAAAAATAACATTTTAACTACGCACCAAATGCTCAATACGTTCTTATTTTTAAACGACTTCTAATAAGAAGGAGGTTCTCAATTCGGCTGTACGTTTTTTTAAATGTGTGTTACCTTAGAACTCTGTCATTTATCAAACGATTTAAAAAAAAATTGAATGGATATCTTCCAAGATTAGTCCCATAAAATTTTCGTCAATATCGGTTCAGTAGTTTGGTTATTTAAATTTAAATTACTGAGTAATACCTATAAATGTCGTCGTGAAATAAACGAAATTCCCGACTCTCTTGAGTTCTAGACAAGAATCTTCTAGATCGATACCTAATACTAGTCACTTTTTAAACAAAAAAAAAACTCCTCAATCATAAAACATAAAGTCTGGTGACATTTTGGCCTAGTTAAAAGGAAGTAAGCAAAATTTGTACTAAAAGCCTTTACTTAAGAAGTCACCGTAAATTAAAATGGTGCGTTATAAACGTTAAAGTTTGTTAATAGCTTGTTAATCAGCGTTTTAGTAAGGCAGTAGCCAACAGAATAAAAAGTAAAGTAAAGTAGTTGTGTTTTGTTAGATTTAATTAAACGTGAGTATTCCCGTATAAATAAAACAAAATGTGTCAAAACCACGTCAGTTTTCATAATAAAAGTATTCTAGGAACAGAATCAGTATAGTATATTCAGCCTTTTCCACCAAATAGTCTATTGCTGGACTTTTTTTATCACCTTCGACATACTTTCGTTCAAAACCCTCTTTTCCTTCGCGCAAACATTTGAAACATAATTGAAAATTATGAATCATGTCCTCGACGATTCCGTTCTCCATTTTTTCGATAGGTCACGGATCGTATTACCGGCATTAGCATATTTCATTAACCCTCTGTCGCGCGCCTTTGTACGGGGCCAGGAATGACCCAAACAATGGGCCTTGCCGACCCTGAACAAGTTTGTTAGAATGTTCAATGTTCTGGATTCGTGCTTTGTTTCGGATCGTTTTTGAGATAGTCGAGCGACAATTTAGAGTTTTGAAATTCTGGACGTGACCACAAAAAATAATAATACTGTGTGATACATTTATAGTGTTAACTAGAGGTAGCACGCGACATCGTCCGCGTACGGAAGAAATTCGGCCTGCTTCCAATATTCACCACTTTATATCATCCCGAGCAATTTTTTTAGCTCCCTCCCCAACTCTACTGACTCTACCGACTCCCCCAAACCCCCTGACCCTTCCCCCCAATCCCCCACCCCCCAACTCCCCCCGCCTCTCCCTCCACCTCCCTTGAATGAACTACCCAAATATCAATTTTCATCACTATAACTTCAAAAACCAAGAACTTTATACAACATTCCACCCTTAGGGGTCGAATTTCGAAAAATCCTTTCTTAGTACTCCTACGCAGGGAGACGAATACACCTTCCAAATTTCAAGTCTTTATGACCAGCGGTTTGGGCTGTGCGTTGTCTGTCAGTCAGGCAGTCACCAGTCAGTCAGTCAATCAGTCAGGACAGACCCTTTTATACATATATATAGATAGATAGATAAATAATTAAGACAAGAAAAAGACAAGTCGAAGATATTGGGAGAGATTTTTGCCCAACAATTGTATTAAAAAAATCCTTACCATACACCTTTATAGAGCACAGAAGACATTGATCGAAACGAATGTCTTTATGCCATAGAATATATTATAACATTGATGAGTTCATTGATAAACTAATAGTATAATTTTATTGACATAAATAAATATTTGTTTAACTAAAATTGTTTTGCATATATGAAATTAAAGGATCTTAAGACTAAATTTCGATAGGACTAGGTTGCTTAAGACTAAATCTTGATTTGACTACATCGCGCTTAAAATTGTTATATATTATATCAAATATTTCGTAATAATAATTTGCACGCTTTAAACGTTGTAATAGAGCTCAATACATTTTAATTTAAGTCTTATACTGTACTTACATTCGAGCAGAATGTTTTGGTACCGCGGTTGAAATGATCTTCTGGTAAACAAGGCGGTAGAATTTTAAGGCCGAGGCGAGGAGAAGTACCTTAGTTTATCATAGGCGGACCAAGAGGGAGGCCTTCGTTCAGATCATGCGGTGGCGTCTTCTGATGATGATGAAGCATGAGTGTGTGGTTATTTTGGTTTAGAGTGTCTTACGCTTACAGTCTCACTTAAAAAAACTTCTCAACCGTTAATCACTGCTTAAGATGCTCTGCCATCTTCTCTTTGACGTGAAGTGTAACATGCAAGAACAAGACAGAGAAGTTTAAGCAGTGACTAAGAAAATCGAGATTATTTTAGGTAAGGCTGTTTAGGTATGGTAAGGTAAGTGTCAATATACAGGTTTAGTTCTAATCAGTTAGCATCCTTAGGGCATATTCTGTACTATCTGTACATCCAAACAAACAACTTTTACTATGAGGCCAACATTGAAATGGCAAAAAAAAAGGTCCATACATTTTGCCCAAGGTCGATGAACTTTTTGTATGGAACAGCTGTTTTTTTGCGATTTCAGTATTGGCCCCAAAGTAAAATTTGTTTGTTTGGATGTACAGAATATGCCCTTAAACGGATGCTAACTGATTAGAACTATCCCTGTATAACCATCAATAACACTAAAAATCGAACACATCAAATACCATAACGCTCTAAATGACATACTTATAAATAATATCCATAAACACATGGTTTGAAGTTTGTCCCAAATATTGCAAATTGAGGTCAAATCGACCCTGGAGGCGGTACTTTCCGTCCCACCTGAAAAGGGTCTACGGCCGGTCGGGAAACAAAAGAAGGTTTTCAAAAGTAAAGGATTTTCATGGTGTTATGAACGATCCCGGTTTCTGTTCCTTACAAAATTATTTATCCTTTCATGTCATTGGAACGAAAAACCGGGATAAATTAAAATTAAATACTGATTTCATTTCGGTGGAAGTAATTTGGTTGATTTTGAAAATGGGACACCTACTGACCCTTGGACGAAATTGGCACAATTGACTGATTTTTATCAAAGTGAAAATATGGGTTACACTTTTAACATAAATTAATTACGTTAGGTTAGTATGGAAAAATATTTAGCTTTGATGTGAAACAGATGTTGTATTAGAGTATAATTGGGTGATTGAGTAGCCTTAGTGTCAGATTGTGAAATATATTAGTAAACTAGAAGATTTATAAAATTCATAACACTCATACATATTCTTTACTTATTCATTTTACAATTAAATTATAAATATAAACTTCCGTCTTTCATTTAAACAGCAACTTAAAATGTACCAAAACCGTGCTGAAAACTGGCAACATTTGCATTATTCAAAGCCCATGAAACTAAATTGTTTAATTTAGTGGCATTACGTTGCTTGCAATTTTCATTTCCAACCTAGCGCCAAAATATACGCAATTTTACCCCAGAAACTAATAATTTTGCCCCAGAAAGCCTACACTAAGCGTAAATTGTACCATTTTGAACATAACATAGCTTTGGCTAATTAATAAATAGCTTTAATACATCATACTCGTTCACGTTAGAACGGAACACGAAGTCTACGAAACATGTACGATAGGATGTTATTTATTGTGTTTTCGAGTACCTACTGTTATACCTTGTTAAGGGTGAAAAGAAACATTACTGAAGGCACTTCGGATGGTCTTCATTAGTCATTTATTTATGAAATATAGGCTTGCATTGCACCGCCATCTAGCCTGATGTTAAGGCTAGGTGGAGATACAGATCACCGCGCGCCACTCTCTTACTTGCGCATTTCACTTTTTAAACTTTTATACTATTTTTAAACATAATTATGATATCACTGAATGTAGTTATGAAACATCGCAATCGGTAAATTTGCTGGGAATAGCATTATAAATAGAAAAGATTCAGCAAAAATATAACTTAGATACTTCTAAACAAGTTTTACTAAGAAAACTGACGTGGATCTACTTATAATTTTTTTACATGTTTTTTACATGGTTACATCTAACATTTATTCACGTTTACGTGTTTACCGACGATCTTTACGTTTATTTTGGATACTGGGGCGGTTCACACCGCGGTGTGAACGACGCGGTGTGTCACCATTAACTAGCTGCGCCCCGAGGTTTCACTTGCGATTCCTGGAATAAAAAAATACCTATTTTATTCCAAGCTATAAGCTACCTCTGTACCTACCGAATTTCATCCAAATCCGTTTAGCCGTGAAGGAGTTACAAGCAAACACACACAAGCTTTCGCAATATTATAAGTGCGATTGGGCTTTAAAACATTAGTTTGCAAAAGTCAACACAACAATTTATCATTATCGAAATGAACAATTATTAAAACACAACAAAAATATTATAAAATAATTTTGTGTTTTTAAGTAAGTGCTGCATCGTCTTTATTTATATGTATTGCCTTAGGTACCTTGAAACACGTACAACACTATTATTAAATGTAAGAATTTACTTAAATCTAATGTTAATTTTACAGTGAAAATGTGAAATGCATACGTTCTTTAAGCATTATCTGCTAGGAACAGAGTCTTGTGTATTTACAATCCTCTCTAAGCCATGCAACTACGCTGCTTCAGTTAGGGTGCATACAATTTAGATAAATACAAGCTTGTGTATTCTTCTTGACAAAATAATTATGTGTGTTAGTACATACTTCTAGACAAAACAATTAATAAGTGAATACTTTTTACACGACTGGCCAAAAATATAAGTAATGTATTCTGGGTTCATGTATGTATACAGTTACTGGCATAATATTATGTATGTTAGGTTTTTTATTCCAACATAGCTTCTAATTTCGATATCGGTTTTTTATTTTTTATTTTTTTTATTTTTATTTTTTATTTTTTGGGTATCGCTGGAATATTTAAGTACATAATCCCGAGTGACACTTGCCTTATTTGTTGAAAAAAAATAGTTTTTTTACGGCAGTAGTATTTTTTTTATGATTGACAAAATAATAAGTGTGTACTTCTTGATAAAACAACTACACAAAATGTATACACTTCTTGGCCAATGTAGTAGTACAATAGTTCATATAAAATGTATGAAAGCGATCTAGGCGGATTTTTGCGAGTCGCTCCGACCCGCTTCAGCCCATCATAATGTACTCGATCCTTTACCACAGATTAAATAATAGTACTACGCCTTTACACTCGCATCCTTTAGTCTTCCCCTGAACATGGTGCATGCAACTGCGCTGAGAGGAGGGCAAGAGCTCGATTCACAACATAAAAAACGGTAAAACGGTAAATCGGAAAATCGTAAAGAACGTATCGAAATTCATTTCCAATCCCTAAATAGGTACGGAAAGAAACTTTTAATTAAACAAATATTTCAAAAACATAATGTCGCTTTCCGTGAATTGTATTTACAATCCGCTTTCACAATAGAAAAAACTTTTAATTGAAAAGAGTATTCTATTGAAATATGCTTAAAAGTTAATTAAGTTGTATGATTTTTGTATACATGTACTTACTAAGGGACCATAGAGCTACAAAACTTCAACGTTCCTGTAAAATAAGCAGATTTTTTTGTATTATTATTTTTTTGATTAAATATTTCACGTTTTTTTAGGTCTGTCTCCACGGATCTAGCTGTTTAGTGGTTTGCACCATAAAAGTGGAATCAAACTATTTCGTTTTTCGTTTTGGGCACAAACCATGAAACTATGACGCTTTTATAAATTGCTGGCAGTTAGATAGTTGAATATAGAAGGAGAACCAGATCATGCGGATTCGGAACAATAGACAATACTTTATTTGCAACAAAAAAACATAGCACACGGAAATAAAGAAAAAGAACTAGATCACACTTTTTGAATGAATGAATCCAATATAAAAAGATATACTAAGTTATCTTTCGCCGATTTTATGGCTTTGGAGCTGAGCCAATTATATGAGTCTTAGCCAATTAATTTAAGCTTAGCCATTTAATTGGAGCTTAGTTTATTAATTGGAGCTTAGACAATTTGTTATGTTCGATAATTCATATAACATGGAAACAATTATTATTTAAGCCAATATGGATTATTTTTAATATTATTATAAACAAAAAATACATCTTATTAAAATTAAATACATTACCTGCTTACTACATGTTTTCATATTTACAAGAAAGGAAATTAGAATAGTTAAAAATGATGCGGCAAAACACGTATCAATTAGTAGAGGACGGCCCGCGACTTCGTTCGCGTACGGAAGAAATTCGGCCCGCTCCCAAATTTTTTTTTTAATTTATACTATTTATATATATTTTTTACTATAACTTCAAACAGAAAACTTACCATAACCCCCCCGAGCCGCCTGGCTAGGGTGGGAATTATGGATACCCCTTCTTCCAGCATTGGTGGATGATTGTTTCAAACTTGACGTGAGCATTTAATTTTAACCTCGAAAGTTTTATGTCAGGTTGTTATAAAAGTTGTTTCCAAACTGTCCCACGTAAGTAGTAGATTATGCGGGCCCTACTTCGAGTGTGAGGGAATGCAGAAATTATTCCATTGTAAAGAGAGTCCGGATAATCCAAAAGTTCCTCGCTTGTTTGTTACTTTTCAAACAAAAAGCGGAAAAGGTTAAAAAAAATGTGGTTAGGTATGCTATCGGCATAAACACATTATCTGAGTACTTTTGCTCCGATACAGAGGCTTTTTGTACTGAGTAAGAGACTTTTAATACTAGGGTCTCTTACTTTTACGTAGTAATTGATTAGCTTATTGCTCTGCGGAGGACGGCAGCAGCGTTCCATAAGAAATGTTCATTAATACTTGGCGAAATGTATGGAATAACTGATTTTTGTGGCGAAATTGATCAAGTATTTCAAGTTGCCATTGACCCCTGTATAGCACAATTCTTTATAATTGCTAATGGAATTTAATTAAACTTAAAAACATTAAGAAAACATCGTGAGAAGAGTTAAAGAAACTTGCATAGGTACCTACTTGATTAGGTATGCCTCGGGAAGAAATACTGACGCAAAATGTGTATTTGTCAATCCGTGACGGATCATCGAGGTAGAATGCAATAAATTAGGTCAAAGAAGATAAATACATTTGGAGTGGTCATTAATTTGGTTTAGAAAATGGTTTAAACAGAATCGACGTCGCTAATTTACTTTAGACGGATCCGTTTTGTGGAAACACTTATTAAAGGTCTCGTTAAGCTTATTATTGTAGTGGTGATGCGGTCCGACACCGAACTGGAAGGCGCATCATATAGGATGACATCGTCGCCAATACGTGGACCGATAACATGGTGAAAAGGCGCAGGCAACCGATGGATGCAAAATGCAGGTTGTCGTACAGTATGGCGGTCTAAAGGTGAGGCAGGTCATAAATCACGCCCCACACACTCACTCACACACACAACCACACACACTCACACAATCACAATATAATAATATAGGTATTTACAAAATGCCTTTTTTGGCCTAAAATATTAATAGTACTAAGTTTTGAATATTTTTGTATGAAGTGATTCCACACTTATGGTATTTCTATGTTTTTAAAGCTTAAACAGGAAGAAAAATTATGACCTCCGGCAGGACTCGAACCTGCATACGAGCAGTCGCTATGGGTTTCCGTCCCAACTGCTTTGCCAATTAAGCTACAGAAGTCTCTGCCTAAGACGCCAAATTTCCGAACCTGTTATAAGCTACCAACTAAAGCGTTGGTGGCGCCATCTGTAAATTTTTGTAACACAAATATTTACCCAAGCCGAAACCGTTGCAGGTTCCAAGGCCTGACGAGAGAAGTCGCACTGGCTATACTATTTTGAATATTTTTGTATGAAGTGATTCCACACTTATGGTATTTCTATGTTTTTAAAGCTTAAACAGGAAGAAAAATTATGACCTACCTGCATACGAGCAGTCGCTATGGGTTTCCGTCCCAACTTTATGACCTCCGGCAGGACTCGAACCTGCATACGAGCAGTCGCTATGGGTTTCCGTCCCAACTGCTTTGCCAATTAAGCTACAGAAGTCTCTGCCTAAGACGCCAAATTTCCGTTTAAGCTTTAAAAACATAGTACTAAGTTCTCTTTAAATCACAGTATTTTGTAATCGGTCACAGTCTCCCGCGATACAGGCTAGCCCTAGTGCGGGGACTATTAGCAAACTGTTACGTTACATTATATTTTAAGGTAAATAAAGATATTTGTATTTGTAAATTGTAACACCCCCCCTTAATATTTTTATGTTTTTATTATTATTTTATTTGTTTTAAATTACTAATGATCTGTTTTAATTATAACGACGCCTAATGCCTAATGAATGTTCAGCTGAGTGCTTAGCTACCTAATCGTATGTTCTATACCGGGTGTAAGGTTACTCCGACTTGTTAATTGCCTACCGTACGACGTGTCTATTTATTTATACCTATGATTTGATATGGCCAAGTGATCGTCTAAGCTAGGACTCTACGCTGTGATCCGTGAAAACCCTAAGTTTTAGTGATTTGGGATGAGTACGTACCTACTATATACTTTTACATGCCTATCTTAGCTTCGCGACCTACTTAAACCGAAGTAAAGGATGTCAATAGATAAAGCCGGTATCAAAGTGTATCAAGAAAACCTAATATTGCTATCGTAGAATAATAAGGCGTTAAACCGTTTGTGGATGTTAATTCACTTATAATATAGTATTTCACACGATGGAATAATGGTAAGCGCGTCTACAGTATACACTTTCGTCCTTAATATTACTATCAAAATATGAATAGCCGTAACTTATTTACCGAACACATCTACCTTTTAAGCTAGTAAGTTTAGTATTAGAATTTCGACTGTATTAGAAATGTAATAGGCGCTCTTACGGTTTATAATTTCATTCATATTGTTACCAACACCTGCATGATATTATGATGCTATAGATTGTTATCAACCTACGTAGATATCTTTTTACATACCTACGATCTACATAATAGCTAGAAGTTATAATAAATGTAGGGAAAACTATTGTGAGGTTGAACTTCATAAAATTACTAGTAAATTTGAATAGTGATGATTTGAGTTAGCTGACTAATTATGCTAATAATATATTTGTGGCTAAGGAAAGACGCCCCTCCAGTCGCGCCTTCCAGTTTGGTTCTTCCTTTGACTTGGGCACCAATCCTCCACATAAGGTGTACATAAAAATGGGACAATGATCATGGATCATTTTACCTGTGGAAAGGGACAAGAGGACTTAATCTTTTAGCAAGTCTATCTGTGTGTCATTGTCAGTTGGTAAAACCATTCAAGGGAAGCCGTTCATTAAAATCTTTCAAAAACCTTATCCCTATAGTTATTGAAATAACTAAGGATCTTCTCTTTCATACATCAATCTTTGGTTTAAATGAGAGGCTCCAAGATCTTTTGATTGAGGTCTCTCCTGCTGAACTCCAGCGTCGCCCTGCCTATTATTGTCCGACCTGAAATAGCAAGTATAATAAGTAATCAA
This sequence comes from Erannis defoliaria, assembly GCA_905404285.2. Lineage (NCBI taxonomy): Eukaryota > Metazoa > Arthropoda > Insecta > Lepidoptera > Geometridae > Erannis > Erannis defoliaria. The sequence goes on from FR990066.1 coordinate 16,509,392, forward strand.
TGATAATAATAACCAGTACATCAAAGTAACCGCAATAACCGCGTAAACCTGGTTAACCCTAATGTAACATTGCTATAGTTTTGCAAGAGTAGGTATTATTATAATCTCCGCCGAATCCCGCATGTCTAGCAAGTCCAACACAATTATGTGTGTATTATGTATGTATAACTTTTACGTTATAACTTCAAATTGACGGTCTTGATGGAACTTCCCTTCAAGATGATAAATATGAATTAGCTAGCAATTTACTAACGTGACATGGAATGGGCGCCTCTCCTCTTTTGTAAGAATCAAGGGTAACCCGAACACTTTCGGCTCGTTCATGTATAAGTAGATAGATTGCTATCACGGGACCCTTTTATGGTACCCAGTTGATATTCGATTATGAATAGAGAGAGAAGTTCCCTCATAATGACCATAACTTGAAGGTATAGGTAACTTGACTTCTTTTGTCAACATTTTGGCGTGAAAATTAGATTTCGTTAATTAATCATGTTGGACCTAGCTAGCCAACATAACGAATCCACTTTTGTGAATAGTTTGAACGGCTTTATTTTAGTAGCCTATCTGTTCGCGTGATTCCGTGCTTACTGGTGCATCTAGGTTTGGTAACCAAGTCTAACACATTTTAGTGTAATTACTTAAGTATTATTATACTTCATATCGCCAGTCAGATAAGACTTTCTTCCATAAAGAAAATAGGTATGTTTATGTATTACGAATATGGACCAGATCTCAGACCAGACAGTGATCCGCTCAATCAGTGACATAGTATGGGCGCCTCTCCTCTTTTCTAAGACTTAAGGGTAACCCGAACACTTTCGGTTCAACTTGCACATAATTCAGTCAATCAATTGCCGAGCCCTAGATCCAGCTATGGAGTCTAGATTATTATAGGTTACAAATAGATAGAAAGTCCATCGTTTTGACTTAAATCTTGAAGTGACAAATTGACTTCTCTCGTCAGTAATTTAGTACAGAATGTATATTCCTTGGATAACAATGTTAGACTCAGTAAGCAAACATATTGAATTTACTTTAGTGAATATTTTGAACAACGCCTATTTATTTATTCGCGTGTTGATAGGTACAGAAAATATTTTCCCGACGGAAACAAACGTTCGCGGTTTAGTTGTTTGAATTACGTAAATAGGTAGGTATCTATGTGGAACGCCTTAAGATTTTGAGTCGGCCGGCCTACTTGCCTACTAATTCTAGGTTCCCTACGATTTGGAGTACCTTCCTATGTAATAGAAGACCTAATCAACCTAACCCAATTTTAATACGCGTTACCTACCTACTTGCGACTTATAGAGGGGTTTTCTAGAGTTTCGCAGTGCATTACGACACCACTGGTGAATGTCCAGATTCTAGAAGAATTTGGGTAGTGTAAATGTGTGGATGGGGTGGGTGTGTAATATTCCTGTAAAGATAAAGGTGTACCTGGCATTCTACCTGCTATGACCTACACCTTAAATGACGGCCCTATTCTACATAAGTTTCCCACTACCCCGAGATATGAATCTCACCGGTTGGTTCCCACCTTCCAGGCAGATCAAAGCACTTTCACTGTCCTTGCCGCTAAACGATCCTATAAGTTTGAGTGGCGAGCTCCAAGCCTAAGAGCCCCTAGCACCCTACAAATAACGACAGCTGCTATTCGCCCAGCATCTGTAGGTATTTTACTATTCGCGCCCGGCTTCGCGTACCGCTCTTAATTCCAGATACCTTGGTGCAATTATGGCGTGACAAGCCAACCCGCAGCTCCGGGTTGTTTGTCCCAAGGCCAAAGGAAGGAAGAACACCACACAAAGGAGACCAAAAAGGGTAGACCACGCTTAGTTGTATAAGCGCGGACATACCTCCACATACTGTCTCAAGCATATGGCCTAACTATTTCCCAACTAAAAACCACATGTACCTACAAGGTAAATGAGGCCAGAACTAGTTACTTTGGAACTATTGTTCTTATAACAGCAGAGACCATATTTCTAAGCTTCCACCCCTCGCGTATAATTAAATTATTAAATTTATTTTGTATCCATCCAAACGAGAATCGCAACGCCAGATAGGCTACCCGAAGGTACTGGGACATATACGATCAGGCCAGGAGTGAACACAAAACAATTCTTCAATACACAAATCGACGAAATCACTGTTTTGTTTTTTTTTTTGTTTCCCTCATTAATACACCTAATAAAATCGAGTTACACACACTACTTAGCTCTGCCATCTCGCCCAATAACTTTACTCTGACCCCAACAGCAACTTTAATACGTCGGTTTTGAATACCACACACAGGTGTTTAGGTACGTGCGCTTAAATGGGCGTCGGCTATGTTTGAGAGAGAAAAAAGTAGTGCGACGTTATTTTAAACCGCGTGATTTTAACTCGCGAACAACTGCATTTATAATCAAATTTTACACCACAAACATTTGATTAAAATTCACTTTAGTTAATTTAAATTTACGATGACGAACAAAAGGTAAACATGGTCTCCGAAATTGACCTACACAAGATAATAAGACTCAAATAACACAATCCGCGCATCTCTCCAAGACCAGCTTTTATAACAAATCGATACGAAATATCACAAATATTAAACCACTATGAACACTGTTTCACTATTTAAACGTAAGTATTTCTAGTCAGTAAATAATTCATTTAACTGAGTAGAGTTAGGCAAAGATGCCTTTTATAATAAGAAAGTAATTAAAAGCACGCGAGAGCTGATCGAGGAGCGGGGGCGGAGCAAACGGACGTGAAGCTGCCTTCACAGTTCGTCGCTGAATCCCTATTGAGCTCGCCGCGGGGCTTTTATAATGTGGCGGCAAGTTGGTTGATCTCCGCTCGCTGCCGCCGCCAAAGAGTCGCACATCGCGCGGTGCGCCTTTGTGCCTTGTTGCACTATTCTAGCTCTTTTAAAATATCTGTATAGCTAGAGGTGCGTACGTATAGCATATAATTTCATTACGCGCGTGTATTTATATTATTTTTTCGTAGATTATTTTGGAACTAATACAGTTCGTTTGAAGGCACTAGTTAGGTTTAATTTATAGGTAGGACTCCGTGAATTAAGACGGGCAGAACTCAGAACCGTCACAAAATGAAAACAGTTTATTTTAGCAGCAAGACAATTCACAATTCACAGAAATTGTACCGCACAATTTCATAGTCTAATTAAGTATGCATCCGAAAGGTGTCAAACCTACTTACCGACCCTATAACATACTTACTTATATCACATTACACTTGCTATTACTTACTATACTTTTAATAATAGAACGTTTAGTTTAGACAACCAGTTAAAATTTCCACAGAATATAAATACGGTACTTACTATTATATTATTGTTCATCTCTTCATTCAAGACTTTTTGTCAAGCTTCCACTCCATTATTACAAAGCCAAATCGTACCCGTACCTCAGCACATCGTGTGACCAGACCCTAATACAAAGTGTAGTAAATTCACTTATCCAATTTGTGTGTTTGAATACGTCTCTCGATAACCGCTTAGCTCGCCCCGCGCTTCCTTCCATTGTGGAACACAAATGTCTATCAAATAATTTAAAGCAGGTTCTTTGTGTCCTGGGCTGAAGTTACACCGTAACGAAGAACCTTTGATACGGGTACAACAACAGTAATAAAGATAATATAAAAATGTGAAATATCCCCGACTGATTTTCTTGAACCAAAGCAAAATTTAAAACGAATACATCTTTTTTTTTATAATTTACTTTTCCGTGTTCAAATTAATAGTTACTTTGTTTATATATTTTGCCACAAATAAACTATTGTCTATGGTCTATCAAAATCGGTTCAGCTGCTTAGAAGTAAAAACGGTCAAATCACCTACATAACAAAAAATTAAACATAATAAGAGATCTACGATCACACAGACAAACACATAGATACACCAAGTCAAACTAACAACACCTCTTGCCCTCTTTTTGGTCGGGGGTTAAAAATAGCCGTCCATGTTGGCACTTGAATAGTTTCGTGATCATCATCATCACTTTCAATGCTTGATCGCCCACTGCTGTGCATAGACAATAACTAGAGAGTACCAAAACTTGACTGACTTTGTGCACAAATGACTCGTCCTACACGTTATAAGAGAAAGAACGGCGAGCTAGCAGTCAAACGCAAGCCTATAAAAAGCGTTTCGAAGCACTACAATATAGTGAATTAAATGCTAAGCTATCTTAAAACAACTTATCCTAGTCTCTTTTTAATCCGATGGAGTAACGACACGAGCGTGACGTTTGCCTGGTGGTAAGCACTACGCCTGCCCATAACAGTAGCAGTGCCAGCATTGTGAAGTTGTCAACAAAATACTGCGCCGCACTGCACTGCGCTCGTCACCCTGAGATATTATATTACAAACCGATTAAAATAATGCCTTTGTTCAAACGCATAACTTGAAGTTACTTATCAGTGTAACAGACGTCCTAAGGGAATACAACCGCCAATTCAATCTCCATTAAGGTCTGAATTATTAATTGCGCCCGCTGATCCGGCCCTGCCTAGAGGTTTTGTTTTTTACAGTTTTCAACCTGACACGACTAAGATTTATGCTGATAGATTACTAAGTTTTTACGGTTCGCCGTTTACTAAGTTTCTGCTTAAAACTAAGTGGTAATGAGAAAAAAAATTAAATGGTTAAAGATATAGAGTGTTTTTTTTTTTTTTTTAATTTCTAATGAACAGCTGTTTTTTTGTTGGCCCCATAGTCAAAGTAAGTCACAATGATGAGTACAAACAACGACTTCCTTTTGACTTAGTACTACCATTACAAGTAACCCTTTATAAGTAAATCTACCTGCGATCTTTTGCCCCGTTTATCACAAAACTTAGCCCTAAAACATTTCCACTCCTTATAACAAGTAAAAAATAAAATACTTGTCTTGAACTAAAATGGATTTTCAGTCATTAAGCATCAAAGTTTTACTTCTACCTTTTAACCCAAAAGATAAGGTAGGACCTCAGTAGGACAGACAGGCGAACTGTCAAACTTAACGGTCAAACTTACCTACTAACAGCAGCGAACAATCTACGGATATTGTTTTAAGTTAGCGGACATCAATCAAGAGAGTCAACTTAAGTGTCAAGTTGGAGTTAAGTAAGTAACTTGGCTGATTGTCTGTTGTTTAGCCGCTTGCGCTAAATTACGGGGTTTCGTTGGAGGAAATGTATTGCGGGCGGTTTAGTTAACTTAATTTTGATTAAATTAAGTTTGTAGTAATATTAGGCAATATTATTTTGTTAGGGCTATACTCAGACAAAAGAGGTCATTGAGTTCATCATTCTGAACGGCATGATATTTCAGTTTAGACTTTTAGAATTTTACTCAATAATACTTTTTTTTAAACAACTACGATGGTCTAAGGCTATACTTAGACATAAGAAGTCATTGAATTCATCGTTCTAAAGAACTTGATATTTTAGATTTGACTTTTTGATTTAATTATCCTCAATAATACTTTTTTTAACCAACCAAACAACTACATCAATTTCGACTACCTGAATGTTTTTTTTCCAGTTAAGTATTTTAACTAAAAAACCAAACTTCTGAACCGATTTCGATAAAACTTTTATAGGACTTCTGAAGAATGACCTACCAAACTAAAAAAGAATCACCAAAATCAATTCATAATGCGCAGTGTACCTAATCGCGTAAAAAACAAAAAAAACAGTTGAATTGAGAACCTCCTTTTATGAAGTCGGGTGAAAATATTGTTAATGCATGCTGTCATCATAATTATGTTTGCTGTTTGAGTCTTGTTTTGTTGTATTGTTATGAATGTTAGGGGAGGCCTTCGTCCAGCAGTGGACGTCTTCTGATTGATGATGATGATGCTGTTTTTTCATCTATCAAATTATTATAACATTTGGCTACTTTAGTCTTAGTTTTTACCGGTTTGCTACCGGTGGATGCAAATGGCAGGTTGTCGTACAGTGTGGCGGTCTAAGGGGGAGGCCTTCGTTCAGCAGTAGACGTCTCCAGGCTGATGATGATGATGAGTCTTAGTTTTTAAACGTTTGAACAATGTATTGATGTACACAATGTTGGTAAAATTACATAAATAAATAAACATTTAGTATGGGCCCAACCCTAAAATTTCAAAAAATCTAATCACCAGTTCCATTTTGTCAAGAGTCAATAAACTAAAAAAACAGCTGATTCTTTCGTATTCGTTTTTTTTTAATGAGTTTTTTTTTTTTTGTGAATCTGAAAAGGTCTGCATTTGATCACACCCTGTACACCCACACAATTGGTGAACATCAGTTAAGCAATTGTGCGGTCTAGGATGCAGCACGTTTACCTAGGAGGAACCAATTTACTCTAGGTTTGAAGATACCCATAATTTTTTTCTTTCGACAGCATCAATATTAACACGAATAGTTTTCCCGTTTTTTTTTGTATACCCAGCTCCATATGAATACGTTAAAGAATGTTAAGTGACAGTTGAGCAAAATATGGATACTTCAACGTTTTATTGGGTGAAAAGAAAGTTTATTTTTATTTATAAAAACCGATAAAGGCACAGTGGTTAGATGTATCGATATAGAGCAGCTCATACCACTTTCAATGTCTCTGGTAAGCTATATCAAATCAATTTACTATCAAAATCAAATAAATATTGTTGGTTATTTCATACAGTGCAATCTAGTCCCAAACTAAGCAAAGCTATGGGGACCAGATAAGATAAGATAGATTAATTATATATATATTTTGTAAATACAGAATTGTATTATACAGGTTAGCAGTTATCACCCAAATCTTGAACAAGCATCTATGTTCGTCTCTTAAATGTTTCTTTGGATTTTAATATCAAAAATAAGTTGCAGTTATATATATTAATATTTTAGAGGCCTTGAAATACTGAGGCCATAAATAAACTTGAACCATTTGGATTATGAAATAAGCTTTGATCCTCCAAGGAATAAGCAATAGGAATAAGCAATTACAATGACTGTGTTGGGGACGATACTTTTTTATACGTTATTTGAATTTTCGTTTTAAATCTTTCTATATTTGAAATAATTGGTTTTGTTTAGTTTTTTTTTGTTTGGCAGTCTTTGTTCTTATGTGGTGAAGTAATGTTGATTATGTTTAAACGATGAAAACCTCTTGCAAAAAGGGCTTTTCTTATAGCTGGTCTTCTACAAATGAATTTGAAACTATTTTAAGATAAAACGTTTACTAATCCATTTTTTTTCTTTTTCAGGTAAGCTAAGATAAGATGGAAATGGAAGAGCATGTTACTCTTGAAGGTAAATCGCATAATTTCGTTAAATAATTGGCTATAAGGTTTTTGTCACAATTATTTAAGTTATATGTAATTCAAATAATGGAATAGACAAGCGCCATTTTATACCGCATTATTGCTTACAATCAGTCAGGGTGTGGTCAAACGCCAAACTATTGTGAATAAATGAAATGGAAACAATTGAATTAAGTTTTTTAATAAAAATAATGGTTTCAACAGCTCTCTATATACCTACAGCTCACGGTAAACTTTCAAAGACTTGTCGTGCATGTGTGCCGACAACACGCGACAGTCGTCCTATTGACGCCCTTTTTACTACCACGTGCCTTTTTGAGGGGACTTCTTGCATTTGCTACATCAAACAAATAATTTTCTTGAAAAAAGAACTACTTTTGGACTATACCTAGGTACATTATGTACAAACTCGAAACTAAAAAGTAGGAAATAATATTTTACATAAATAAGCATACAGGCGTCACCCGCGTAGGGGCTCTCGGGTCGTTGCCTACAACTTTCAGGGTGGTGATGCTACTTTTTTCTCATGACAGCATGAAAGCCATAAAGTAAGTAAGTAAGTTCGTATAGGCTGAGTGACCAGCCCTAGTGTCAGAGTTAATGTGCCACCCGAAGGCCTCTGACATGGTTGACAGTTGTTGTTATAGAAACTAGAACTAAACAACCGGGACCAACAATTTAACGTGTCATCCTATCCACGGTAGCGCTCAGAAATAAATGCCACTCACGGTCACCCATCCGAAGACTGACCGTCCGTTGCTTAACATCGGTGATCGTTTAGAATCACCTAGACAAGCTACGCCACGAGCGCTACAATTTCATCATTAACGAACAGCCAGCAGAAAAGAATCGCATCGCAATTATTTCTGAGCATGACTCTATTTCCTCGCACTAGCCAACCAAACTGTCAACAGTTCTACAATTTAATTGGCCGCCCCGGTGCTTTCTTGGTTTAACGAATGTCTTAAACGCGTGCCAAATGAACTCAGCAAGCAAAGCACTATAATTGTCAGCCTTTGCACTCTTGGCTGGCGCAAATGTGAAGCAAGGCGATAAGAATGAAACTTCATCAGTGATGTATACATTTTAAAAAAAAGGTTGGTTCTCAATCGATTTTGTTTATTTTTTTTGGTAGATCATACTTCCATATAAGTTTAATCGAAATCGGTTTAGTTAAAGCTTTTAAATAATAATAACTAGAAAAAAGATGACAATCTGGTAAAATCAACCAAATTGAAGTCGGGTGTTTTTTTTCAAAATGTGCGAGATTTACGGCCTTTTTAACTATAAAAAAAAGTTACTAGTCGCAGCGAACTGAGAGCTCGCGACTCCCATGTCTTCCAAGCTACTTGACCAATTTGGCTCATATTCGAACTTGGTAATTGTATATGGCCGAAAAACTACTTGCCTATACAATTTCAAAAAGATCGGATCAACGACTCGCAAATTATCGTCTCAACAAATATACACACATACTCGTACTTAGTAACATACTAACGCCGACTTGCGTCATTAGATCCGGAGATCCAATTGGCCAATAACAATGTAAAATACATAAAAAGTGTAAGCTGAAACAAAATTTTCTAAAATGAATTCCATTTTTCACCTCACAGTTTAGTGAAAATTGGAGGCGGTATCTAATAAAGCACAATTATGTGCATGACATTTGAATGGATTTGTTCCTGTAGCGGCCACCTGTGGCCTCGCTTGGGATGTGGCCAATGTCGTGGCGCAAATGTGAACCGACTTTGGCCTGGAGTAACGAGCTTTTAGCTGGTATATATTAGCACTGCGTTATAACAGTTAAAATATCGTCATTTCAGAGTAGCTAAAGTTTTTTGTAATCCTCACCATCTAACCCTTTTTTTATTCCACTGCAGGGTTTTTTTTTATATTTTTTATATTTGGATAACATACACTGATAATAATTTAAGTAGACTTACAAAATTTGGATAACTATACACCATTTACACGTTTCCGCATATAAAAGTATATATCACATGTAAGCATGGTTATAGCTAAGGATTTTGGTTAACATTAAACAAATTAAAAAGAGAAAACAGTTCAATTCGCACCAAACCAGTTCTTGGACACTATAGTTTTAAGTTTGCAGTGGTAGGACTCTACTGCAGAGTCCGCCTGGGGAAGTATCACACCTTTGCCAGTTATTCAATCGCCAAGCAGTAGTGTGCAAGGATTCCTGTGTTCCAGTTTGAAGGGCAATGTTACCAACGAAATTACTGGGTATAAACAACATCTGATATTTCAGGGTGACGAGCGCAGTACAGTGCGGCGCAGGACTGTATTCACAAGTTCACAACTCTGGCACTGCTACTATTAGTGGCAGGCGTGACGCTTACCACCACGTGAAACTCTTGCTCGTCTCGTCACTTGACCGTACAAAAAAAAAGTGTATTAAACAAAGAGAATTCGTCAAATCATTTAGATTATTGATTATTATTTGCTGATCTTATGAACAAAGAATGTTGCTTGTAATTTGTAGAACTATCTAATAATAAATAATAAAAGGCTCTGTGTTGACTGACTCAGTCAGACAACGCACAGCCCAAACCGCTGGTCGACCAGACTTGAAATTTGGAGGGTGTATTTGTCTTGATGCGGAGGGGTGTACTAAGAAAGGATTTTTCGAAATTCGACCCCCAAGGGGGGGGGGGTAGTTTGTATGAAAGTCCTTTGTTTTTGGAGTTTTAGTCACGAAAATGTGGATTTGGATAGTTCATTTAAAATAAAAAATTCTGCTTTCAAATTTTTTTTTTGACTCGGACGATTTAAGGGAAAGGGGGGTGGAATGTTGTATGGAAAGTTCTTTGTTTTTGAAGTTATAGTAATGAAAATTGATATTTGGGTAGTTCATTCAAAGGAAGGGTAGTTTGGGACTCGGGGAGTCGGTAGAGTCGGTAAAGTCCGTAGAGTCGGTAGAGTCGATAGAGTCGGTAGAGTCCGTAGAGTCAGTCGAGTCAGTCGAGTCGGTAGAGTCGGTAGAGTTTTCTCGGAATGATTTAAAGTGGAGAATTTTGGGAGCGGTCCTTATTTCTTCCGCACGCAGACGAAGTCGCGGGGGACCTCTAGTAGGATATATGGAGACTAACAGGATGTCTCTGGATGTCGGTTATTGTTCGCTAAAACACAAAAAAAACAATCAATAACAAACAAATAGGGAAAAATGACAATAGATTTCGAGTATACAGTCTACCACTCGATGTATATAACAGGTAAACAATCCAAGTATATATTATTATAGCAGTCTGCATTATCGTAGCTACCAAACGAATGAACTTATTTTAAATTAGTTCTCTTCGTTTGAAAGGTGACTTGATTGAGTTTTGAGCGCTGTGCGCCGATATCTCGCTTGCGTTTTCTTAAGATACTCGTATAAAATCACTGTATATAGCTAAAAAAAATAGCAGTCAGTGAAACTACTGAAAATTAAATTATTTATAATGAAACAATACGATTTAACCTTTTTACCGCCAGGGCATAATTGCATCGCCGCCGGGCCCTTTACGACAGGGCGCCAAAAATTAGCTGTTAAAAAAACAATCAGTTATCGATAATTATGCATTTTTTACGTTTAAACAGGCCATATATTTTTTCATCTATAGAGTCGTTGATGCTCTGGGCTCGCTAGCGCTTTTCACCTATAAATGACTGCGTGTGCGTGTGCACTGAGTGAGCACCTTCTGAAAACCTATATGTGTGCGTGTGCACTGAGTGAGCACCTTCTGAAAACCTATGTGTGCGTGTGCACTGAGTGAGCACCTTCTGAAAACCTATATGTGTGCGTGTGCACTGAGTGAGCACCTTCTGAAAACAGTTAATAATATACTGCGGCGGTCGATAGGTTACCCAAGTTTTTATCATTCATAAAACTGGGCAGAGTGTTTAAGATCAAAATAATTTGTTTGTTTAACCTTTGTAATGCTATTCTTAGCCATTTCACTGAATGCTATTTTTCTTATCTATATTCAAATATATAATTTTTTAATGGCATTTTTCTTAATTCAACGGTTTTATTATCTTAAAAAATGGTGAAATGCGCGAGCGAGATAGTAGCGCATCGGGGTTTTTTATTTAAAATAATTTATTAACACAGTTATAAATTGATAGAATAATATTTTTTACTGTCTATGCATTAAATACATAAAAATACCCAGTGTGGAAACACTTCATATAAAACCAATGACCTTTTTGACTTTCTATAGTGAACAATCCTCAAAAACAGCCACCACAAAAATAAGGCACCATTTACTTACCTGAGGAACATTACGCTTTATCTAGAACCAGTTATTTATAAGGCTAGACAGTTTGCCGTAATTTATACTCTAACTTACTCATACTGTGGAATATCGGGTAGACAAAAATATAAAGACAAGAAAGATGAATTGTACCTATTTTATAATAACATAGATACTCAACTATTTAAATAATTTCAATGTGACGTATTTATACAGGACTAAGGTGACCCAGTACGTATACTTTGTTCTACCTAATTATATTTCCTAAACCCCCCAGTATTAACTCTCGGCTCCCTTATCTCTGAACTATGAGGCTATTCGTTTGCCTTTTTATAGGTAGGTTTACTTAATATATTTTGGGGTTTGTTTATATTTTAACTATTTTCCATTTTTATTATAAGTAAGGACTTGTAATATTTTTATTTACTTATATGAATTTTTAAGTAAATAAATAAATGTACTCTGAATGTTAATTTAGTTTTAAAGTGTTTGACGAAGATTTCTAGCAAATCGCTATATAATCTGCTAAGCACCAACCATTTTATTTACCGTTTTTTCACTCTTTTAGTGTTATAAGACAAACCGGTTCACTTGATCTTTAAACTGAAATACTTTTAGTAAAGCTCGGAGCAAAGTAAAAGATTTTTTTACCGCCAGAAATTCGTTTCCCACCCGGATGAAAATGCGAGGAACTGCTAGCGTAAACTGTACTATAAGTACATACTTCTCAAATAGGGTTCCACAATAAAACAGATGTATTTTCCAAGATCCATCTCTCGACAAGGTCGTCTAGCGGGTCCGAATGCTACCCTGGGGGCAAATAGCAACGTTTCAGAACCACTGGCCTGGGGACGGATTAAGGAGGATTTGGAGGTCGTATACCTAATACTGTAGTGATCTGGGCCTATCTCATCTTTATGTATCAAACTAAGTCAATCGTAAATCCTATAATTATCAATAGCGGTCAAACGCAAACCCATCAGATAATAAATAAAAGCCGATCAGACTAGATAATAAAAAATAAGATAACTAATATGACAAAATAAGATTTTTATCGTGATTTGTATTGTATATGAGAGCCAAAAAACAGTTATTGACTATCTAGCTTGGAACAGTTTTCCTCGTAACAACACATAACTAAATAGGTGTAAATTCATTAAAAGCAAGAAATTTCAAAACGATTTTTTTGGTATACTGCTAAAATGTGTAGTTGAAATTTGATTGACTTCGCTTTAAATATATTTAATTAGGTGCCGTAAGTCTTTTGAATAAACGTTTGTATTTGTCTAGGATATGAACTAGCGTTGTCTAATCGCTGCACCAAATGTAAACTACATAAAATGATCTTCCTCGGGAAGCTTTTCCGCGGTGCTACAACTCATGGTACCTTTACCTTAAAGAGAGCTAATGCATGCAATGTAACGGCAATTCTTCTGGTGTTGCAATTGTCCATAAATGGTGGTGACCTCACCATCAGGAGGCTCGCTAGATTGTATGTCAATCTATCTCATAAAAAAACGTAAATATGCACAATACAGCCCAAAGCATATTAATGAAATTCCTATCACCTCTACATTTAGAACCCCTTAAATGCCCGACTAGATCCGGCTCTGTTGTGGGCTGTGCGAAAATGCGTCCCAAGTTTATACAAGTTGAATTATACGCCGGCATTTATTTAGGGCCATGCCGTTCATGAATAAAACGCCTATTTGTTTCGTCGATAGGAAGCCGCTCTGTATGTGAGTTTGTGGCTCAAACCACGGAGCCATAAAAAATATAAGAGAGTTTTCTTTGATGTACAAACGTATGTTTTTTTTAGGTTTTCGTTGAAAATTTTGCATTTTTGATCGAGAGAAGCGGAGATTTCCAAGTCTACTTAAACGAATTGGCAATTACTATTATCTGTATTTATGCATATTCAAAAATATTAAAATTACACGTTAGAAATATTGGGTAAGAATGTGTAACAAATTTAAAAGTTAAAGCTGCTAACCGTAAAACTACTAAAATAAAACTTTTTTTTTGTCATTTCACTTAGTTTCTCTTTTTAAACCTATAATAATAACCTATAAAATAAACTTCGTTTTTAAACCTCTATGCTATATCACAATTATATTAGATCTTGAAAAGATTCAAATTCAATAGCAGCTAGACGCAAAGCAAGCGTCTCACGAGTAACATAGATTAGAAGCAATGATCATCCAAATTTCATGACTACCCATTTTGCAGCAGTAATTTATGGGTCATTTATGGACCAATAAAAACTGAATTTCTCCGAGTCAGTTAGAACGCAATAGGGCATATAAGGGCTCATTTGTACACCGCAAGCGACGCTATTATTGTACGCGGTGGGGGGACGAACTCTAGGATTAATTTTACGGGGGGAAGAAAAAGTTGTAGTGAGAATATCACTTATCAATGCGAAAGTTTGTGAGTTAATGAATGTTTGTTATTTTTATAAGCTATGACGAATCAACGGGTTTTAGGGGAAATTCGGAAGGAAATACCTAGTTTATATTAAATGTTACAAAAACCAAAAAAAAATTTAAAACGAATCGACAAATGAAATCACTTGATACAATACTTCAAACAAATGCAAAACCTTGCAATAGCACCACTATCACGCTGACTTACTCAGATATTTTTCCATGGTTGATCACGGAATTTTTATGTCTTACCAGCTAGCCTTACTTTTATGGGTATGTCGCCTCCGCCTAGCACCGGCCCTGTCTCACACTGGCGCTATTACAGTACAGCGGTGGTAAATGGTGGAGACGTGACAGAGGCGTCGTTCGGCGACAAATTACTCTGCGATGGCGCCGATACGGGCCGTTATGGAACCGCTTCTTTAGATCATTTAGAAGATAAGGAGTCTCATGTTTTCAGACATTTTGTACTGATACTTGTATTTGAATAATTGAGTTTTTTTTTCTCCTCGCTATACTATGGACAATCACGTCAGTGGGTGAATTCTTACGATCATTCTATAAAGTTTCTACTTGGTACACGTTGCTAGTATTTAGAACTGTTTGCGATAGTGGCGCCACGCGGTATGGGTCGGATGACACGTTTTGAGTATTGTCGGTTTGTCGGTCCTGGTTGTTGAACTCATAACGTTCCTAACAGAGTAATCTTTTACTGGCTACCATAGGTCAGAGTTTTCTATGCTTGCTATCCTATCTGATATATTAACACGTCCGTTAAGGAAGATGAATTCTGTACATTGATGATTTCGAGCAAGATTGTATTCTGATCATTGATGATAATATATAGAAAGATGAATTCTGCTCATTGATGATATAGGTATGTAAAGATTAATTCTGCTCATTGATGATATAGGTATGTAAAGATTAATTCTGCTCATTGGATGAATTTACCCACAGACATCCATAATATTAACAGGTGAGTGAAAAAGTTTGCATTTAAGGTCATGTCAGCCTGTATAGCATAAGTATAACAAAAATTAGCCTATTTCATAGTCCACTGCTGGACTCAGGCCTACCTACTCTCGAAGGGCGAATAGGGGGACCAATCCACGACGCTGGCCCAGTTAAGGGTCGGTGATTTACATACGCCATTGAATTTCTTCTCCTGACGCATGCAGGTTTCTTCAGTATGTTCGGTATGAAAATCCATACATAAAGTCCAAAGAGCTCAAAGAGCGTACATTTATAATAATATGTTTTTTTTTTTTTATGTGATTCTAAACGATCACCGATATTAAGCAACGGACGGTCGGTCAGTCTTCGGATGGGTAACCGTGAGTGGCATTTAATTCTGAGCGCTACCGTGGGTCGGATGACACGTTAAATTGTTGGTCCCGGTTGTTTGTTCTAGTTTCTATAACAACAACCGTCAGCCATGTCAGAGGCCTTCGGGCGGCACATTAACTCGGACACTAGGGCTGGCCACTCAGCCTATACTTACTTTTTTTAATATAATTTTTAAGTCAATTTATAAAGTCTCTGTTATCATGTTAAAAAAGTATTTTGAACAGAAACAAACATAACGTTTTGTACAAAGATAGACTCGCTTCCGCTGTTTCCCTAGAATTTATTTTTCAAAATTTACCACGTTCCTAATTTTTACAGCCACCAGGTAAGCGTTCCAGCCCTTTTCTACAGAAAAAGGAATATTTTCTCGAATGAGACTTATGTAAATTTAACGTAGGGTAAGCGAAAGTCTAGATTTTACGCTGAATTTGGAGCCTAGGGAAAACGGTAGGGAAGTAATTCAGAAAATAGTACATATTTGGATTGTAATGGCAGATGTTGGTGAAATATGTTATTGTACGACAAAGATTTTCTATACTCAAAGCAATATGTCGTACTCCGGGACAAGACATTCGTAGAAGAAGTAAAAATAAAGATAATAAAGATTATTATATAAAAGTTTTATTACTTATAATGATGTTACAAAATAAATTATATTTCTTTCTTTCTTTTCTTCTTTCTTTCATTTTCATCATCATGATCACGGAGACGTCCACTGCTGAACGAAGGCCTCCCCTTTAGACCGCCACACTGTACGACAACCTGCTATTTGCAACCACCGGTTGCCCGCGACTTTCACAATATCGTCGGTCCACCTAGTGCCTACCTGCGCTGCGTCTTCGAGTACAAAACAATATTACATTTCAAATCATGAAATTGTTAAATAATTATTGATTCCTAATAATTGGCATAAAAGTAAATAAAAATAACTACTTTAGCGTACCTACTCGTCAGGACCCCGAAGTTCGACTGATTGAATTTTAATAACATAATATCAAAAATCAATCAGTCGAGGCCATCACTCGATTGAGTTGGATGCCACATTTCTGAAAGCATTTGTAAAACAGTACATCCCTAGATGAGTGTAACCTTTTTACACGACTGCCCAAAAAAAAGGAGTGTAATGTTTTCAGGGTTCATCTATCTAATAATACTATTCTAAGTATTTATGTATGTATGTGAGTTTGTTTGTTTTACCATAACTTCTAAATGCCTGAACAGATTTAGATGTTTGGGGTATCGTTAGAATCATTACATCATTTCAAGTGTCTTATGCTATAATTTGAAGAAAAAATACTTCACATGGATTCACAAACGTTTCATGCGCCATTGTTTTTTTCCGGACGTAGGTATAAAGGTTTCTTCATGATGTTTTTTGTTACCCGGAAGCCTTTGGTCTAAACATTCGCCACACAAACGCCAATGAGATTGGTGATCCTCTAAACTGGGATCGGGAGCTGGGGCCTCACGATTCCAAATCGAGCGGCTTCCTAACTAGGCTACAACGGCTTATTGCTTATTTTATAGAAAAGTGCAAAAACACGGATTTACTAACTCTTCCTTGTAAAAAAATGCAAAATTAAACGTCTTAGTACAGTGCGACAAGGATCATCTGGCGCTTAGAACATTGACATCAGGTCGTGGTTGTGAATCATTAGGGTTGAAATTAGGTTAGTTTTGATTTCGGCTACTTGCCAAATGATCCTTGCAGCACTTTAGTGTGAACGTATGTGTGCCTTGCGTGTTACCTCGTCTTCCGCAAAAAGTGACAGTTAATTGGGTAGGCAGATCATCGCCATTGGGAGCTCCAATATTATATGCTTCAAGGTACAGTTACACGTTCTTAATATCTAGAGTCTACGAATATAGTTGTAACTTTATTTCACCTCAGCTAACATAAAAGTTGAAGTTTCCAATCCAATGTTTAGGGTATTCCGAGACTCCGACACAGGTGTCGTACAGCGGATGTACTTGTACAAACGTTCTGCCATTTTATTCAACTTATTGGCAGGCTGTGGGAGACATTAGAGTAAGCGAGTTTTGGTTACGTGCAGGTATACTTAGTGTAGAAAGAAAACTGCAGCGACCTAAAGTGAGCTTACATTAAGATTTTTAAATAAGTACTTAGCATCTTGCTTCTTCTTTTCTGAGGATTATAGAGTCGCGCTTTGTGCATTTGCCAGTGTCAAGTGTTATAATATTTCAAGTTTTCATGATTATTAGTTAAATTACTCTTATTTACAGTAAAAGTCATACATAATAAGTCACGGTCAAGTCCAGCCATGCCCTAGTAGAGTCGTGGCTACTACAAGACTCAGCAATGAAGCATTGCTCAAAGATAACACTGAAAATATGGCTGATTATAAGGTTAAAAAAGAGTGGTAGTTAACCAGCCGAGTAACAGAAATAGCCTTACTCTAATGGCATCAACTAATTATGTTTATCACCGGAACTATTAACTATAATACAAGTTCCAATCGCGAAAGTTTGAAAGAGGCATATCAACACCGACACAGTACTGTGGGTGATGATAATGACTAAATAAAGACTTCACCCACAGTGAATATCGCGTAAGTATCTTCGAGAACTCTAAAACTATCGCAAACTGAAGATCGTAGTACAATTCAAAGTAAGATCATTCTTCAGCTAAATCGACTGTGTATCCAAAGCTATAATATCGTGAATATCATTTCATAAAGTTTGAAACACCTGCGATACTTATCCCACTCCTAAACGTGATAACTACGGAAAAATCTACGGACAAAACTAGACTTTACATCACAGTACTGAAGGCTTACATGAAAAGAGGCCCAGGAGAAATGGGGTGACAAGAATGCGAAAAGAAAATTTGTTTTCGACAAAGTGCTTTCTTTTATGAAATAAAGATGGTTATGTCCAAGTGAAATGCGTCCTATAGGTTTTTGTTATATATTTTACTGATTTACGAGAGCTATAGAACGGTTCGTGTTTTAGGAAGCAACGTGTAGGTAATTTGGTAAAAGTGTTTTGAAGCACCTCCGCGTTTTTCGTGAGAGCTTTTTGGGTAATATTATTATGCTGTATTAGTGATCATACAGTTTAGAAATATAGCGGCTGCGATGGAAAATCAGTCGAGTGGTGTCAGACATTGCCATAAGTAAAACTACAATGCGGTCGGTCCACCTAATGCGAGGCCTACATACGCTCCTTCCGATTGATTCGTGATCGCTTCAAGAACTTTTCTTCCCCATTGGATATCAGTTCTTCAAGCGATGTAGGATGTCCATTGCCACTTCAACTTGCAAACCCTGCGAGCTATGTCGGTGACTTTGGTTCTTTAGCAAATATCCTCGTTCCGGATTTTATCACGCAAAGAAACTCCGAGCATAGCTTTCTCCAGTGCCGTAAATAGGGCGGTGCCAGCGGTGCCCAGGCATTGCGCGCTGGTCCTCAAGGGGCGCAAAAATTACCAGACCGAGGACCGAATAGACTAAACCGCCGACGCTGCGCGACTGTGAATATTATCGCCGCGCATTAAGGTTCGCGATCGCGCAGCGTCGGTAGCTGAGCCTATTTGGTCCCGCAATAAGCGTTCATGATACGGCCCTTGGACCAAGTTTTGAACATTTTTATCAATTATAGAAGCTCGCACCGGGCACTTTCTTTTCAAGGGCGCAATCACAGAAGTTCGCACTGAGCGCATAAAAGGCTATTTAAGGCACTGGCTCTCTCCACTGCCCGTTTTATCACACATGTATTGTGTTGTTGTCGCGGGTGGATAAAAATTGCGGGTTGCCGTATAGTGTGGTGATGGTAAGGGGGAGGCCTTCGTTCAGTTTTAGGAGTTTGGGGGAGCTGAACAAAGGTTCAGCGACCTCCGAATGCCTCCGGGCGTCTCTGGGCTGATAACGACCTAAACTGCGCTGGCCTTGTGTACAAATCAGCTAACCCCTTCGTCAAAATGCCAGCATCTAAAATGCAAGCCTTAAACATGTTGGTGTTTTCTTAAAATGTTTTCGTAATAGAACCGAATGTTTTACTGCACGTTGCAGCCACGACACCCGTCGTGTGGTTTCATAAAAATTCAATTCCGAAATTACATCTGTCGTCTAAAGTCGTCACGGAATTGGACTCTGGGAAGGGTTATCGCGCACTCGCAAGTTGCAACTGAGTAAAAAAGAAAAGAATACTTTCTTGTGCATCGTTCATGCTCGTCACTCTATATGAGACGTGCGTTACGCTCGCCTGATGGTAAGCGTCACACTTACTTACTTACTTGTCTTACTGTCTAATGCATAAAAAAACATAGCAATAACCAAAGTGTGGATACATTTGATAAAAAAATATTCAATAAGTTACATTTCGGGTAAACAACTAGTTTATTTTTCAAAGACTCAACAGCATACCTTTACAATGTTAACTTTAAATTTAAACTGCAAACAAATCCACTCGCTTGAACTCATAAATACGATTTATTGTTCAAGTTTAAATCTGAAACTTTATCCTCAGTTCTCGGCTAACGTTTCTCTGATGTTACCCGTCAGATACACTTGAAACAAAGCCAAGAGTCGATAGATTTAAAATGAGTGTTGTCCTATTTTTTTATTTTGTTCTTGCGCTTGCACACGGACAAGAAGCCAAGAAGGACAGTTTAATCCTTCCTTTGCAACAAGCTTTCGAACCGCGCAGCGGTTTGGCTGGCACCGTCTCCAAAAATACCTGATTATAAATTGGTAACGGTATCTAAGTATCAATAATTTCGTCGATTTCCTTTAATTCTCTTTACTTTGAAGTAATTAAATAATTATTTTCTACTTTTTAGTTTCAAGTTTGTACATAATATGGGTATAGTCCAGAAGTATGTTATTTCTTTATTTATTTTTTATTAAATATGATATCTCTTCCAATTCATTTCATTACATTATAATATTCCCGATTATTGGTTTTTCTTGGCTACACCTATATTGAATAGAAAATTAAAGGCTATGACTTATTGGACTTCAAAGGCCTGATAATGATAGTGGGCATGGTATAAATAATATACTCCGCCAGGTATGACACTCCCGAGTAACAAAGGTCACGTGGGTGACACAAGCCTACGTCATCGACGTGAAATGACCTGTTGCGTGAAATGATAACTCCCCGTTCTCCGTATAGTACCTGTGGGAATCCCATAAAACTATGTGATTTTGATTGAAACTATGTTAATTCGTGTTTAACTTGAATAATTTCGCTTGAGCGGACACGAAATGACAATTTAAATGATTTGTGTATTTTATAATTAATTAATTATTAACCGATTTGATTCCTAATTTTCCAATTTTGTTGCGATAAAGTGGCAACTGGAGTGACGTAAGCAAGTGTCACTAGCCGGAGTAGCAGACCTTGTTTAATTGGATCATCATAGTGGGGTAGGTAGTATTAATGGTGATGATATAGATGATAATGATAATGAGACATTGGAATTGTTATGTTCTGTTTTAATAATTGTTGTAGAACTATTAAAACAGAACAGAACAAACAGTTGTAACTAGAAGAAATAGGTCACATAGTTGTGACTCTATTTCTTCTAGCCTTAAAACTATTATAATTACAATACCTATCTAGTAGCTAGCCTAGCAAATGGTGCCAGCTACTTGCTCCAGCGGTTATCTCACCCGTGGGGCTCGTACTATCGCGAAGCGGTTACGTTTGATATATGGGGGTGGCAACCCTCGTGAGAAATTTCAATTTTATTTCTTGTAAGTGAATAATTTGGGGGTAGTATTTCTTTTTGACGATATTAGGTTGGAGTGTCGAATCGTTCAATTTATCTTCTGTAGGTAGATTACAAAAAAACAAGAGTATTATTTCTTTAGATAACTTTTTTTATGTTATTAACGCTTGTGATTGTGATACAATACAATATATCTTTATTGCACACCAGAAATGTAGAACAACTTACAAATACTTACTACTACTTACTTACTTACTTTTCTTTGATGTGATTGTCATTGAATACTATATATTATTCGATTATTACAAATTTCTTTATGCAATGGAATAACGAGACGAGCGAGACGTTCACCTGGTGATAAGCATCACGCCTGCCCATAAAAGTAGCAGTGCCAGAATAGGGAATATGCATTTTTTTTATTGACTCACAAAAGAGCTGACTCGCAACAAAACAACACATCGAATTATTTTTTTCATCTTGTCTATTGTCTATATGTGCACAAATAACGAAGTAATAAACCTTTTAGTTTCATGTTAGACAGGGAGGGCACTATACTAGCTAATGACGTCCAAGTCCACGATTCCAAACACATTTTATACTAGCACCTGTTTACTACACTATCTAGCAGATAGGGACAGATGACTCCCTCCCAAATACTTTAAACGCTTATATTTCAGGTATTTACCAGCCGATTTCCATTACTTTTCGATGTAAGCATCAGATTCAGTTAAACTCTCCACTTATCCTACTATTTTTAATAATCAAAACACATGCATATTCTATTGTATTGTGAATATAGTATTGTGAACTTGCAAACAAATCCTGCGCCACTGCACTGCACTCATCACCCTGAGATATTAGATCAAATCTCATCATGCTCAGCAATTTCTCTGTTAACATTGCATCCATAATATAAATATACTGCGCGTACATTTTCCCTGTAACAGTAACAAAGAGAAGGTCGTAGAGATGAGGTACACGTCGTGCCGCTGACGTCTGCTAAACTTTAACGAATAAAGTTCCGGCCTGTCAAGGAATTAGTTTCTTCCTCTGACGGGCGGGGTGCAAAACACAAGCTTAAGCGGAAGAGAAAAAATAGCAAAAATAGTATTGTGAATAAAATTGATAGATTATTTTCCAGAAACAATATTATTATTACGCTAAGCATTGCCATTCAACGTGGCAATGGTACTCTGGGTACGCTGCCGACGGGTAGTGGATGTTAACATTTGGATTGTGTCTGTGACTTTTATCGCTAAAGACACAATCCTTTGTTTTGTGAAGTAGGCTAAGTACTTTACATAGATATTATGCAGTTTGTTGTAGTTAATAAAGGCATTTGTCATTATTATTACTATGTAATTTAACAGTATTCATCGGGTTTTTTTTATAATTTCGCTCGTGTGAATACTATGATATTATTCCCTAAAGCATTATTTACTTCGCCAGCTAAGAAAGGCTTTCTTTATTTTTTAGTTTCGTTTCGTTTTTTTATAGCTTGTAAAAAAACCTTTTCCCTATACGTTATTAACCGCTACCTAGCACCACACCGCTGCCCGCATCTCCGGCACAAGTTATGAGAGCGGCTGTCTCCTGGACGCGCTGCTTACATGTCTACATTGTTATACTTATATCATACCAGGTGTAAGGGACCACACCCGAAAAGAAGGGTATGTATTCATAATTTGGACAACTTTTAATATGGGGCCAAACCGGAAAACGAGTAAAAATCTGCTATAATGTATGGAACAGCTGTTTTTTTTCTCGGTTTTACTGTTGGCCCCAAAGTATAAATTGTTCATAATGATAAGAATATACATACCCTTCAGTTTTGTCAAACCTTTCTGTTACACGTTGTATTTCGGAAGCTCGTTCCACAAATATTACGATAAATATCTCGTAAATAATAATAGGACTGTAATGAATAACTGTGATAGTTTAAAACAGTATTTCGTATTTGGCACCACTTCTACTTTCTGTCGTCGTATTCGGGAGAGGTTTACTAACACCCGGTATTACAGTTATTATACTCTACCTCGGATGAAAAACTCCCGCTAAGTGGTTTGAGACGGTGACAAAACTGTTTCTGGCTTGTTTGTAATTTAGCCTATGAAGTTTTTCTAACTTATTCTGTAACAGCATTATAGCTTAATCAGCCTTTCTATTAATAGTCCACTGCTGAAGATGTGATGTTGACTATAGCAGCGATGTGGTCATATTGCGAATTGGACATTTTGAGATGTGCAATAGATGAGATTAAGTCAAAGTCCTACTATCCGGATATTTTGAGATATGGCCTAAGTGAGATGAACTCTGAAAGCGATCTAGCCATTTTAATATTTATTTATTTATTTTGTCTTAGAGAAATAATTACCTAGCTTAATTTATAACTCTGCCAAACTGCATAGCAGTTTGTAGGCAGACATCGACTCTCATATTCATTACTATTTACTACGAGTATGTAGGAGTAGGTATTGACAATGATTATCTAATACTTTGAACTTCTTCACCAGACCGTGGATATATTAAGGTTTCCTCGTGATGTTTTCCAACCTGAAAAGCAAATGGTGATAGTTTTTTTTGCTCATTTATGTCTTAAAACTGCAACCAGAACCACAGGAGGCGGGCAGCAGCGTCCTCTCAGTTAACGGTGGTGAGCATTCTGCGATCCCCAAGCCGCCTGCCAACCGTGAGGATTGTGGCAACCCCTCCCAATTAAGGGGGCTTCTTTCTGGCTGATGATGATAATTTTTGTAAACCTAACTGCCTTATAGCTCAGTCAATGTGTAGCTCAGTTGGTAGCATGTCAGCTTTCAGAGCTGTGGGGCGTGGGTTCGATCCCCATCAAGGGCAAACATTTATGTGACGAACATAGATGTTTGTTCTGTGTCTGGGTGTAGTATGTATTATAAGTAAGAATTTACAAAAAAAAAGTATAAAAGTATTCTATCAGGTATCTGGTATCCATATTACAAGCTTTGCTTAGTTAAGGGGTTGATGCCGCTGTAAAATGTTGTTTACCGATATTTATGTTTTATTTATTTAACTCATTTTTACGGGCCCCGAGATCTAACCTTGGAGGATCTAGCTCTTCTATATAATCAAATGATCTAACCCACTCGTAACGATTGTAATGCGATCTTATTCCTTCGGCAGACAACATAGACGCTAACTATATTTATTGTTCATGGTTTGGCATAACGGTAAGTCGACAGGAGGTACCTACTCAACAAATAACTTTAAAAAAAATCGGAACTATTCTGGGACCAACTCGAGTTTTACGGTTTACGCTTTCAAACAAAGAAGAATTTTCAAAACCGGTTCACAATCGGTGACCATACATAATAAACATACGTACAGTTGAATATATAACCTCCCCCTTATTTGAAGTTGGTTAAAAAGATAAAAGGCAATCATTATCATCATATTAAAAAAATTGGGAAAAAAATCAGCTGTGCGTTAGATACATTTCATTCACCCTCTAATAAAACTATGGAACAGTTACATACACACACATACTACCAGGCGAACGTCCTGCTCGCCTCGTCAATTGATTGTATTAAAAAAAACACACATAAAAATTTGTACGAATTCAGGTTTTGGCCACTTAGTAAAAGTTGTTCCCAATAGTAACCTCCTATCGGCTTAGCGATGCCGTTCCGTGTCACCCTGCTATTCTTATTTCAAACTAAACACGTAAATTCAAATCAATTCCACAGCAAATAACAATTTCATTACAACATTGAAACAAAGTACGTACGTAACACAACGTAAAATATTCACGTGCGTACGTAAATTCGTTGTAACGGCGCAACGGCGCTAAAAGCAAAGGCTCGTTATGTCGTATTAACGGAATTCGGGTGACAGGAAGTGCGAGCATTTGTTTCTGGTTTGCGGTTCCGTACGTGGCAGAATTGTTTTATCTAGAGATCATTCAAGTGCTTGCGAAGAATTCATTTGGCTTATTTTCTCTTATTCAATTTCCTAATATTCATTATTTATATTTCTTTTTTTATAATCTAGTCTAAACCATTCCACGAGATGAGATGTATGAATCGGGATTATTAGTATTAAATTACGCCATAAGACATAGTTTAGTAGTAGTGGTAGTTCCTCAACCATTTCCAGACAGCTGAGATATTTACGTGGACAGGCAGATAGATAGTAGTAGTAAATGCTTAGTAATAACACGATACACGTGCTCATTATTTGTACTTGAATACAAATTTTAGGAATGAACAACTAAATACAAAATGTCACCCCCTCTTAATGCTTGAAATTTAAAAAAACAACGGTAAACGTTGCGTTAGTTTCCAATCTTAGGCCTAAATAATAAATATAATGATTTTTTACTTTGAATATGAAGGACTTTCCATGCACAACTTCATCCCTTTTTTCACCTCTTCATTTATAAACTAATTTCAAATCGTCATCCTAATCACAACATTTAAAGGTCGTAACTTCGAAATTGACGGACTTTCATATAAGCTTTCATCCCCTATTTCACCATCTTAGGGGTAAAATTTTCAAAAATCCTTTCTTAGTGGATACTGACACTTCACAAAGAACACACCCTCCAAATTTCATGTCTCTAGGACCAGCGGTTTAGGCTGTACGCTGATATCTGTCAGGACTTTGAATTGTATGTATACAGATTATTTTTCTTTTAGATACAGGAGCACCACTTTTTAAAACTTGTGTCGCTGTCCACCAGAGGGACACTCAGGTGGTGAACAACGGGAATAATCCATTCCCTGCAAATCAAATTCAACCCAAAAGAAAAAAAATAACATTATATTTTTTTTAATTATAGTTTAACAGGTTATATACTTTGAGTGAATATAGTTCCTCTCTAAAGAACTAAAAGTCAACATTTTTAAATATATTTTTTTTCGGTATTTGTTAAACGTTTTTTTGCCAACGATGACAAGCAATTTTAACTGACAGTATTATGGATTTTCAATCAAAACCCTCTATCCCTAAAATAAGGGTTGTCACATATTCTTTATTAGCCACCCGTGTGGTTTTAGCGTAACTTCTTCTTTCACCCTTGGATTATATTCTTAACGCGAACAAATGATTACAGCTCAGAAATGAGCAGGATGAGCTTAAATGAGCGCATTTGTTTGTCTTAAAGTTAAAGTATTGAGAAGTTTGAGCAAGAAATTTGACTGTCGCTAACTTCTTGGCACAAAATGAGTAACACAGTAAAGTAGGAAAGTAGGGAAAGAATGGCGGGAAAACAAAAAATCGTGGCATAGCATTGTATTAAAAGAAAAAATATGTACATTAGTATTCTATCAGCTATCTGGTTTCCATATTACTTTTGTTAGGTTTGGGGCTAGATGGCGCTGTGTAAAAAATTACCACCTATAATAGGGTAGATGACTGATGTTTAAATCGTTGAAACCAATAGCTTTGCTGAAGAATTTAAGTAAATACAGTATGTTTATTGTTAAACTAATTTAAATCGGTTAATAATGTTCTGATATATGAGCGTTTAAAGTTTTTGTTCGAGACAACTCTGCCCCTTTCCCACAAAACATAAAATGACGTCACGCCTTACTTGTCAGAATATAATTTATATGGCGTACAGAGAAGTGACGTCACGATTTGCTGTTTTGCCTCTCTGTCTAGCATGATATTAAAATGCTTATAAGTTGCTTATTTTTGATCAGATTTTAATTTTCTTTTCATTAATCTGCTATATTTATGGGCCCCATTTTAATAGGACAATAAAAAAATACCAGTCATCTAGCCTATTGGACATGAGTCTTAGTCACAGTCAAAGTCACAGTCAGGTTGTGACTTTGACTGTGGCTAAGACTCATTCGACAAAAAATCATCAATAACTTGAAGTATTTTATAATATTAAAAAATACTTGACACTGGAAAATACATAAAGGAAACGACATAATCCGCCTACAATTGAAATTTGGTGTTTATTCAAGATCTATTCCTGGCTTGGTAAACCTTGTGATACTGCAATTTAGGTTTATACAGATTTAATTAATTGATTAATTTAAGATAATATATTCAGTAAAATTATTTCTGATCCTGCATCGAGAATGGAGTTTGAATTATCGAATAAATTATATTAGCAAGCTTAAAACCTCTCAACAGTCTCAAAAAGACACACAATTTAAGCCGAGCAACAAAAACGGCTCCAACTTTTGTTTAAAACTTTGTGATTATAAACCATGTACAAGTTCCCTAACACATTATACAGGCTGCTCCTCGGATCTCGTTTAGGCTAAAGTTGAGCACTTTGCCAACGCCCTGTATAAATATAAGGCTTAGGCCAACGCATAATTTGTAAGTTTAATTTAACATTTTTAGTTTGGGAGCAGGTGATACGTTTAGTTACTCAAAGGTCAAAGATAATTATGACGTTTGAGTAAGTACATTTCCATAACTGGTAGTGAGCATTTCTATTGTCTATGTCTATATCTATAGACTAATGAAAGTCCAGATAGACTATACCATCCAATTATTTTAGTAGGTTAGTAGAGTAGGTAGTTTGATTGTATTTTGGTTATAGTATCTATTTAATACATTTGGTTTTTAAAAATAACATTGTCTTCGGCCACAAAGTCATTTTAAACCAAGAGAGTTTTAGTGAAATGGCTTAGTCGCAGAACGTCCCACGCTCGTAAAGCGTCCCATTCTTAAAACTTCTCATTCGGTAATGAAGTATCTAACCTGTCCATCATCAAAAAACTAAGGCAAGACAAAACGGATCGCAATTAGCCTTGTGTTTATTCCAAAAAAAGCGTAACTTATTTTTTCCGAACCGCTTTTTTGCTATGAGACAAAAATGTATTGTGTATATGTTTACAATTAAGTACGTCATCATAAGTACTAAATATCGTCCAGTTAGCTCACTATGCAAAAGACCGCAAAAAATATACTGCTCATATCCTACTACTGTCTTACTGGAGCTGTGATTAAATCTAACAACGGGTCCTGCTCTAATTTTGTGGCTTAGTCATTTCACCGCTATATTTCGAAGACCTTTCAAGGCATTTCAGTTAGATTTATCACGCGATTTCGTTTTCATAGTTTATTTTAGCTTTCATGGGTTCTTTTAAACACTAATAAAAAGGCGCCTTTTTGGGGGTTTGTGAACAAAAATTTTAATGAACCATTTATTTTCATTGAGTGCAATTTTCTTGTTGTGAATGAGATGAAGGTAATTTATGAAGTCTTATTCAAGAAATATTTATACCAGCTCATAAAATATACAAGTTTTTACTGCTTGTTGACCACACTAAATTGACAATAACAAAAACTTTAATTATTTTTTTCATTTGAATATATTTTTATGCAATAAATCTTTGGAATCTGAATCTCAATTATTGAGCAATCTACCTACTTTGATTATATGAAATGAGCTCCCGATATTTCGGCGCATTTGCATGCACCATGCAAACATAATAAACAGGCAGAAACAGGCAGTGCAGCGGGCAGAATATCGGGAGCTCATTTCACAACATTGTCACGGTAAATATCCCGTAAATAATAATATAACTTTATAGGATTAAAATAGTTTGTAAGTTATCATCAGTTTGTAGTTAAGTCGCGTCCAACCGATGTGGATGCTTGGAGGATTTAGCTGGCTGGGTACAAATGGAATGTACAAAAAAAGCATGGATGTCCAGACACTCTGTCATCAAAAAATCCTTGATTCGTTATTTCACAATCTCCTTCCTATTAAATATTATAAATTCGAAAGTAGGTACGCTTTTCTTTTTTCTGTTAGCAGTTGTAAGCTAACATACTGACTTTAAGGCGGCCTTATAGCAATTTTGAACTTTTTTTTAGAAAAATCCAAAATGCCTGTTAGTGAACCAAAAATATAAATTTAATTAAAATTGTTCATATGTTTTAACTTTTTGTCTTTTAGAAAACACGATTTTGAATGTTTGACTCGGTAGAAAAAAATTACAACGTAGACACTAAATCGGCATTTCGATTAGCTAGAACTAAGATAATAATAAGTTTTTTTTTTAAATCACCTTTAACTTCGTATACCTGGACGACATCTTCATATTTTCTAGTAATTTTGATTTAAAAACTTAACTACTAAACCGTTTTCGATAAAATGTTTATGCGACCATCTCTGAAGTATTACCTACCAAACAAAATAAGAATCATCAAAATCAATTCATAATTGGCGAAGTAATCGCGTAACAAACATACAAAAATAAATAAATAAAAACATAGTCGAATTGAGAGCCTTTTTTTTGAAGTCGGTTGAAAACACATAATGAAACCACGTAAAATTTATACTAATAGATAGAATAATTAAGGTTTTTTTTTATCGTGTAGTATTTCTTTGTTATATTTTTCAAAACAAAGAAATACCTACAAAATTTTACAATTCAAGTGCTTTCTCTTCAACCTTCTCTTTCTCGCTCGCGCC
Source organism: Erannis defoliaria (assembly GCA_905404285.2). Classification (NCBI taxonomy): domain Eukaryota; kingdom Metazoa; phylum Arthropoda; class Insecta; order Lepidoptera; family Geometridae; genus Erannis; species Erannis defoliaria. The sequence goes on from FR990066.1 coordinate 16,538,830, forward strand.
TACCGTTTAGTGCCTATCTTTTACTCGCCTGGAATTACCTCGCTACAACCGGGCCTTAACAATGCCCATCCTCTATGTAATACGGTGAATTTTACAATTTGGCTACGACTTGCATGCCCTGGTGCGGCCGAAGCTGTCCGAGCATACATCGACCGATAACGGATTGTACGAGCGAACCGTTAGACTCGAACTCAATCACTTCGCCTCGTCAGCAAGGTAACCCAATCAATACCTCGCCACAGTAAGCATCAATAACTTCCACTTCAAGTTCCAAGCTCGGCAGTGCGATACCTAGTTTGCGCTGTGAACTCATCTGCAATGCTAAGTTGGCTTCATGAGTGAATTGAGCAAACATCTTGCGCAAACTATTGCCTATTCCTAACTAGCTATTGTAAGCGTTACGAATTGTTGCCAGTGCCCGTTGTAGTATGTTTTGTGTTGACAATAATACTTTAGTTTTTTTTATTAAAAAATTAAACAACAACCATGCTAGCCCAGTTACTGGTTGGTAAATTTGCATCTACAAATGCAAGAACCCGACATAAAGAAGTGAAAATTGTCTATAGCGGTGGTTAATACATTGGTAGGTTGCGACAAAAATAAACCAGAATCGAAACAAACATTTAACCATTATTTCACCTGCATTGCCAGCGTCTAAGAGACAGGACAAACAGACGGCCCGCGCGGAATTTTGATTACAGTAGAGTGTTTTCTACTTAACCGTAATATGGGCGAGGGAATTGGGACGAGGGTCTGTCTACGCGCGTGATATATTGTGTTATCCAGGGTAGTAGGTAGTTTTTTTATTTTTATAAAACCGCGTTCTTATGTTTGGGTTTTTTAAGGTTACGTTCTAAGTTATTAACGGATTGAACCAGCGTAGTTAGGAGAAACCGATTAGCACTTTTTTTAATCTGTAGTGGTATTTGATCATTATGGGTTGTGACATTTATAATAAACTATTTCAAAATAAAATGATTCAAAATTAATTTAAAAAAAAAAATATATTTTTTTAATACATTTATTTTCATTTTTTTTAATTTTAATTATTAATGTATGTATAAAAATTGATTTTTTAAATTAAATATGAAATGTCACTAATTAAATTTGTTATCTAATGGGTGACGAGCGCAGTGCAGTGTGACGCAGGATTTTGTTCGCAAAGTTCACAAATCTGACACTGGTACTGTTAAAGGCAGGCGTGACGCTAACCTCGTAAAAAAACATCCAAACATCTAAACATTCAAACTTACAATTATTATAGTAGTCCATAATCACCCATAAGCCATAAGCCATAAGCCTCTCTTCTAGTACACTAGTTATTCCAGTATAGTGCCAATCTCATCCTTGTCCAAACACCTTAGACTAACGCAATTATCGAGTCGATCTAGGTAACACTAACTACTAGATAGACCTAACTTAGAGTCTATTATACCTCGGGTCTAGTTAGCCTAAGCTCGAGAGATAGGATAGGTATATCCTTGATGGGTCTATTAGGCGCTTTGTTATGAATCAAATGTGACCTGATCAGGTCTAATCTGGAAACTATTTGGCGACGCTAGATTAGTAAAGGTATTGTTGTTGCAAGAGTGTTATTGTTTGCGCTAGTATCTCAAAAACTTTTTTTTGTTATAACACGGGATTTCGGATGCTCCGACTATAGTTTCGTTCATTTGAAAAATTCACTAGATTCATATATTATGGAGACCTTTATCAAAAAATTTAAATTTAGCCCGATGTTGTTTAATTATTATTTAAATTTATTAATCACCAAGACAGTTAGGGGTTATTGATGTATTCATATTATGAATACATGAATAACCCTAACCTGATATATTATGTATGATAATATCAAACAATAATAATAAAAAAATTAAATCAAATTCCATATTTTGGACTCTGGTTAAGAAATCCCGATTTCAGGGGCCAACCTTAGCAAGACTAAGGACGCATAAGATGAAAATGAAGTATTACACATCAATGCAGGGATGCCCGGGTCTTAAGTAACTCAAAGTTCTAGTAGATACCGCTATACAGTAGTCATGAACAAGCGTTATCTCTCACCGTCACGAGAGCATCATGTCTAACTAATTATACAATTTAAAAAAAACACTCAAATGTTTGTGAACAAGCAAAAACGAGCTTAAAAAGCACAAATTCATTATCTCATCCTACAGCCAAGTAGGTACTAAGGCAAAAATCCAAAACCTAGCTCAAAAATCATCTCCACATTTTCAGAGGTAAAATATTTTCGTCGCATCGCGAGACTGCACCGCGCAGATACTAGAACCAATGGAGGTGCCTTTGTCTGAGTGAGCAAATACTTGAGAATAGGTAGCTTGCAGGGTGGTAGAGGTTAGCGACACATTTGCAATACAAAAACTAAATAAATTAATTAAAAATGTGGCAAAAATAGTCTTCTTTATAAAAAGTTTAAAAAAACTAGCTTTAAACGTGGACAAGAGACTATTTTGGAACTTGAAAAACGAACCGAAATAATAAATTTGCGCCATATTAATATATACTACAACGTAGAGCTTGCTACGTCGTAGAACTTGCTACGCCGCTACGCCGTATTTATTTAATTCTTTAATTGCACACATATATGTATGTATACATGTATGTACAAAAGGTAGACTTAATGCTAAAGCCTTTGCCAGTCATCCCCGCGGATAAAGTATGGGGATGTATATAGGCGCACAAAATAAATAATACTTAGTTAAGAACAAATACAGTACCTAATTACATTTCAATTAACTAATAACTAAAAATAAATAGATAAATTTAAATTACTAATAAATAAAATTTAATACAAATAATGAATTAGATAATAAAATAACCAAATAATATATGCAATATACATATTATAATGTGAAAAACAAATATGTTTGCAATAAATGAATTTGAATTTGAATAAATAAATAAATAAACACGAGTGATCAAATGATTACAAAACTAGAGCTGACTTTAAATAATGTTCACGCACAACTCGTTTAAAGACCGCCGTAGAGCTCGATCTCTAATATACGCTAAGGCCCATTGCATAAGACTAATCTAGTTGAAAGCAAAATAAATAAAAACAATTAACAAATCAGCGTACAGCGCACAATACCATTGAAGATGCCACCCGCAAAATGAACAAAATCAATTTGTATTGTATAACACACAATATTAAAGTTGATACGCAAAAATACGGCAGCAAAATACCATTCGTACATAACACGGCGAATCCCAATTTTATATCAGTGACACAGGTTCAACCAACGACAATCTTCTCCATACACACCTGAGATATTGCTGCATCATAGCTATGGTATTTCAGTCAACACATTGGCATAAAATGTGTAAAGCTCTTTTGTTATAAATGTATATTTGTGTTATTAAGGTGATGATCGTTCCATTGCGTAGATCAGTTTGTATAGTCTTTTTTTTCTATTCCGATTTCTCTTGGATATGGCACACCTACATTATTGTTACTGTTTCATCCTCACATGGTTATTATAACCAGTTTTTGCTATTATTATTATTATGTTACAAACTGCATTTTGCGGATATCATCGCAATTTTCACGATGATATTCTGCATTTACCAGTGGAACATCATGTAATGTCCGTCCTTGCAATGCCATGCTAAAATCGTCACTACTGCCATGTCAGAATTTAGAGGCAGATAGATCAACTATTTCTCTTATAACATTATTCAGGAAGTTACGATGTCCATTAAGTGCCAACTCGTTGATTCAACTCAATAAGTGGCACCCTTTCGTATCGACAAACATTGAATAAAAAGTTGCAAACAATTCTGTTCGGACGGACACGTGAAATCCGATATTTCTCGGCATCTCGCCATTTTATGGTAAAACACTGCTTTCACCCGTGCTAAGGTAAACCCAGTGACATTTGATGCACATTACGATACGACAAAACTTTTATCTGGAGGTCTTTAAGCCCTGGCTAGCCTTTAAACTTAAAAAGGGTAAAAAGGGGAACGGGGGGAAACGTTTGTATGAAAGTCCTTTGTTATTGTACTTGTAGTCACGAAAATTTGAATTTGGATAGTTCATTTAAAATAAAATAAAATGTTTTCAATTTTTTTTTTACAGGTTGTATGGAAAGTTCTTTGTTTTTGAAGTAGTGATGAAAATTGATATTTAGGTAGTTCATTCAAGGGTGGAGATGGGGGGGGGAGGGGATTTGCTCGGGATGATTTAAATTATTTTTTTCTACCATTCTACTTTTTTTGTTGGTACGGAACTTGTGGGGCCGTACCGTGAACCGCCTATTTGGGACCGCAATAAGCGTTCATGGTACGCCCCCCCCCCCCCCCCCCCCTGTTTACGAGTTGCACCGGAGTGCGATAGAAGATAGCACTTTTATGAGAGCAAAAGTGATAGCACGCCTCTCGCTTAGTGAGCGCAGACAGACGAGACAGTTCCTGAGGCCGTTTTTACGGAGCCATTTGAGGCCGCGATATGACCTAATCTCCCTCCTTATATATACAGGGTTAGTTCTAATCAGTTAGCATCCTTTTAAGGGCATATTCTGTACATCAAAACAAATCACTTTTACTAAGGGACCAACATTGAAATCTCAAAAAAAATACAGTTGTTCCATACATTTTGCCCAAGATCGGTGAACTTTTTGTATGGAACAGCTGTTTTTTTTTTGTTACTAGCCGAAGCTGGCCCCATAGTAAAAGTTGTTTGTTTTAATGTACCTTGTACCTACAGAATATGCCCTTAAAAGGATGCTAACTGATTAGAACTAACCCTGTATAATATCATTGTTTTCATCCCAAACAAAACTCATTTTATCTTGTCGCAATTTACCACCTTAAATCCTAGTGTGTTCTAACCCTTTTTTTTGCGAAAGTTTGTGAACATTGAAAAATGGCTTGAGGCTGATTCTCAAACGCGCGTGTTTTTGGACCCGATGGGATTTGAGTTATTGAGTCATGGCGAGCCGGGAGACGGATTGTCTCGATTTTTATTGATATGCTGTGGTTTATTTGTAGACACGATGGAACAAATATACTGGGTTACGCGAAACTATATTACTAAACAGAACGTCATTGTACTCATCAATATAAACAACTATTACTAAGGGACCAACAGTGAAATTGCAGTTAGATCTCTATTGTAGAGTCCGATTGGGGAAGTACCTTTGCCAGTTATTCTACCACCAAGCAGTAGTGTGCAAGCATATCGATCATCGAGATTTCGATTCAGCAAAAAAAAAAAAAATTACTTGTAGTAATAGGGGCCAAAAAAAGAAGACTTTAATTATTGTATTTTAAAGAAAAAGTTATGTAACAACATAAAGAAATATAGTTTTTTACGTTTTCTTTCACTTTGCATTCAAGATTTTATCGAATAACGTCTTTTGGATATTTTATTTTAGTTTCTAAACTTTAAGCGCGTTTTTCTCAAAACTGTGTTTTTCCTGCACTTTAACGGCCTTCCTTAAAAAAACTTCTCAACCGTTAGTCACTGCTTAAGATGCTCTGCCATCTTCTCCCTAACGTGAAGTTGCACGTGCTAGAAAAGGACAGAGAAGTTTAAGCAGTGACTAAGAGAATCGAGATTATTTTAGGTAAGGCTGTAAGTTCGGGAGGGCAGTATAATATATAAGTGGTATTTTCGGCCAATTTTTTACAGAAAGTTTTACTTTATCGCTTGTCGCTTCCGCTCGCACTGAGCGAAGACGTTAGCACAAAGAGCGAAGTGAGCAAAAAAGCTGTTTGCTAAATATGAATACCCATTAGCTGCGTTAGTGCTCGGTAATGGCTTGGATATTATTAAAAGCGACGTTGTTTAAATAGTTTAATGGTATTATGTATTCGTATTATTTCTGTACATTATTTTGCGGGTATACTTTGATTGACTTATAGCTCACTTGTTAGTACCTCTGCGTTGCGAGCTGTAGGGCGTGAGTGTGTTCGATTTCCACCCAGGACAAACATTTATGTGACGAACATAGATATATTTGTTCTGTATCTTTTATCATTCTGTATTTGATACATTTTATGTACCTACTAGAGGTCGCCCGCGACTTCGTCCGCGTACGGAAGAAATCGGCCCGCTCCTAAAATTCTCCACTTAAATCATTCCGAGCAAGCTACCAACTCTCCCGACTCTACCGACTCGACCGACTCGACCGACTCTACTTAGCTAAAAATATGCATATTACATTTGCCGGAAAATAGAGATATCGAATATAATTAATGCATGACAAAAAGAGACACATGTTTTTGTCTATCTCTCAAATCTCGAACAATCACGTCAACATTGACGAAGGATTCCCGAAGTCTTTCTGTCTCGTAACATTACGATCGTCTCAAAATGGCGATTATCCTAACATTTATTTATTGAAATTAATTGCATTTGTGACAAAATACAGTGATTAATGTGTAACTTATGGAATGTGATCCCCACATTTTTATTGCGAATATTAGTAAGTAGTGTTCTTACACTTGGGGAAGACATCATTTGGATTTATTTGTATTGTCGTATCGTACGGCTCGCATGTCGCAAAGACAGAGTATGACTGACGCGAGTGGAGAACTGGCGCTCAACATACTGTCTTCAAAATCCGTGCGTTATTTCCCGTCCATTCATTTTATCATTGTCGCTGTTAGCACAGATAATATAATGCACTTTGTACACGTGCGAAGGAGGATGCGGCCGCACACGTGTCGGGCTCTGTTTTCACTCCTTGAAAAAGGTCACCGGATGTGATCGAAACTATCGTCTGAGTGTCCGATTAAATTAAACGTGAGTATTCCCGTATAAATAAAACAAAAAACACTTATATTATATACTTTGACTCATAAATTGTCAAAAAAGATTGGAAACACTTTAGACACAAAATCTATCACTCTGTATTCTGTAGTGAAATGCAGTTTTTAAATTAAAAGATAGAATAGGTTATATGAATTTTAATCTCTCTCTTGTTGTTAAAGATAATTTTCCTACAAAGATTTACAAATAAAATAGATGTGCTACCTAGTGATTTAAAGAATTTGCCTATACTGATAATTTTCCTATATAGAAGTGGTAACCTTACGGATCCCTAATATTGAAAGTCAAAAGAAGAATATTTTACTAGAGAAATCTAGCCACCATGAAGACTCCCGCAGTAGAGATTGCTTGAAGCTTCCAGAAGGTGACACGTTCACTGGGGAGCTTCTGTACCAGAAGCAGACACAACCACGGGACACCAGATTTACTTGTAATTCTCGCAAACAGAAGTAGGCACGACATAGGGCACCAGGGTTGCTCGGAATTTCAACTCCCCGAAGCAGGAATACGGGTCTTGGGGCAGAGTTCCCCAAGAACTGGAGCTGGCAACCGTCTAGGGAATCTGAAATAATTTGTGGTGAGAAAAGAAAAGGAACAATGAAGGGCCTAAGGTTTGCCTAGTAAGAGACCAAATCGGACCAACTCGTCCAAAATTAAGACTGGGTTAAATCCAATCACGATAACCCCTAGGGCATAGGTATACTTGATCTCAGTATTAGTTGTAGAATCAGAATCCAAAAACAGAATCCCCACCAGGGATGGAAGTCTCCCTTATATACGGATTTTGAAAGAATTCTAGAGCCATTTCTAAAATTCTCTGCAGCCTGAAATTTTGTTCACAGAGCGGAGAGGTCCTATTAATAATATAAAAGACCTTACCCAAAAATACTCCATGTAGTCGAGATTTCCAGGCAAACCTCTACTCACGAAACTACATGGAGACTACAGACGGTCAAATTTGACAACTGTCAAGATTGACAGCGCTTTGTTTACCTAATTTTAAACCAATATTCAAGCAAAACCAATAAGTTATTTCACAATCTAACTACACCAAAAGAATCACAAAAATTCGCTCTCCGATCGATGTAAGTTTCATGCAGATCGAAGAGGTACCAGGAAAATTTATTATTTCCAAAATTAATCCGAAAGCGTCGATCCCGGCACTAGAAGAGCATGAAAGATTCAGCATACGGACCCAAAGAACGCCCGTATGCCGATAAACCAGGAAAACATTGGTTCCTAGCAGGATAAATCGTGTGAACACGAAACAAAGAAAATTATAACAGCTTGCCCTAAACATACAAGGTAAAAGAAGGCACCTAACTTTCTACAAGGGCCTATTCTAAGACGAACATCATGCCTCAAAAACGAGATGTGAGAAACATTATCCAAATAAAGAAAAGTAATACATAAAAGTGTGTTATTCAAGCATGTTCAGCTATTAGGAAGCTAAACACAGGAATTACCTATAAAATAGTAAGTCAATAGGTACCCGTAGGGAAGCATATCCTTACATTTCCCCAAAAACCCCGGTAAAAAAAATAATTAAATATCTAAGTATTTTAATTTTTTTTTTTAAACCGCCTTTGAGAAGTTAGGCATGCAACGATAAAGCGAGAAAACCGAAGAGAAAATCCTAAATTAAGTTACTAAGATAATCAAAGAACCAATTGAATCACTAGTCAGAATAGTCAAAAGCATGTTTTTAGTTCATGCAAACAAGTTTTGGAAACGAACAATTGATATGACATGTTAATAGTACAATGTAGGCATTCTTCCATGAAAAACCTATCATTCATATAATTTAAAAATATTAATATATATTTACTATATTTTTCATACTTCCACACTCATACGGTACCCCAACAGGAAGGCTATAAAGTTAATACTTTAACCCCCAATCATGCTAAAACCATTTTGCATAATCCGATAGTCGATATCCATGACAATTTGTAAGATAAGATAAGATTACAAGTAAGTAAGTATTCAAGATAAGAAGATAAGCAGATAAGAAGGAATAATATAACCTAACACCTATCCTAATATTAACAATAATAATACAATTAATATCTACCACTAAATCTAAGTCTTAAGGTATAATTAATTTAACATTAATAAGAAAGGAAATTCATCCTTCATTATTTACAACTAATTAACTAATTATATTACAACTTAAAGTCTTTGACATGCCATTTGCCTCTGCCACCCTTGTTGTCTTCTAAGACATACACCAGAGGCGATAATTTCTCCAAAACTTTACATTTTATAAATTTAGGCGCTAATTTAGCGCTAAAATAGTTCCCCGCATTACTAAGAACATAGTTTTTCCTCCAAACTATATCACCGACATTTAATTCCTTGAACGGATGTCTAGTGTCATAACGAGAAGCATTCTTCATGTGAGCATTATAAATAGCAACTTGAACCTTGTCGTAAATTGATGACATAAGTCCTAAATTACCCGCGTAAATATCCCTTGGTAGAAAACATATTTCATCAATGTTATCCACCTGTGTGTACAACGATCCACATGTAATGATCTCACGACCATAAACCAGAAAAGACGGAGTGAATCCCGTAACCACATTTATAGAGTTATTCATGACGGATTGTATTTTTTGAAGATGTAAATCCCAAGATCTGTGATCTTCCCCCACTAATGAAGCTAGGCTCGTAACAATTGTCTTGTTGTATCTTTCAGTAGGATTGACTTGAGGACAATAATGAGGCGTAAATGACCTAAAAGGTATTTTATATTTATCTAGCAATGAATGAAATTCCCGGCTCTGAAACTGGGAGCCATTATCCATTATAACTGTCTGAGGAATACCGTGAACCAGAAATACTTCATTCTCTAAGATTTTAATTATATTTGCGGCAATAGCCCCCTTGAGAGGGAAAATTAAGCAATACTTCGTAAAACAGCAATTCACAACTAAAATGAACTGGTTACGTTGTCGAGTCATAGGAAGAGGGCCCATAAGATCAAGAGAAATGCATTGAAAAGGCCTTGAACAAATCTTGGGCTTACCCATAGGACCATAAGGTGCATGATTAGAATGTTTATATGATAAACACGTTTCACATTTATTAATGAATTTAGCAACATCTTTGAACATCCCAGACCAAAAATAGCGTAGAGACAAGTTTTTATACGTTTTATAAATTCCCGTGTGAGGAGACACAGACGAACCATGGAATTCCGCAATTAAACTTTCCCTTACATCAGAAGTAGGAATCTCTTTCCAAACGAAATCATCAACAATAGAATCCTTTGATTTCATGTAACGAAACAATTTATTATTCACGATCTTATAATCCGGAACAGAGTCAGGATTATTCTGGCAAGCAGAAAACAATTCTACATATCGATTGTTAACTTCAGCAATAGGATTAGCTTGTAACATATCCGACTTAGGAGTTACTGCTTTTGATCTAGAAAGTAGATCAGGAACTACATTATCTTTACCCTTTTTGTGCTTCAAAACGAAATTAAAGCAAGACAAACGAATTGACCACCGAGCCAACCTACCAGAAGGATTAGACAAATTCAGAAACCATTTCAAGGCAGCATGATCTGTATAAACCATAAATTCTTTACCGTTATCCAAGTAACAACGCCAATGCTCTAATGCTGTAATTACAGCCAAAGTTTCTCTTTCTGTCGTTGAATAATTCTGCTCATGCTTATTAAGAGATTTACTCATATATGCAATGACAGACTCACCACCATCATTATTCTGAGTAAGCATAGCACCAATGCCAAAATTAGAAGCATCGCAATGTACTGAGAAAGAACGACTGAAATTGGGGCAGGCCAAAACCGGCGCGGAAGATAAAACTTTTTTTAGTTTCGTGAATGCAGAATCCGCTGCACTATTCCACAAAAACCTTGGTGCTTTCTTACCAGAACTTGTTAATTTGTTCAAAGGAGCTGCTATTGAACTAAAGTTAGGTATAAACCTACGAAACCAACTGCAAGTACCTATGAATCTTCTAACCTCCTTAGCACAAGATGGAATTGGATAATCAATAATAGCCTGAACCTTATCAGGATCAGCACGTAAACCACTCTTGTCAACAATATAGCCCAAATATTTCAGCTCTTTTCTAAAGAATTGACTCTTATCAAAGTTTATAGTCAAATTAGCAGCTGTTAACTTGTCAAGAACCTTGTTCAGAAGCAAAATATGCTCATAAAAAGACTCACTTATGATAATAATATCATCCAAATAACAGAAAACCTTATTTTCAAATTCAGGTGCTGGAGTTAACAACATGTCCATTAATCTTTGTTGAGTTGCTGGAGCATTCGTCAACCCAAAAGGCATTACAACAAATTGGAACATTCCCCTTCCCGGAACGTGAAAGGCTGTTTTGCATCTATCAGAAATGTTTAGTGGAATTTCCCAAAAAGCCTTAGCAATATCAATACTAGAAAGAAAATGAGCATTCCTAAGTTGATCAAGTATTCCATTAATCAATGGCAAGCTATAAGCATCGCGACGAGTTACTGAATTCAGTTTTCTGCTATCGACACAAAAACGCCATTCTCCGTTCTTTTTAGGAGTAATCAAAACTGGGGACAGCCAAGGACTCTCACACTCCTCAATAACCCCCCATTCCAGCATCTTATCTACCTCGTTAATAAGGGCTTCCTGTTTTACAGGAGAAAGCCTGTAACCTCTCTGTTTAATAGGAGGAGTTTCGCCTGTATCGATATTATGGCAAATCAAGTTAGTACGACCAAGTTCACCGCGACTCTCAAACGATATGTCATTAAAACGTTTAATGAGATTGTCTGAAATTAGTCTCTGATCACTTTCATGTTGATCATAATCCAGAACTTTAGATTCGACGACGGGGTCACAAGATTCAGAAATCGTATTGCAAAATTGGGGAACTGATTCCGGAAACAAGTCAAAGACTTTCCAGAAATCGATACCTAAAATAAGGGAAGGAGAGATATCTGGAAAAACATACGTTTTAACAATATGAGTTCGATTGTTAAACGTCATCGGAATTTCAAAATAACCAATCGATAATATCTTTTGTCTACTAGCTGTTTGTATAGTTATAGAATCAGACTTGAATAATTCAAAACCCAGTTTCTCCAAATTAATGTGAGCATTATTACCCAATATTGTTATAGAGCTGCCGCTATCTAAGAATTTGTCTATACTGATATTTTCCTATATAGAAGTGGTAACCTTACGGATCCCTAATATTGAGAGTCAAAAGAAGAATATTTTATTAGAGAAATCTAGCCACCATGAAGACTCCCGCAGTAGAGATTGCTTGAAGCTTCCAGAAGCCGACACGTTCACTGGGGAGCTTCTGTACCAGAAGCAGACACAACCACGGGACACCAGATTTACTTGTAATTCTCGCAACCAGAAGTAGGCACGACATAGGGCACCAGGGTTGCTTGGAATTTCAACTCCCCGAAGCAGGAATACGGGTCTTGGGGCAGAGTTCCCCAAGAACTGGAGCTGGCAACCGTCTAGGGAATCTGAAATAATTTGTGGTGAGAAAAGAAAAGAAACAATGAAGGGCCTAAGGTTTGCCTAGTAAGAGACCAAATCGGACCAACTCGTCCAAAATTAAGACTGGGTTAAATCCAATCACGATAACCCCTAGGGCATAGGTATACTTGATCTCAGTATTAGTTGTAGAATCAGAATCCAAAAACAGAATCCCCACCAGGGATGGAAGTCTCCCTTATATACGGATTTTGAAAGAATTCTAGAGCCATTTCTAAAATTCTCTGCAGCCTGAAATTTTGTTCACAGAGCGGAGAGGTCCTATTAATAATATAAAAGACCTTACCCAAAAATACTCCATGTAGTCGAGATTTCCAGGCAAACCTCTACTCACGAAACTACATGGAGACTACAGACGGTCAAATTTGACAACTGTCAAGATTGACAGCGCTTTGTTTACCTAATTTTAAACCAATATTCAAGCAAAACCAATAAGTTATTTCACAATCTAACTACACCAGAAGAATCACAAAAATTCGCTCTCCGATCGATGTAAGTTTCATGCAGATCGAAGAGGTACCAGGAAAATTTATTATTTCCAAAATTAATCCGAAAGCGTCGATCCCGGCACTAGAAGAGCATGAAAGATTCGGCATACGGACCCAAAGAACGCCCGTATGCCGATAAACCAGGAAAACATTGGTTCCTAGCAGGATAAATCGTGTGAACACGAAACAAAGAAAATTATAACAGCTTGCCCTAAACATACAAGGTAAAAGAAGGCACCTAACTTTCTACAAGGGCCTATTCTAAGACGAACATCATGCCTCAAAAACGAGATGTGAGAAACATTATCCAAATAAAGAAAAGTAATACATAAAAGTGTGTTATTCAAGCATGTTCAGCTATTAGGAAGCTAAACACAGGAATTACCTATAAAATAGTAAGTCAATAGGTACCCGTAGGGAAGCATATCCTTACAATTCAACCAACATAATATCAAGATAGTTCAATCGATTACCAATTACTCGTCTATCATTATACTAGAGATCCCCCGCAACTTCGTCATTCCGAACGCTCCCAAAATTCTCAACTTTAAATCATTCCGAGCAAACTCTACCAACTCCAAAAAATCCTTTCTTAGTATACCCCTCCGCATCGAGACGAATACACCCTCCAAATTTCAAGTCTGTAAGACCAGCAGTTTGGGTTGTGCGTTGTCTGTCAGTCAGTCAGTCAGTCAGTCAGGACAGAGCCTTTTATTATATTAGATTGTATAAAATAAAATCGAATTTGTCCTGTATGTATGTAGGCTTCAGTAGTTCATTAAAACTTTTTTGCATCGTATTTTGATACCGTTTTCATTATAATTTAGTTTTTTTTTCTCTCGATATACAACTTGTAACAAAAAGGTTCAACACTACTGAAGGGTCCAATATGTATGTACTCATCATTATGAACAACTTTTACTATGGAGCCAAGCCTGTAATGGCGAAAAAAAAACAGCTGTTCCATACATTTAGTTGTATGGAACAGCTGTTTTTTTTTCGCGTTGTTTGGTTTGGTCCCATGGTAAAAGTTAATCGTAAAGATGAATACATACATATCCTTCCGTATTGCTGAACCTTTTTGTTACATGTTGTATAGCTTGATATAAGCCAAAATTTGTCACGACGAAAAATGCCATCCATTCTATTTTCAACCCGTGCGAATCCGGTGTATTTCGCTAGTACAATTTAATAACTTGATCCCTAAAATTTTGATTGTCAAGAAAGCCAACCTCGACAAATGAAAAGATTTCTGAGAAAAGAATACTGAAATCAAATTGGACAACCATGTGGAAGATTCGTATCGGATAATATTTTATATGTCAATAGCAGATATTAGATCGCTGCGTAGCGATGTGTGACTTAATATGACGACTAGCATTTGTTCACGGACGCACTTGAACGTTTTTTACACGAATGCCCAAAAGAAAAAGTGTGCAGATACTTAATTGTTTTCAGATTTCATGTATATGTATGTATATTAAAAAACAGGACAGCCCCGCACAAAAATTTTTTGAGCCAGCTTAATTTGAGATGATGTAAGGATTCTAACGATACTCCATGCATCAAAATCTGTTCAGGCATTTAGAAGTTATAGTGGAATAAAGAAACAGATTCAGATTCTTTATTCATAACCAACAACAACCAACCACATAACAAACAACAACACACACAACAACACACAACAAACGACAACCACAACAAATCAACACCCACCACCACCAACCACCAACGCACATATAAATATTTATTATGTTTTCAGAGTTTATGTATGTATAAGCTGGCTATAAACTATTTTGGGCATTTTTTAATTTGTATAATTAGATATACAAGACACCTAATTATACAATTATTACTAATTACGGTTCTGTATTAATACAAATAAAAATAATGTGTTGCCAAATTATGAACATTTAACCGGCACAGTGGGTTAGATGGAGGTGTATACAGGCTGTTAGTTTGAACACCGTTATCCTTCTAGGATTTCATTGTACTCATCATTATGAACAACTTTTACTATGGGGCCAACCTTGAAATCGCGAAAAAAATATCTGGTGTCCCATACATTTTGTCCAAGATTGATGAACCTTTTTGTATGTACCTGCTGGTATTTTTTTCGTGAGTTCAGGGTTGGCTCTATAGTAAAAGTTGTTCATAATGATGTGTACAATGATATCCTAGAAGGATAACGGTGTTCAAACTAACACCCCGTATTATGATGATGGTGATGATGATTAAAAGCGGTCAAGCTGTTGTGGAAATAAACTAAAATAAATTGCTAAAGCCACTACGCCAGTGGCCCAGTGCCTCGCTCCGTTACTACAAGGAGCTGGGTTAGCTCGAGCAGTAGCTGGCCGACTGGCTGGCTGACTGGCTGTGAAATGTACAATACACCCCAAGCGGGACGTCAGTGCAGGACTTTATAGCCCCACATTGAATAAGAATATTATGATTAAGAAAAAGGGATTACTCAAATAACGGTATTTGAATTAAAACGCTGTTTAAAATTAAATGTTTTCTTACTTCAAAACCGCAAACTGATCTTATCAGTCAAATGTACCCACAAATTACATTCCAAAAGCACGGCTCCAAAAAAAACGTCGAAAACGTACAAAAACGCAAAAAAAGTAAAATTACGACACCTTGCCCGACAGAATACGTAATTACATTCGCCAGAACAAAACTCTGCGTTTCCTAATTAAAATAAATACGATTTGTGCTAATTTACTCTAAAGAAAAGTTTGGGGGTTGATGGAGGGCTTTATTACTAATCACAGTCTCTTTAAAGTTAAAATAAAAATACACACTCTTAACAGTAATGTATCATCAGGCACTGAGTTATTTAATTATTTTTTTAATTATGTATTGTTTAGCTTTACAGTTAAAATGTAGTTTATTAGAAATCTTAAAAGATGTTTTTTTTAAATAATACTTTAATGGATTTTAAATTTAAATTAATTTATGCGTGCTAGAATGATTATATTTTCGTAATTAAAATAAACCATACTATAAACGTGAACGTGTGTTTGTTTGTTCTTCGTTCACGCTTCAACTGATCGACATAATTATATCGAAATTAATGCGAAACCGCGGGACGCAGCTGAATAATGATGTAAAACATGATTCACTAAGAAAATGTGAATTGACCATACACAAAAAAATATAAAAAATGGTAAGTAATAAAAACAAATTTGATGAACGAAGCTTTCAGACTATACTTAATTTTTGTTTCTTTTATTTTAGTACATAATCTAATTTTGGAACATTTTTAATAGAAGACATAAGCTTTTAGCGGGAAACCATGATTTTTATGAGTACTCCCGTGGGTTACCAGTAGTAAAACAAAAAGGTTAACCCTTTTTTTATGATCATCTTTTTACTACATTCCCTGATGAAATGTGACAATGACACGTAAAACAGAGCATCTTGTCTGATTCGCGTCTGATTTTATAATAAATTGATATCAAATAATTATCATCTATGTTTACAGACACAAAAAAAACAGCAAAACTATTTTTATTTACTCTGAACCTTTTTAGAACCTTTATAAGCTGGTGTAACTAGGAGGGATCGTGTGGCTGCTCGGCGGTGGTGTATGTATATTCCTGTCCGGGAAAGCAAATGAGACACTCGTAGTCAACTGTAGGTATAGTATTAATCTCGAGATAACAACAATAAAGTACATCAGACAGTAAAACCTAATAATAGAAGAACGCGCGCCGATGTTGCAGGAGAGAGTCCTTACTCGCGGGCCGGCGCGGGGCGAGGTGCGCGGAGGGAGGTGACGCGTGGTAACCATAGGGCGGGATGAAGCGCGCGGGGAGGACGCGGGGCGCGGGCGGCGATTCACGCTCGAGCGTTGTAGGTATAGCTAAGTACATACCTATAGCTAACCCATTGCGTGTACGTATATGCGCACTGTTACACTGGTTATAAAAACAATTACACTGTTGATTTTATTTTCTATTATAAATATTTAGTCCCTCTCAGTCTATTATCTCTAATGCTTCTTTTAGTACCATATTATAAATTATTAAATATTAAACAATATTTTACATTATATTAAAGAAATTATAGATTATTAAGATCTGCCCCGTCAAAGTAGTCCGGGTAAGTCGCCCAGAAGAAATTATCTAAACAACAGTTAAAAAGTATCAATACCCGTTCCGTAGCTTAGAACAACTAAGCACACAAACCTTGTATCTGGTATCTGGACCTGGGTAACTGGGTATGTCCTAAAACTGCATCCAGAACCACCGGAGGACGGGCAGCAGCGTCGGCTCTCAGTTAACGGTGGTGAGGATTCTGCGATCTCCAAGCCGCCTGCCAAGCGTGGAGATTATGGCAACCCATACCAGCAGTGGACGTCTTCTGGCTGATGTTGGCCGTTGGTTCTACAAACGATTTGGAAAGTACTTTCCTTGTCTTATAATATTCTTCGTCTGCTCCCAAACTAGAATGGGTCATTATGCGACCCTCAAATAGCCGTTGAGAATAAGCCAGGCGAGTTAAGTCGAGTTATAACGAAGCAGAATAATGGTCCGAGTTTCCAAAATGTCTGTGCTTATCATATTTGCATTGACCTTTAAGAATTTACTGAAAATATTCATCTGAAGATAATTTAAGGAACAATGATAAACATATTACGTTACTTACTCTATGGATAAACAGGTTTGACTTAGATGGTTAGGTGTCAATTTTGCGAGTCAGCATTTAAAGCTATGTTTTTTTCTTAGGTTTTGGCATCGCTCTTTCAACATTCTGCCAGTGTCAAATTTTAATAACAAAAAGTTTTAGTGAAAGTAATAATTAATTAAATTTCAAGATTTACTAGCCAACCAGAAACTGATCATACTACCACATGAGCTTACAAACGTACACATTTTCACGTTAACGTTTACGTAAACGTTTAAAAATAAGCTTCTATCAAAGTAACAGAAGTTTTCACACGTTTGTGTTTAGCATGTATAGTTTCCTTAAGTTAACTTAAATAATTCTAGTAATACAAAACAAACAAACAAAATTTATTTATTTCAGGTACACATATTCCATGATGCCAAAAAGTTGTAT
The DNA here is from genome assembly GCA_905404285.2 of Erannis defoliaria. Classification (NCBI taxonomy): domain Eukaryota; kingdom Metazoa; phylum Arthropoda; class Insecta; order Lepidoptera; family Geometridae; genus Erannis; species Erannis defoliaria. The sequence goes on from FR990066.1 coordinate 16,556,730, forward strand.
AAGTTGGTTGAACTAGGCTTAAAAAAATAATATTGCTATGTGTTATGTGTAATGTCTTTACAAATTTTTGTCATTGTTTTGTCTTACAGGGCGGCGTGGTCGCAAAGCGACAAAGCCCTCCAATAAAAAAAATAAAAATAAAAAATAAATAATTATAAAATAAAATAATAATAAAATAAGCATCGATACAATACAAAAGTAAAGTAATAAAGTGTACATTTCCAGAGCTCGTTGTAGATATTCTGTTAACAACGGACCTAAAACATGTTCTTAATGACATTTGATAACATTCATCATTCTACCCTTATAAAGCGGGGTTGGCATAGCATGTTTCGTCTATTTCAACCTATCCTGTTATCGTTACACTCGCTTCCCATATGCATAATAACATTTTGAAGACATTGGAGTTAAAAATATAAAATAAATAAAATAATAATTTCATTTATTCAGGTAAATTACACGCAAACATTACACTCTCAAAGAAAAATAATAAAATAAAATAAAATTAATGAAGCAAATCCAAAATTGATAGTCATTAATAGAAAAAGTCAATAATAAAAGTAAGTTCGTATAGGTTGAGTGGCCAGCCCCTAGTGTCAGAGTTAATGTGCCGCCCGAAGGCCTCTGACATGCCTGACGGTTGTTGTTATAGAAACTAGAACAAACAAGCGGGCCCAACAATTTAACGTGTCAACCGACCCACGGTAGCGCACAGAAATAAATGCCACTCACGGTCACCCATCCGAAGACTGACCGGACCGTCCGTTGCTTAACATCGGTGATCGTTTAGAATCACCTAGACAAGCTACGCCACGAGCGCTAAAACTAAAAGTCATTAAAAAAAAAAAATTGGTAGGTACTACTGTTAATCGTTCGTATTAGGTCCTCAGATGCTTATCGCGTTCCTCCAAAAGAACAACAAATCTCATAAATCTACCGACGCGGGAGTTTAGAACAACAACCACAAACTATTATATTATTGTCTTTATCTCTGGCTAAGTTAGATGCCTATACTCTATGGTAGGGGTCGCGTATTCAAATAGATTGAAAAACGCTGACCTATATCTACAGTATTTTTACAGAATAACATGTTTTGGTAAGTTTCCATGTTCCGTCCAATATGTCGCTAATGTCTCTTCCCTTATTGTTTCAGGTAAATTATTGAAGTTAGCGAAGTCCAATAAAAGCCGTAAGCGTTAATAGTCGGCGTCTTAATTGGCCATTCTGTGAGTATTATAATAATTAGTAAGGTGAAACGTCTTACTTTCTTACAAAAATCAACCTTCAACCTTCTTAGAAAAAGAGCGTTTGTAATGTAATTCTCAATAATTCCAACGATTGCGTATTTTTTACATTTAGTGGTTTTATATCTTCAAAGATGTCGAAGTGAGCGAGAAAGCGGGAGCTTTATTCTAGACCTTAATATTTTTCAGCAATAGTACACTTTTCTTACTTTGAAAACTGACGTATTATTTCAACCGACTTCAAAATAGGAGCAGGTAGAGTAGGAGGAGGAGGAGGAGGGGATTTCTCTTTTCGACTGTATGTTTTTTTTGTATGTTTGTTATGTGATTACTCCGCCAATTATGAACTGATTTTGATGATTATTTTTTGTTTGGAAGGTCCCATATAAATTTTATCGAAATCAGTTCAGTAGTTTGATTACTTGAAAATATGAATATGTCATCTAGGTATTCGAAGTTGAAGTTGATTGTTTTTTTTTTATACCATATTATCTTCATTCATATTTTATATATAGAGTATAACTTCTCTACCTACAAGTATAGTATTAATGGGGAGTCAAGTTATTGCGTACATCATACGCAATAACTTGACTCCCCATGCCCCCTGTCGCTAAACAAAAGACTCCCTTGAAAGCTAGCTCTTAATCCAGACTACACGTAATTACTATATTACCATCCTCGACCGCACCGTAAAACCAGATGAATTGAGGTCAAACGAATAGCCTTGAACTATAAAAAACTGCAAATGAAAAAGCAAGCGAAAAGTTCGACCAACATTTTGCACGCCTTTCCTCTGCTGAAAATTGAAATCCATTTGGATCCGAAAAAATACAGCTCATGTTTTGACATGAAATAGCTTGTTTCAGGCTCCGTTAAAGTAAATGGTACGTCGTATGGAGTTCCGAAAATGAAATAAAAACTTCTGGAATTTGAATGAGCTACGATGATATACGAGTAACACGGGGTTCTTCAAAAAGGGTATTTAATAATTTAATGTTTTTGTGTGCTATTTGGGTATTAGTTTTTCCGGTTTTTCCTTTGCTAGGTGGTTTGCTAGGAAAGCTAGAATAAAACATTGTGTAAAACGTAGTCTAATCGCGGGTTCAAACACAGGCCCGTACCAATGAGCTCTTTGGAGTTTGTGTAGAGATTTTCATTTCACTTGATTTCGGTGAAGAAAATCACCGAGCAATACGTCTTGAGAAGAATTTCAATGGCGTATGTGAATCCTCCAACCCGGAACTGGGTCAGCGTGGTGAATATGACCCAATCGCCACACGAGTGTAGGCCAAAGTCCAGCAATAGGCTGGTTACGCTTATGCTTATTACGTTGCATACGTAAACTATAGAAAATTATATGGGAATAGTCCGATTCCATTTACGCTCGACAGGAGAACCTAAATCTGATCCAGATTTCATTCATTTTACTATATTTTATGTACTACGATCTAGACAATTTCTCTTGCTAGAACTGAACCCTAAAATAGATTCCAAGCGTGGACTATCCACACGTTTTGTTTAATTGAATCCCCGTGGCAATTCCCCACGTATTTTGTAAATTTTTAGGTTACTTTTTGACGGTTTTGTCTGGTTTTTTGTCAATTTTATGTAGCTTTTTGTCAGGTTTAGTGGCGTACAGGATGTTTTGCATAATTGGTGCGCTGCACAGCGGGTCGATATTTGGCCAAATGTTTTTATTTACCATGTCGTGTTGGAAGGTGGAATTTATAGTGGATAGTAAAACGTTATACTGGAAAGTTTTATGCTGTTTAAAGTTTTTTTTAGGGTCGATAATACAGAGATGCGCTAAACGAACATGCGTTTCTGAAATTTGTTAAAAGCCGAAAGGATATTATTAATTACATCTCTAAAGAAAAAGGACTAAGAATTTTTGTAAAAATGTATTCCCATTATATACTTATATAACATACAAAAAAAATCTAGCTTAGTAGTATAATTCTATACATAAGCATGACATAGTAGATTTATTTATATAACAATGAAATTCATCGTCGTCAACTATTAATACATATCTTAATAATGTCAATGGTGTCGCTTCTGTCTTACCACTCACTAAAGTAAACAATTTGAAAAGACTAAAATTTGTATTTGTCTAAATATTATTGTATTGTATTGTATTGTAATGAAATGAGATGCACATACAAGCCTGCCAGATTAGTTAATTGAGTATTAGAATGTATACCACCAACTACTTCAACAAAAGCGGAAGACCAGCGCCGGTACTCTACAGCCGGCATCATGGTGAGCTGGGGCCATTTTGTGGCAAAAAACTAATGCTATGTGTATTTTGTTTAGGTTTTATTTCTTTAATATGTTGTGTTTGATCGTCTGAATTTCTTTTGTTTTTGCGTATATTATGTTATTGTCACAAATAAAGTATTTTCTATTCTATTCTATTCTATTCTACTTTACCAATGAGCTTCATCGTCATCGGAACCACAACCTTTTTCACTATGTTTTAACCTCAATAAGCTGTTACCATCAGATATAACAAAATTATTATCTTTATCGAATGTCAACCCAAATATATACTTATAATCGAGTATTTTTTTCAAGCCATCAAAACTAGAATATATAAATATGCCGAAATTTGTGCAGATATAGATGTTCCCTTCATCATCGTCCACTATGTGTCGGACTAATATCAACTCGCTAAGCACAATAGCTTTCATACCTACAGTATCATATTTATACAAACCTGATTCGTTCGCAAAAAATATTTCATTCGAAGCAGAAACAAAGAAGTGATCTAACTGAAAATTTTCGAATTCCTTAACCACTGCAAATTTACCATCAATTTCGAGGTGCAATTTTTGATCGGGGTAGCTTATATAGAAAAGATTTTTCCGGAAGAAAAGCGCCCATATATTTTTGTTTTTTTCTTTGTAGATATCAGCTATTTTTGTGTTCACATTGAATTTGAATATGCCATCGCTTCCCCCCAAATAAATGTCATCGGAAGAAGTGTCTATAGCTATTGCACAGCCGCCTTTAACTCCAGCTACGACTCGATATTCGTGTGTATCTATGTTGTAATACGCTATATTGAAATCTACGTCCGAATATGTTTCAGGTATAGAGAAGCTAAAAAACAGAGTATTTGAAGGTTTGTGCACGTGGAGGTTATACGGACGTCCGACATTATTTGCCCAGAGTACTTCTCTGTCATAGTATGTGTCTCTGATCTTCATTCTGTTGCATTTAGTGGTTGGTATCCCCGTCGCTGTTGATGCTAACAGTGACAACAATATAATAACCTCCATTGTGAATCTGAAATACAAAAAACAGCCTTGGTTTATTAGATGCTGTTCAAAATAAAACTACACGCCCCTTTTTAAAGCAAGTGAATAGGAGGGTAAAGTGTTTTTTTTTCTTCTCTCGTGGAGGATTATGGCGTTGCACTTTACTTGTGCATTTGCCAGTGTCAAGTACTTATATACATCAAGTGTTTGATGAATTTCAAGTCGAATTGGACTTAATCACAGTCAAGGTCACACTAAGTAAGTCACAGTCACGTCCAGTCATCCCCTAGTAAAGTCATGGCAACTTTACTACAAGCTCCTTCGGAGTTTGGAATCAACACGAAACGAGTTGTTTCACCACATTTTATTCACCAACTGAACTCGTGAACAACTGAACTGGACTCGTGAGGCTGGACACGCTTATATCCAGTTGGTGAAACTCAAAATTCGTATCACTGAGATACTCGAAAATTAGTTTTTTTAAATGCAGGGATCATCACATCTTACACCCCAGGGATCCTGCACGGTGCCTGCATTAAATTTAGATTCTACGCAATACATAAGTTAAATCCGCAACATTGATAAGCGTCTCTCCTACCTATTTAATGTTGCAAATCAAATCAAAATCAGCTTTTTAGCCAAGTCAAGAAGCATGATTTACAGTTATTAGGGATATAATATCCAACATTAATATAATTAATAATAAATGTTGACACGACCATGTCTCTCTGTCTTTCCGTTACAAAAGTTGATAAATCTGTATTGATACTGGTAGATGTGATTTTATTACGAAATGACATTTAGACTGCTCTAAAAGCTCAGTTGGTAGTATCTCTGCTTTAAAAGCTGTATGGCGTGGGTTTGATTCCCATCCAGGAAACATTTATGTGACGAATTATAGATGTTTTTTCTGTGTCTGGGTGTTACGTCACGTCACGTCATCAGCCATAAAACGTCCACTGCTGGACGAAGGCCTCCCCCTTAATAGAGGGGTGTTGCCATAATCCCCACGCTTGGCAGGCGGCTTGGGGATCGCAGATTGTTCACCACCGTTAACCAAAAGGACGCTGCTGCCCGTCCTCCGGTGGTTCTGGTTGCAGTTTAAGGACATACCCAGGTCCAAAAAAGATCCTGGGTGTTACATGTATTTCCAAAAAAAAATGTATATAAGTATTCTATCAGCTGTCTGGTTCTGATAGTGCAAGCTTTGCTCAGTTTGGAGCTTGATGATGTTGTATGCAAATAAATATTATAATAATCCCAAAATAACGATCTGGCTCGAAGCCTACTACTAAAATTACTAGCTTACTTATTAGTCTACTAAAATTCTGCAAAGTACTTGACTTAGGACAAATGTTAAAGAATTTGTCAAAGTTGAATTATTTAGGCAACATTCAGCAAATTATTATCTTCTCAATCGAAACAAAAGAAAGATAATGTTTGTTTTTACAAATGAAAACAAGGTATTAAGTGAGACGTACCATTGCTGAGATTGAAGTTATTATCAGCTTTTAAAAGCAACTTTAATCTTGCTTAATTGTCTTTTTGTAATTGAGATAAAGGAACAAAAAGTTGTTGTTTATGTTTTTAAATTGAAACAACAGTTTTATCTTACGTTTTCATACAATTTATTCAGATATTTTGTACAAATTTGTATTGCTCGTGTATTAAAAGTGACGTGACTTCGAGGCTCTAATGCACTTATATGTCTTATGAACAATAGTCTTAGTAAATAGAAATGAACTTATTTATTTTTCATCACACTTGCTCGTAAAGTGGATCTTATTGCTTCGGTTTTAGGCTCATAATCCAAGCTATTACACACGCGTGCTTTTTACTTTACATTACGGCACTTGTACTATAATAGGTATAACCCGGTAAAGTCAAGTTTGTACGTGACTGCAATTAGACGTATGTATACGAAGGACTCTTAATATAGCCGGGTAATACTTACAGTTTTTTTGTAATACCAACAAAGAGTTCTTATGCCGCTGAAGTAAATGTCAACCTGCGCGCGCATTGCTGGTTTGGGCGCCATTTTCCGCAAATGTTTGTTGATGTTTTCGCTGTGTGGTTGATTATTATCAAAAAAAAATGTTTTTTCCTCGCAAGTGTGACGAAAATAGTCGTATGGAACTCTTGTGCTATTAGTCATTACGCTCTCGGCTTCGTTATCGCGCTCGCCTGCGGCTCGCGCGCATAATACCGCCTCTAGTGTAATGACCAACATAGCACACTCGTATCATAATGTACTATATTAGTGTTTATAAATTATAAATTTTTGGTTTATCTACTTTATCTTTTTTTTTCTTTTTTCTTTTTTTATATTCTTCGTAATAGTGCAACAAAACTAGTTAGTCTCTTAGCTAAAAAATATAATTATGTGATGTGTTCAAAATTATTTCTTACACATCGTCACTTATAAATGATCTGTGGTCAAATGCTATCCTATTTTATCGTAACTTATAAAACAGTTAATTCAGCGCATACGACGAGAAAAACCGTAAGAAAAACCGTCCGGTTTCGCCCAAAGGCGCTCCGTGCATACATTTTGTACTAGGTCCCGCACACCGTAAGGAATTTCTCGAGACGCCCGTCTCACTCGCACCAGTTAATTCTGCGGAGTGTGTTTCGGTCGATCCGGCGCCTGTCGGGTGCCGTGCCGAATCAATGTGCGACCACTCTAATAATTATGACAGACCATCTTGTCCTGATGATTTCTCTATCAATGCAAAAGTCATTTTTATTTCTAATTATTCAAAATTAAACTTTATAAAGAGAACACAATATAACATTTAATTTTGTGTCTTAGATATGTACTCATCTAATTATACTATGAAAACTGAGCTAGTTTAGAGACATTTTGTTTTATTTGTTTGGGACTTCATCACCAACTTACTTAATTAAAAAAATAAATTAAAAAAAACAAGAAAGGGTGATGGTACTTTTTTCAAAGATAGGTTAGTCTTTACTACCTTTGAACTTTAAAATAAGACCTATGAACTTAAAAATAAAATTTGGATCACATGTGTTATAATAATTTAGTAAGTGTAAAACAACAAACGAATTGTTAGAACTAATACTAGATCTATAAGATCTAGATAGAATAGAAATTAAAGGAATAGAATAGAATAATACTCACAAATTGTTTATCCCAAAGAACAGGTCATATTGGACGAGACACGTTCCTTCACGGTAATGTTCTCACTCGAAGAGATCTAATAGCGCAATGAGATTGAGCCTGTCATGCATTATAGTATGTTTATAAACTTATTTAAGTAATTGATTGTGTCACCTTTTGTAATCATCTCTCGTTGGGCCCGTGATTTCACCCGCAGCTGCAATGCTACTGAAACTGCGGCGTACTGAGTTAAAATTATAAATGTAGAATTATGCAATAAGTTTTATTTTAAATTACAATTTTGCATTTTTTTTATGAATTTTTATTAAAATAATTATACAGAATTAAAAAAGACGATTTTTTGCGGCTTTTTTACTTTCGCATAATTTGAGATATTATCAAAGGATTTTTCCTTAGAAAGACAGGTAGGTAGGTTTGCGGGAGGAGTGGCAAATTGTACTGCCATCTAGCGGTTTTCAGGAAACGTTTTTGAGAATCGAACTAGTGAACTAATTAACACGTAATTTCTTAATATCACACTAGATGTCGCGTTTTTAAATTTTATAGAACGGATCACTAAATATAGAAATAAAATTAATTACGAATGAAATTAGATGCCAATCATGTCATCTGAATTTTTCCTTCGGTCATTAATACATAAAGTAACAGAGCAACTTATTTCATTTTTACTGTACTGGGTAAAAACATTAAAAATCGTACGTCTAATATGTAAGTTTGAATGACCGTTACGCGCGGCGGATGTTAGCAGACTGAGCAAATAAATGTAAAACACACTCCGTCCGCAAAATAGGATCTGCGGCTGCAAGTCGCTCATTGCAACTCCTTATCATCCATGTTTACGCATCATAAATTAAAACTAAAATGGGGGTAGAGTTTCAATAAAAATCACTACATGATGTCGGAAAATTTTACTTATTTTTTTTTTAATTTGTAAATGTGTAAATAATATACTTAATATATACAAAAAATTATGAGTAAGTTTTTGTAGAATTACAACAAAAATTTAGCTTTGCATGGGCTTTGGAGTTTGTAACCCTTTTTATACAAATGTAAAAAAAAACAATCCATCGGTTAAAAAACGACAAACAGACAAATGCTCCTTAGCGTTTCTTGTGTTAGTTTAGGTGCAATGGTAGCTCTGTATTGGAGGCCATTGTTCTGATTTTATCAATGGATTGTCCGGTAGATCTAGAGTAATATTTAGATCAAGCTAGAATAATTTTCACATGTAATTTTTTATCTTAAGAGATGGTGTGTATGTACCTAACATAATTATGTTGTACAGTGTACACCTATTGTTAGCAAGCCTGTGCGATGTATTCGAACAGTTATATAATAAGTATTAAACGGCTTAGAGAGCTAGATCCTCCAAGTTAAACGGACACCATACAGAGCAGTTGTTTCACTTGTCACCCCTCCAGCTGTAGACATTTCATTGGCGAACGAGGTTGATTCAATAATAATACGCTGTTAAAAAATAAAATACAACCGACTTCAACTTCGAATACTTGGATGACATCTTCGTATTCTCTAGTAATTTTGATTTATAAACAAAACTACTTAACCGATTTCGATAAAATGTATAATGGGCCACCTCTGAAGGTAATAACCTACCAAATAAAAAAGAATTATCAAAATCAGTTCATAATTGGTGGAGTAATCGCGTAACGTACATACAAAAACAAAACTGTCGAATTGGGAACCTCTTTTTTTTGAAGTCGGTTAAAATTGGCGTCTTTCCTGGGAATCATCGACACCTTCGACCATACGAGCTTGGGAAATCTTCGTAGGAGGATTGAACCAGTTTTTCAAAGTGCATGCGGTGAATGAGGGAACAAGACTGCGTTGTATTAACACACCAAAAGATTTGTCGCTACTTTTCTGCAAGAACTCATCCATTGCGATCAAGTTTTGAATTGTTCATAATAATTATGAAAACATGGATATAGAATATTTTGGACCTGGGTTTGTCCTAAAACTGCACCCAGAACCAGGAGGGTGTCACTCCGCAGTTTAGGTATGTTCGGCCGGCGCTCAGTCCGGGAGGACAATGCAAGGCAGAAGTCAGTGGCATGTGGCATGCTAGCTTCGTCGCACGTAACTAAGCATACGTGATAGAAAGAGAGCAGTATATCTAGGTGAATATAGCGAGCGGTATCCAGCGCTGTGCGAGTTGAATTGCTACTTTATTGCCTAGTAGATAGACTCCTTATTTATTTCAATTCCTTTGCGGAGTGAACTTTCTGTACGGAGTACTATTATTTATTCTGTGCCAGAACCACCGGAGGACGGGCCCCTCTTGGCAATTGATCTAGCGTCTTCTCCGCTAACGGTGGTGAGTATTCTGCGATCCCCAAGCCGCCTGCCAAGCGTAGGGATTATGGCCTCAGAGTAATAATAAAATATTACTATTATAGTTTAAGCGTCTGTCTTACTTGCATATTACTTATTGATTAATTAACCTACTCTTAATTTATTAAAACACATCTAATAACTATGTTTCAAATAAATCTTTAGGAATTATACGCCGAACATTATCATAGGGCTTAACAGGTTTTTCTAGAATGGCGTCATAGCATAAACGGCTATAGTTACCAGGCAGTAATCTATTTATCGAAGTTTTATCTGAATAGATAGCATAATCGTTCCCATCAAACGTCAACCCAAATGCATTTTCAATTTTAGCGACTCGTTTAATTCTTAAAAACGGTTTCTCTTCTAGATATATCCCATCGCTTGCCACGAAAAATACATCTCCGTAAGCGTCTTCAGCTATTTTTCTTATAGAGATTTCATCATCTAAATGTATGACATCTTTCATAGACTTTTCAATTTTGTACAGAGCGGTTTTATTAGAGAAATATATGTCGTTGTGTTTTGAAATGAAGAAATGATCCACTTCTATGTTTTCAGCTTCCGCGACTTTGACGAAATAGTCGTCTTGGTAAACATAGAGTTTTTGACTTGGATACTCTATGTAGTAGAAATGGTTTTTCACGAAAATTGACCAGATCGACTTGCCCGGTTGTGCGAAGAATTCGGCTGCTTTGGTCATGAAATTGTATTTGTATATGCCATCGTGTCCTCCGAAATAAATGTCATCATTACCATTATCGTAAGCTATGGCGTAGCCTCCTGGTACGCCTTCTATGTCTGTGCATGTTCGCTTCTCGACTTGACACGAAGCTATGCCAAAGTCCACATGTGTACCGTTCTGAAATTTGACAATTCAAGACTTCTTAAATTAATGGTGCTTACCATTCTCGTGTTAGTAAATTTGCGCTTAGTAGTATTTTACTAGACTTATCATACACTTGATGGTAAAAAGTCAACATTAAAGAAGGATGGCAGACTCCTATAGCGTTTCAGCCTAGTAGAAAGAAGCCGCGTGCATGAATGAAACTTGTACGAACTGATAGAGCAAATTATAAATTGGACCATTTTTCTAAAAGTATGAAGAAAAATGCAATTTTTGGGTTAGGTTATTATCGCGCTTACAGCGCCAACAGCGATTTTGACGCATTTCGGACTTGACTTTTTGGTTCGGCCTTGACTTTTTGGTTGATAGCTTCTGGACCATAGACAATTGGTCCTGTCTCTATGTTCTAGACGCATTTCGGAACGCGGCAATATACAGAGCTGCCAACTATACCATCGTCTTTGTAGCTAGATGTTTTGCAGAATGTAAACAGATCATCACAAATTATGATTGCCCCAAAAAGTAGCTAGAAGTAGCCAAAGATAAAAACTAAATATTGCTAGTTACAAATATTTCCCTACATAAAATTACAATGTGTTTAACGAATACGAGTGAGCCGCATGCTATAAACTCTGTATTCTTGCTATAGTCCTCCACGACAATGTAAAAAATGCCGCCTCTGCACCATCACACAGTCATTGGCAAACTGGACTGCCACAGATAAAAAAGAAAACTCAAAATCAGACACATGCACCCATAAATTAGGTTTTCTATGATTTAAAGTGTGAATGTTCAAATAATGTCGCTATGTTGAAAAGTAGCTATAAAAAGTAGCAAGATATTTTAGCTATAATTTTTTTGAAAAAATGGCTGACGGGGGTGCAAAAATAGCTAGATCTAGCTATAAAGCAGCTGAATTGACAACAGTACAGGAGATATAACAATGACGGGAGTTTTGGCGGGAACGCGAGAAAATCATGTCGCTGATTTGAATTATTTTCCTAAACTTGTGTTTTTTCGAGTGTTAATGCATAAAAATAGTGGCGTTTTATTCATTAAGTGCTGATTTACGAGCAAGAGTGTGGCCAAGTGATATAATGTAGTGAAACGTGTCTTTTCGTGTTGTTTCCAAAACTCCGAAGAAGCTTGTAGTAAAGTTGCCACGACTTTACTAGGGCATGATTTGACTTGACTGTGACTTACTGTGTGTGACTTGGACTGTGACTACGACTCATTTAACTAAAGAAAGAAGGATCGATGAAGAAATATGTATTCGGCTGAAGGACTAGTATCCATGGCCAGGAACTATTAAAAACAACAATATAACGATGACGACAGAGACTAGACAGAACTTGGATGTAACGTGTATCCGAACGTAAACAATATAATGACACCGACCTCTATGTACTTGTATAATAGAGGTCAGTGTATAATGAGAAATGAAAGTGTTCAGATAATATACAAGTTATAACCAAAATAAATGCAACTAAATTAGTTTTGATTCCCAGCTTTATAAATTATGCTTAATATTTTATGAAAACCACAAAAATATAACATGAATTTTCACTTATATAGGCAACATGAACGACATGCATATATTTTATTCTGGACCCAGGCGAATTCTGCCATCCTTCTTTGTAGTAGATGCAACAGTTATTTCTGATGTTTTATGTGAAGAAAGGCCTTGTGTAACATATAAGATCGTTGCCTTGATGTATATTTTGTGTGTTCTCGTATGACATGCGAAATTCAGACACAAAAGGCTTCACCCATTTACTGCGTAATATTATATCTGTACCTGCGATTACAGATTTTTGTATCTAAGTTTTGTTGAATACAAAAATGGTACTCAATTCAATATCGATCTATATATTTTGTTGTAGAATTTAATATTTTTGACTTAAATTCATTATTATGATTAATAATAATAAAATATAAACTACAACAAACTACAAAGATTACTTAGCCTACTACACAACAAAAAACAAATGGATAGAATCCAGATCGATAAAAAAAATTTGCTTCAATTACATTATTTAGTTCTTAGTAGGTAGGTAAGGTACATAACAATACAATACTATATATACTAATAAAACCTATTTATGGCTGCACTTACAAGAGGTATCTGCGAGCTAATGATGTTAGTTTTGTGATGAATACAAAATGTATATATACTCAACTCAACAATCATTTAATTTTATTATGGTCAATACAAAATTTTGTACTACACTCAACTTCGTTATCTAAAAATGTTGGTTTAGTGATGAATACAAAATGTATTCGTCTCAACATCTATAAATGTTGCTAAATTTATGTTCTGTCTAAATGTTGTACTAGAATCAACTCCTTGTTAAGTATGTTAGTTTTGTAATGAATACAAAATGGATATTATGACCATGTGACCAAAATATTGCACTAGAGTCAACATTCTTATTAAGTTGGTTTTATGATGAATACTAAAATGTATACAACTCAACATCCATGTGTTGTCAAATTTAAAACCAATACAAAATTGTGTAACAGACTCAACATAAATAGTAATAACAATAGTAATCGATACAACGTACTTCAATAGTGTGACTGAAGAACAAGGCCCCCGAGTACTTGTGTAAGACAAGGTTGTACGGCCGTCCTAGGTTATCGAACAACAGTTCCTTGTCATAATAAACGTCGTTGAAAATAACTCCGTCGCAGGTGATCCGAGTCTCATTGGCCAAGGAGTCCGGGATAAGAAGAAATAAAAACAGCATTTTATTGGTAATCTGCAGAGCCGCTGAAAAAGAAATGTGAGAAAATTGCATCGAAGCGACTAAAAGCATTTGGAATGTGAAACTTAGGTATGCTAAAATACAGAGTGCTTGGTTAGATATCGGATATTTATTATGGGAGGATGGTATTATGATTTTGAATTAATATGTATAGTATATACTAAGTTACGCGTATCGGTATTACTATTGTACAATGACTTCCTTTCCTCTGTTGACTTTATTTCAGTCATTGTTCTCATCTTTGTGATTGTTTACACAATCACACACGATGATCTTTTAATATGGGGTCAACCTTTAATTAGTGGGAAAAACATCTGCTTCATAAATTTTTTCAGGGATGACTGAAATTTTTCCTTGGAATAGCTGAGTTTTTTAATATTTGACCACATCAATTTGCTGGCAGAAGCAGTTAGTTGCATGAGGTCAGTTTTTTAGATTGCCGTCACTTTGACCGTTTTATCTTTTGCACGCGTATAAAACTTTGATTTGATATTTAACGATAAAAAAATTGTTTACTTTCCTATTTCCTTCGGTCCTTTTTGTGTCTTCTTTTTATTAGGTTTATAAATAACCCCCCGTTGTAGTTTTTATTAGTAAACATTTTATTGCGTTTTTTGTCGTACTCGTAAGCCCAAATTATCACGTACTCGAATAATACGTTTCTTCCCCGTGGTTCACCTAGATAATGTAAGTGAAGTTATTATTCATAATAACGTGGTTCACCTAGATATTATGTATAATAACTTCACTGACATTATCTAGGTGAACCACGTGTCATCAATCTGGAACCCTTTATAAAGTACCTATACAGAATAGACACTTTAACAGACTTTAATAACTTCGTCCTATACTCAAAGAATCTTCTAAAAGGACATTTGTCATTATATGACCCATAGAAAGTGAATCTTTAAAAAAAAAACACACGTCTTGCTTCATCTGAAATTCTGCTGTAATACACATTGGATATGACTTAAATTCCAATCATTTGCCTGCACTAAGTCAAGAGTAGGCAAACTCAGGATAAGCAGAAATAAACACAGCATTTTATGTTCGATCATTTGCAGTGATGCTGTAAAAAGGAGGTTTTATTGAGGCAAGTACGGACATACTACGGATTTCCTCACTTTGTACTATGGATGCAATTCTTGAGTGCTCGTGGATTTTATTGGTTTTTTCTACAAAAAAAACCGGTCAAGTGCTTCGGGTATCGAGGGTTTCATATCACAATGAAATAGTGTTTTATTTGGTTCTGTTCGGATAGTCGCAATTGGCTGATTTTTTTATTATAAAAACTGACGTGGTTATGACACATTTTTGTTTTATTTATACGCGAATCCTCACGTTTAATTAAATCGGATACTCCAACTATAGTTTTGATCACATCCGGTGACCTTTTTCAAAGAGTGAAAACAGCGTCCTGCTTAGCACTGAGCAGGACAAGCTAAGCAGGACGCAGCTGCACGCGCGCCGGCTCTGTTTTCACTCTTTGAAAAAGGTCACCGGATGTGATCGAATCTATAGTCGGAGTATCCGATTAAATGTGAGTATTCCCGTATAAATAAAACAAAAATGTGGCTGATTTTTGTTATAAGTACTTTATACTTTTTCAACACGTAAAATTATAACCACACGCTAAATGTACAAACGCAAATAAATACTACAGGTTTTATTTAACAAGTACTTTTTTTTATAAGTACAAAACAAACTTTAGTGAAACATCATTAGTGAAAAAACTTCCACTACTGGACGAAGGCCTCCCCTTAATAGGGAGGTGTTGCCATAGTCCACACGCTTGGCAGGCGGGTTACCAAACAAACAAACAACGCCAAAAAACAAACTTACCTGTTTGATATTTCATTACGAATTCATACAAAACTAACACAATTGTACAAAATTCGTGTAATATTATTTATAGTGAATTTTCTATCAAATAACGCGATAAATCTCGCCCAAATCTTATTGAGCACTGAATAACTTCTCGAATAAAAATACGTCGAAGTTTATTTTGAAATATTTCTACATAAACATACTTAGGAGTCAAGTGTGCTGTTTGTTTTAAGTTATGCTGTTATGGTATATGCTGTTGTTTATAATAATCATTGTTCTTGTATCGCTGAAATTCATCATCATCATCAGCCCGGAAATATACACTGTTGAATAGAGGCCTCCCCTTCAGACCGCCACACTATACGACAACTTGCAATTTGCATCCACCGGTTGCCCAAGGTTTACCGTTTAAACAAGGCATAAATAGCGTAATGTGCCTTGTTTTGCTCTCAGTCGCGTGTGACCGCGCCAATTGTGTGATGTGCTACGATACCGAATGTTTTACACGCTCACAAATGTTTTACAACGCTATTACAGGGTGTTAAGGTTCATTATTTAAATGAAACAATATTCGTTTGTGGACTTTTTTATATTAGCTAGAGAGGTATTATAACTGTATAAGTAAGCATTGGCGTGGGGCCACTTTTGAGGTTTGATTTTCATAGAGACTGTGTGTCTATAGTATATTTGATCTAAGGAGCGAGGCGAATTTCATCCGAACTCGGACGAAGTCGCGGGCGACCTCTAGTACAATAATGTAGTTTACGCGCATGCGGGGCTAAAATGGCTACTTTGGCCCCGCTACGTGGAGCGAATCTTTTTTGTTACACATTTTATAACTACCGTGACTCTGTTTTGTCCATGTTACAAGATAATCACGAGAATCACGTGACAAGAAGAGCGAGACGTTCACCTGGTGGTACTCGTAAGCATCACGTCTGCCCGTAACTGTAGCAGTGCCAGGATTTGTGAACTTGCGAACAAAATCCTGCGCCGCACTGCACTGCGCTCGTCACCCTGAGACATTAGTCAAATCTCTTCATGTCCAGTAATTTCTCTGGTAACATTTCCCTACACACGTACTATGAGGTTCAGGCGTTTCTCATTCTGTTTATCTAAAAAGTGGAAGAAAATAATGGCGTGTGTCGAACCAGCGAACCGCGACCCGTTTTCATAATAAATACGCCCTTACACGAACAAAGAAAAACATCATTTTTTACATGTAATCTAATAAAATATGGAAAATACGCCATTTATTTTACAATATTTTTCCTCCTATTTATGTAGATGAGGTGAAAGAGTGTAAAAATTTAACAACTTTGTGTACATTGTGATGTTTGATGGTACACCTTCCTTAAAAAATGGCGTGTCATAGAATAAATGGTAAGAAGCATTTTTTATGAGTTGTTTGCTTGTCGTATCAAGGAGCTTAGTCACAATAATTTTTCAAAAATCAATTAAATTCAATTGATATTCGATTCAATTCATAGTGGAGTAAATTTTGCACACTACTGCTTGTCAATAATGACTAGCAACGATGCGGTATTTTCTAAGACGAATTCTGCTACTAAGTCTAGACTCTACGTGTGCTACGAGCGCTACGTGTGCTACGTGAGTGCTACGAGAGCTACGAGCGCGTTTGCTTGTGTTAACGTAAAACGCATTTCCCGTGTCTACTTTGTGAGCTTAGTTCTTCTAAACTACGATATCAGTTTTCATAGGTCTCTATCATTTAAAGTTCTATTATTATTAAAAGGATATTTGCCGTGGTAATCCCGTTAATAATAATAGACCTTTAGTAAACAACCGTGATAGTTTAAATCAGTGCTCTATCGTTTAGTTTTTTTTTTTGTCAGCAATCAGCACCACCGACTGCGGGGTCCATGACTTGTCAAAACTTAACAATGTTTATCAACTAATACTAAATCGAACCGAGCCTGATAACCGATGGGCAAGAAAGGTTCTGAGGTGGTGACCACGTACTGGAAGACGCAGCGTAGGTAGGCCCCACTAGGTGGACCGAAGACATGTTGAAGTCGCGCAACCGGTGGATGCAAATGGCAGGTTGTCGTACAGTGTGGCGGTCTGAGGAATAGGCTTTCGTACAGCAGACGTTTTTCTGATAATGAATACTTAACTTAAAAAAATACCATGTGCTTTACAAAAAACTTTCAAGAGGTTTGTATGTATATAATGTGTTTTTTTTTATTTTATCAAGTGACGAGATGAGCAAACGTTCGCCTGGTGGTAAGCGTGACGCCTGCCACTAACAGTACCAGTGGCAGAATTGTGAACTTGCGAACACAATCCTGCGCCGCACGGCACTGCGCTCGTCACCCTGAGATATGAGATGTTATATCTCTTCATACCCAGTAATTTATCTGGTAACATTGCCCTTCAAACCGGAACACAGTAATGCTTTCACACTACTGCTTGGTAGTTGAATAACTGGCAAAGGCGGACTCTGCAGTAGAGTCCTACCACTACGTTTGTGTGTATAATGTACTTGTACATTGTTCAATGCCGGTAAGAGTCGCAAATTATAACAAAATATGCAAACATCAAAAACGCGGAAGCAAGCACGAACAAAAGGTAGATAAATACATTCTTCCTTTTTCTTTCTCGTTAGTCAGACAGCAGACAGCCGTAAACAGTGCATACCAAAAAAGCAAAACTGTTCATTATCATCATCGTGAAGGGCGGATCCAGGATTTATTTCTGGGAGGGGCACACGGGCCATAAGCCAAGTTCCCCCATATTAGTATCCTGTCTTTGGAATCGATTCTTTTAATGACATATAAGAATAACTATACAAATCAATACAAATTTTGCAACAAAGTCTGTGGGACAAGAAAGGCGACTGCAAGCATGCCAAGACCGTTTTCCCAATTCTGGACAGAAAGATCACTAACAAGCTGTTGAAGTTGCAACGACAGGACCTTCGTCTTTTATTAGGCCTTATAACCGGTCATGGCAACTTGAACAGCAACTTATACAAACTGGGAGCCACGGATAGTCCGTTATGCCGGGGCTGCATGCAGGACAATAAAACCGTAGAGCATGTGCTGTGGCAGTGCAAAGTCACAGAACCAACAAGAATTGCTACCGGATTACATGAGGCAGCTTTATCTCCGCAACGGCTTGTACGCTTCTCATTATCATCATTATCATGTACACTTCCATCTAACCCACTGGAGTCACTATGCCAGCGGCCCAGAGCCTCGCTCCGTTATTTCAAGGAGCTGGGTTGGCTCGGGTAGACGCTGGCGGGGGAAATGCACAATACACCCCATATTTAAACCGTTTGGGAGAGCACGTGCACCTGTGCCCCACCCCTGGATCCGCCCTTGATCAACATTATTCTACTATAGCCTACTTTTGACTTAGGCCTCTCTCAACGCATGTTACTCAGCGCAATCTAATGGCTTTTGCTTCCAGTTACTGTCTTAAATTCCTGGGTACGTATTATAAAACTGCATCCAGAACCACTGGAAGACAAGCAGCCTCCCGGTGAACGGTGGTGAGCATTTTGCGATCTTTAAGCCGCCTGCTGATGATTATGGCTATTAAGGGGGAAGCCTTCGTCCAGCAGTGGACTTCTTCTGGCTGATGATCAGATGACTGTCTTAAGACGCTGACAACTGATCCTCTGCGCGTCTTTGGTCTCTGCCTAATTACAAAGGTAAAAAAGAGAAGCCGGCGCGCTTGCGCCACGTTTCGTACAGTAATTTTGTTGGAAAATAATTAATTGTAATAAAGTTATTGCGTAAGAAAAAAGAAAGTAAGATAGATTAAAGTATTACTCGTAACCTTTACTAATTTTGGTTATGTGTCTAGATACAAAACAACAAATTAAGAAAAATTGACTTAGAAATTCGGTTTTAGAGGTTATTTTACGTTTTTTTTCTATCGTGAAAATTATTTGCAATCGTGTTTTCGAAACAATAGTCAACTAGGAAAAATTATCTAGATTAACATAAAAAAAATTCAGTGCTGTCGAATTTGTACATTTGGCAAAACATTAACCCGAATAAAGCCAATTTGGGTGTACTCATCCTCTTAAGTATATCATCACTCCATCGAGTCTCAAAGCGTCCTGCGCTACGTTAGTTTATTCGTGGTCTCCATTTTAGTAAATATGTAGGTACTTCAGTTCTTCAACGGTTATCGGTTCGGTTTATCTTCGGTTTTGTCTGATAATTTACAAGTCATAACACTAAATGTAGACAGTTTTCATTAAACTCTGTTATTCTCGGTAATATTACCGCCGACACCGTAAATTACCGGTATTCATCAAATTAAACCTTATTCTGACCCGGGGAGTACGCCAGAGGAAATGAATGTCGTCTAGTTGCAAACAAGCAAAATTTCCGCCAGTAAACTGACCATGAGTTTTATTCTTTATAGGATTTAATTCTTTAATTTAATAATTTAATTCACGTCACGCTAATATTATAAATGACTGTGTGTGTTTGTTAGCTCTTCACGCCAAAACGGCTGAACGGATTTGGATGAAACTTCCTACTACAGCGGTCTTTTGCCTTGTTAATTAAAGCTCTGTCTTACATAAAATGTAAACAACTATCTACAAATCTAATGTAAGGCCGTCAACAGCTGCATAGATTCTTAAAACAAGGCATAGTACCCAGTATTTGTCCTTGGACTAGATTATCGACAACGCCCTCATCAAGAGCAGATAGATATAAGCAACGATTAACAAGAAACTTCATTTTGCCACATCCGGACCACCACTGGTGCTATCTGCGCCTGTCGAACCTCATTGACGGAGATTTGAAGAACATATTTTTTTTTAACGTACAGTCGAACATAGAACCTCTAAATTTGAAGTCAGTTAAAAATTACATTTACTCTCAACAAAATGTTTAGAACAGCTATTTTTTTTGTTTGCTTTTTCACAGAGTCCCAGTTTTTCCCCGCAAAACACAAACACCCTAACACTCCCTCTTCCGCTGTGGCCCACTTGATAACTTTCGACTATTGTCTTCCAAACTTATTCCTGCTTTCCAATATTGAACCTTATCCCTCAAGGTATTAGAGCCAAACAGCTGCCTATACAATGGGTATAATAGGTATGTTTTGTTTTGAGTTTTGTATTGAAAGGCGAAGTTATGACAACACGTTAGTTATGGTTAAGTGATTGTTAGGAAGCTGATGTTTTCTATTAGTTGTTGAAATAATAAACGTTGTCTGCTAGAGATGCTGACAAGAGCCAAATAATTTTCTCATTTTTGTTGTAGAAGATACATTAAATTCTTTAATGGTGATATTTTCAGATAATAGCACAACTGTGAACGCAAACGAGATCTTTCATTTGAACCTAAATACAGTCCACTACTCACGGATCCAAGCCGCCTGCCAAGCGTGGGGATTATCGCAACCCCTCCCTATTAAGGGGAGGCTTTCGTCCAGCAGTGGACGTCTTTAGCCTGACGAGAGACTCACGGATCCACAACAATTTCCTTTAATTCGATTTTAATTATATGATACTTTATTTTTAACCGACTTAAATAAAGGAGGAGGTTCTATGTATGCTTTTTTATGTATGTTCGTTTTTTATTTATGTATGTTAGGATTTCTCCGTCAATTGTGGACCGATTTTAAAAATATATTTTTTCATTGGGAAGGATATACTCACGAGGACTCGTTTTTTTTTTGAAAAAGTTACTTTTTTTATTTTTTATTATTAATATCATAATCAGCCTGTTAAAAGTCCAATGCTTTGGATTGGTTGGCCTATGGGCCTGTGCCCAGGGTCACCACGCAGCTCAGTTGCGGGTTGGAGGATTCACAGACGCCATTGAATCTCTTCTCCGGTCGTAATCAAGTTTCCATATGATGTTTTCCTTCACCGAAAAGCCAAGTGGTAAGAAAATCCTACATGAACTCCCAAGAGCTCATTGGTTTTTGACGGACCCGGGATTTGAATCCGCGACCTTACGATTTTAAGTCGAGTGGTTTCCCAATTAGCTTACCACGGCTATTAGTCTACCTGCCAACAACTAGCTAGCAATATATTTAATGTTGCTAGCTCTAATATAGCTATGCAATAAACTTATTGTTATTTATCTTGACTCTTGCGTCTGCAGTGGACTCGCGGATTTCCGTCGAATACTGATGAAGTTAAAACCGCATTTTTCCGGTATCTACCGCTTTTTTCGGTTTATAAGGCTGATGCGATGTGAAATACATGGCAGATGGTGCGGACGATACTAACGCGATGTTTTCCTGTTTGAATCTGTTATTGTTTAGAGCTATTGTCAATGGCTTAGTGCGTATATAAGAAACTGTAAATAGTTTAGGCGAAAAGTGTTGCCTACCTTTTTGTGAGAGTCGGTTAATATTTATATGACAATTGTCGCTTAGTAAATAGGATCGGGTTCTATTCACTTGCAGTGTCACTTACTAATACTAAGCAGTAATTAGTACGTTTACACGAAAGGTATTAGTACTAAGCTTTAGTACGTTGCATTAGCTACGTAGCGCCGTGTAATCCAGTCATAACAAAAGCTGATCCTAAGACGCAGGCCACACAGAAATGTTGTCAGGCGTGGCAAGGGTTCCATTCAAATTTTACACTAAAAGCATTGAAATAAGACACAATTTAGGACACAGCGAACGATGTTAATCGAGCGTGAACGGGCGCGGTCACGCCCGATCAGCGTCATTCAGTGTGTGCCTTATTTCAATGTGTTTAGTGTGTAATCAGAATGTAACGGCAAGCCACCTGTGCCAAGTCTGCGCCCGACGCCATTTATGTATGCCTAAGAGGTTGCTAGATAATTACTGACGATCATGTAATAGGGAATATGTATTTTTTCTTTTATTGCCTCGCTAAAAAGCAGACTCGAAACAAAATAAATCATCGAAAATAAAACATGTATATGTGCATATATATATGACGACGCTATAAACATTTTAGTTACATAGTAGACAGGGACTACTGCACTACTTTTTAGCTAGAAAGGGCAGATGACTCCCTCCCAAATACTTTGAACGCTTATATTTCAGAACTTTACTAGCCGATTTCAATTATTTTTTCGATGTAACAATCAGATTCAGTTAAACTCACCACTTACTACATTATTTTTAGTTATTAAAAGACATTCATGCATATTACCTATTATAGCCTATCTCTTGCTGTCCATATGTCTCAGTCCTGCCTGTGTCAATTTAGCTCAATTTAGACCCGCAATGGTGACGACAACGTCGACCCATTATGTCCTACTTATTTCTACCAAAATGATAACAATCCAGCCAAGCTAGCGCCACAGAATAAATAATAGTACTCGCGCGTCAAACTAGTGATAAATGTTTAGTTTTCATTCTGTTCAAACATTGATTTATGTGGTGACAAGACAATTCCGTATTCCGACCTATTGTCAGGGTAAACACACATGTTGGTGGTGTGTTATTACTACTTGCGCGTTCAAGTGATTTTGGTAATCTTAGAGTAATAGTGGAATATTGATTTTGTAAACTACATGTCTGTCGTACAACTATAAACACAACTGCCAAAATGCTGAAGTGGTAGAGGACTCTACTCACAGAAAAGCGATGCCCTTCTCTCTTCAGTGACTCTACTGCAGAATCCACCTGTGGAAGTACCACGTCTTTGCTCTGGTTTGCATAGTTCCTTAGCTTATATAGCTTTTCTTAGTTTGGGGCTCGATGGCGCTATGTGAAATGTCCACCGATATTTTTATCATTCTTTTTTTATTATTAGTTATTCAACAAGCAGTAGTATGCAAGCAATACTGTGCTTCGGTTTGAGAGGCAATGTAACCAGAGATTACTGGGCATGAAGTGGTTTGACTTCTAATTTATTTATTTATTTATTTACTAAGCACATACAACAGATCATAGAAATTGCATAATACAGTAACATGTTGAAAAATGATCCCATGATCCAAAATAGCAAGCACTCTACATGGCTAAAATAGTGGATTCGGATTGCAAATATTACATAATTTAGACACTTAATAAATATATATATATATATATATATATATAAAAATATCAAAACAATAATAACAAACGTTGTGAGCTAGACCAATGAGGTCAAATATCTCAGTGGGACGAGCGCAGTGCAGTGCGGTGCAAGTTTATTATTCTGGCACTGCTACTGTTATGGGCAGGCGTGATGCTCACAAAAAAGATAACGTCTCGCCCTTCAAAAAAATAGATTAGAATTTGGTACTATTGGACACAGTCAGGTTTACCCTGTTCATTGATTAGACCTTCTGCTGAGAACGTGTTATGTTAGGTCACACTTAATGGTATTACGAAAAGAGGTCTTGGTTACGATCATAGTGAACAATTTTTACTACGAGGCCAACTAAGAATTTGCGTTAAAAAAAATGCTTTTTCATAGAGGTTACTTTAAAAAAACCGACTCCAATTTCGATTACCTGGATGGCATCATTTATCCATTATTTTGATTTAAAAACCAAAGTACTTAACCGATTACGATGAAATGTATATGAGACCACCTCTGAAGTATGACCTACCAAACAAACAAATAATCATCAAAATCTATTTATATTTGGCCGAGTAATCACGTAACAATTATACGTAAAAAACACATTCAGTCGAATTGAGAACATCCTTTTATGAAGTCGGTTAATAAAAAGCCTTTTTTTCGATATATCACTGTCGACTCAAAAATTTATTGTCGATATTTTTTTACTTTAATACCGTTACGTCTTGTTCATACAAGTATTATAGAACTTTACCAACCGGAGGCAAAATGTAGGTACGTGAGAGAAACATCGATCCCACGTTGATTACACAAGCAAGTTAGATAAGTATGTCGCTAAGTATTGAACTAGTTGTAACTTAATATCCGTTCAAATCGAACTAGTTAAGTAGTTGTACGACATAATCTTGTTAGCCGAGTGAATTGTCTCTAGATTTAGGGTAACTCCGATGTAAAAGCTAGGCTGCTACCACGCTTTGATTATAGCTTGTGCTCCAGTGATATTATATAATACAAGGAGGGAGATATGTCATACCGCACCCTCAAATGACCCCGTAAAAACGGCCCTAAGGACTGTCTCGCCTGTCTGCGCTCAGTAAACGAGGTGCGCGCTATCCCTTTTGCTCTCATAAAAATGCTATCTTCTTTTGCACTCCGGCGCAACTCGTAAACATGACGGCACGGGAGTCATTTTCTAACGTTGTTTTTTTTACGAGATGGCGCATCTTTCGTAATTCGTAATCTTTGTTGTGTACTGTGTAGGTGTATAACGCTGAAGGAACATATCTTTGTGATTGTATACGATAGTTGTCTGGCTACTTTGGATGTGGTTTGGTTTCGCATAGATGCAATGTACTAATGTGTGTTGAATGTAGAAAAGTACTGTTGTGGTGTTTTTCACATGCCGACGTCGGCGACTTGACGTCGTACGCGGCATTCAAACGCTTTGCGTCGCATCTCTAGTTAATTCGAACCATGATTGCAGCATCAGGTCGTGTCGTGTCCAGCATCACTACAAAATGACGAGATTCTAGGCTTGTCTGTACTCTTCACAATAGCAATCTATCGAATCGCTTTGCACTGCAGTGCCTTCCTACTTTCTAGTTAATTGTGTTTGTGCGAAGTCTGGGTAGGTACATCTCGGAGAGATTGATAGTGTGATATACGGAATTCAATGTGGATTCGATTGAAATTATTGCTGGAGTTGGATAGCATTAACTGTGAGGTAATGGAATATAGAGTTGGGAGAAATTAGATTGTGCTAAATGAAAGTGAGAAAGTGAGTTCCTATAGTTTCACATAACCTATACGGTGCTACAAGCAACTTAATACCACAGAATAAGATAGTACCTACTATATAATAAAGATTTACTCATAATTGAACCACAATATATCTATAACTAGAAACGTCTCATTCAGTGCCAGCTAATTAGTAAAATAAAATCTATATTATTTTATTGAATAAGCAATACTGCACTATAAAAATATACATTATCATCAACAGCCAGAAAACTTTCACTGTTGGACGAAGGCCTCCCCTTCATTAGAGGGTATGCCATAATCCCCACGCTTGGTAGGCGGCTTGATGATAGTAGAAATATAAATATATACATAATGAATTAATTTAAAAAAAAGGGTTATTATTAAATTGATAAAATTGTGTAAAAAAAAATTGGCCTTATTCAGACTATATCTTGTTAAATTGTCTCTGGGACTAGGTTGCGCTCTAACTAGTAATTAAAGAAACTGTACGTACACTAGCCACAGTGCCCTCTGGTTTTTTAACCAAACAATTAGTTTTATAACAGTGATGACAATTAGTTTTATAACAGTCATGACAATTTTAGATGTATAACAGTGATGACAATTAGTTTTATAACCAGGGTCTCCAGATTGGGGTGTTTTTCCCTATTTTGGGGAAAAATAAAAAGATTGGGGAAGTAATGGGGAAATTAACATCGTGGGGAAAGTTTTGGGGAAAAGATTTTTTTTTGGGGAAAGTTAGGGGAAAACAATTAAATCAGCTGTTCCATACATTTTGTCCACTTTTGTCCAAGGTCAATTAACTTTTTGAATGGAACAGCTGTTTTGTTTTCACGATTTCAAGGCTGGCCACATAGTAAAAGTTGTTCATAATGATGAGTACATTCATACCATTAAGTGTTAATTACCCTTTTTGTTACACATTGTGTATTATGTTATTCCGAGATTTAAAGAAAAAATAATATCTACATAAAGTAAGGTAAATACGAACCAAAAATATTTGGGGAAAATTCTTGGAAATAGTATCTTTTTGAGGAAAATTTTAATGGGACCTGGGGAAATTTCACATACTATATCTATATAGACCCTGTTTATAACAGTGATGACAAATTAGTTATTTTTTTGCAGTGGAGTGATGAGACGAGCGCGATTTTCGCCTGGTGATATAAACATCGCACCTGCTTTTAACAGTATCAGTGCCAGAAATGTAAACTAGCGAAGAAAAAAACCGCCCCGCTCTGCACTGCGGTCTTCATCCTGAGATATATTACATGTCAAATCTTTTCATGCCCAGTAATTTATCTGGTAACATTGCTCTTTGAACCGATACACAGTAATAACACAGTAATACTTGCAGGTTTGGCGCTTGAATAACTGGCAAAGTTTTGGTACTTCCCTAGGTGGACTCCGTAATAAAGTCCTACCACTATAACAAATTAAGTCTAACAAGGGAAGGACAGAAGCAAATGGTCTTCACTCAAGAACACGTATTTTTTTTGCCTAAGGTTACAGAATAGCTTTAGTTAAGTATATGTACAAGCAAGAACGTACATTTCGAGTATTTACAGACAGGAGGCAAACGGTTAAAAATTGTAGCCATGCATCACCGTACAACGTTAACCTTTTTAAGAGGAATTTCGTAGAGTTGGGGTAAAAAACATCGACATTTTTTTAATTCTCTAATTGCAGGGTTAGTTTTCGAAAAACAAAATAGAACTATTAAAATTATTTTTACCTTTATTTATGTATACGTTATATTCATTTTAGGAGAATTTTATAATGAACTAGATGATCCAATGAACTTCTTTTTTTTTTCCTTACCTTATTATTTATCCTAAACCAGCCCAGTATTGAGGCGAATAAAACGATTAAAAAAAACGGTCGAGCCATTTTCGATTTTTGCTAGACTAACGCACCGCATGACAATTGATTTTACTTCGGTACATATAATTATATTAATAATAATATAGGTTAGAATAGAACCTATCTTTTGTAATAAGTTTTTCTTCTTCTATAGATGCCATTTCTCTCATAACTAAGGGTGACTTTGTCTTGGATACAGCTGGGATAATCAGGAATCTCGTATAACTAGAATTTTTAAACTTGAACGTTACAAAGCTAAGTTGCTAAGAATCGAAATGGATTGCCGATCGAATGGAAAGGCGGGATGCCAACCACCAGGTGAACGTCTCGCTCGTATTGTCACTCCATTGAATAAATAAAAAAACTAAATGGCTTCGTTGCCCTAAATCTTTAACGAGAGTAATGTTCACCATTGATATCGAGTTTTCCAGTACTACCTCATCCCTACAGCTCACACGTCTATAACAATTTATTTTACAAATGTGTGTCTGCCTCCACAAAGATACTTGGAAGCGCTTTTTTTGCGTCGCCTTGTAGATTAGCCTGAGAGCACTGTAATGTGTCCTATTAATTCGGAAGCGGTGTACACTCCACATACGTATTACGCATTATAAGGCGCCAGAGTAGGAAAACTACACAGAATGGCAGTTTTATAATCCGTTTTTTGTTCTTATTCGCAGAGTTACAAAAAAGGTAAAAAAATATGTTTTATGATGTAAGAAGTTAAATATATTATGGATCATCATCATCATCATCATCAGCCCGGAGACGTCCACTGCTGAAAGAATGCCTCCCCCTTAGACTGCCACACTGTACGACAGCTTCCATTTGCATCCACTGGTGGCCCGCGTTTTTCTCAATGTCATTAATCGTAGATGTTATATTAACTGGATTACACTTACACAACAAACTAACATACCGTTTTAAGTAGTTTTTTCAAGCAAATGTTCACACTGTTCACAAATTTTGTAGTTATATCAACCTGAGAACTTAACTTATTATTTGAATACAATGGAATGCGTATATACCACAGATCGTAAAGCCAATGTTCATAATTTTTGGCGTATACACACGTAATAACTGCATTTTTAAAGATTTTAATGGTTCTTATACGGCGATCTTCAGCTCCAAATACATAATTATCAGTAACTCTTTAGGGTAGCAATTAATGATAGGTATAACATAATTTCTTCGTCATTAGGGTAGCAATGATATTATGTATGTAACCGAACTAATTAAACCTAAAATAGTCCTGTTATAATTGTAGTAGGACTCTAATGCAGAGTCCGCCTCGGGAAGTACCACACTATTGCCAATTATTCCACCGCCAAGCAGTAGTGTGCAAGCATTACTGTGTTTCGGCTTGAAGGGCAATGTTACCAGTATATTACTGAGCATGAAGATATTTGACATCTGATATTTCAATGTGATGATGATGTGGGCAGTAGACGACAAGCGAGTAACGTATACCTACGTTACCCGGTTACCCGTTATACGGCGCAGGATTTTGTTCGCATGTTCATAGTGCTGGAACTGCTTCTATTATGGGCAGCCGCTTACCGAGTGTTGACATGCAACAAAGACGTCTCACGTCTGTCTATAATGTAGCACACACGCATAAAACTTGGCTTCAGGTTGTCAAACTCGACGTTATGCCTTTACCTTTATTTTGAGTGGCGCTATAAAAACTAATTTCTCTGTTATTTACCTACTCTATACTCGATGGTAAGAGCTTGCACAGTGACTTATTATGAGAACAAGAGGGTTCATTTTAAGAGACGAAAAACTCACTTTTTGTAGATTTGATGAAAATTGTGTTTGTGCATTACCTACTTGCTGTTATTTATGTAACAACCTACATTTTATCTTTGTGGCCGCATTTTTGTTAGCTTGGTTTTATACAGGGTTATGTGAAACGGAAGTACTAAAGAGACCCTGACCCTAAAGAGGGTCACAGTACTCATCACTGCGATCAACTTTATTATGGTACATATATGGTATTACTACGGTCTTCGTAGTGATAAGACTCTATTGCAGAGTCCACCTGGGGAAGTACCACACCTTTGCCAGTTATTCAACCGCCAAACAGTAGTTTGCAAGCATTACTGTGTTTCGGTTTGAAGGGCAATATTACTAGAGAAATTACTGGGATCAAGAGATGTAACATCTAATATCTCAGGGTGACGCACGCCGTGTAGTGTGGCGCTGGATTTTGTTCGCGAGTTCAAAATTCTGGTACTGCGACTGTTAAGGGCAGGCGTGACGCTTACCACCAGGGAACGTCTTGCTTGTCTCGTCACTTGAACGTATAAAAAATGGGATGCACGTATCTCGCTTCTCGCTCGTCTCGTATTAACATTCTATAAAAAATTAAATAAAAAAAACAACATTAAAATCACGTCTGAATAATTAATTGCTTGACATATTTCTAGAGGTATGAATGTATTATTTATTTCTATGGAACGTTGTTTTTTTTTCTTGTTATCAGAATCGGTATCTTAGTTAAAGTTGTTCTCAATGATGGACGAGTACAATATCCTCTCAGACAAGTATTACCGTTCCGCCGTAACCCTGTATTTGCTTAGAAAATGTTTTGCGCTTTCCCGTCCCTTACCATAAATTCAAACGAATACACCCTCTATCTAAGTCAAGAACAGTTCACGCAAATTTCATCCCTTCTACCCAATATAAGTGATATTTTATCCTATCCCACAAAAAGGTCAATATGGGGTATTAAGAACCAATTTCCATGCCGCCGCTATCCAAGTGTTAGTTTTTTTTTATCTATTTTGGCGAATCTCTTAGTGTCGCATAACTAAAACAACTCGGCCGATATCTCACTAATATTATAAATGCGAAAGTTTGTCGGTGTGTGTGAGTATGTTTGTCACTCCTTCACACTGAAAGGACTGAACGGATTTTGCTTTGATTTTGCTTATACCTTCGAATACATTTTATTCTAGGAATCGCGGGTGGAACCGCGCAGCTAGTGTTATAGATAGATAGAAACACTTTATTGTGCACACCAAAAATAAAACAATAATAGAACAAGAACCTTAAGGATCGACAAGTTGACGGCTCGAACTCATCGGTGGGCGCGGCAAAAAAGCATGCTCTCTTCATCAAACAAACTGTGGGAAAGGGAGAGAGAAAGATAAATGAGCGCGCAAATTTTTTTTTGTCGACCTTTGGCTGCAGTAATGTGGTTGAATAAACTCTGAGTTAATTTATTCCAACTTAACATATTTGAAATTTTTATGGACTAAACTATGCCGCTTGATAAATTATTTTAGAGTTTTCGTATTCCTTATGTTATTTATTTACGTCCGATGTGGCGTTAAAATTGAGCTAAAATACAAGATGTTTCCTGGCTCATAACTTTCATGTTTATTAACTTTTTACTTTCGTAATAATTTACAATCTTAGATAATGAAGAGATTAATCGATATAATACTTAGTCTTGGACCTACAAAATTACATAGTGGAGTAGTAATACTACCGCGTTTCTATGGAGAAGTGACCAACTTGTCTACTCTTAAGAACTAGTGCCACAAGTGGCGGCCTTATCGCTAACAGCGATCTCTTTCAGGTAACCATATTATGTAAGCCGTATGGTAGTTTAGTTAGGAGGCGCTCGACTTGAAAACGTGAAGCCGGGGTTTCAAATCCCAGGTCCGTACCAATGAGTTATTTGGAGTTTATGTAGGGATTTTCATACCATTTGCTTTTCTGTGAAGGAAAACATCGTGAGGGAACCGGTATACGTCCGGAGTAGATTGTAGTACGTTTGACTTGTAATGTTTTCAATAAACGATTGTGTTGTATTGTACCAATGTGAACCGAGCGCAATGCAGTGCGGTGCAGGATTTTGTACGCAAGTCACAATAGGCTAGATGACTGTTTTTTTATTGTCCTACTAAAATGTTCCCATACATATAGCTGATTAATGAAAAGAAAATGAAAATCTGATCATAATCAAGCAACTTATAAGCATTTTCATATCATTTAGCATTTTCTCTCGAAGTTGTTGACCACTACAACTACCTTGGACAGATTGTTCAGTTAGGTAGGTCCAACTTCGATTAAGAGGTCGCCCGAAGAATCCAACTCGGATGGGCAGCGTTCGGGAAATTGCGTAATATCTTCTCGTCCAAAATCCCTGTGTCTGAAGACAAGGGTCTACGACCAGTGTGTGTTGCCAGTGATGACATATGGAACAGAAACGTGGTCTTTAACTGCTGGCCTTTTGGAGAAACTCAGAATCACGGAACGGGCAATGGAGAGAGCTATGCTCGGAGTTACTTTGCGCGATAGAATCCGGAACGAGGATATTCGCCAAAGAACCAAAGTTACCGACATAGCTCGCAAGGTTTGCAAGTTGAAGTGGCAATGGGCAGGCCACATCGCTCGAAGAACTGACAAACGATGGGGAAGAAAGGTTCTTGAGTGGCGACCGCGAACCGGAAGACGCAGCGTAGGAAGGCCTCCCACTAGGTGGACCGACGACATTGTAAAAGTCGCGGGCAACCGGTGGATGCAAATGGCAGGTTGTCGTACAGTGTGGCGATCTAAGGGGGAGGCCTTCGTTCAGCAGTGGACGTCTCCGGGCTGATGATGATGATAAGCATTTTAATATCATGCTAGACAGCGAGGCTAAACAGCAAATCGTGACGTCACTTCCCTGTACGCCATATAAATTATATTCTGACAAGTGAGGCGTGACGTAATTTTTTTGTTTTGTGGGAAAGGGACAGAGTTGGCTCTACCAAAAACTTTAAACGCTTATATGTCATTATATATCAAAACATTAATAACCGATTAAAATTATTTTTTCAATAAAAATGCTAGATTTTTGTTTTCTTTATACGGGAATACTCACGTTTCATTAAATCGGATACTCCGACTATAGTTTCGATCACATCCGGTGACCTTTTTCAAAGAGTGAAAACAGAGCTCGACGCGCGTGCAGCTGCGCCCTGCTTAGCACTTATTCCCGTATATATAAAACAAAAATGTGTCAAAACCACGTCAGCTTTCATAATAAAACATGCTATTCTTACTTAAATTCATCATCAAAGCTATTGGTTTCGACGATTTCAACATTAGTCATCTTCCCTATTCTGGCACTGCTACTGTTATGGGCAGGCGTGATGCTTACCACGTCTCGCTCGTCTCATCACTTTAGTACAATAAAAAAAAGTGTCAAAGTGTCTAAGTAGCTGTCAAAATTTCTAGCTAAAACATAGTGCAATCGACGTTGCTTTAAGTTTGCGACGCGCAATAGTGATGTGACAATCACAATATGTGGGCAGGAAATTGAAACCCCGCTTTTGAAAGGGAAAAGGTATCCATTAGACCAATTACCTACTGTGCAAATAATATTTCGCTATTGAACGTCTGTCGGAACCTTAACCAAATAAGTGCCTGGAAAAATCGGGGCAGATTTCTTTTCACAGGGTTCATAAGAGCCACACACTTTACATTTTACAACGAGTTCCATACCTATTTAGGAATACTTCATATGTAGCGCTCGTATGATAGAAGAGTATTTCTTACGGAACTTTGTTAAAATTACATGACAATCCCATCGTGTTTTCTTACACTACGGTTAAAAAACGAATACAGCAACACACACACACACACCCACACTCAGCTTCTCACACAATAATAGGAAGCGGCGGTGGGTCAATGGCGCATAGCACACCAGATTTGAGGCAGAGTCGAGGCGCAGACGTGTTGGG
Organism: Erannis defoliaria; assembly: GCA_905404285.2. Classification (NCBI taxonomy): domain Eukaryota; kingdom Metazoa; phylum Arthropoda; class Insecta; order Lepidoptera; family Geometridae; genus Erannis; species Erannis defoliaria. The sequence continues at coordinate 16,589,537 of FR990066.1, forward strand.
GGCGGCGCGGCGTGGTAGAAGAGTCAAGGCGGATGTGCCTAACATAGGCTAGCGCCTACGCCCGAAATGGAATACAAAATGGCGGCGAGTCATGCCGGCGGTGCACAGTGCACAGCCCACGCCAAGCCGCCGCCTCAACCACGACCCTACCGTCTCAACTGCGACGCGGTTCTGGCAGTGTTTGCTGACCCATTCGATTTTAAAGAAAAGCTAGAAGAGACGCTCCTCTGCCCTGACGCCGTCTTGACTCTGCCGCCTTTTTATTCTGTGTGCCATGCGCCTAAGGTGACTGAACAGCTCTCAAGCTAGTTCCGAAATAGGTTCTGACAGCAGTTTATAGAATCTTCGAACATGCGGCCTGTGATCGAAGAGACGAGGCGGCATCGAGGTGCTAAACTACGGATACAAGCGGGACGTCAAAGTCAACACAACCTAGTTAGCATTAGGTTAAAATTCGTATCTCATTTAGTTCGTCGAAATTTGGCGCCTAGCATATAAAAATTATAATTTTGAACCAAAAAGGAAACTAACTAAAAAGGGTTAACTACGCCGGTTCTTTGTCTTCACGTCAATGCCGCGCCGCCGCGTTGCCTCGACTCTTCGACCATGTGATAGTAGGGTATTGACCTATTCATCAAAATGAACACCGTATATCTACAACAACAATCATGTAATGTTTAGTGCAAGCTAATTTGTACTCCGTTTCTAGAAAAGTGTAATATAGAACAGTGTCGATATTCCTCTGTCACTACAGAACACTGTGAATAGAGGTGTATTCGCTGAGCGCTGGGAGCCGTGTGACGTCAACGAGCTAATCACTTTAGTAGAGAATCTACACATTTTCATACAATAATAAAGTACAAATTAGCTTGCACTGTATATGAAATTGTTGTAGCTTTGTATATACGTTTACGGTTTAGAGGTGTTTCCCATGGGAGTAAATTTGTCCTGGCTCCATCTTTCGCAGGCTTGGAGGAATTAGCTCTTTTTGCAGAAAATACACAATTACATACATTAAAACATGACGTGTGTATCAGCGGTTTGCTCAGGCTTATCTCGTCCCAAAAAACATTTCCACCATGTTTTGCGACCTTTATAAGTGACCTCCATTTTGAATTATTAAAAAGGATAAAGGACTTGCTGTAAAGTCGCCCTATTTGCTCAGAAAATATGCAAATATGTACTGAAATTATGTTGATTAGGATTTGCCAAGTTTTTACTGTTTCTGTTTAAGCTAGGAGACAAACTTTAATAAGTAGAGTTTACGTAAACAAGACTATTTTGGGAAGCGAGCAAAATATTGACTCCCAACCAAACTTTCACCCTTTAGCCACATTCGTAACTAAAAATTAATAACATCAGCTAAGAAAAAATTATATAAAAAATTACTTCGCTGTTTCATATAACCAGATATAAAACAGGTTCCCTTCATCCGCATTCATAACTAGAAATTCATAACCAGCTGCGAAAAAAATATTTTCATCGTTGTTTCAGTTTCATATGAGGAACCTACCGATAAGATTGATTCTGGTTTGATTCAGGGTTTTTTAAATGTATGTAAGTAAATAATCGCACTAATCACACTAATATTATAGATGCGAAAGTTTGTCGATATCTATGTGTGTTTATGCTTGTAACCTCTTCACGCCAAACCGGCTTAACGTGCCTATTTGTTTATAACTCGAAAATGGCTTACTTTCCGGATTAACATAATAGCATATTTTTTATCATCATCATCTCGATTTGCATAACCAGGCGGGTGAAAACGCGGGTCGCACTCATCAGCCAGAAGACGTCCACTGCTGGACGAAGGCCTCCCCCTTAATAGGGAAGGGTTGCCATAATCCCCACGATTGGCAGGCGGCTTGGGGATCGCAGAATAATTAGGTAATACCTATTGGTAGACATTTCACGCAGCACCATCTATCCCCAAACTATAAGCAACGCTTGTAGTTTAAGGGGAACAGATGACTAATAGAATACCTATTAATAAGTAGGTACGTATAGTAAACTCTCTTTTTTTACAAAAAAAATATTGATTAAAAATATTCTATCAGATAATGATTGCACGATTTACTTCGTTTGGAGATAATTGGTGCTATGTGAAAAGTCTACCAATATTTCTTTGTTTTCGACTTTTATTTAATTTTTAATAAAAAAGTAAAATTCGCATAGGAAACCACACTGCGGGTATGAATTCTTACTACGTATATACAAGGAAAATAAATAATTCATGCACTTTCAAAAGTTCCGCGACCTTCTTAAACAATAGAAACAAGTGAAAATTATTTACTTTTCACGGCGCGACGTCTGGCACAGATCATCAATTCTTGTTTTATCCTTCTAAAGTCATTAATAACAATATTCTCTACACGTTCCTCTCTCTCGTAGATGTCATATCTTAAGATATGCTTTCAGGCATTCAATAATTAAGTCCTAGTGGAGTATCAAACTCTCAATCAAATTACAATTACACGCACAAAAACAACTGAGCTTTACATAAATTACACTTTTGAAGGTTGACAGATATAAACTTACCAAAAATTTGGCAGTCCTTATCTAATAGACTGCAATGAATAAGACTGCATTTTTAGTATTAAACTTACTAAAAATGCAGTCTTATAGGGAATAGGGATCTACACTGCGATGTTTTTCCGCTAGGTAGCGCATCTTCGATGCGGCCATAGTCAACTGTCAATCTCATACATTTTGATGTTGTTTTTTTACAATTTAATGGTTTTACTCTTATTAGACTCGGATTACCATATACTGGTTTGTACAGCAATCCTTTGATTTGCTAATTAAAGCTCTGTCTAACATAAAATATAAACAACTATCTAACGTACAAATCTATTTTCAGGCCGTCAACAGCTGTATAGATTATTAATTAATAAAACCAGGTACAAGGTTTTTTTTTACACAGTACCTAGTATTTTTCCTTGGCCTAGATTATCGACAACGCTATCATCAAGACCAACGATTAACAAGAAAACTTGATTTTGCCACATCCTGATCGCCCCTGGAGCCATTTGCGAAAATGTTTGCCTGTGGAACCTCATTGGCTGCATTTTATGTCAACCAAATGGCATTATTGTGCAGATATGTAATTTGTGTTAAGTAGGTACTTTATTTGCGCTGTATTGTATTGCAGAAGTAGTCGTATTGTGTTATAAGTCTTATTAGTATTATATGATTTATGCACAAAATAGGTATTAAAATGTCTTAAAATTATACTACAACAAAGACAAAGAAAGAAAACAAAGATGTTGCATAGATCTATAATGTTCATGTTGACTACAGCTTTTACAGACCTTTAATAAATTTATCGTAGTCCTCTACTAACTTACAGCAGATGCGTGCCTGCCCAAGTGGGCATACAGTTGTCTCTAACGCTGAGTCTTAGGGCAACTCTGTCAAACATCATCTCTGTCCCTCGCTATATCTTTTATGACCGTTATAAACCTATACTGTCTCACATTAATTATTAAATACTTTACTGTCTACGTCTCATGGACATTTATGACTTTCATCTTTTGTCTATGGGTGCCTTATCTTTTATCATCTTTTATCTATGTCGAGGGGAGGAAAAGCTTGGGTAAGCTATTACAGGGATGAAATAACGGTTTATTGCTGCTCTAAAATGTATTATTATTTTGTGAATCAAATCATCCATTATTGGGTTTATTGCATGGTCTTTTATTGATGATAAATGTGCATTTCCTTCCTTATTTAAGTTAAGTGAGAGAAATAAATGGTCTTCTGGTTTTAGAAAAAAAAATGTTCTTTAGCTTCTCTGATACCGGGGCCCGTGCCTTTTGCAACGGTCCCTGCCCAGAGTCCACCTACATTAGTTCACCTGGCTGTACCAGGGGCATTTTTTTTCCTCTTGGTCCACCTCAAGAAAACTGGGTGTACCAGGGGATTTTATCTCTTCATGTATTTTTATTTTTTTTGTTAGTGTTTAAACGGTTTTTATTTAGCTTGCCGTTTGTTGTTGTTTTTTGATTCAAAAGTAATTTAAATTGTAGCATATTTCTGTTGACAGATTGATCTTATTTGAGATCAATCTGACAAACCGTGTTTTTATTTTTATTAATTGCTGGTTACAAGCTTATATTTAGTTTCACTTGTCCCCGTGTCTGCCTCGTTTCGGCGGTTTTGGACCACAAATAAAAATGCCCACTTCTTGAAATGATCACTTCTTCAAATAGAGTCACTTATCCACCTACCGTCAGAGCAAAAAAATGATAAGAAAGTAGTTCTTAATAACGTAATTTAACTTCAAGCTACTTTTTAAGTATGGTTCTAATTGCTTACTATGTTTTTTCTGATATATTCCTATATCAAAAGTCTAATACTGAAGCTTCTTGAAGGTTCTTGAGTGGCGACCGAGAACCGGAAGACGCAGCGTAGGAAGGCCTCCCACTAGGTGGACCGACGACATTGTAAAAGTCGCGGGCAACCGGTGGATGCAAATGGCAGGTTGTCGTACAGTGTGGCGGTCTAAGGCGGAGGCCTTCGTTCAGCAGTGGACGTCTCCGGGCTGATGATGAATACTGAAGCTTAAAAATCTTCAAATTGCTGTCGAGGTATAAAATAAACTTTTATGTTATTTATCGATAAGTATTCGTATTTTCAACATGTTTGGAAGCGGAAATATAATTTTAAAAACTCGTTAAAATTTATGGAAATATGGGACTAATTGAGCGTGAAAATATGCGGTTATTCATATCTGATCCCTTTAATAATATTATGTTTTCCTTCATTAACCCGTTTCCATCTATAATAGATGAATTTATACGTAGCGTCTGAAGTACCTACCTCTGCGCTCTTGGCTAAATAAGCTTATGTTTTCCTTAGGTGCAGGACACACTGATCGCCTTATTTCAATGTGTTTAGTATGAAACTAGAATGGGTTGGTAAGCCGCCTGTGCCATGCTCGTACCCAACGCCAGTTCAGTGTGTCCTGCGCCTTACAGGTGATAAAAAATGTAGAAAACCCTGTCAATGTTGAGTCAGATTTGTGCATCGAGGATTTCGTTCCATCACACAAAAAAAAATACTCTAAGCCGGTTATAACCACATCTCGCATACGTAGTACTATTTTATCTGTGAAACACATTAAAAATACTTATGTGTATATGTGTGTAACTGTAATGTTGTTACTTTAGAGCAAAATCAAATATTTTGCCTAAAAGTACGTACGAGTTGAGTCCTTCAAACATATTTAAATAAAATATGTTTTACAGATTTTTCGAGGGTTTAACTGCATAATAATATGCTTTTTTTTTTAAATACATCCGACTTCAACTTCGAATATCTGGATGACATCTTTATATTTTCTAGTAATTTTGATTTAAAAACCAAACTACTGAACCGATTTCGATAAAATTTATATAAGATGACCTCTAAAGTATTGCCTACCAAACAAATAAAGAATCATCAAAATCAGTTCAAATTGGAGGAGTAATCGCGTAACATACATACAAAAAAAAACATACAGTCGAATTGAGAACCTCCTTTTTTGGAGTCGGTTAAAAATGGGATTAATTGTATTTTTCCGTTATTTCTTAATGTACTTATTCCATATTGAACTTAACAGTTAATACTAAGTATAGAGAAGCTAAAACACATTAGTTTTTAAGTTTCGCGAAAAATATATCTGCTGTTCCATTTTGTCCAAGATAGATGAACCTTTTTGTATGGAACAGCTGTTTTATTTTTCGTGATTTCAGTGTTGGCCCCATAGTAAAAGTTGTTCATAATGATGAGTACAATGATATCCTAGAAGGATAACGGTGTTCAAACTAACTCCCCGTATTTATCCATCCATTATCAGAACTGAGGCAACATTTAGCAAAATAATAAAAAAGAGTCACGTAAGTTTCCTAACTAGGATAATATTTAATTACAGTTTATATTAAATACAATACATTTTCTGTTTGTCTGACCGTCGTAATAGTTACCTTCTGTCTATTTATTTTGCTAAATTACGACTTGTTGGCTGTTTCTAGTCTACTTGTAAGAAAAGTAATATTTGTTTAGTTATCTAATAAAAGGGCACAAGGTAAATAACAGTTGATGCGAAAACATAACAATACAAAAGACTGCGAAAATAACATTTAAATAAATGGACCTTTGACTCGTTGGAGTACAGTTGATTTTGCATTGCTATAAGTAAGTTATATCGTTTTTAAATAAAGTTAGACAATGAGGTTCCACAGGCAAAACTTTTTGCAGATGGCGCCAGCAGCGGTTTGGTTGTGCCAAAATCAAGATTTCTTGTTAGTCGCTGCTTATATCTATTTGCTCTTGTCGATAATCTAGTCTAAAGAAAAATACTGGGTACTGTGCCTTGTTTTAAGAATCTATGCTGTTGAAGGCCTGCAAAATAATAGATTTGTAGGTTAGATAGTTTTTTTATGTTGGACAGAGCTTTAATTAACAAAGCAAAGGATTGCTGTACAAGCCGGTTTATGCAGTTTCTCCTTGGTAATCCGAGTCTAATAAGATAAAACCATTAAATTGTAGAAAAAAAAACAACAAAATGTATGAGATTAACCGTTGTATATGGCCACATCGACGATGCGCCATCTAGCGGGAAAAAACGCAGTATGGATCCTCATTGACAACCGGTGTAGATTTTTTTCCTACAGTTAGATATATCAAGTATAAGTACATAATTATTCTTTTTATTACGTTGTTTTGGGTGTCTATACCTACATACCTGTGTTTTTGTTCTGAGCAAACGTTTTGTATTGTATGGTACAATCATTTTATCATCATTATCGCGGATCATTCGGATACGTCCACTGGTGAACAAAGCTCCCTTAGACCGTCACACGAGCACTGTACGACAACTCTCCATTTTCATCCACTGGTTGCCCGCGACTTTCAAAATATCGTTAGCCCTCCTAGTGGAAGGTCTACCTACTTAAGCTGCGTCTTCCGGTTCGTCGTACAATACTTTATTTGCGACAAAAACATAACACATAAAGATAACAAAAAAAAATGCATTAGTTTTATGTGTACAAAACGGCAAGCTCAGCATGATTCCGGTTGTAGCCAACCAGCGCTGATCTTCCGTTGGGGCCAGCATTTCAGTGAACTAGTTTCAGTTAGTTAGTTTGTGGATTTCCTTTGGATTTAAGCACCAAACATATTGACTCTATGTTTAAAATTCGTTCAGTCAAGGAATGAGACAAACTGTCAATGTTAAAATAGGTTTTGACCTAACAAAAACTGACAAAGAATTAGTCAGTACTCCCCTTATTTCTTGGAGGATCTAGCTCTCTTTCTCTCCCTTATTTTGAGAGATAAGTATAATTTATAATTATGTTTAAAGTCAGATTGAATACTTACATGTATACAGAGTGTTAGTTTGAACACCGTTATCCTTCTAGGATATCATTGTACTCATCATTTTGAACAACTTTTACTATGGGGCCAACCCTGAAATCACAAAAAAAAACAGCTGTTCCATACAAAAAAGTTAATCGATCTTGGACAATGTGTATGGAACAGCTGTTATTTTTCGTGATTTCAGGGTTGGCCCCATAGTAAAAGTTGTTCATAATGATATCCTAGAAGGATAACGGTTTTCAAACTAACACCCGGCATTTAAAAGTCTGTGAACTCTATCCCACAGACTTTATAGTGCTTTATCCACACGATCACAAAAAAGCGAAAGCCCTACTTCTTAGGTCGCGATATCTTTGTTTTTGTAAGCGAGGCGAGTCAAACGCAGATAAAAATAATGCGCGTTATTTTGGATTGTTGTCGTTGACTAAAAACGTCTCACAGTGCACCGCGGCAGAAAGGAAATGTGACCGAAAAAGGCCCAAGTTTTAAGTGTCCCCAACGCTAATGCAGAAATAATAAATACATCTGCCCATTGGGCCACTAACGACTGTTTAATCCGAAAATTGCTTTTTGGTGGCTTCCGAATTAGATTAGCTGGAAGCGCCCACCCGTTACTAAAGGTCAAGTGTATGAAACGGTTGAGGAATTATCGTGAGAGGTTTCGGATGCTCGCTATTAGAGACGGTGCATGACATGTGATATAATATTTTACGATTAAATGCGACGATAGTTGTAAATGGAATAGTTATGTAGGTAAATGCTATATTTGGCAAAGTGTGTCTAATTTTAATACCGACTTCAAAAAAGGAGGTGGTTTTGTGTTCGACGGTATGTCTATGTATGTTCGCCGATTTCTCAGTCAAATGTGGACCGAAATTGAAAATTTTTTTTTTATTTGAAAGGGTATACTTCCAAGGTGGTCCCATATAAGTCTGTTTTTTTCTTTTTGAAAAAGTCACTTGTTGTTAGTCTACTCCGTTATTATGGAGTATTATTTTTTGGTATTGATAGTGTAACTTCCCAATGGCTAGTAAATCGGGGTGACTAAAACACCAATTTTTTATTTACATTAGTATACCTATTCAACAATACAGTCTTTATTAAAAACCAACAGGTTAAGTTATTAGAATCCTATAATAATTAATACAGGTAATCTACGGCTAAAGATTAGCTTAGTAACTATGACATAAAATTTGGTTTAACGTTCATACTATTGCAAATAACTGAAATTTCATTGACATTCAATTCATTAATTCAATCCTTTCAATTTGTTTCTAAAGTACCTCTTATGTTAATTTAGGTCTGTAAGCCTCTCAAGGTAGAAACTAGAGCACTAACCTTGAAATATTAACACCTACTATAATTTTTGTTATGTACCTATACCTATACCTATATAGTTTCATAGACCAATAAATCATTCATTCATTCATTCATTCATTCAAATAAATAGATTTATACGTTACAAGCTTTAAAGACAATGAATATAATATTATATTCTCAATTTCTCACTGAAATATATTCAATTTTTCCAAACGGAAATAAATTTAAGCGTCATCGAAAAAGCTTTATTGCTTTAAAAATAAAAATTCGTAAAACATTTTCCAGTATCACGAATGCTGCTTTGAAAACTTAATATCGGAACTACGAGATTTCCATATTAATGAAAATTATACGCACGCATGACATTTTAATCTATTTAGCTCTTCCAAAGCAATGTCACATCTAGTTTTATGTTAATTCTACGGACAAAGGACGACCCGCGTTTTATCGAATTATGTATCGAATTTAGCTAATCTGAGCTTTATCTCATTTCGTGAAGGTTTAAATTGGGATTACTTGTTTGGTACAACCTATTCTGTTTCTATAATATTGACTTAATCGTTTAGCTGGTGTTTCCCGCGGGTTTGCTTGCATTTACTATTAGTTCATCATCAGCCAGAAAACGAAAGCCTGTTAGGCGAAGGCCTCCCTTTAACAGGTAGGCGTAGGCATAGTCCCCACTATAGGCAGGCATATTAGGGAGAGGAAGCAGGAAGCTCCTACCCAGGTTCTTTACTGTTATGTAGTTGATAGATTCCTTAAATTAGATTTTTGATCATTATTATTTAAATAAGTAGAATTGAATGCCCTCATTCCGCGTGTTAGTCGATTTCTTCTTGGCACATGTATTCCATCATAGAAAATAATTATTCAACATCAGGCGAAATAGCTAGAGACCGCTCTCTGTCTCTCTCTCTCTCTATTGTTCCTGGCCGTTCTTGTATTCTTTCCCCTTCTAGCTCTCGCAGAAAATTTGCTTGGTTCGCACAGTGGTAGCGTCGCAGAACGCTCACCACCGTTAACCGAGAGGACGCTGCTGACCTTTCTTAGAGGGTTCTGGATGCAATTTTAGGACATACCCAGGTTCATACATATTTTTCCCAGTAATTTTGTTTTAAATGGTTCTGCCCACTATATGCCATAACCGTGCTAAAAACGTATAAACACCAAAAGCAACACGATACACTCTACTATACACTGAAACGGATCGACATAATTCTTGTCGACAATTTGTTGACGCTCCGTGCATGATACGCAACGGTGCTAGTCTGTCGTACCACACGATAATCGTTTAAGGAACGTGTCAGGCAAATAAATATTCTTTGTATTGAAACGTATGACACTATTCCCAATAGATCGTTCCGTCACTGACTAGCACCGTTGCGTATCATGCACGGAGCGTCAACAAATTGTCGACAAGAATTATGTCGATCCGTTTCAGTGTATAGTAGAGTGTATCGTGTTGCTTTTGGTGCTTATACGTTTTTAGCACGGTTATGGTGTGGTATAGTGGGCAGACTCCTTTAAAACTAATCTACGGAATCAGTATTTGATTAAATGTCTATAGGACCAATCTGAAAGTATACTTATCCTATTAAATAAAAAATAATTTTCCAAATCGGTTTATAAATGATGGAGTTCTGAGGTAACGAAAAACACAGCCAAATGGAGAATTTCCTCATTTTTGGAAGTCGGGTAACAAATAGAGTAAGCATCTATAAATTAGCTTGAGGAAGCCTATTTTTTTAGATACTATATAATACATAATTTTAGTTACATTATATACATTGTGGATCAGCTATATTTACACGCGTTTTATACCCGACTAAAAAACGTCCGTAGTAACTACGTAGTACGTACATAGTAACAATGAACTCTTTACGGTTCGATTCATGATAAGAAAACAGGTTCCGTGGAAACGCCGCCTAAATTCAGTAAGCCACAGCTTCGAAAAATTCCACGAATCCAAACACCGACCCAAATGAAAAATGCCAAGAATTTAACAGCTTTATTCAAACTTGGATTGTTAAAAGTTAAAGATGTAAAATCAGATTTGGTCCAGATCTGGCACCGTGCCATGAATTCATCTGTTAGCTGGGTGTGACGTCACAGTTAAGTAAGCTAAGTAAAGATAAATGTTGAAGTGAGACGAGAACAAAATAAATTAAGCAGTGTCATTCAAAAACCGAATTTTCTGTCTCATGTATAAAAGCGAAAGTAAAATAAATTTAATAGGAAGAGTCTGGAAATAAGAACAATAAAATTACAGTCTTGTGTATACCTGTGTAACCTATGTATACCTGTGTAAGGTTGTTGATGGTACATTTGGTAGTGTGTTGTTAACGAATGTTAATTTTAAAGTACCCGCGCGCCCGTTCTCTTCGTAGTGTTCAGTTATTCAGCATTCCTCCTGCCTACAATAACGTTTCACTGAACAGTAAACACTCCGCTGGCTAGAATGTGCCCTAAGTACCTACATACGATAATTTAAAGAATCCCAGATACTTTTTTTCAGAATTGTGAACTTGCTAACACAATCCTGCGCCGCACTGCACTACGCTCGTCATCCTGAGATATTAGATGTTAAATATCTTCATACCCAGTAATTTCTCTGGTTATATTGTCCTTCAAACCGGAACACAGTAATGATTGCACACTACTGCTTGGCTATTGAATAACTGGCAAACGTGTGGTACTTCCCCAGGCGGACTCTGCAATAGAATCCTACCACTACAATGTTTTTATGTTTTTATTTACATCTTATTGTTCCTATAAACTTAATGTCAGCAATTTGGTTATATGAATATTCTATCTGTACCTACAGGCTTCCTTCAGTTAACGCCATCCATACCTACCGTTCTTGTACAATCCAACCAATCCGAATCCATTCCCTTTTTACCATCCAACTTGAGAACGTAATATAAAAAGTTTAAAACGGATTAAATTAAAACTAAACCACGTACTAAATTAGTCCAGTAATTCAATCAAACATTAAATAATCAGACTTAATAAAATAACGCGTTCAAAAACTTTTCTTTGATCGAGTCTGTAACAAGTTGGCACCATTTCGAACGAAACAGCAGAAGTTGTGACCTAAAAATTACTTGCTAACTTCAAAGTCTTTTGACTTAATAATTACTTTAACTTAATATTTGAACTATTATGATTGGAATAGGGTTGGTAATTAGAGAAAGGTTTTATAGAGATATCAAGACGCCTGGGATTTTCTTAGAACTGTTCTAAAATGAAGTAATTGGAACATAGAAGTTTTATTAGATAGATTTTAACTCAAAGAGCCTTATATAACAACCCTCTTTGTAAGTTTAACGGGCGTACACTACTGGACGAAGACCTCCCCATTAAAAAGGAGGGATTGCCATTATCCCCACGCTTGGCAGGCGGCTTGGGGATCGCAGAATGCTCACCACTGTTAACCGAGAGGAAGCTACTGCCCGTCCTCTGGTAGTTCTGGATGCAGTTTTAGGACATACCCAGGTCCACCAAATCAACAACCATCACGACCAGTTCAACAACAGCGGCCGCGGAAGTGAAGGGCAGGTGGAAGCAAATGCCACCCTAAAATTAAACAGGAGCTGCAGCGGGGGGGCGCCAATTTAAATACCTGGTAAAAACGGTTTCTGTTTGCCCCCTCCCATCATGGAGTACTTCCGCGGTCCCTGGTCAACAAGTTACCTTATTATTGCACAGTATTTTAGGTCTGAAATTCAAATACAAAAAAGTGGCCGCATTATAACCAGGATCATCTCTTAAACTCCTTTCGGTGCCAAGAAAATACATACGGCAAAAGAACTTCGAAGTATAATATACCTAAACTAATTTATGGTTTACCAGCCGAGATGAAAACCAAATCATAATATATACTACCCATATACTATATGCCTTTATTTTTTATAAATCATTTAACTTTTATTAAAAATAATGTCTTTATTTAATATTTTATTATCATTGAAAATTGTAGCTCGATTTATGAAAGAGTGGCGTGTTTTGGAGTGGTATATGTCCAGCAGAAGACAACTATATACCGACTAGAGGTCGCCCGCGACTTCGTCCGCGTACTGAAGAAATACGGCCCACTCACAAAATTCACCACGTTTTTTACTCCCGATACACGTGCTCATTATTTTTAATTGAATACAATTTTTTTTAATAAACTATTCAAATTCAAAATTTCATCCCCCGTTTCCACCCTCTTAAGGGTTGAAATTAAAAAACAACGATAAAAATTGCGTTAGTTTCCAACCTTAAGCCTAAATAATAAATATTGTGATTTTTACTTTGAAAATGACGGACTTTTCATACACAACTGCATCCTTTTTCTCACCCCTTCGGGAGTGGAATTTTCAAAAACGCTGAGTCACTTATAAACTAATTTTAAACCGTCATTCTAATCACAAAATTTGAAGATCCTAGCTTTGAAATTGACGGACTTTTATATAAACTATCATCCCCTATTTTGCCACATATGTTGCATTTAATGATTGAGTATTGAGTACCCTCTTAGGGGTGAAATTTCCAAAAATCCTTTCTAAGTGGATACCTACACTTCACAAAGAACACACCCTCCAAATTTCATGTCTCTAGGACCAGCAGTTTAGGCTGTGCGTTGATAGCTCAGTCAGGATTTAGAATGTTATATATACAGATTGTGATGTTGAGGAACCAGTCTCTAAATACTTTCCATTCTAATAGTAATTCGAACGTAATATATTGTCGCTGGCGACGAGCGCTCCACTTCCGCTCCCACTTGCAGGATTTCCGCCATCTTGTTTACATTTAATACGATGTGTTTCCGGTTTTAATTCCACTGAGCCGATTAATTCTACGAAGATTATATTCTGCTTAGTGGAAGATGTGTGTGGGATTATAATTATTGATAATGTTTACGTTATGTTGTTTTAGGTTGGTGTCTTTAGGTTGTTTCTTTAGGGTCGTAGGTTTTAGGTTAATGGGTATAGAAATTGTTTTTGTTTTATTTTTATAAAAAGCTTTTAATATTTTTCGGTGGATTACAATGAGGTATTCCACAGGCGGCGGTGACTTCTTAACTTAAAATAAAGAAAGCCCGAAAGAGGGCGCGGTCTCAGAAGGCTCACTGGTTTGTTTATCTATGCTATAAACATAAAATTATAAAAATAAGGCAAACGAAACGCTCGCGATTCGAATGCGATTGCAGCAGTTGACGTCTGCCCATGACTATTGCTGTGATACATAAAATCAGGTGAGCTGTGTGTGAAAAATCTAGCCAAGTACCCAAAAAACCGAAAAATAGGTACCTAAAATTTGATTATCGTAACAAAGACCAGGAGGGATCCACTGCAGTGGCACTCATAACAACATAACGTTGAGACATTCGATTGCGAGTCTCATTAGCCAATGGCGATAGTTAAAGTTTAATTTATTTTTGTTATTGGCTGTACTTATCTATTTTACGAACATTGTTACCCATTAACAAGGAAATGGGGAAAAGGACCGGGGTGTGTCCTAAAACTGCACCCAGAGCCACCAGAGGACGGGCAGCAGCATCCTCTCAGTTAACGGTGGTGAGCATTCTGCAATTTCCAAGCTGATTGCCAAGCGTGGGAAATATAATTGCAACCCCTCCCTATTAAGGCGGAGGCCTTCGCCCAGCAGTTGACGTCTTCTGGCTGATAAATAACAAGCAAATATAGAATTGAGTTGATCCAAACCTCGTTTTTTAAACGATCGTCGTTTCGTATGATCGTCGGGCGACCCTATTAAAAAAACGCTCATACTTGAGGCGACACGTTACTTCAAAACTTCTATCATTCCGTGATCTAGTAGAGTCAGTATTACACCAGTTTAGTGTAAACTGCCTGGACTGAGCGACCAAAAGTTTTCGACAACTTTTGAATTAAAAATGTTTTAGTTTGTTTTGGGGGAATTTTGCCATGTTTTTGGGGTATTTTCGGCTTGCCTGTGGTGTAATCAGTACTTACGTTTTAATATTAAAGCTAAAGCAGCAAACCTCGTCTAAATAGTACATGAAGTAATCCTAAAAAGAATTAAGACCTAATGAGAAAAGCAAGACCGTACCAGTTACAAAATATCTATTTGACAGCCTGATAGCTCAGTTGGTAGCATGTCTGCCTTCAGAGCTGTAGGGCGTGGGTTCGATCCCCACCCAGGACAAAAATGTTTGTGACGTACATCGATGTTTGTTCTGTGTCTGGGTGTATAGTATGTATTATAAGTATGTAATTACGAAAAAAATATTATATAAGTATTCTATCAGCTATCTGGTTTCCATAATACAAGCTTTGCTTAGTATGGGGCTAGATGGCGCTGTGTGTAATAAATGTCCCCCCAGTATTTATTTATTTATATTAAAGCTAAAGCAGCAAACCTCGTCTAAATAGTACATGAAGTAATTCTAAAAAGAACTAGAACCTGATGAGAAAAGCAAGACCGTACCAGTTACAAAATATCTATCTGTTCTATGGAATTTTGATGACTTAAGCTGTATCAAAAAAGTGTCCCTAAAAAAAATATTTTTGTACCTACGTGTGGCTGATGTTAATGGTTAAGTTTAGTTTAGGATGAGGCACGTTAACTTAGAAGGAACCTGTTTACTCTACATTTGAGACACCTATGTTATATGGATACTTTTCGGGAGACACAGACTTCGTTAAATGCGGATTTTTCTACAACAATAGCAGATGCTTACTAGAAATTATAATGTGGTGTGTGCTTTTGTTCAGATGAACACTTAAAGTAAGTACATTTTATTGCAAAAAAATATTTTGTTCTGTAGTTGAGGAATTTAATCAGCGAGACGTCAGTAAGGCCGTCCTACACACAGAAAAGCGAAAGCCCTACTTTTACTTCTCTCTTCAGTGGTCCTACACTACTGTGGATAATCACAATGCAGTTTTATGTAAATATCCCATAAATGATCATAAAAATGTAATAGTGATAATTTTATTCTTTGAACAAAATACTGTCTAGCTTTTAAAAAAAAATTAGCTATCTGATAGTGCCTCTGAACAGTCGACTCCGAGGTCGCCCTCTGACACGACTACAGCGCGACGAACTCGGGAAGTTTAAAAAGTAATAATACAAGCTGGCACAGAATAGAGACAAGTGGAAGAAATTGGGGGTGACCTTTGCCTAGCAGGTAAATATAAGTTAATAGAAAAAATCCAAATAACAAAATCATCCTACCTAAATAAACCATGTCTGGATAGAAGGATTGCAGATTCCAAACATGTTCAGCCTAGGCCTCCTAAAAGAAGGAAGCCACGTGCCAAAATAAAATAAGTACTTACGTACTTACCGAAAGAGCAGAATTTAGATATATTTAACTATTGGGCTATTTGTACAAGTTGAGAGAAAAAAAATAACCCGTAAAATCATTTACTTTCACCTAAAATGTGGCTTGAAAAAAAAACCAAAAAACCGCTTGGCTTTTTTGTGGCAAAAGGTAAACAATTATTTATTTATGTTTTACTTTTCCGTGTTCTGTGTAACTGCTTTTTTGTTTATACTTTTGCCACGAATAAACTATTGTCTATTGTCTATTGAATTGGGGAAGTCGCAGCAAGCTCGTGCAATATTTTTTTAAATGACTTTTTGACATTTAAAAAAATGGTGTATTTGTAGAAGTTTTTTTTAATGCATTGGACTGGCGAGACGAGCGAGACGATAGCCTAGTGGTAAGCATCATGCCTGCCCATAACAGTTGCGAATTGTGAACTTACAAACAAAATGACGAATCACCCTGAGACATTAGATTTAAAGTCTCTTCATGCACAGTAATTTCTCAGTAAACTTTGCCCTTCAAACTGAAACAGTAATGCTTACACACTAGGTACTTGGCAATACTAGGATCTAAGCAGATGAATAGCTGACAAAGGTGAGGTACATCCCCTTGCGGACTCTGCAATACATAGAGCAGAGTAATATTGCTGCAATAGAGTCCTACTAATTTTAATAAAATTTGTTAGATGTTATGTAGTTTGTTGTAGTTAATAAGTGTCAATGTTATAGAATACACAACTAATATCAAGAATTAAATGAATAAAACTTATTTTCTCCCGTCTTTAAAATGTATGCTTAATTTTTAATTAATATTCTGATATCATGTGGTGTGTCGTTTTTGTTTTTCGAGAGATAGGTGAGTTCTGACATCCTTTGTGAATCCTCAGTTTGGCATTCGTGTTGAAAAATAATCGTTCAACCTAGCTTGAATATAACCTGGAGGCCTGTCGAAGGATCCAGAGGTCTTCAGGGGTCCACCGCCCGTGAAATTAATGATAACCGAACCTCGCCCCGGTCTCTCACAATAGGAGAAACCAATTTCATTTCAATAATAGTGTATAGTCCGTCGTGTTGATTTTTTGGAATAGCGACTGAGGTATGTCTACAAAAAGGCCGGTCTGAATTTTTATTTAAGGTGTAACATTTTTTAATACGAGGCCATGTGAAGTTTTTGTACCAACTTTGTCAAAAAGAGCTAGTTTTTTTTTTTATAATTTGAATCTTTAATGGCCCCGTAGTAAAAGCTTTTCAAAGTGATGAGGATAGTGAGCTTCTTTCGGTTTTAGTTAAACCGATATGATACACCGATATATACCGATATACATACACATTTTCGATAAATTTACTTTATAATTACGTTACATGTTAAAATTGAAATTCACGGATCTTAGGCTGGCATAAACACATATTTATGAACTTTATTCAAATTCTAGTCGTTTCTATGCTATATGAGGCCGTGGTTGCATAATCGGGGGACCACTTGACTTGAAATCATTAGTTCGCGTGTTCACATCCCGAGCTCGTATCAAAGAGCTCTCTTTAGGTTATGTACTGATTTTAACTGGTTTTTCAGTGAAGGAACACGTCGTGAAGAAACTTGCATACCTCCGGAGAATAAATTCAATGGCGTATGTAAATCCACTGGAACTGGGCCCTTCAAGGGTATGCTAAGATTATGTTAAATAATACAAATGTGAAAGAAAAAAACCGACTTCAATTTCGACTATACGGATGACATCTTCATATTTTCCAGCTATTTTGATTCATTCCAGTAATTTTGATTTTAAAACCAAACTACAGAACTGACTTCGGTAAAATTTATATGGGACTACCTCTCAAGTCATCATCATCATCAGCCCGGAGACGTCCACTGCTGAACGAAGGCCTCCCCCTTAGACCACCACACTGTACGACAACCTGCCATTTGCATCCACCGGTTGCCCGCGACTTTTACAATGTCGTCGGTCCACCTAGTGGGAGGTCTTCCTACGCTGCGTCTTCCGGTTCGCGGTCGCCACTCAAGAACCTTTCTTCCCCATCGGTTGTCAGTTCTTCGAGCGATGTGGCCTGCCCATTGCCACTTCAACTTGCAAACCCTGTGATCTATGTCGGTGACTTTGGTTATATGGCGAATATCCTCGTTCCGGATTTTATCTCGCAAAGTAACTCTCTCCATTGCCCGTTGTGCGACTCTGAGCCTCTCCAAAAGGCCAGCAGTTAAAGACCACCTCTCAAGTATCACCTACCAAACAACAAAAAAAATAACCATAATCAATTTATAATTGGCGGTGTAATCACGTAACAAACATACAAAGAGCCTTATTTTTAAGTCTTAAGTCGGTTGAAAAATAAGCTTATGGTCAAGAACATTTCCATGTTTCAAGCACAATAGGTATTTTTACTGCGGTCAATCATTAGTTTAAAGTATAATGAGAAAAGGCCAAATTTAGCGGATGAATGGAAAAATATAGATATGGCAGTTATCGTTAGGAATTCGTGCGTGTCAAGCTTCGATGTTTGAGGTTTTTCATAAATTACTTACCTACTCGAAAAGTGTCATAAATGTTCAACCGTAGTATCTCCAATACATACTATTATCATGTAGTACATAAAAAAAATGCGACTATGTGCTGTATTTAGAAAGTATAACTGAAAACGTTTCCTTTTTTTTTTAACGAGAAAGTATAATTAATCGTGTTTTCAACCGTAGAAGTTGCTAAGACGGATGTTCGTCTGTAACATACATTTTTTGGCTTTAAATATAGTTTTATTTAACTAAAAAGCATTGATTTTGATTTTGAACTTTGGAATATAACGGCCTTAATTTTGATATAAGTGATAGTCGTCATGTTTATTTATCCTAATCATTTCAGAAACGATATTCGACACTAAGTAAAAACATTGTTCGATCCAATTAACTGAAAATAAACAAGGAAAAAATAAGCCAACATAAAAATAAAGATACCGTTTAAAATTGAACGACAAAATATGAGACGGTTTGATCCCGAAATATCTTTAAATATTTTTTGCGCCACGTTTCCAATCAAGGACCGAAATTAAGTGCCGTGCCGGCAGTTTGAGGACCTAATTAAATGTTAGGAGGTTTTTTTTAATTACGATTTACTGAAATGACCGACCCATTAAGATTTTTAGAGATGTTACGTGAAATAATCGATGAGGTTTTTTGTTTTTAGTATGACACCACTTGTCCACGGGGTAGACTATTTATTTTTCGATCATTAGAAAACTTCTCATCGTAACGTTCTTTGACTTGACACTGATAGGTCGCGGTTTCAAACATGGGCCCGTACCGACAAGCTATTTGGAGTTTATGTACAGATTTTAAAACCACTGGTCAAGATCGTCAGGAAACCTGCATATGTCCGGAAAACATATAAAATAAATATAGATTTTTTAATATAAATCCACTAACACACAACTGGGTCCGCGTGATGGATGAGCCCCAACTGCTCTTTAAAGATAGGCCTAAGTCCTGTACTGAACTATTATGCAGGCTAATTATGCAAATGAGTCAGAAAAATCTTATATCCGTGGCCTATTTTACAAAAAAACTTCAAAAAACGCCTCAAACGCAGATCACGATTAAAAATCGACTTAATTTTCAGCACAAAGCCCTGAACAGAATGTCTCACGACCTTAAAGTCGATAAATATCCGGAATCGGTGAACAGATGATCCGTAATTTCCATTCCTCGCATCACATCCCTATTTTCATTATTCGTCCGGAGACAAAAACTCGTTTGCGAACGGAAGACCTTCTTACGACTAAGAACCACGGAGTTTATACAAAGGGGAGGTGGCATACCAAACAATTGTTTTTTTCGTAAACTGCATCAGGCGATATGGCCGTCTGCAGTCTGACGCAAATCTATCGATATAAATGCCTAAGCAAAAGAAATAAAAATATTCGTTTGCAAGATATAAATACTCAATGCACTGCAATATGTATATGATCACTGTAATATTGTGTTCATACTATAGTATACTATAGTAGTAGTATTATGTATACTATGTACTACATTAGGCCTCTTGGAATATCTCTGGACACAAATCTAAACTGGAAATCGCATCTGACGAGTATAAATAGTAAAATCTCCAGCCATTGCTACGCTCTATCGGTATTGGTCGATGATGCTTCCAATGAGGTCCCAAAAAATGCCTACTATGGTAACATTTACCCTCTATTAACATATGGGGTTATCTTTTGGGGGAACTCTGTCAATGTTAAACAGACTTTTGTACTCCAAAAGCGAAGTTTAAGAATCATCTACAGTAAAAAAAGCGATGATACGTTACGGGAATTATTTAAAGAAAATAAATTTTTAACCCTAACTGGTATTTATATTCTTGAAATTTCGTTATTTGTGAGGAATAATAAAGATTTGTTCAAAAACAGGTCTGATATGCGAGTCAGAAATAACACTATGAGAGGCAACGATTACCTCTTTACACCTCGCATTAAATCTTCCATTTATGAGAAGAGCACCTTTATTAATGCTATCCACATCTACAATTTGTTACCTAAAGCTATAACTGACATTTCTAGTGGTATGCAATTCAAGACTAAACTGAAAAGGTGGCTCATGAATAATGTGTTCTATGATTTAAAGGAATTTATAAATAGAGACAAGTCCATCGAAATGACATTGTTAAATAAACAATTTTTAATTTGATTGTAATGAATTATTTTATATTAACATATTATTATTGACATAAATTTAAAACTAATATAATAAGGACTTACATATTGAAATGAATTAAAATTCATTGACATAATATTTAAAGTAGAAATTGTTTATAATTTAAAAAAAAAATGTGTACATTATAATTTGTTCTAAATATATTGAATGCCCGATATGGGTAAACTGAATAATAATTCAAGAATAATTCTAGTTGAGAGACTAAACAGAAGGGCTCAGAATACTGTGCGCCGCTAGCGCTCGCGCTCGCGCATTTCAACACTTTTAAAAGCTGCATATAGTTAGCGACGGTGATAATGGAATGGACTATCCCAGCGCTTGCAAATCGATCAAATTTAACAAGACAACACAATCAAGCATACCTAGCTAAAAGTATGCATATTACATCTGCCGGAAAATAGAGATAGCGAATCTAATGTACATATTGTACATGTATTAGAAGTTTGTATTGTCGTATTGTACGGCTCGCATGTCGGAAAGGCAGAGTATGACTGAAGCGAGTGGAGAGCCGGCGCTCAACATATACTCTTAAAAATCCGTGCGCTTATTTCCCCTTCCATTCATCTTATCATTGTCGCTGCATATAGTTATGATAAATCGCAGTCAGTGAAATTACACAGGGAATAACATTTTACAATGGTTCGAAAGTTACAATTTCGATTCAGTCAAGTTTTCTTTTATTAAACTGGGCATAACCAATAATCATATTTTTAGTTAGGTGCTGCAAAAACTAGTTTAGATCAAAATGATTATTTTGCTGCACCTTTGTAATACAATTCTCAGCAATATCACCAATTGAGATTTTTGATAACTATATTCAATGACTAGCTGTACCCGCGGCTTCACTCGCGTGGACCAAATAGTTTTATGCGCATGACCTTATTTTACTTTAAATAACAAAGTAACAGTTTAAGAGGGTTTAAATTCGGTGATCATTTTGTAACGATATCTTCGTGCATAATAACAATGTTGTATCTCGCACCATCTTACACTTACGGCTCTCTAAAGATAGATACTTTCATTATGAGGGAATGCAGAATGTTGTATTTTCTAGATAATCAGTATTCTAGGTCGGGTAGATGGGAAATTCGTGATGGTTCCGTGGCGACAAATGGCCCGCGCACGCAACCAAGAGATATCACGATTTGCAATTCATCAATGTGACCGCAGAGCCTAATAAACCAAGTAGCCTAATTCGGGACCGCATGAACTTCAAATCGTGAGGTCACGAGTTCAAAACCCGGGCCCGTACTAAATGATCTCTTTGGCGTTAATGTTAATGTATATTATGTGAATCCACTAACCCGCAACTGGGCCTGCGTAGTGGCTTATTCGCCTTTGGAGTATAGACCTAGGTAAGTCCAGCAATGGACACCAAACCAATATAAGATTTTGAAAACAAATACTTTCTCCAATGAAATATTTGACAACAATTCGGAAAACTCTTGCGCGTCCTGACTCTGCCTTCTTTGGGTCCCCATATTAACCGTGAGATTGCATCTAATTTGGTAATAACGGGCAACGACTTTTTGACTTATTAGGCAGGCATTTATTTCATAACTTCTTCTGCCTTGTGATGCAATAGGTAATGCGATCATCATCATAGCCCGTAGACATCCACTGGTGAACGAAGGCCTCTCCCTTAGACCGCCACTCTGTACGACAACCTGCCATTTGCATCCACCGGTTGCCCACGACTACCGTCATCATCATCATCAGCCCGTAGACGCCCACTGGTGAACGAAGGCCTCCCCCTTAGACCGCCACTCTGTATTACAACACCTGCCATTTGCATCCACCGGTTGCCTGCGACTACCATCATCATCATCAGCCCGTAGACATCCACTGGTGAACGAAGGCCTCCCCCTTAGACCGCCACTCTGTATTACAACCTGCCATTTGCATCCACCGGTTGGTCACGACTTTTACAATGTCGTCGGTCCACCTAGGAGGAGGCCTACTTACTGTGCTGTGTGTGTTAAGTAGCTTATGACAACACAGATTTTTTTTTAGAAAATCGCATGTTAATCCGTTCATCTTTCTGACTCGCAAACTCTCAAGATAAACATTAACCACTATAAGCTGTTCCTCGGACCTTAAGGGCTCGGTATGTTCGGGGGTTCAAGTTATATTGGAAATGTATATTTTTTCATAAACTGCGTCATAACTTCTATATTCCTGGGCCGATTTTGATAAAACATAGCCTATGTGAAGCGCCGGATTTCATAGATCATATTTCAAGAAACTGCATTCAAATTCGTGCCGTAGTTTCTGAGTTTATCCCGGACAGACAGACAGACAGACAGACAGACAGACAGACAGACAGACAGACAGACAGACAGACAAAAATTTCAAAAACTGTATTTTTGGTTTCTGTTGCTCTCATACACTCCTAAAAAAATGATTTTTAAATATATCTTCAATGTACAGTAATCGCCTGGTTACAGTTTTATTATATGTATAGATTATAAAAATTCTAAAATGTTGCAATGCGCGAGCGAAATATCGGCATTCTGTACCTTAAAAAATAACTCCTTTTCCGCAGACAAGCATCAGACAAGGAGAAACATAATTATTATTAATAAGCTAAGATTTCCCAACTCGATTCCTCAGAATTGGCTTAGAATACTCACAATAGTAAAATAATAAAGATTTAAACCATGTGACTCTCTTGCGCGTTCCCAGACCATCAAGTATCTTGGTGTTATTCTAGACGAAAACTTAAATTTTAAAAATCATATACTTGCATTATCAGCTCGAGTACGAAAAGTTATTGGTATAATGAAGAGTTTACGTGATGTTGCATCACCAGATATACTGATGCCCGTATATTACGCATTATGCCAATCTCTCCTGAGCTATTGCATCTCCTGTTGGGGTAGTGCAGCTGGAACTTATATTATACTTGCAGAGAGAGCACAGCGTTCAGTTCTTAAAGTCATGATGAGGAAACCTCTTAGATACCCAACCGTAGATTTATTCAAAGATAGCGGAGTTCTGAGCGTGAGACAGTTATTTATACTAAAAATATCTGTCTCCGTACATAGGACTGTTCTTGCTTCTTCTGACTACGACGACGAAGTTTTTAAAAAGAGATCCCACAAACTGCCTGTTCCGCGTGTAAACACAAGTTTTGCTCAACGTTTTGGTCAATTCATTAGGGTGCATGTCTACAACTTAGTTGACAAGTATTGTAAACTGAAAGGGAAAAGTATTTACGATGCCAAAAAGTCTTTATGCAAATTTCTAACTACACTTAGTTATAAGGAGACAGAAGATTTATTAAAAATTGTATATTAAACATATAATTCCTGAGTGTGTCCTCGTTTTTAAGATAATGTGAATACTAATTACTCATATTAATAAACACTTTAGCACGGAGGAATAATAGATAATATTGTATAACATAATAATAATAAATAAGATAAAAGATACGCACACACACAAATATATAATATTATGTATATATACGTAATATATATTAGATTATTTTTATTTTACTTATGTTAATTTAAGCATTTTATAATTATGTCCTTGTTTTATGTACTTGTAAAATTTAATTTTATATATAATAATAAGCACCTTTTCAAGGCATAAAATATATGTACAAGTTACCAGAGGCGCAATACACGTACTTAAGGAAATCGTTCCTGGTTCCCGCGATACAGGCGTAGCCTAGTGCGGGAATCGCCATAAAGCCGCATACTATTTTCTGTCATATACATAAGCCTACTACTACTTACCGAATATCGAATTATTAATTTTATTTGTTATATAGGTTTATGTTTATGTAAATAAATTTATTTTCATTTTTTTTTTTTTTTGTTTTCATAGAAAGCCTGCGATATAGAATATCCGGGGCCTACAATAAATAAATAACTATAGATGGTTTCTCGTCCTGGAATGTCTTTTGGAGCGGACATCTACAGAAGTGACCATCTTTATATCATGGTCGAAGCAGTATAGCCGTTCAATGCTAGTATTTACTCTATGTTGTGCAATCAAGGGTTATCCACCTTTCAGTACCTCGTTTTTGCCATCAATTTTACTTTATTTCGTTTGGCAGTTTGCAGAAATTCATAGTTCTTAACGAGACGCACTGGAGAGCCCTGACGTTGGAGACTTTCTACGTTCAGCAGACACGAGCACCACGAGACTCGTCCAGTCTTTCTAAATGATAACAGTCAAATTGACTGTTATCATTAACCTAGAATATAAATAAAATAAATCACAGTGAGCCAACTTGCTAGAACAAACATATTGTAATTTAGTATCTATTTGAACTAAGTATTTTCTTGTTTCTTTTAATACCTAAGTAATTTTTATTTTAAAGTATTTTATTTAATATAATTTTTGTTACCTATTTTAAATGGGTATAGATAATTACAGTATTATTTTGAAAAAAACATTGATATAATTACATTTATAATAAATCAATGGGAATTGTCTAAAATTTCTGGACCTCCATTTTCAATGCTAATATAAAAAAATGTGAAATCAACCTTACCCACTTTGATTATATACCTTTCCTTACCCATTTTATTTGTTTCCATTTGCTCAACCTTTGTGTCCTCTTTAAAAATATATTTTCCTCTTTCTCATCTGAAAAATTAGCGATTTTATTTTATGTCTCTGAGGTTCTGACAGTAGGTACAAGTCAATTATCAGAGAGACGCGTTTTTGAAATTGTTCCAAAAATAAAAGACAGCGTGATGCGCAAATAATAATTAAGGGTTCTTTACAAAAAATTGCATTGATGAAGTAGTACTAGTAAAAAAAAATTACACGTCGTCATTTTTATTTTTAAAAGTAGCCTGTATGCTATGCTATGGAAAGAATCTATTCCGAGTTTCATCCAAATCCATTCAGCTATTTTAGCGTGTTTGAGGTAACAAACACGCACACGCACAAGCTAATACTATAAAAATCACTGTCCTGGCTGTACGACTGAGTGACTCAGTTACTGACTGACTGGCAGACTTACTGTCTGACTGACAGACAACGTTCAGCCTTAACCGCTGATCATACAGACTTGAAATTTAGAGGGTATATTTGTCTTAATGAGTAGAGGTGTACTAAGAAAATATTTTTTGAAATTCGGGCCCTAAAGGGGTTCAAATAGGTGAAACCTTTTGTCCTTTGTTTTTAAACTTTGAGTCGTGTTTTTTTTATTTGAATAGTTAATTTCAAATAGGAAATGCTGTTTTCAATATTTTTTGGCAGGGTTGAAACGGGGGATGAAACTTTCTAAGGGAATGTCTTTTTTTCTAAGGTATAGTGATGAAAATTGATTTTTGGAGATATTGTAAATAAGCCTTGTTCCTATGATAGATAGAAACCTACACAATCCTTGAGTGCCATATTTTATTGTAATACCAAAAAAATATATAATTCATATTATGAGTCGACAGCTACTTATGTATGCCTCTTTCCAACTCTAATTTTTCTCACTTTTCAACTAGAGAACCCAAATAACTAGTTGATATTTGTCTATGCAAATAACAAACCGGATATCCGAATAATTGTCTTCATGCATGGAGTACAGCATCGGTCTTGGTTAAGACCTTCTTTCCTCCTGAGGAGGAGAGGATTACATCGTGGAAAAAGTCGTGAAGTAAAACTCCGACCTATAGGATAGGAATAATGAAAAAAAGTGTGTATCCTTTCCCATCGTTGTTAAATTACCACGAATCAGATTGTTTCTATATTCTTATTTTAGATCTATGAGTTATCAAGAAATATTGTCAATCCGATCGTTTCTCAATATTTTTTTTTGATTCCCATAAGCAAGGTATCCTGTGCACAAACTACAAAGCCAAAAAACGTAGGAAAAAGTTGATAAATGTGCTCTGTGAACGTGGAACATTTACATAGCTCCTTCTTTCCAAGCAGGAAATCAATGTTCCAAGGCATAATCTAAGGTTCGAAGTATGTTCCAAATCCCAGAACTCCAATATTTATTATGTCTTTGATTCAATAACTCAAGATTGGCAGAATGCAAAAAGTGTGATGCCAAAAATTAAGAAAAAATTAAGGCATCATAAACAAAAAATGTAGGGTGAACGTAAAGGGAGAAGACGGTGAAAAAAATATATTATGGTCTTATGTATACCTACTCCTTGGCTTCCTGTGATAAATCACTATGAAGCACTTATTATACCCACGAGGCCAGGACCCTCCCAAACACCCTCTTCTTGGTTGATCGACCAGAGTTATGATGGAGGCACAAAGTGGCGCAGCCCAATATGGTTGCTAAAAATGAATACCTGCGTCCGCTCGAACGTAGAGCGCCTTGAATGCCCCATCTTTTGGGAAGCTATTGACAATGGAACTCTTGCCAACCATTTGTATGTGACTGTACGATGGTTGGCAAGACCAAATCAAAATAGCATTTAAGTTTAACAATAGGTTTGCCTATTGTGTGTGTGCCTGAGCACTGGAGCTCATTTAAGACTCCTTCTTGCGGCGACGGTGTGTGACGGGAGATATAATTTTTGCACTCTCCCGCCAAAACCCGCTAAAAGTCTTCATGGTATCTATTGACATGATGATTGTCATATTTTTTTCGTCTTAGTTATTGGCATCGCATGTTGTGCATTCTGCCAGTGTCAAGTTTATGAATTTGCAAGTTATTTTTTTCTGGCGACTTTACTATGAGCTTCTACGGAGTTTTGAAAACAACACGAAAAGACATGTTTCACCACATTATATCACTTGCCCACACTCGTGCACGTAATTCAACACTCAATGAATAAAACACCACCATTTTTAATCATTAATTCGCGATAAAACACAAGTTTAAGAAAAAAATAGAATGCAACGACATGATTTCCATGTTCCCGCCAAAAACAGATTATTGACATTTTATTATGCTGCCACGCGAAGCACATTCTTCACCAAGGAGGTTGGAAGCTCTACGCTTGCGCTATATTCTGCACATGCCAGGTGTCATTCAGTGTCAAGCATTTGACAACGTCATTAGAAATCGAGTCGATCCTGTGCTGCCAGCCTTTCTATTATACTCGTATATATACTTGTTTTTTTATTTCAGGTTACCTAGCAATTCATCATCAACAGCCAAAAGCTGTCCACTGCTGGACGAAAGCCTCCCCTTTAATATGGAGGTTTGCCATAATCCCCACGCTTGGCAGGTGGTTTGGGGATCACAGAATGCTCACCACCGTTAACCAATAGGACGACGAGGACCTAGCAATTATTTACACCCTATTACATAGAAAACAGAACTACTACATTAAAAAGTACCTATATTAAAATGTTTTTTGTAAATTTGTACTTACTGGCGACCTCCTCAAATGCATGAATGTCCCCAAACTGCAACCAGAACCAACGGAGGACGGGCAGCAGGGCCCACTTGGTGGTGAGCATTCTGCAATCCCCAAGCCACCTGCCAAGCGTGGAGATTATAGCAACCCCTCTAGATGATGTAATTTTTTTCTTTTACTCACCGATATACAGGATTAGTTCTAATCAGTTAGCATCATTTGAAGGGCATATTCTGTACATCAAAACAAACAACTTTTACTATGGTGCCAATATTGAAATCTGCTGATGATGATGATGATGTACAATAAAATTATTCATAACTGTAATAGACTATCTTATTACGCTGTAATGTATAAAGATAGGTGGCACCGACTTCAGTAATAGTTAAGTATTTCACGATTTTTATGATACGATTAACTACCAAACATGATTGGCAACATCGATGAAGAAAAATGTATTCGGCTGAAGGACTAGTATCCATGGCCAGGAACTATTAAAAACAACAAACGAAAATGAAGCTTCTGAGTGACGTCATGTTGGTGAAGCTGAGCAGTTTGTCTATGGTTTCGATAGGTAGAGTATGGGTGAAACGTTGGTAGCGCAACGGAAAAGGTCCAGCTTTCTAACATCGCACATTTATAAAACTTAAGGTATGCTTGGCCGGACCACGGCCGTTAGCCGGCGCCGACAGAGAGGACGAGTAGCGAAAACGTATGGGAAGTGGTCCAGCTTTGATTAACGGAATTGCCCTCCAGATGTCACTATTTTGCATGTAGACCTAGCATAACAATTTGTAATCAGTTATTCAATAAATAATTCTGATTCTGATTCTGATTCTGAATATGTATGTAAAAAATAAATAAATTATTTATTTTATAATATTAGTAAGTTAGAGTAATAATAGTAAGGTATTATAACAAAAATATTAAAGCAATAACGCAAGAAAAGAGCAAAGTAAACCAGAGTATTTTTCGATGGCATCTTTAAAATTTTTACCCTTCCTACCAAAGATATTTTTGGTGTATAATATTTTGTTGGGATACTACATACTATTCATTAATTTAATAATTAATTAAATTATTTTAATTAATTGATTGATTTTTTAAATTTTATTTTATCAGTCTTAATTATTTTTTTCAGTGCAGGCACTCTGGAGCTCGTGTCACAATAAATAATTAGTTGATGGACTTAAGAATTCAATAGAAAAATAATAACATTAAAGAAAGAACCTGCATAAGAATAGTATCTTTGATGAAAAATTAAATATCTGAAACAATGACGATATCATCGAAATCTAAATCAGGGTGCACAGTCTCAATGCCACGTCCACTTTATATCTCTTCCATGCCAACATAGATACTCCCTTGAGATAGCGACGGGCCATTCTCAACTTAAGTTAAAATGTGGAAAGTTTATTTTCCTTTGTCTTTCTATCTGTGATTACATTTGCGAAGTTTGAGAAGTATTTGAAGGTAGTAGTGCTGTAAGTGAATTTGTGGTAGGGTGCAGTAATAGACGGTTATGATACTTTTATTCCGGAATCCGGTTCTAAAGGCGGTATAATGGTGATAAGCTTAGTGGTACGTATTTTGGGGAAAGGTCGATTGTTTTGGGGGTTTTACCTACCTAAGGTATAAAGTAAACGTAGCTTAGGACGCACTGAAACTAGATAGAGTGACGATATACGTAAAACTTTAAAGATATTCGCTGATAGTGGCTGGAAGCGGAAAGTCGAATATTGCGCTGAGTGGTGTGCCTTGGGAGAGGCCTATGTCCATCAGTCGATTATGATGATGATGTATAAAGTAGAAATTACAAATTTTCAAACGCAGAAAAGGACGCCATTGGACCAAATGTAGTGACGATATATGTAACACAGCTGCCTGTAGCTAAAAGCTAAAAGATTAAGATCACAGGGTTTTTTTAACGAAGATCGGGCTGAGTTTCTACTTACCGCGTATTTATTTGTGAATTTTAGGCCCGAAACCCACCCAAAGTGACGTGACTCGTGATCCTGCAGGTCTTATAAATGCGTGACGCGTAGGTACGGGCTATGAAACTTGTATATCACTGCCTCGTCATATTGGTGAGTTTGTGGCCTTAGGTACCTATACTCGTACACACGTCTATACACAAGATAGAACTTAGTGACGAGCCGCGTGATTTTGAACTTTAGATATAATTTTTTAGAGGCAGATATATCATTGAAATAAATGAGCAGTGAGGCTAATAAAGAGGACAGTTTGAATTTAATTAAAAAATCAAGCCGAAGGAGCAAAAGCATAAAACGTAATGTTTATTGTAAGGACAGTGTTTTGTTAACTTTAAGTTTTGTGTAAGCGTCCAATATCAGCGACAATAACCTGTGTAGATTAGCAACTTATTTGTGGTGACATAAAAGTGATTTGCTGTTAAATATTAAAGGAATTATAAAAAAATACTCAAGCTCGACTCAAGGAGGATTTAACTCCGGTTGGGTACTTAACTGGAAGTACAAGTAAACGTAATATCCTAATTAAATTTCACGAAAAAATTATGCATGGTAACATTGATGAAAAAATGCTCCAATTTAGGAGCATTTTTTATGCTTTATAGGCTTGCGTTAGGCTTGTGGCAGTCAATGCCATCTCGCCTGATGTTAAGTGAAGATGCAGTCTACGATAGAGCACGCTTGCCTAGCAGAAACCGATTCACTCCCAGATTGTAAGTATCGAGAAACATCCACTCGGGCAGCGCATTCCACTGTTTAGCAGTTCGAATGAAAGTTTGGAATCAAACGTTTTGTACTAGTTTTTGGTGTATCAGCCTCATGGCTAATAACGGGCATAGTTGGTATCAACGAGTTCAACTCTATAATTATTTACTGGATATTTAAGTACCTTAATTATATTGTGTGAGTTATTGTGAGTTCCCGATATATCAGCGCAGTTGCATGCACCATGTTTACGGGCAGACTGACAATGCATTTGGCTGATAATTCAGATTGCGCGATTTCGCAGGCAGAAAAGCAATCATCGTTTAGGGGATAGGAAGATGGGAGCATTTACTCAGATCGTTACCCAGTTTTGTCCTGTAGATCGGTGCTACCTCGTCGTCTTTAGCCCAGAGACGTCCAATGCTGAACCAAGACCACCCCCTTAGACCACCACACTGCACGATATCCTGCCATTTGCATCCACCGGTTGCCCGCGACTTTCACAATGTCTTCGGTCCACCTAGCGGGAGGCCTACCTACGCTGTGTCTTCCGGTTCGTAGTATCCACTCGAGATACCCTCTCGAGATGTCCTCTCGAGATGTTCTCTCTTATCTCCTTTCTTCCCCATCGGTCTTCAAGCGATGTGGCCTGTCCGTTGCCACTTCAACTTGCAAACCCTGAGAACTATCGAATAACCGCGTTCCTGATTTTATTGCGTAAAGTGGCAATCAGTGCATTTTAACAATTTATAATGGTGTCAAAAATAATAATTCTCTGATTAAAACTGATACCTTTCAAATCGTATAGATATCAGCAGTAGTCCAGAGGATTTCAGACTGGGCCCACTTTTCATACGGTGGGCATTATCTTGGCAGTATTAGACCCATTGTGGGCTAACAATGGGCTGAGATTAAATTCTTTGAAAGAACGTTTCTAAAATAAGAATTAGATGGCGTAAGTGATAAGACGACGACGTTTAATAACGATTCTCCTGTATTCGTAGACATGATAACTTTAAGATTCCATTCCCAACTCTAACTCAAAACAAGATTTTTTTATAAAATAATTAGTCGCCAACTCCATTTAATTTTCAACATTTTAAAAATAACCAGCTGTTTTTTCTTAGTTCAATATCCTAACCTATTTGAATCTCTGCTGGACTGGACGTGTCCTCTCTCATCTTCTCTTTTGCTATGTCTATTTTTCTGGATTTTCTACGGTAAAAGTTTTTACGACTGCTATAATATAGCACGAACACCACACACACACACACTCACACGCTCAGACACACGCATACACGTACTATACACTATGCCCTGCACTTCAAATCATCAAAGCCGATCCAGCCATTTAGCCCTGGTAGCCTGAAAGGTTCACGGTTCAAAGGTTTTTACTAGTGTGATAACACAGCCAGTAATAAAATACTATCACAAAGTAAATAATATCATCATCATCATCAGCCCGGAGACGTCCACTGCTAAACGAAGGCCTCTCCCTTTTTTTTAGACCTTGGACCGCCATTCTATACGACAACCTGCTATTTGCATCCACCGGTTGCCCGTGACTTTTACAATGTTGTCGGTCCATACCGGTTGAGGCCTTCCTACGCTGCGTCTTCCGGTTAGCGGAAGTAAATATTATATAATAAACCTAAACAAAATGATTTGAATTTTATGGCAAATAAAACGTAAAGTTATTTTTAAAATGAGCGTAAAATTATATATTTGGTGGGAGTGCTATTGTGTTGACAAGTTTAAAGTGCGGTTATATTTTAAACAGAAATGTTCTAAATTTTATAATATAGAAAAAAACAAAACCCTTTTAGGATTAGAATGTGGTCAATTTTGAAGGTTTAAGTTGACAGAACTAAACATACTAAAGTATTGCTGTCCTTAGCTATATTTTAGCGATTTATAGCGATATTTTAATAAGTTTAGATCTGTCACCTAAAGCCGTCAAAATTTACCACAATGACCATAGAATTATGTATACTTTAACATTTGGTCGAGTGTAATAATTACTTTATAATTTTTTTTTTTCTGTTTGCGTTGAACTTCTATTGCTTACACCATACGCCCTGCATTTCGCTGAAAGGGAAATTTCCAATCAGAGTGTGTCGGGCGCGACGGTGGGAAGCGGCGAGGTGAGAAAAGGTGAATAATGTATGGACGGCATTAAGAAGAGATCTGTTTAATATTATATATATCTTCTACCAAACTATAATATATATTGATAGTTTGGTAGAAATCTAGTCGAAATAAATAACGATCTGATAAAATAATAATGGAAGTTGATTCTAGACTACTTCTTCACTTGAGAAATTCACTACTTTGAATCATCCCGAGTAATTGCCAACCAACTCCCCCCCTCCTTGAATGAACTAACCAAATATATATTTTCATCACAATAACTTCAAAAACAAAGAACTTTCCATACAACATTCCACCCGCCCATTTCCCGCCCTTAAATCGTCCCTGGCAAAAAATATTGAAAACAGCATTTTTTTTTTATTGTATTATCCAAATCCAAATTTAGTCAACTAAAAGTACAAAAACAAAGGACTTTCATACTAACTTTGATCCCCTATTTTACCCCTTAGGGGTGAAATTTCCAAAAATCCTTAATATTCCTTAGTGGATACCTGCACTTTCCAAAGAATACACCCTCCAAATTTCATTTCTCTAGGACCAGCGGTTTAGGTTGTGCGTTGATATATCAGTCAGTGAGTCAGTCACGACTTTGAATTTTATATATTTATATATATATATATAGATTGACGTGTCGATTTAAAATTTTGTTGGTGTGCGGGCTTAGGCGAAATGATAAAACATATATAATCCAAATGAGGTAATTTTACTTATCATTGTAAATAACTTTTGTGCGTTCTGTGGGTCCAACTAAGAAATACACACATAGCCAAAACACATAGCCAACATTACCGTTATTGCAAAGACTTCGCTCGCTTATCCCTCACGGGTGCAATTTACTTGAGTTTGACTACTTTTCTCTCTTTCTCTTGTCCTGGCAATTACGAACACAACGAAAAAGAAATCAATCGAATCAGTCGAGCTGTTCTCAAATGATACTTCGTAATTTTTTATTTTTTATAAGATATTTAAGTCAAGTATTCATGGATGTTTGGTAGTACATCCGTGCAAGCATTCTATGAATCTATACAATCAGTGTAACTGAACCACAACGTTTTTTTATCCGCAATAAAACCCAATTACTTCCCGAGTTCCCCGAGCACAATGGTTTAACGTCGTAACACCCTCAATCAATTTAGCCGAATAGCCGAATGAAAGGATATGTTAATCAGTAGGAAACCGACTACATTACTTACCTGAGACGCCAGTCATTTCCTGGTTTTTATGAAGAAATTCAGCTTTTGAAAAGAGCCCGCTTTGAGTTATAACTGGGAGGACGTTTTAATCGAATACATTACGGCGACTGACTAAGAAAGGTGTTTACAGTGCGGGTATAGATTTAATAGTATTTTCATTCCTCTTGCTCAAAAAGTCCGTCATAGCGCACCAGAGCAGGGCAAAAAAAGCATATTATGCTCTAGGGGCTAACTATTTTTTTTTGGTGTTACACCAACGAGCCTACAAAAACGACAGTCTTTATTCATCAAGCAGAATAATAATAAATAAAGACTCGATTTAATTCGAATAACTCGGTTTCTTTTCCCTCGCTAAAGCTCGGTCGTAAATCTATCTCGCACGAGTATATACCCATTATATATTTTATATACAATTTAGCCCCTTGTGTAACAATCTACAATTTGTGCATGTAATTGGTAAAAAGGTGTGTTAACTTTTTAAACAAGTAATTAAAAAAACAACCGACTTCAACTTTGATACCTGGATGACATATTTTTCCGGTTATTTTGATTTAAAAATCTACTGAACCGATTTCGATAAAATGTATATGAGACCACCTCCGAGTATGACCTACCATTTGGACCCACCAAACAAAAAATGAATCATCAAAGTCAATTCATAATTTGGGTAGTAAACGCGTAACAAAAGACTGTCGAATTGAGAACCTCTTTTTTAAGGTCGGCTGAAAAAATGTACGGAGACCTCACTCTAACGCTGCGCGCTGTGTTTTTTGTGGAAAATAGTTAACAAAAATATAATTTATGTTATTGTGAAATTTACTAGGACTAGGCCCAAAGTCGCAAGCCTATCACACTAATATATTTAAAAAAAAATTTGCTTAGTTTAGGGCTAGATGGCGTTGAATAATAATGTCCAGCCAATATATTTTTTAATAAGTATTATAAATTCGTGTGTATGTTACTTCTTCACGCCAAAACGGCTGAACGGATTAGGATAACTCGGAACGCAGAAAGCTTATTTCCCGAAACAGCATAAAGGATTTTTTCATTATCATCACCATCACCGCTTTTCATCATCACGCGGGTGGAACCGCAGGGCTTAGTTAGTATTCCATATAAAAAAAACACTTAATCAACCAACAACACGATCCACACATGGATTTGTTCTAATCTCGGCCTTACCTCTTTGTCCACAGGTGTCAGATGACATTGGCTACGTGGTGTATTCTGCATTGGGTAGCTTCTATATCCCGTCTTGCATCATGGTGTTCGTCTACATCAGGATATACTTCGCGGCCAAGGCGAGGGCGAGGCGGGGCATCAGGAAAAACCCGAGGCCTCGACCTGTGAGTATCTGACTGAACTATTACTATTAAATTCAATAAAGCAATAAAGCATATTGATAGCATCAGAGACCGCGGAAGTGGGGAGAAGAGGGGGCCAAATGCCTCCAACAGGGGCTCCAATTTTACTGCCTGGTAAAGAAGGTGTCGCAATGCTTTTCTTCGCAGAGCTTTGTTTTTCTTAAATTAAATAGCGCTTGTACGTAAGAAATATTGTAGGAGAGATTTGATTGATAATTTGATTGGCCCAGTCAACTTGGTTTCGTCTTATAACCACAGAATAAATAATAGTACTACGTAATAACTGCAATAATTAACAGGAGGAAGCCGAGGCCGGAGAAAGGAAGGGGGTGACCAAAGAAGTTTGCGAAAGTTTGTCGGTGTGTGTGTGTGTGTTTGTTACCTCTTTACGCCAAAACGGTTGTACGGATTTGGCTGAAACTTGGAATGGAGATAGCCTATTGCCCGTAAAAAAATATTAAAGGTTACTTTTTTATCAACATCACCGATTTTCGAGTTCACGCTGATAGAACTGCGGGATGCAACTAGTTCTTGTTTAATTATTTGGTGAGCCCAACCTCAGACATAATCGATCTAAGGGTTCTTCTAACAAAGAGTGAATATGTATCTTCTGGTCAAGCGTATCTTTTGATATTACTAATTGACCTGTATTTTGTTCTAGAACGACCAACAAACCAGCTTCAGCAACCCTCCGAAGGGCACGCGGCCTATGCCTGTCACGCACCCCATGCCTTCTGGACACCTTAGTAGTAATAATAATGGGTAAGAACGGTTTAAATCTTTGTCTATGCCTTGTGTATAAGAGTCAAGACAAGACAAATATGAACTACTACACTGAAATTTCCTGACCTGGGTATGTCCTTGAACTGCAACCAGACCCACCGGAGGACGGGCAGCAGCGTCTTTTTGGTTTACGGTGGTGAGCATTCTGCGATCCCCAAGCCGCCTGCCAAGCGTGGGGATTATGGCAACACCCCTCTATTAAGGCCTTCGTCCAGTACTGGACGTTTTATGGCTGATAACGACGACGACGACGACGACACTGAAATTTCGCTCATCGCGTGAAGAACTGACCGCTTACGGAGAAGAACAGTTCTTGAGTGGGAGCACCACCCGGAAGACGCAACGTAGGTGGACCGAGGACATTGTGTACGTATAGGTACATTGCGGCGGTTCAAGGATAACCCCGTCGTTCAGCATTTGTGGTCTTCTTGCTGAAAACGAATGAACACTGAAATTTGGTACATTAGGTATGTATGTACAGGTTGTTATTGAATGCATGAATGATGAATGTATCTTAGGAGGTCATTCAATTCATCATAATGGACCAATCGGCTGTCCCACATAAAAAAACAATCTAGCACGACGTAACGTAGCAGCTGACTTTATTTTCATGATTTCCACAGATTTCATAATAAAGTTGTTCATTGTGGTAGTTTTATGACCCCCCAAGATATTATCATGAATTTAATAACAACATGTATAGTATAACGGTGGGGAAAAAAAAGGTTTTAAATAATCTGATGAAAGCAACCAGCCTAGATGAAATTTACAGCATTTTTAAAGCAATGGAGAAGCTAATGGCGATAATCTGTCATACACAATTTTCTACCAAATTTTGCGGGGGACGAAGTGCACATGGCAAACTTTTTAAGTAAGCTATCACACTAATAGAACAAATTCCTGTTCGTTTGAACGCATACTAAAATAAAATTAAAACACACGGGCTAATATTTATAAGTACCTAAAGTTTTTGTCGCTCTCGATGTCTGGCAATTGTAACAACATTCGATAAAAATGTAAATGTGTTTTTTTATTATAAAAAAAGTATCTTGGCCGCGAGGGCCTATAAATTATAATAAAATAGTTATTAGGAAAAAATCCAACAAAATAGACATTATTTCACGTGTCGCAAGAGCTCCTGCTGCACTATTAAATCGTATAAAAAAATCACAAAAATCACATATTTTCAATGCAGAATCAACCCCAGATTAAAATAATACCAACATAATATC
Source organism: Erannis defoliaria (assembly GCA_905404285.2). Lineage (NCBI taxonomy): Eukaryota > Metazoa > Arthropoda > Insecta > Lepidoptera > Geometridae > Erannis > Erannis defoliaria. The sequence continues at coordinate 16,626,940 of FR990066.1, forward strand.
ATAGCAAAAAAAATTATAATTAAATACTATGTTGATTAACAACAAATAAAAATTGAAAACAAATTAATTGTCATTATGCTTTGCACACATAAAATTACAAGTTTTGCTGAAAACCGAAAAGAAATGCAAACGTGCCTGTAAGCTTCGCCTTACCAGCGCCACTCGCAGTACAGTTGACACTTTTGGAGGGGTTAGACGAGTCGCTTCTTCAACACATAAGCTTTCAAAACTTGATTCTACTAATTGTGTTTTAGCAATCGTCATTCGCACTTTTACCTAAATTACTTACGTGATGTGTGGCAACTGTGAAACAGTGGTTATTTATTCGCATGGATACACACTTCCGTAACGAGAAGCCCATGCGCTACTTTTTGTCTCCACGGGCATAATATTAATCATGTACCGACACGATTTTTCTGAATTCGTCGTTATTCACATCGTCATTGTCCAAAGCTCTCGACAATAATGGTCGCAAATGTAATTTAAAACAGGAATGAAAATGTAATCTAATCATAACAAAGACTACTAACAAGAAGAATACACGAATTATTCGTGTGCTTCCTAGCAATATTAATATTAATAATTTTAATTTGAAATACATTGAAGTTGATTTGTTTAAAGTTTTATTTTAAACGGTTACAATAAATAGCTCTAATAGCTATCTACTAAATAGCCGGAAGACACAGCGTAGTAATAAAATTTGTATGCACATGAAAATCAATTAAAATAATAAAATAAAAGTTGTCATTCGTCATTGTTATTTACACATAGTCATTGTCCAAGCCAAGTCAATCAAATATCTAGTAAAATATAAGGTTTTTTTTAATGTCTCATTTATTAAAGCTAATTTTATGGACAAAAAAATAATGTATACCACTTAGCGTAACTTTTTATTAGGGTTATTTTTAAACTTTAAAAAAATATGCCTATAAATGCATACAATTATTTTCTTAACTAGAATATCATTTCGAGTAGATTCACCGACACACGCAGGATAAATGGTCACTGACAATATAGCTTGTCACTTTCATAAATATAATACTCGAAGAGATGAAAAGTGGACTAAAAACAGGAAATAAAAGGGATATTCAATTATGAATCGAGCGTACTAAATAAGTACTTACTTACAATTTTTGGTTAACATGAACGTTAGCTTCGCACTTTGCCAGTTTTTCTTTCCAAGACATACTTGTTGACGCTATTGAACAAAGTGAACTAAGCTTCGTGTTTTTATTTAACCCCCATATATTAATGTAAAATTGTCTCAATAAATTCATCGCCTATAATTTTAATCCTTAAATTGAGCCTCGCGAGGGCCAAGAACATAAGCGTAGAATAATATCGATCCAGCCATCAAACGGCTAAAATTATTGAACCGACATTTTTCGCGAGCCTGAAAATTATTCGGCATTCAGCTTTTTGCTTTTGATCCGTTGCTATTGGGCTCATACCTTCGGCATTTTTGTGACCGTTACAGCATAAAAAATGGAATGTTATGAAAATTGCGCGTAACATTTCGGGGTGGACACGTATACACCTTTGTCTTTTTGTCAGGTACTTCTTGTGATCCTTGAAGCGGAAGATTCTTAAAGGGCCCAGCCAAGCATTTTATGATATCTAAAATAAATCTGATGAAAATAATTATTTAGGATATTTTGAAACATTCTTAAATAGGATGCGCCTTTCTAGAGCCTTCCAAGAATAGAGCGATACGCATCGTTCACTCGTTCATGCGAATTTCCATCGTACAAATCCAGGATCAAACAATTAGTGATATCGATCCAATACAAAAAAAACTTACCTGACGAAGTTATCCTTGAAAAAAATATTAAAAACACCATAATATTTTATTTAAAAAGATTGGAAACAGCATTTTTTATCTTAAATGAACTATCCCAAACACATTCATTCTCACGTTATTCCAAACAAATATTTTCACGGCTAAAACGTTCAAAAACAAATTTAAAAAAGTTTATTAGATTTAAAGGTACCTACATTTTTGTGCAGGTAACATTTGTATAGTAACGCCACGCAAGTTGTCAAAAAGTGGGGATGCGCAAAATCTAATAATAATAACTTGTCATTAAACTTGCCAAATATACTGCACAGAAGTGTACACCACAGAAAAGCGAAGGCCCTACCTCTTCTCTCTTCAGTGGTGTACAAGACGTACCTGCGCAGGCTCACCCCTTCCATGCCGACAATTTGACAACTTGTTTGTTGGCTACTGTAGGTATCTATAGATTTTCACAATGACAAGCAATTTACAATCATGGCCGCCGAGCTCGAAAAAGGCCAAAGGCCAACGCCAAAGGGCTTTCATACAAAAGTTTTCACCCATTTTTACCCCTTAGGGGTCGAATTTTGATAATTCATTTCTTAGTACACCTCTACGCATCAAGACAACTTCAACTACAACTACACCCTCCAAATTTCAAGTCTGCACAATCAGCTTTTAGGCTGTGCGTTGTCTGTCAGTCAGTCAGACAGGACGGTGATTCTTATACGATTAGATACACGTTGATAATGATTATAAACATGATTATATTGTAGAGGTAATGATCAATGGGCATTACCTTGACTGTGGTAAACGTGTTTGTGCTAACTCTTGTCTCCGCCTCAATACGAGCCTATGATGGGACAAAGTTACATGTTTACTTAATTGTGTCCACTGGCCCAAGTTTACTCTAACATTGTTTAGCTTCGCACCAATGGCCAAGAACTTGCTCTAAGTCAGCTGAGCCATGAAAGAGGTCTTTAGGCGTCTTGACTAGCTTATGCGAACTTGAGCGATGCTTACTGAGGCTAAATGGAAAGTCCCGTCAGACTAAGCTATATTTCGTAACTTAGTTTTATAGCCCATCATTACTATTCAAGTAGTTTAAATTTGAATTTAGCTTAATCTGCCTGTTCGTAGTAGTCTATCGCTGGACATAGAAGCCCTCGAAGGGCGATTGTAGCGTTGCGCCATATTCACCACGCTGCTGGACCAGTTGCGGGTTGGTAAATTCACATACCACATATTCACCATTCAAACTAATTTAAAATATTGATACAAAATCTTAATTAGCAGCGCGAGTGCCGTTCTTGACGATCATTATATTTGACAAGTAAATCGGTAAAATTCGTAAAAAACGATATATTCTAAATCTGATATATCGGTTCGTCAAATTTAGCGACATAGAACGGTACTCGCGCTGTAGAATCGTTTTAATTAGATAATCTTGCTGCCAACCACGACAACATTGTATCAGTTATTAACTACAACAAACTACAAAGACTACTTAACCTACTACACAACAAAAAACAAAACGATTGTATCCAGACCGATGAAAGTCTAGAGACAATCCAAATGCTCAAACCCACTACCAGTCGGCAGCGTACCCAGCATACTGACGGCATTGCCACGCTGGATGGCAATGCTTATGCGTTGGACCAAATAAACGCCAGCATTTTTATCACACATTGCGTCAATCAGGCGCTCAGATATGTTTTTGAAAAGATGATGAGGTCCCCACGGACCCCATGTCTCAACACCAAACGGCTCCAATATGTAACCTCTGTCGAGGTTAGCATATTTGCGCCGAATTTGCCACCGCACCAGCCCTACTCTGTGTCTCAGGAAGATGAGACGGTGCCAAAGTATCAACGCTAGTTGCGTCCCATACAAGGGGCCGTTCCAACTTCCAAGGCACAAGTGTCATACCGTCAGGTCTTTTGCCATCGTCACGCGCAAGACCGCTCGGTTCGAGCACAGAAAAAGCGATCATATGATAATCATATTAATAATCATCGTATGATATCTTCAGGCTAGCATGATGGCCGATTCGACCAGCGCTTCGTGAGCAAGAGAGACCATGGTGACAGAGCTGATCGACAGCAGTACCACACTGGCAACGATGGGCACAGCACCTTGAACCCAAGCGCAAGCTGACAGCTAGCCGTAATGCGGTTGGGTCTAAAAGGCTACCAGTGTTAAAGGAGGGAATAGCCTACAACCAAAGACCTGATTCCCATACAAAGACAGCAAGAATACGAGCGCGATCTGCGACGCTAGTAAACGTATCTAGAAGAAATTTCCGTGCTAGTTCACAGATCGGCCGATCCCATAGTCTCTGCGAAGACAAAGTCCTCGGAAAATCAGGATTTGGACAAGCCGGGGGGAGGACGGGGAGAATGTTTGGAGGGATCCAAACATCCTTGGCCTCATTCAAATGAGTTACTACTACATCGGAATGGCCAAAAGAGGGAACAAGGATTTTTTCAATTAATTTATGTGTACTATGAACTGAGGATAAGAAACCTGGTAGAGCTACACTTGAAATTTTGCGGATCCCTAAGCCTCCTAACCAACTCCTAACCTTACTGGTAGTGAGGCTTGGGACCATGTCCTGTCATTCATGTCAACATTCAAAACCGATATTAGAGTTTCCTTTACGACATTGTCTAAGCTCGAAAGGAACTCACCGTGTTTCCACAGTGGACTACATCGTAAATTGTATATAAATTTTGGCACAAACTGACAATATTTGATAATGGCAATGTGGGCGTTAATTTTGAGTAACCTTCTGGAGACACTCATACAAAAAACATTGAATATTTTTTCGTCTACGAAAGGTAAAGACTCATTCAAAATCGGAGAACCCAGTAGGCGAAGAGAACATCTATCCATAGATTTGATGTTTGGAGCCAAATCATTAAATTTTGCAATAACCAAATCTTTGTTCGGACATGAATCGCAAACATAGAGTACGCATTTTGAAAAATTTAGTTCTAAGCCAAATGTATCAGTGAATTTTCACTGATGTTGGAACTGATGTATCGACTACGCAAAACTTTGGCAAGAAGGTTATATTTTCGATGCCAAACTAGAATAAAGTGCACTTTGAAAATGGCGGTGACTTTATGAACTGTAAACGTTTATGACCATGCTCCGTATAAGTTTTACACGAAACGACTATAATAACAAAACTTTAACTACCACGTACTAAAGATATCGTTGATAAAAATGCATTTTTAAAAAGTTTTGCTGCCCACAATATATAAAAATAGGTAAACGGGAAATATTGAATCGCACATCAGAACTACTGAACGCGTGTCAAAATGTCTCCAAACAGATTTAAACGAATTATACACATTAGGGTTACCATCTGACAGGCATTTGCCGCATTTGACAGGCGTTTTACGATTTAGACAGGCATGCGGCCGGCGCTAAGCAGAGACAGGCATTGTTGATTTCCGCGGTGCCATGCAAACCTGCCTGCCTAGATGACACTGACTATAAAAACATACCGCTCGCGCGCTACACAGAATGAAAAGTAAAGAAAGGAATACAGCCTTTAAAACTACCTGTTGCGTATAATTTATTTTAAGAATTAGTTTTTTTTTTCAGTAGACAGGTATTTTTCAGAAAAATCAGGCATTTTGTAAGTCGTGGACAGTGGACATGTTCCCTCACACAGATGGTAACCCTATGCACAATGCACATTATTAAATCATGTTGCTGCATTGTGTTATTTTCCAAAACTTGTGTTTTTTCGAGTGTTAATGCATAAAAATGGTGGCGTTTTATTCATTAAGTGCTGATTTACGAGCAAGAGTGTGGGCAAGTGATATAATATAGTGAAACGTGTCTTTTCGTGTTGATTCCAAAAATAAATCATCGAAGAAGCTTGTAGTAAAGTTGCCACGACTTTACTAGGGCATGATTGGACTTGACTGTGACTTACTGTGGGTGACTTGAACTGTGACTACGACTCATTTAACTGGTGAAAGAAGGATCGATGAAGAAAAATGTATTCGGCTGAAGGACTAGTATCCATGGCCTGGAACTATTAAAAACAACAACAAATGCACATTATTATCGGATTAGTTTAAAAACTAGACCGTACCATTGCATCAGGCAAGCAGAGGGTTCAATAACCAGGTTCCAAATTCCGTTCTTTATGCTTCCAGACAGCTTGCTACTACATTTTTTTCTGTTCTACTTGGAACTTTATTACAGGCCCATTCTTTCCTATCTTTTCCATATGTCATATCAGTGATGACCAGAAGTATTGAGCTTTGGCAATATTCATGTCTAATCGGCCCTTACCACTTAGCTACCACCCACAAGTTGAAAAAAGGGTGACGGACTCGTGTCTCCCCTGGGGAGACATCAGGATTTTTTAGTAGGTACTTAAGTAGTGGTAGAACTCTATTGCAGAGTCCGCCTGGAGAAGTACCACATTTTTGCCAGTTATTCAACCGACAAGCAGTTGTGTGCAAGCATGACTGTGTTCTGGTTTGAAGGGCAATGTTACCAGAGAAATTACTGGGTTTTTTTAAAATATTTGTTTTAATTCTGAATACCGGATGGTAAGCAATGGTGCAGTCTAGGATGGAGCACGCTTACCTAGAAGGAACCTATTTACTCTATATTTGAAGACACCCATATTTTACAAACACAAAACGAACAAAATCACCATTCTGCCACCATGTGAACGTCTCGCTCGCCTCGTTACTCCATTGCATTAAAAAAACACTTTCACAGGCAGCTCAAGCTCATTGTTAAGATAACTTTCCTGTCGTCAGTCATAAAACGTCTACTGCTGGACACAGGCCTCCCCCTTAATAGAGGGGAGTTGCCATAATCCCCACGCTTGGCAGGCGGCTTCGGGATCGCAGAATGCTCACCACCGTTAGCCAAGATGAAGCTGCTGCACGTCCTCCAGTGGGTCTGGTTGCAGTTTAAGAACATACCCAGGTCCAGATAGCCTTCAGATAACCTTCAGGCAAAGATGATATAATACTATACTAGTACTTCAGGCTAACCACTGAGAATTGAGAAACCTTCAGACCTAATATTGCAGACCTTCCTCTTGTCACTTACAACAAACTTTTATTACTTTCCAGCGAAAGCCAAATATCAACAATAGAGACGCCTCAGGTGCAGATCCCGACTGTGACCTGCGAGCTCGCCTCCGACATATCCACCAGCGAGGCTGGAGACACTTGTCCGCCGCCGCCTGACGAGCGGAAAGACACCTTGAAGGTGAACCAGGTAGGTTGAAATTAGTTTGTTTTACGTTACCACTTACCACGATTACGAAGTATACTTATAAGTATTTTTTAAACACAACTCATCTTCTGGTACTAGGGTCATTGGCCTCTATGGTACCAAGTTTGGGTGCAGGTTTTTAAAACCTGCCACCAAGGAAATGTGCAGAAATGCGTTAAACTGAACTCGAAGCCAAGTCGAAACTCGGCGAGGCTATCATCAGAAGTATCCAGTGCTTAGCTATAAGCATAAAATCTAAGCTCTTATGCCCAGCCGTTCTTGGATAGTTCTAGTGTCCTACTGACTCCATCATCTGATTTTAACGTTACATAATCATCTATTGTCATAGATGTAGAATCTTAAAAGCTACGTAATTCATAAAAATAAATCAGTTGATCGGTCGAAAATCAAATCTTTATCGACGATGAAATGTGAAAATCAAACAACATACATTTTAGCAAAAACAGAACAATGAGATCTTTTTCACCATAAGTATTAAAATGTCTTTAATCTCCTTTCCAGGTAGTAACATCAGCGCAAGTGCAAAAGAATCCTCTAGCAGCGTGTCCATTAAGAAGTTCAACGCTATCCGTCAATGGGGAACTAGCGCTCCAACAGACCAGAGGCCGCCAGCCAAGCGTCGCTATCGACGCCGACATGGTCTCCGAAATGGAACCCTCCTCCTCAGACAGCGGCGTAGTCAGCCGCTGCGGAGGCGTCAAGCCTCTAAAACTGAGGATATTCAAAAAGACAGATAGAAGACAAGAAAAATCCCAACCCAGTAAGTCAGAGCTCGAACCAGCGCTGCCCAAACCCCATAAACCAAGAGACCCAGAACGAGAAAAGAAAAGATTAGCTCGGAAAAAAGAAAAACGAGCCACTTTGATCCTGGGTCTAATTATGGGCAGCTTCATAGCGTGTTGGCTGCCATTTTTCTTCCTGTACATTTTAAAAGCAGCCTGCCATGCATGTAACATACCAGGAAGCGCGTTTGCGATAGCATTCTGGTTGGGATACATGAACTCTGTCTTAAACCCGGTGATCTACACAATATTTAATAAAGACTTTAGGAGGGCATTCAGGAGGATACTGTTTAAGTGATGTTTGGCCTACCTGTGTTGCTACCGCTGTGTTGCCAACAGGATTCTGTTGGCGCAACGGCGGGCGGCGCCGGGTCTTTACAATGTGCGTTGATCATCCACTCATTGACTTTCTGGTGATTTTTGGACTTCTCGTGAAAGGTGTGAAACTAGTGCTACTGCTGATTGGTGAAAAAAACAACCTTGTCTTCAATCCTTAGACCTTTCTCTAAGTTCTCTAGTTCTTGGATGAGTCAGCGGCTGGGTACTTAATCAAAGTTAGAGTTTTATAATTTTCAGACTCTCTAATATCATGTTATGTTCTATTCTCTTCTATAAATCTTACTCTTTCCTAATCTCAATTTGACACAGACATGAGAGTGTCCAAGAAACTGTGCCGATGTTGTTATTCGTTCAATTAAAATGATCCTACAACACAGTTTCATCGCATGAACTTACTAGCTGCGCCCCGCTATTTAACCCGCGTGATGATGATGATGATGATAAAAATGGCCTATATGTTATTCCGGGAAATAAGCTATCTCTTTTCAGGGTTTCATCCAAATCTGTTCAACCATTTTGGCGTGAAGAGGTTACAAACACAAATATAGCGACAAACTTTAGCATTTTATAATATTAGTGTTATTTACTTTTTCCTGTCACCAATCAGCTAGATCGTAAAGTGATTTCGTAGGAACCGAACGTAAAATAAATAGCAAATATTTATAACATCTCTAGTTCAATTTAAAATACTATCTACCCTAAATCGTAATATTTTATTATATTATAGGCGACTTATTTTTAAGCTTACTAAAGTTTGTAAATGTAATAGAGATCTTCTTCATGAATACTAAATTTTTCACATGGACTGGATAAAATATAATTATTTTTATTAAAATAGAAAGGTCACTTTTTATTTTAATCGATATTAAATAAACGTTATTTCAGTAATAAAAAAATCACTGTACAGTTAAATGAATACGATAAAATTTGTGGCTGTAAGTGAAAACGTCCTAACTCAAAATATATGTTTTTAGATAAGTATATTTTTTTACTAAAAATTGTTCTAAAATCAATATATTCAGTTAGTTGTTCTCAAATTTTGAGTTAATTGAAGTGATCTCTTCCATTCGATGTTGCTGGAATTGTAAATTACTATAAACCTTCTTTTTTGTAGAATTTTTAATATAAGTAGCAAAACCATAGTTATAGTTTAATAATTATAAAAACTGCAAACACTAACGGATTTGAAAATTATAATATAAAAAAATATTCCTTTATGTACAATATAAATGAGGAATTTACCATAGAATATATTGTAAAATGAACTATCTACATTAGCTTCTTTATTTATATTTTAATTAGTCATCGAATAAAAGTTTAATTTAGGTCTGATTTATGATGTAAAAAATAATAAGTTACTTATTTTCATAAACAACCTACTTCAAGCGTCGGGCAAGGTTTTCGATACACCCTGAATGCATCTATGATTCAGATACTTCAATGTTCCTTGTATTTTAATAAAGCTACGATTCACCAATATTACAAGTAAACATAAGTATTAAACAACACCTTCCTAAACAAAATTTCATACATGTTACAGAGATCTATTTATTGCAGTGCAATTGTAGAACTTAAAAATAAATACAGAATAGTAATTTTAAATAAGTAGAAGATTTATTAACGATACGTTAAACTATTAATTGTGACAGCTATAAAAATTAAAGAAATCACCAAACGTTTTTTATGTTTTCAAAAATATTAAATATTTATTAAAATATTTATTGATTTCTCGTTACAAATTTTAAATCATAAAACTAAATCTTCACTACGTGAATCATAAAATTTGCACATTTCATTAAACTTAGCATTGTAAAGATGCGGTAATTAATAAATAAAACTTCATAAATTATAAAATATTTTACTGAATAAAAACGTCATTTAAATAGTTTAAACGTATTTGACTTTTATTAGTCATTACGTAGTCTTCAAAGGTTTTGTCTAAGTACAATATGGGAAATATACAAATACGTAAAATTTGTTTACTTAATTTTATTTCTTTTTCATAACATTACGCAATTTTATTTATACTAAGACACATGTGTTTCTAAATAGTTTATAATTTGTGGAGTTATTAACTTAGACTAAAACTTTTTTAAATAAATGACTGTGCCTCCGTGCCTATCAATTGAGCACTACACAACAATAAAAATGCACTTTTAAACTGTGAATATTGTATAATATTTAATTAAATAAATATATAGTTTAATAAGTTATCGCTTGCATGCTAGCTAAAAAATATATTAGTTTAAATTTAAATGTGTATTATTGTATTGTAGATTTTATTGTGTTACTGTAGCGCTGGCCGCTTTTATTTTATTAAATCGTCGAGTTATGGAATTTGTAAATAATGTACTTAATTACTAGACTTAGTATTTATTGTATTAATTCTAAATTAATACCACAAAGAACACCAATTACTTCCTGTATATTTCTAATCTTATGAATGTAATTATAATTCATAAAATCGTTTGTGTAAATGTTTGTGCTGTATAATTTATAATAAAAATTGTATATAACGCGTTCCTTCAGGAATTGTACAAATAATAATCATTGAAATATTATCTGTTTATCTATTATGTTTTATTATGATGCTAGTTTATGCTAAAAACCAAACTTATGATTAGATTTTAATGCTTAAAAATTGATTTCTAATATTATATTTTCAATTATATCAACTATACCTATGACTGATAATAGTTTTTAAAATCTTTTATCCCGCGTAATGTAAATATTGTATCTATTTTAGCAATAAAACCATACATTAATAATTATAGTTAACAAATCAACAACGACAACTTAATTCTAAATTGGTGTATATTTAGATTCTTGTGCTAGTGAATTTTAAATAACTTTTAAGACAAGATTAATTTAAGTAAACTAATATTAAAACACCACAGCCGTTAAAGTTAATAGTAGTGTTTTAGAATAATAATTAAAACTTATAGTTATTGAACTGAACCATGAGCAATAGAGATCGGTTAGTTTCTATTCGGTTGTTTCCTCTGAGATTTTTCATATTATAGTCTTCCAATGTGTGTGTGATTATATAATGATAGTTGACTTACTGTCTTCTTTAGTAGCGGAAACATTGTGTTCTGTATATTTTAGCTGTATTTACCATGGAATTCAAAATTTTTATAAATAATATCGCCTTCAAAAATCGCCTGATACCAGTAAAAACTAAATCCTACAAATGTTTATAATTATGTGTTATTTTTGTTAGTAAAATACGGAGTAACAATGTATTTCATTTTAAATTAAATGCAAATAGCACCCCACAAGCTAGCATAGAGCCCTTGCTTCTTGTGCTGGTTCTATTTGAAAATTTTGAATACTTGGTTTAGGACAAATATTTCGTACGAAAATGTCCTTAAAACGATGCTTTTTTGTAGATTTTTTTTAAATTCGAATGTGTGAATATATTTTGAAAAAAAAATTATTTAAAAAATCAATATTTTACACGTTGCTTATTTTATCAGTTTGGTTATTTATTTTACTAATATAATTCTATAAAGTACATATTTTTTTGCAAATAAATTAATATTTAAATTATTATTTAACAACATGCAGGTTAGTAAAGTCTTAAAAATGTAAAGTAACCTAGCCATTATTTTCTTATTTAATGAATATTATCTTTATCTATATAGAAAGTTTTGAAAATTATAAAAATATTATAATAACACCTTATAGAATATTATTCTGTACTATGACGTATTAATAGAAACTTGTTCAATAAAAATTGTTCTAAATTTAAATTAAATACTATTTATACTTATATTAATACTAACCTTATATAGAATTTGTTAAAATATTTTAATTTTAACATTTGAGATATGTTACGTTTGTATTGTTCTTTATGGGAAATATTAATAAATTGTAATCGTCTAAGATTATACGATTAACTATTAATTCTTATCGACTCAAATGTAAATGAAAAAAATATACGAAGTACCAAATATACAAATTTTAATCTTTGTTTGTTTGTCTTTTTTACCGCCGTTATTTCTTATACATTTATCTACGTATTTTAAAATTTCAATTTAGAGTTGTGCCGTTTTCACTGTGGCATGGCGTTACTCTTTTTGTGGATGAATTGATGTATACGCAAGAAATTATATTAAAATTATCGTTATGCTCCGTATGCTAACGTAGTGTTGGACGCCCTGCGACTCGATGTAGTAACGATATACGTAGGGCTGCTAGGATTGGTTGGAAGCGGATAGCTGAAGACCGGCTGAGTGGCGTGCCTTGGCCTATGTCCGGAAAATTACTACGACAGAATGATTATGATATAATATTCGCATCACACTTGCTCGTAAAGTAGATCTTATTACATCGCTTTTAGGCTCATAATCCAAGCTATTACACACGCGTGCTTTTTACTTTACATTACGGCACTTGTACTATAATAGGTATAACCCGGTAAAGTCAAGTTTGTACGTGACTGCAATTAGACGTACGTATACGAAGCACTCTTAATATAGCCGGGTAATACTTACAGTTTTTTTGTAATACCAACAAAGAGTTCTTATGCCGCTGAAGTACATGTCAATCTGCGCGCGCATTACTGATTTGGGCGCCATTTTCCGCAAATGTTTGTTGACGTTTTCGCTGTGTGGTTGATTATTATCACAAAAAAAATGTTTTTTCCTCGCAAGTGTGACGAAAACAGTCGTATGGAACTCTTGTGCTATTAGTCATTACGCTCTCGGCTTCCTTATCGCGCTCGCCTGCGGCTCGCGCGCATAATACCGCCTCTAGTGTAATGACCAACATAGCACACTCGTATCATAATGTACTATTATCTTTCGATACCAGAGGCTTATAAAGTGACCAGTAAATAGAGGCCATCTATGTAAGGTAATCCCACAAAGGTCCGGGATTGTAGACGAAATAGTGAAATACTGAGCAAGTGCCAATTTTTGTTTGTTTTTCCAAGATGGCAGAGGAAACATGACGAAAACATGGATTTTTCATTACTCTATTGACCTATACAACATATCAAAAAATTAAAACTACCGGACATTTTGTAGGGTAAAATTCACAGAGCTAAAGTTATTATCACAGGTTATTATACAAGCATCATCGAAACAACTTGAAACGTCATGTTTCATTCGCAAATTTTATAACTTATCCATACGCATGCGCATAAACCAGCACTTAACTGAATAAAATGCCAGCATTTTTATACATTAGATACTTAAGGTGCTTACAACTAAAACACCCAAAAACAGAACAAATATCTACCTTCGTGACAGAAATGTTTGTCCTGGGTGGGAATCGAACCCGCACCCTACAGCTCACAAGGCAGAGGTAGTAACTGACTTTCTTCTTCTTTAAATTCCACTCCTATGCTACTATCATTATTAATATAAGTATACCATTAGGATCATATGACACAGCAACAGCTGAACACAGCAATGTCTAAGTCCATAAATACGATCTTGACCAAAAATAATGGCTAAGGTTTACCACTGCGGTTTCAGCTTAAATCAATCTCACTGATGTTCAATTTGCATGTCTGATTAGTTCAATAATTCGCTTAGATACTAGTTAGTAATATTGGCTGTATTCCCTATACGGTGCTGATTAAGGTAGGACCTTCGAACTCTATAATTGATTCGATATAATCGAATGAGAATGATTGATAGTCGATTAAATGCGGACTCTAATCTTTAGAGTCTAAAGCTGAAAAAGCTTAGGTTTTAGCTTAGTTTAAAGTGCATGAACTAAAATCAAAATTTAGATTAATTTTAGTATTTAACTATTTTAATTTTATTTGTATATAGAGGCTTGCTTGACCGGTAGCTCTCCTTGTGTTATCAAGATGCAGGCTAAGATGGAGCACGCTTGCCTACAAGGGCAGGTCCAGGTTTTTTCCCCCATATTATTATCCCATGTTGTCTTTAGTATCGATTATTTTTCAATGGCGTACGAGAATAACTATAAAAAATCTTTTTATAAAGATTAAATAATGATAAATTACATGTTTATTATGCAAAAAAAACACAAATGCTAATTTCTAATATTAGGTCTTTACCTATGAAATTGCCGTTTTGTATGGAATAAGTGAAAGTACTTATTTTTTTAAGCTTTTTTTTTCTGTTATTCAAAGTAATCACCCATGCAATCGACGCATCTTTGTCAACGAATTGGAAGTTTATTGATGCCCTTCTTGTAAAAATCAGCTGGACGGGAGGCAACAAACTCTTCAAAGGCATTTTGTACTGCCTCACGGGAATTGAATTTTATACCCACTGAAAAGTAGTCTAAATTTTGGAAAAAGTTATAGTCGGTAAGTGCAAGGTCTGGTGAGTATGGCGGATGAAGGAGAGCTCCAGCCCAGCCAGAGAACCCCAGCTCTTGCAGCTTGGAGACTGTCTGTTGTGCAGTATGGGGTCGCGCGTTGTCGTGAAGGAGCAATGGGGACGACCGATTGACCAAAGCTGGTTGCCGATGTGCAAGCTTCTCCATCATTGTCTCCAGTTCTTCACAGTACACATCTGCAATAATGCTCATGCCGTTTTGCAAAAAGCTGTGGTGAATCACACCCGCACTAGACCACCAAACAGTAACCATCACCTTTTTAGGGGTCATTTTTGGTTTAGGGCATTGCTTTGGTGCTGAACCAGGATCTAACCAACTTGCTGAACGCTTTCGATTGTCCAACAGAATCCATTTTTCATCGCACGTTACAATTCAGTTCAAAATTCCTTCTTTTATTTGCCTATTGAGCAGCGCGAGGCAGGTCTCGACGCGTACGTTGCGCTGGCGATCGTTAAGTTCGTGGGGCACCCATCTATCAAGTTATTTTACCTTGCCTATTTGTCGCAAATGGATCAAAATTGTTTTGATGCTAACATCAAAAGCTGCTGCTAGCTCAGCTGTAGATTGAGTTTCGTCAGCTTCCACAATCACCTTTAATTCATCATTGTTGACCAAAGTCTCCGGACGACGACCACGAGCTTCATTTCAAGTCAAAATTTCCAGAACGGAACCGGGAAAACCAATAACGGGTTGTGCGTTCGTTTGTACAGTTTTCTCCGTAAACGTTTTTGATGTTACGTGCCGTTTGTGTCGCGTTGGTGCCACGAGGGAACTCATATTCCATAACTACACGAATTTTTAAAGTATCCATTATGACGAAAAATGTTCAAATGTAATGAAAATACAACGCTAATCAATAAACAAAAGACTGAGTTTGTAAAAAGAATGTCATGTTTTTAAGACAAAATTAATTTGAATTCAGAATACAAAGCCATTCCAAACTATTTTTCTATTTCAAATGACCAGTACTGAAGAACGGCACTTTTCATAGGTAAAGACCTATTATATACAATCTCCCAGTTCTTTGTTATATTTAAACGGTTGGGGCATGTGCTTCTGTCCCCCACCCTGGATCTGCCCTTGCTTGCCTAGAAGAAACCGATTAACGCAAGTTCACAATTCTGGGACTGCTACGGTCGGCAGGCGTGATGCTTACCACCAGGCGAACATCTCTTTCCTCTCGTCACTCCATTGTTTATGCAATGGAGTGGAAGAAGAGATAGTTGATATAATCAACTATCTCTTCTTATCTCCATCGCTAACTATTTGCCAGAACAAAATCTCAAGCAATCGTCCAAGTCTTGGAGGATCTAGCTCCTGGGTATATAATCAAAGGTCCAAGTAGAGGAACATCGAGACGACGTGAGCTCCTCGAACTACGATCATAGTGAGTTTGTACAACACTTCGAAGTGTTAGAGACATACTGGTTGGTAGTGTATCAAACAAGATTATTAAAAAAATATAGGACACGACTGCCTTGCCAAAAAACAAACTACCTACTAACTAAAAAGTAAACAAGCCATAATTATATTATGATAACTGACGTGGTTTTGACACATTTTTGTTTTATTTATACGGGGATACACACGTTTAAATCGGATACTCTTAATATAGTTTCGATCACATCCGGCTAAAGCTGGGGCCACCCCCGGGGTTGCTATGCAGGACGCAGCTGCACGCTCGTCGGGCTCTGTTTTCACTCTTTGAAAAAGGTCACCGGATGTGATCGAAACTATAGTCGGAGAATCCGATTTAGTTAAACGTGAGTATTCCCGTATAAATAAAACAAAATAAGCCATAATTTTAAAAAAACAACTCGGCTGCCTGCATGAGAGCAACTTTAAAAAATATAGTGTGATATAGCGGATTTGTGTAAGGATTCTAACGATATTGATACCCCATACTAACATGCAAATCAATTCATGCATTTAGAAGTTATCCTACTAATATTATCAATGCGAAAGATTGTCGGTGTGTGAGTGTGTGTTTGTTACTCCTTTAGGCTAAAACGGCTGAACGGATTTGGATGAACTTTGTTACAGAGATAACTTATACCTTGGAATACAATGTATGGTACTTTTTATCCCAACAATCCCAGGTAAGACTGCGGGGCGCAGCTAGTAGTGGCATAAAGAAACTCACACACAACCCTGAAAACATAGCAGTCCATTTTTGGGAAGTCGTGTAAACTACTGGACTTATTCGTAAGTCTACCCTCGAAAGGCGATCGGGCCATATCCACCACGCTGGCCCAGCTGCGGATTGGTAGATTTACCTAAGCTATTGAATTTCTTCGCAACGTATGCAGGTATTCTCGCGATATTTTTACACCGAAAATTCATTGGTATGAAAAACTACATCTCCAGAGAGCTCATTGGTACGGTCCGGGATTTGAAACTGATGGTGTCACGTTTCCGAGTCTAGTGTTTTCCCATTAGGCTACAACGGCTAATACCAGGGGTGTCTTTCTGAAACTAATTTAAACTTGTTACATTTCACCTATGACGATTCATCGACCATTCAGTACATTATATAGTATTTAATTATTTTTGATTGGGCTCTTATTTAGTTCTCATCTAAAATATTTTATTTTAATATTAATGGTAAAGATCAATGTTATTTAACTTTAATTATGACTAATATATAATTATAAACAATCTAAAACAAACTTAAAATCTAGTAAAAAAAATCGGGGTCCCAAGAACGCTGGCTACGTTTCCGCGTTGAATTGCTAAAGAAATTCTCTGCGCGAGGAATGAGCCAGCTCTCTTATTACCAGTGGTGTCGACTAAGCGTGAAGATATATATTTAAATTCAATTTATACAACATCGGATATGACCAAGTCCTGTTCATAACTATATTTCACCTAAACACTACAAAACTAAAAACATTTAATCTAAGCTCCCTTTTATTTATTTTCGCTTCATCAGAAGCACTTAAAAAGTGCTAATGTAACAAGTAAATAAAGTCCCATTTTGCGTTAGTCTGTTTCTGCGCTTAGTTCTTTTAAACTAAATACGCAATAGATTTTGAAATGGTTCTCACTATTATTTTCATGAACTTGTTCTAAAAGTTGTTGGCTTTTGTAGGTAGATCTACATACACCTGCCTAGAGTACACAGTAGTTTAAACTATATCAACACACATTTGCTCGGTAAAAATGCTCGCAAAACTAGCCATCCTTACATCTCTAACGTCGCAGCGTCAGCACGAGCGCCGCAAGGGAAATGTCCCGGCAACTTACACGTGGCATAATTGAAAATACGATTTTGAATTTATGCCCGCTCCCGTGAATGCTCCGCGACCGGTCTGATCATTTGATGAATGTTAATGTGGGTTCCAATTGGATGTATGTATTATTAAGTGAGAGCTTTGAGTGGAGTACTGATCAAAGTAAATATTCTCTAAGTGAAGTGTCTAGGGACGATTGTCAAACAAATTATGACGAAGTAGAGCTTTTGCTTTTCTGCGTCAATAGATGACGAAGTTATCATAGTGATATTAGGTGCCTTACTTAAACCTCCTGTGTAACATAAAGCTGAACAGCCAGAAGACATCCACTGCTGATCGAAGACCTCACCTTTAATAATAGGGGGTTAATAGGGTTTTTTTTTTAATACAATCAAGTGACGAGACGAGCAAGGCGTTCGCCTGGTGGTAAGCGTCACTCCTGCCACTAACAGTAGCAGTGCCAGAATTGTGAACATGCGAATACAATCCTGCGCCGCATTGCACCGCGCTCGTCACCTTGAGATATTAGATGTTAAATCTCTTCATACCCTAATTTCTCTGGTAACATTGCCCTTCAAACCGGAACACAGTAATGCTTGCACACTACTGTTTGTCGGTTGAATAACTGGCAAAGGTGTGGTACTTCCCCAGGCGGACTCTGCAGTACAGTCCTACCACTATACACATAGGGTTAATATGGGTTTCCATAATCCCCACGCTTGGCGAGTGGTTTAGAGATCGCAGAATGTTCACCACTGTTAACCGAGGAAACTCCTGCCCGTCCTCCGGTGGTTTTGGATGCAGTTTTAGGACATACCCAGGTCTAGGTCCAAAAACTGAAATGCGCATTACGAAATTATGGTTATTTTTTTGTCTCGTGTTGCGCGATAAAATGTTCTTATGACATTTTCTTACAGAGCAAGATCCGAGGGCCCCCAGATCTTATGCTTATTTTCTGAGTAACGAAATGTATGGGATATAGAAGTGCTACAATGTGCCGACGGCCGATACACAGATACAGACACCAGATTACCACCATTGACACCATATTTACAGATATCAGGTACCTACTAAAGGTATGTAAAACATTACTCAGTTTTTGCCGATTTTTATGTAATGTTTTACAGAATAGTATCAACCAGGGCGACCGAGCTGCGCTCGGGTGAACCCACGTGTTGCGGCTAGTATAACTATACAGGGTTATTGCTAACTTTCTCACAACCCTTTTAGTAGGTACATCTTTTCATCATCAAACAACTTTTGTTCTACGACTTTTTAATCAATGTACCTATTTTTTCCATACAAAAAAAATACAGGTTGTAATCATTTTAGTTCTTCGCAAACTATAAGCAGTCAGTTTAAGCACCGTGCACCGCCCTGTAGCACAGTAAACTTTAATAGTACTACGTTAATAGTTAATAGTATACCTAATAGTTACAACAAACAAAATTATTACTTTGATGAAATGTACTTATTACGTTTTGGCAAAAGTCATAGAACAAATATTATTGTTTTTTACTGGCTTAAGCCTTTTTTAACTACAATAAACTACAAATACTACTTATTCAATTAGCTTACTACACAAAAAACATAAGGATTGTAACCAGACCGATGAAAGTCTAGAGACAATCCAAATGTTCTTAATATTTTAAAACTCGATCTACCACACTGTACGACTAGCTTATGCAGCTATTTCTGGTGCAAATACTACGATAGCATAGTTCAGTGCACAGTTACATAGTTAACGAACTAACGATTAACGGGCAGAGCTTGTATAACCAAACTATATCGTCGAGTAGAAAATACCACAGAAAGACAACGTCGACATGCGCAAAACTGATGGTACTGTACTACTTCCACATAGCATACCTACTCGTACCATAGCAGAGAAGCTCTCCGACGTCTGAGCCGCGAGGAAAAATTGGGAAGAAAATGGGTATGACGATGATGATTATAATCTGCGAGTCTTCAAGTTGCGAGTGAATCGGGTTTTTCTAGGCAGGCGTGCTCCATCGTAAACTGCATCTTCGTTTAACAACGTCGAGAAGGCAGTCAAATGTAAGCCTATAAATAATAATAATAAAAAATACAAAATGTAGCCTAAATGCACAGACATAAATACATTTTAGCTCTGTGATTAAAATGTCCTTTTCCCCAAATTTCATCTAGATCAGCGAAATATTTTTTTCGTTAAAAGTGTAACAAATAGACAGACAGACAGAGAAAGTTATTTATAATTATTATTACTAAATAATATAAAAATAATTATTATCATCGTTTTTATAATGAATTTGGTAGTATGAAGTATAGGAAGAGGTTTAATGTTAAACCGAAAAAAAAAACGAGAAAAAAAAACAAAAAACAATAAGGTTTATGTATGTCCACCGATTTCTGCGTCGAAGATCGATTTTGAATATATGTTTTTGTTTGAAATGGTATAGGTACTCTCGAGGTGGTCCCATGATAGTTTGAAGATGGTTGTTTTTTATAAGTTACTTATGTCGCAGTAGTATCGATACGCGTTACTCTGATAACGTATTTCTCGGATAAAGATAAATTTTGGCTAGCGGTACTGTTTCTCTGCCAATGCTCTATTCCGTACTCTCTTTAACTATTAACGGGACTTGGATCGCGGATCGCAAGCGGAAATTACAAGTGCGGGTAGATGAAGATTCTTCCGGTTGAAGAAATATTTGGTATTCGCTTTTTGCAAGTATGAAGCTACAGAAAATGGATACCAGCTTACTGTAGTAGCCTTTGCCTTTTTATGGGTGGTGTATTAATAAGGAATATGCTTGTGTTTTTTTATTGACGCACAAAAAAGCTGAAAATTTTCATATGTGCACAAATAACGAAGTTATAAACATTTCAGTTTCATGTTAGACTGGGTCAAAGTTCACGATTCCAAACAAATTCTATACTATGCACGTGTTTTGCTAGAAAGGGATAGCTCTCTATGACTCCCTCCCAAAAACTTTGAACGCCTATGTTTCAGAACTTTACCAGCCGATTTCAAATATATTTATTTGACGTAAGCAATTCAGTTAAACTCTCATTTTATCCTATTATTTTTAATAATTGAAACACATGCAAATTCCCTATTCTAACTTAGACCTGACCTTACTTCGTAGCGAGACTTCACGTTTACACCTTCTATTCCGGTCTAAGACTCCAATAATGTAGGTTCGGTCAAGTTTTATTTATAAAAACTTGGTTGGGTCAATTTTTTTTTTGTTAGCATTTTTCCGATGAGTAGGTACAATATTCAGCGATGTTATAATTTTTATCTTCAAAAATGTAAGAATTCGTGAGGGAGATATAGCGGTGCACGGTTTTCTGGATCCTTTACTCATTGTGCTCATTTTCAATTTCAACCTTTTTTCTTTCTATAAAACCTCTTTGCACGAACTTTCTTGTTGAAAAGTGTTTTCTTAGAAAGCCTTCTTGTTGATACCTCTATGCATAAGTACCTACAGAATCGACAAATTGAAACTCATTTCATGCAAGATTTTCTTCAAGAAACAATTTTTCCGTTTCTTCTTGGCTTCGCACAGAGTGGCATTTTGCAAGTTTCGAATCTTCTTTGTATGCAAGAACTTCTTGTAAAAAAACATGAAACCTCTTTGCATGCCAACATGCTGTGACTGTCATGTCACCTGACATCTGACAGAACCAATCCTCAATCATTTAATCATGATTTCTATCGATTCGGTTGATATCCAAAAATAAAAAGTAAAACTTATTCTGCTATCAGGATAAGCGAAACAAAACTATGTTGCCGCCTAAAGCTGCACATCTTAAAATGAATAAAAGATAATGTCGTCTTCACAAATAGCGCGCGTCCGATGTGTTTCTGCTTCTGTGTGCCACAGATGTGTTGTTTCCCATCCATCTTCAGCCCCTGCTTATCTTGCCTGCCATTGTGTGTTAAAGGTACCACCATCCACCTATTTTTAAAGAAAAGGACAGTCACAACGTGGGCTATTTTAAAAAGGGCATCTTTATAATAGACATAATCGATAGTCGGAGCCGAATTATAGAATTCGCATAATGGCTAGCCATTTTTTTTATTACGGCGGATCAACGTTTATCCGGATTGATTATCAGCCCGGAGACGCTTACAGCTGAACGAAGGCCTCCCCCTTAGACCGTCACACTGTACGACAACCTGCCATTTGCATCCACCGGTTGCCCGCGACTTTCACAATGTCGTCAGTCCAGGTAGTGAGAGGCCTTCCTATACGCTGCGCCTTCCGGTACATCGGTTACCAGTTCTAGCCGGATTGCCATCCGGTAAATCGAGATAATTATGCTGATAATAATATGTAACTACCGCCTGAGCCTCTGCTCTAGACGTTTGTCTTACAAAATCATTCCTTTCAGGACTCAAATGCTGCGAGTGTATAGTAGTCAACTTCGAAGAAGAAGTGATTAAAAGTCGTCGAGGGGCTACTGTGGCGTCTACTAGAGATAGAACAAATGTTTCAGTTTCAGTCACTTCAGTCATTTAGAAAAGTATGCGCTTCTGTTGTATGTGAAAAAAAAATGTTTCATGCACATTGTTGATTTTCTTTTTCCCTCCTGAGATGACATGGTATCTCACATTATGCATTTGCCAGTGTACATTTAAAATTATCAAGGTATCATGTTATATATATACCTAATTATGGCCAAACAAGTCACAGATTCGAAGAAAAAGAAAGCAGTGATAAATTACTGATAAAGTTATAAACTGTCAATCCATTCCCACCAACTGAACAGACAAACTGAAACGGATCAACTAACTTTCTCAACGATGTAAATATTTGGTTGGTTCGTTAGGAATATCTTAATGTGTTCCATTCTGATCAACTGAACAGACCAACTGAAACAGATCAACGAAATTTATTTCTCAACGATACTACTACTATTTGGTTGGTTCGATAGGAATACAACTTTCCACTGTGATCTGTGAAAAGATCTCATTGAAAAGGTTAAAATGTAACCATTTTTATTTTTATTTCTATGTATTTAAAATACCGATATTTGTTTGGGATTTTAGACAAAATCTCGGCTTATATAAATAAAGAAAGTCCTCTTTTGACTTTAACCTTCTTGAGCATAGTCAGCAAATTATGACAGGCTTTATCATAATCATAGGGTGCGGTCCAAAATATACGAAAAGAGTGAACGATGCCAACTGCTGTAAAGAAAACCAACACGAGACACAAAGAAAACTTATTTATTACATGATAACTTCTAAGAGCTTGTTTAGTGTCGCTGACACTATTGGTGTATTTTTGAACAAATCTTCAGGAGGTACGTCAAATGGAATTTATAATATGTGCAATACCCCAGCAGCCTTACAAATTCCAAAATCGAGTAATCACAAAATTAAGAAGTATTTTTACATGTTGAAATAAAGTTCAAATTCAAAGCGAATATGAATTAAATGTGCTTTTTTATTCCCCTCATAGTTTGGATTGTTTGCTGTCCTCTAGTTATAGTATCTCCGTGTTTATTTGCTATACCTATCCTGTGCCCAATGTGCGATTGTTGTCCAGACATCCAGAAGAAGAGGTTGTAAGTTTTACATACAAACATTTTGCTTAGTACGCGGTAGCACAGCTGAACCTAAATACAATTTTATCTTCCAGTGCTAACCCAAAGTGCTAACAGAAAGTGTTCATAAATCCAACAAATTCTGAGAAGAGACGATTATTAAAAAGGAATCGCAATCGATCAGTAAACTAGCTTACAAAGAAACCAAAAGTTATCAAGCTCAGAATATATTTCTACATAGAAAAAGACTACGCTCAAATTGCGCTCAGAACTGCTAAAAGATACCAAGCCCAATTCTTGAGGCAAGGAGATAAAGCTTGTATATACTAGAAACAACAAAAAGCTGAACATTTGTCACCACAGCCACATGTAAAATATTCTACAAGATTATTTCAGAGACTGCAAGAAAATAAGCTTTTTTTTGCGCCTATACAATAACATAGAAATAACCTCATTTTTAATCTGGTTGATTAGTTTGACTAGGCAGGTATCGGGAAATTTCATTAACTCATGTTAAATAAAATGCTGTCTTAAACAAGCGAAAAATATAGCAAGCTTAACAAAACAGAAGATCTTAAATACAGAGATACAATTGTTTTTTTATTAAACCTGCTCAAGCTTTTGGGGTTTCATCAGGTAAGAAGAAGAAGAAGAAATATAAAAGTCGTCTTACAGTGAAATGAGAATAAAATAAGATCTCAAATGTGTCTGATGGTTTACATTTTGCCTCTACTTGTTAGTCCATTTGTTTCATGTATACCGTGTTTTGATTGTTGTTTTAACGCTATTGTACCTGACGAGGACCCAAAATAAATGCTAAGTGAAAAATAAGTAAGTTGACTCACATAATTTTAGCTTAACTAAACTTAGCTTAAATATTATAATTGAAGCAAGTTCGGCTACGCTTAAATAGAGTTTAAAACTAGCTAATTATTCACATAAAATCTGTTAACTGTTTTAGTTGATTTCAAAATATGGTATTGAAAATAAGCTTAGTATCCAAACAAAGCTGAAATATATTTTCAAGAAAAATTTTTTTTAAGGCTAAAAATTTGAGCTTCGATTAATTTTAAGCAATTTATTAAAAATCTTGGTGTAATACTCGTATCAAGCTTCAACAGATGAAAGAAAGCTGTAATGGAAATTTAAAGTAATTGATTGCTTACAAGATATTGTACTTATTGATATAAGCTCGGTGTAAATCTAAGCACAAATAAATTATTAGCTAAGTTCACTTCATCATTCTCACAAATTGTGCTTATGCTTTTAATTTCAGCTTGATTTACTAATTGAGATTAAAAAAGTTCATACCGATTTGATTTTAAATCCTACTACTTATTCAATCATGTAACTAAGCTCATTTTGTTTAAAATTGTTTAGGCTCAAATTTTAACCAAGCTCATTTTTTATTGTTGTGCTTAAGTAGTAACTTTGCAAACAACTCATGTGCTGCTTCTTTCCGTGGTGCTGTATATCGTTCTTACCGTTCTGCATCATTCCTATAATATCGTGTTTACCAGTTCTCTGTCCTTATATTCTTGCACATTGTCAGAAATTTGATGATGATTGTGATAGAACTAATAACTGTCGATATTAGACTGTAGTGAGACCTTTTCATTTGTATTATCGCTGCTCCTGACTGTGTCAACATATTTTTCGATTTTAAATAAAAATATGTACAATTAAAATAGTTTCGTTATTTTTAAAATGTTTAGTGTCGTGTAGCAAACCAAGGAACCTGTTTAGTTTTGGCGAGTCTATCTGTATGTTACTGTTTTTTTTTATTATCATCGTCAACAGCCAGAAAACATTCACTGCTGGGCGAAGGCCCTCTATTATAAAGGGGACTTTAATAGAGGGGGGTTTGCCATAATCCCCAAGCTTGGCAGGCGGCTTGGGAAACAGAATGCTCGCCAACGATTCACGTACATCCGACCATCGTACCATGAAAACCACCCTGACAACGCGAAAAAAACAACTCAGTAATCCCATACAAAAAATGCAATTTTACGCACGATATGTATTGCAATGTATTCGTATGGAGCAGTTTTTATTTTCACGATTTCCTTTTTAGATTTCGTAGTAAAAGTTGTTCATTACGATGAGTCCAGAAACGCCCTAAGATAATGCCAATAAATTCAATGTATAAATAAAAACTGTATAAAACTCGCACAGGATATTATATGTTATTTAAAACATACTATTTTTTATCTGAAGGATATAGGAGATAGGCAGATAATTAGGGCTTATTACATTTCCCAGGGGTATGTCTTAAAACTGCAACCAGTACCACCGGAGGACGGGCAGCAGCGTCCTCTCCGTTAACGGTGGTGAACATTATGTAATCCCCAAGCCGCCTGCCAAGTGTGGGGATTATGGCAACACCCCCCTATTAAAAGAGAGGCCTTCGTTCAGCAATGGACATTTTCTGGCTGATGGATAGATGGACATTTCATATTCGCAGGTGGCCAACTAGACCATCAAAGTCATACAAATTTCCCATACTTCCATATATTTTTTATCAACTAGGCCAAAGTGTCCCATACCTTTAAACGAGTATATATATAATATAATATATAAGTAAAGCTAAGGTAAGCTCTTTCTATAAATTATTTTATGTCTTAATACAAAACGAACAAAGTGCCCAACTGATGGTCGGTCATACTTGCCAATAACATTCAAAGTAACCACGAAATTCGAACTCCATAAGTTTCAAACAATACGATACAATAATAGTTTATTGATAACACCAAAGTTACACGTCAAATTTCATTAAATATGTCACAAAATATAAACACTTAATAAAATGAAATAATTATAAAAAACGCTAATAATCACTTATTTTAAAATAAGCTTCAATGTCATAATAGTACATTATGATACAAGTGTGCTATGTTGGTCATTACACTAGAGGCGGTATTATGCGCGCGAGCCGCAGGCGAGCGCGATAAGGAAGCCGAGAGTGTATAGAAACATAGCACAAGAGTTTCATACGACTATTTTAGTCACACTTGCGAGGAAAAAACATTTTTTTTTTAATAATAATCAACCACACAGCGAAAACGTCAACAAACATTTGCGGAAAATGGCGCCCAAATCAGTAATGCGCGCGCAGGTTGACATTTACTTCAGCGGCATAAGAACTCTTTGTTGGTATTACAAAAAAACTGTAAGTATTACCCGGCTATATTAAGAGTGCTTCGTATACATACGTCTAATTGCAGTCACTACAAACTTGACTTTACCGGGTTATACCTATTAGAGCACCATGTGCCGTAATGTAAAGTAAAAAGCACGCGTGCGTAATAGCTTGGATTATGAGCCTAAATCCGATGCAATAAGATCCACTTTACGAGCAAGTGTGATGAAAAACAAATTATCTTGTAACCACGCTCTGAGCTTGGTTTTGAAGCACGCGGTGGAAGGAGCATCCAGCATGGAAGCTGGCATCCAGCATGTGGTTGTAAATCGCGGGCCCCAAAATATACACTAACCTCTCCGAATTGACGAGATGGTGCGACGGGGTTATCAGTTGGTCTTTATTTTTATTACTTCGTAAATCTAACGTGCTGTGAACGGCCTACGTTGGATAGTTTTCTAGGTTTACAAACCCTGCACTATAATTTTAAGAATTAAAATTGTTGAGATTGAGAATTAGATTGTTTACAATAGAATAGCGGGTTAACTCGCGGTATTTAGCTAGTTGCTCGATAAAATTTTAAACTCTGAAAGTTTGGCCATTAAACACGGTAAGTGTCATAACTGAGCACAAAACGTTATGTGAACCAGATAACGGGTTACAACCTTAGAGAAAATATGAATAGAGTTACTAACGGGGTTTATAAATATCAAAGAACTTTGGTATGCGATGGGCCGATTTTAATACGGAAGATTACAATTTTCATTAGATTTTAGATTTAATATTGTATTACGGCCGTGTTTCTTATGTTATTGAGTGAAGAGATGAGCGAGACGTTCGCCTGGTGGTTAGCATCACGCCTGCCCATAACAGTGGCAGTGCCAGAATTGTGAACTTGCGAACAAAATCCTGCGCTCGTAGGATCAGTTCTGTACAATGTAACTAACAGCTTTTGTTTCAGAACTTTTGATATTTTTTGTCATAATAATCCCCACGTTTGGCAGGCGGCTTAGGGTTCGTAGCTCACCACCGTTAACCAAGAGGATGCTGCTGCCCGTCCGCTGGTAGATAGCTTTATGACCATGAGGAGGGTTCGAGGGTCCAAAAATGTATAAAGGTAGACTAATTTTGCACGGGGCGGGGGAGACGATATAATATATATGGGGGGTTTGGGGTCCAGCACCCCAAACCCTCCTTATATACGCCCATGGCTCCCCCCATAATAAAGTGGAGGTCTTCATCCAGAGTGGACGTCATCTGGTTGATGATGAATATTAATTGTGGCTAAAAATATACTGTTCCATGTATTTTGCCGCGGACATTACTAAGAAACCACTGATCCCACTTTCATTTTACTAGGTAAAAACTACTTAATAAAAATGTATGAATTCTGTAGCAAAAAAAACTGTTGTTTAGAAGCTGATATCCCTGAGAAAGCCATGAGAAGATGCGCATTGAAAAGACGAGTGCAGCCACACTCATTGAGGTGAAACATATTATATCATTGTCCACACTCAAACAAAAATCTGGTGTCAAACGCCTTTCAAGTTTCCCCCTTTCAAGTTGATATGCATTTCCCATTCGAATCAATTAATTTTCACTCAGTACAACAAAGTTGTGTGAAATCAGGTCAGCTGCTGTGGTCAAACGCCTAACCAGTAAAATATCAGAATAGTTTCTTGACCGTAATCCTCCCATTCAAAAAAGAATGCTCTCATCAAGCGCTTCTACTTATAGTGAAATAGACAATTACCTATTTTCTTTCTAAAAAAGTCCTACTCCTAAATCTATCTCTTTCGATAAAAAAGGCAAAGCTACCTAAAGTGTCTAACCATACGTCCTTGCACCGCTGCGATAAGCTCGCCGATATGTCACATACAATTCCACTAATCTGTCCTTTCCCTTTTTTCCGGTTTTATCTGGCTCAAACAAGAACTGCTATTACGGGCGGGCGTTGTTTTCCGGGGTTCCGAATATACTATTTGTACTGCGTGGTCTCGCTTGCCATTTTATATTGACAATAGACAATCTTTTATTTATGGCCATGAATAAATAAACACTGTTAACAATAATACAACAGTAAAAGCAAACAAAAATATTAAGTTGTTATTTTTTTGTTTTCCCGTTTTCCCTTCTAGAAGCCTTCTTGAGGCTTCTTGATGTGGTATAGTGGGAAACAACTTGATTTGTAATCGTGAGGTTGTGGCTTAAAATCCCGGATCCAGTAACCTCTTTAGAGTTTATGTACGGGTTATCATACAGAAAACATCGTAAGGAGACCTGCATAATTATGTCCGAAGAAGAAATTTCAAGGTGTGTGTGAATCCACCAACCCACGACTGGGCTAGCATCGTGGATATGGCCTAATCAATAATCACCCTTCGAGTGAAGGCCTACGTCCAGAAGCCTGGGATTTAAATCAACATCTTCACGGTTTCCAGTCCAACTTTCTCCAGAAATAGATTAAACTTTCACAGCGTTAAATCTAAAGCAATGAGTATGTACATACACACATAATAATTACAATTCCCCTTTCGTACATGGATAACACATAGGTACGTTTAAATAACATCACCCTCCTTCCTGAGCAGTCGAGTAAAAACATTCACACCGTCATATTTTCACTAGTGTGCTCTGAGTTGTTTTTCGGGGTTCCGTATTATTTATTTTCCTGTTGAGGACCTTGTTAGGGGAAAAGGGGGGAATTAAGGAAAGTGCCCTTTGATTAATGTGAAGGATGTAATTATTATTTGTTACCTGTAGCGTTGGTGACAAAAACTGGACGGAATACAATATTATGGGTGGGATAATTTGTTTTAGAGGAGAGATGAGGGCATGCTTGACGGTGAGAGCTTCTCACGATTTTCCTTTCATCTTTTGTGCCTTTAGACATAAAAGTGATAAGATATAAGTACCTACATCAGCCAAATATTTATATAATAATAATCGTTTATTTCAGGCAACAGGAGTTATTTAAAAAAACACGTTAGTATCATTGAGCTAATATCTAAAGAGTCACAATCTCTTAGTGAAAACAGTCAAAAAACGTTCGAGTGCCGTTGTAAAAACTTATACGTGCATTATATAGTTCACAATTGTTCGAATTTAGACGTTATGTCGCTTGTATAGTGTTCAATGTATGCTTGAGCGCTTGTATCTTAACGTAGTTCAAGTCGTTTAAAGAGTCGGCGCACTGCATAGCGTGCGCCGAGTTTTGACGCGAAAGTTTTTTTCCCACGTTTGTTTGACTCTATAGATATTAGCTCAATGGTCAGTATTTCACCTTTGGTTATTCACGTTAGTATTCTTACTAGATATCTGTTTTGGTTTGTGTTTTTTGGTTCGACGATCGTTGTTTCGGTAGTCGTCACGGTTATCTTATAGCAAAGCGGCTCTGAGGCTCTCGCTAGGCAGTAGCGTAAAGGATCGGATCCAAAAGGTAGTAATCCTTGACACAGCGTGCATTGTCAGGAAATTCCTCAATCTGCACCTTTAAACCCGGTAGCTTGAGTCCTATCCCTCTACCGATGGCACCTAGGGTGCCATCGGTAGAGGGATAGTTAGAGGGATAGGGTCTTAAGTTTTATAATATTTTTTAGCTTCTTTTATATAATTTTATTACTCGTATATACAGGGTTAGTTCTAATCATGATTAGTTATATTATAAGTTATAAGTTTATAACTGCAATTGCGCGTATTCTGTACATCAAAACAAACAACTTTTACTATGGGCCAACATTGAAATCGCGAAAAAATTATCGTCTGTTCCATACAAAAAGTTCATCGACCTTGGGCAAAATTTATGGAACAGCTGTTTTTTTTTCGCAATGTCTTGCCATTCCTTTGTGAAAGCTATAGCTACACCCATGCCCAGGCCGCCTGCCAATTAAGCGTGGGGATTATGGCAGCCCACCTCTTCAGCACTAACTGATAATGATAAAGATACCTACGTGAAAAATAATAAATTTATAATAGTCATACTTAAATCTTCTCGTCCAAAATCCCTCAGTGTCTGAAGACAAGGGTCTACGACCAGTGTGTGTTGCCAGTGATGACATATGGAACTGAAACGTGGTCTTTAGCTGCTGTCTTTTTGGAGAAACTCAGCGTCACGCAACGGGCAATGGAGAGAGCTATGCTCGGAGTTACTTTGCGCGATAGAATCCGGAACGAGGATATTCGCCAAAGAACCAAAGTTACCGGCATATAGCTCGAAGGTTTGCAAGTTGAAGTGGAAATGGGCAGGCCACATCGCTCGAAGAACTGACAACCGATGGGGAAGAAAGGTTCTTGAGTGGCGACCGCGAACCGGAAGACGCAGCGTAGGAAGGCCTCCCACTAGGTGGACCGACGACATTGTAAAAGTCGCGGGAAACCGGTAGATGCAAATGGCATGATTTGTATTTTAAAACACCGATATGACTTTTTATTTCCCACGTAACCCTAAAAATTATAAGTAAAGTTCCTTGTACTCAAAGTCGGTAAACAGGGAGCCAGCTGGAAGTTTTTATCGAAAGTTCGAGACGTCTTCGGGACTATTAGCCCAAGTTCGGAGTTGGAGTGACAAAGGGTTTCCTTAGAATCAGATTGTTCACTCCTTGAATCGGTTTTATCTCTTACGTACGTACCTACTTCATATTTCTTTAGGTGGTAGATCTCCTTTGTTTAGTCGTCTATATGTACAGGGTTAGGCATAATATGTGGATAACCCTATATCAACAATTGGGAGACGTCACGATGGTTAAGTGTCAACCCAAACGTACCACAACCACACCACATCGCAACGGCAAATTGTGGTGACGCTGTGGCTACGTGTGAATAGTGTCGCTGCAGCTATTTGCAGTTGCGTTGTGGTACCTACCGACAAAATGTCGATGTGGTTGCGTTGTCGCTAGCAGTTGCGATGTGGTTGCGTCTTGTGCAGACACAGTTCGGCTCTGGCTTGAGCAGCTTCGACTCTCTGAGCGCGCACTGTCATTGCGTCGACGCAACGTTGTATCTGCGATGTGGCCGGTAGCTATTTCACTGTGTAGCTGGTGGTTGCGTTGGGGTTGCGATGTGGTTGCTATGTGGTCGGTATCAACCACGCGGTCGATAACGACGGCAAAATGTGGTACGTGTGAATTCTACTATTCATTTTCAATACAAAATATGCGCCCGACCACGTGTTGTGGTTGTGGTTGTGGTACGTGTGGGTTGACCCTAAGGAAATCAATCAAAATAAAAGTCGCATAGTTTTCGAGTTATTTGACATTTTGAGTTATTAGGAAAATCAAGGAATTTCTTCGTTCTGTTTTTTGGTTAGTAGTCTTGGTCAGATGCGCTATCGAATTTACATAGCTATTTTTGTGTCGAGCGAAATATACTATATATATACTCGAAAATTATGTGAATTTTATAGAATTCATATTTTATTGTTAATTTTTGAACCAGAACGATATCACTTACCTCCCTGTAAATACAAGGTTTTCCACTCTTTACACCACACCCATAGGTAGGTACCACTGGCAGTATCAGATATTCTACACCCAATGATTTAGTCTGTAAGCTAATTACTATTCCCGTTTGAATATTACTGCATCTAGCGAAGTTACAGTTACAGGGCTAATGAGACTAAAAATCTAATAATTTTATAAATTGTTTCCACGCTTGGGTATATCTATTTTTAACCGACTTCGAAAAAGGAGGAGGCTAATGTTCAACGGTATTTATGTTTTTTTTTGTGTATCAGCTAGATTAGTCCCAGCCATAGGTACGCCTATGGCTGGGACTTCTGGGACTTCTGTAGCTTCTCAACAAACTGTATAATTATACTAATCAATCAACTAAAGCGTTGCGTTGGTCAGATGGCGCAAGCCATCTGTAAATTTTGTGTAACCCAAATATTTACGCAAACCGGAGCCGTTACAGGTTCCATGTTTGTTTGGTTTGGCGAGAGATGTCGCTTTGTCTAAACTAGAGAATATTTTATATGAAGCGCTAACCATCGAATGTCATAATGTTAGTATACAGTGAACTTGTATAATACAGGTCAGTGGCACCAATGCAGAAATATATCTAAGGGAAGTGGTAAAGTTGCCATAAAACCTAGTCACCACTTAAACATAAACTTGATAATTTGCACTACGCCAATTTGCAGTGAAAAATTTAAGGCTTCATGTCGATGTCACGATCTGAGTTTACGACGGAACTTACAAGTTTATGCTATAGTGGTAGCTACAATCTTAATAGCAAAGCCATTTACAGAGTACAAATTATAAGTATTAAATAACTTCTTATTTAGTACTTTTTTACACATTTAGCGGAGCACTTCGATCTAGAAGAAATCTAGTCTTAAAAAAAACACCTTAATCTTCAAAGATTTTCTCCCAGACAACAAGAAAAGCATGTTCGTACTTATAATAATTATGTTCTTCACTTGACTGTTATAGTTTTTTTTAAACGCCTTTTTAAAACTTAAAATCTTATTAATAAGTACTTACCTACCAAAAATGAATTTCTAAAAATATTTTTAATCGTACAATTGTAAAGCTTCGGTATATTGCACTGAAGAGAGAAGTGAATCTACTTAGAACGGAAATGTGACGGGCAGCGCTAGCTGGCATTAATTAATTAATAATTATGTCAATAAAAATTTTAAATTTTTAATTAATTTAAATTTTTTATTTAAAAAAAAATTAATTAAAAATTTTAAATTTTTAATTAATTTACATTTTTTATTTAAAAAAAAAAATTAAAAATTTCAAAATTATGCCGGCTTAATGTCAATTCTATCAATATACATGTTTATAAACTAAGAATACTCAAAAAGACTATTTAAATAGACGCGTAGGAAACCAAACTACATAGATCAATTTTAATCTGTTGCACAAAGGCATTTCAAATGTTTTACTTCAAATGCGCGACCAATGATTGGCATTTTTTCGTCGTAGTTTCTATACAAATAAGTGTGAAACTGGCGACAGCGGTTTTCCATCCATAAATTCCATGTTGCACATAGACATACATAGTAAATAATTGATGTTGCTTTACAACATTGTTTAGACAGCCGTTCTACCTAAGAAGTAGGGCTTTCGCTTTTCTGTGGTACCTAGGTAAGTAAAGGCTGTCTCAGTAAGAGGGCACTTTTTAAATTTAGAATCATTTTTTTCTTGCAAGTGGCAACTTTGACATTTGACAGCAGTCACCTATGTTTATTCCGATTATTAAAAATGGAGCGCTTTTCGAAAGAACAACGCGTTATAATTGTGAAAAATCATTACAAAAATGGCGAAAGTTACGCTGAAACCGCTCGCAAACTTCGCCAAATTTTCAATCGAGAAAGTGCACCTAATGTGCCGACCATTCGAAGAGTGGTCAAACAATTTTGATAACCGAGTTCTTATGGCCTCAACTGGACAGCACGGATCTGGGCAACATGTGGTTTCAGCAGGACGGCGCCACCTGCCACACCGCGCATGAAACACGTACGTACGTACGTGTGTACGTACTTATTGCATCAACGATTTTCAGAACACATTATCTCACGAAATTCTGATGTCAACTGGCCACCAAGATTGTGCAATTTAACGCCGTGTGATTTTTTCTTTGGGGTTTTGTGAAACCTCAGGTTTATGCGAATAAACCAGAAACAATTCCTTAGCTCAAGTTAGATATCCAACGCGTCATCAGTGAGATGCAGCCACATCTCTGTGTAAAAGTCATGGAAAATTTAATGAAAAGAGTAATGGCCTGTCATCAGAGCCGTGGGCCATTTGCTGGATATTTTATTCCATAGTTAATCGGAACATGTCTTCTTTACAATCCAATAAAAATATCACAACTCTCTCATAACATACGTGTTTTTATTTTAAAATGGAAAAGTGCACTCTTACTGAGACACCCTTTATAATGTATAGATAGACGTTTATCAAATGCTGTTGGTATTTCAATTTAAAAGTAAACTAGATGACCACTGCTCTAGTAAACATTCTTGTTTCAATAATAAGTATTACTTCTTTAGAACTTTGTTATGCGTCATACATTGAACTTACTAAGTATATGTTTTGAAAATGTGATTAGGTTGTAGCTCCAAAACGATCTTATCATTGAGTGCTACCTACCGAGTACATAATAATATCGTTGGCTACCGTGGTTTAGATTAGATAACACGGTAAATAAAAGTGTAGGTCCCAATTGCTTATCCTACTAGTACCTAGACCACAGAATAAATGTACTACGTACAGAAAGTTAACTCCGCAAAGGAATTGAAATAAATAAGGACTATCTACTAGGCAATAAAGTAGCAATTCAACTCGCACAGCACTGGATACCGCTCGCTATATTCACCTAGATATACCGCTCTTTTTATATCACGTATGCAACGAGGCTAGCGTCCGGGCGGCGACTGACTTCTTCTTCCACCCGGACGGAGCGCCGGCCGAACATACCTAAACTGCGGAGTGACACCTCCCTGCCAGACTAAAGAAGCGAGCGAGCCAGCGACCTAACTCAAGTCTAAATGTACGTACTGAGACGATCGCATTTTGCTACCGACATTCTGATTGAATTTAAAAAATTCAAATGTGGCCGTTCCCCGGGCTGATGGAGGAAGCTAATCCTCTCAAGCTAAGCGGATTGCCTAATCAAGATCCTTCTGGCGTTCCGAAGCTTAACCACGGAGGTTTTATTAGGCTTTATCTTATTTTTACTCTGTGGATTGGTTACCAAGGGTAGTTTAGTCAGGAAAAATTACGGAACTTTTGGGAAAAAGACTTATTTATTGCAGTTTTCAAAATTTTGCCTTGTGCGTGTCTAGGGAAATGTCCCTTTATAAATACCAAAATCAAAAAACTCGAGGCTTAGCTTAGAATTTACAACATTTATACCATAATAATCATAATCCATGTGATTCATAGGTATAGATCATTGCACTTGGCCTGGTATACTTAGTGGAACAAATCACCCATACTATACCTTGTACTAACTAGCTGCGACAATGATAAGATGAATGGACGGGAAATAAGCGCACGGATTTTGAAGACTACCTATATGTTGAGCGCCGGCTCTCCACTCGCTTCAGTCATACTCTGCCTTTGCGACATGCGAGCCGTACGATACGACAATACAAACTTCTAATACATGTACATGTGTGTTCTCTTTTTGTCATGCAGTAATTAGATTCGCTATCTCTATTTTCCGGCAAATGTAATATGCATACTTTTAGCTAGGTATGCTTGATTGTGTTGTCTTGTTAATTTTGATCGATTTGCAAGCGCTGGGCTCGTCCATTCATTATCACCGTCGCTGCCAACTAGATAAAATGTCCTATATACCTTTATATTCTACTTTTGATTTCAGTTAATATAATAATATTAGTACGTAGGTACTCGACAACTACCTACGAACTCGTATATGAAGGTAAGTAAGTATTTACCTACCAAATAAAGTTGTCTACTGAAAGTACCAGGTGTTCCTCAGGGTTTCAAAATTTATCTGGGGTTTCAGTATTCAACTAAGATACGAACATTTTCAAATAAGGCTACTCGTACCAAACCTGCTGGTTAATAAATAAACCCCAAACTCTACCGAATTTCCCAGGTCGCTCTTACTTGACAATAAAAAATATCCACCTGTGGACTGGGCTGCCAGCTAAAATACGAAAGTATAGATACCATTCTTCATTGTATTTGTACCATAAACGCAACCGAAAGAAATGAGGACCTATTTTAAAATAGGGAATAATTTTGTCAAAAAATATCCTGATGGTTTGCCTCAAAAGTAAAACAGTAAATAATAATATAGTAGTTCAGTAAAAAAACCTCCTAGAATCATTTGTGTTCGTCTCAATCAATCAGCTAAACGCACCGTTGCGTCACTCACCAGTGCCACTCTTATTAAAGTAACAAACCTTTACATCTATTTCACACAAAAAAAAACTAAAGTGTTTGAAAACTTTGAAAACATTATTATTCTGTTTATAATTTGTATAAAATGTGTCGAAATTACACCACGTTAACGCACCAATGGGTTCATGAATGCAGACGATACGATCCACAGTCTTGGTTTGCAATGGGTTAATAATATAGAAAAATACTTGCTGTGTTTCATCAATCTATCCCCAGCATAAAATGTATGCCAACTTCAAAATCGGTGGTGTTGGAGGTTACACTCAAGGAAATTATTTACTTAGTTCAACAACCACCATTTTATTAAGGCTTGTATTTTCCAAAGTTGCCCCTCACAAAATCAAATTTATTTATTCAAATTACTATATTTAAAGCCCAAAAATACATAATGTTACAGAAGAACATCCGTCTTAGTAACGTTTGTGGTTGAAAACACGATTAATTATACTTTCCTTGATAGAAAAAAATACCGAAACAGTGTCTATTTTTAAACCATTTTCAGTTTTATGTCCTAGTTACAGCACATAGTCACATTAAAAAAAAATTATAAGTTAATAGTATTTTGGAGAGCATTCTGTGGTTCAAAAGTTATTAATTTCTATACTTTTCAAGTACTCTGACAAAATCTTCAAAAATCGAAGTTCGAAGACGAAGAAGACACGCGCGAATCTGCGTAACCGCCATATTTTTGCTCCGCTAAATGTGACCCTACCTGATACAGCTTTAGACTAATGATTGATC
Organism: Erannis defoliaria; assembly: GCA_905404285.2. Classification (NCBI taxonomy): domain Eukaryota; kingdom Metazoa; phylum Arthropoda; class Insecta; order Lepidoptera; family Geometridae; genus Erannis; species Erannis defoliaria. Next base: position 16,663,989 of record FR990066.1, read on the forward strand.
TAATTCAAAAATGTGCTTGAAACGTGGAATACCCGGCCTTAACATACCGGGATTTCATTACAAGGCTTACAATAATAACAATAGCGGTACGTTAACCGTACAATTCGTTCACGCTGGCAACACTAGCGACATAGCACGCGCGCCATTTTCGCCTTCCCGCCAAAATATAATATTGTTCGGCGCACGTGTGTTATTTTAGCGAAACGTGACGGTGTCGCTACCCGCCTCATTTATTTGAGCAATATTATGCCGGGATTTGAACATTGGTATAAATTCTGCTAGAAACGGTCCAACCAAACGTTCGAGAGAAAATGCTTCTCTGAAATTAATGTTGGAAAAGCTACCTATATTAAACACTAGCGAGAATTCACTGAAATATACAAGTAAGTTTTTCGTTTTAAAATAACATAATTTCAATATCACTACGATACTCAAAATCATACTGTTCAGTGACAGCACAAATTACGAAGTTATGTAATAGCTATATAGGTAGGTAGGTACCTATACAATGTGTAACAAAAAGGTTTAACAATACTGGAGGGTATGTCATGTACTCATGATTATGAACAACTTTTACTATGAGGTCAACCATGAAATCGCGAAAAAAAAAAGCTGTTTCATACATTTTGTCAAAGGTCAATGATTTTTTGTATGAAACAGGGCCCGTACCATGAACCTCTTATAGCGGGACCGAACAGGTTCAGCTGCCACCACTGCGTGACCGCGAACCTTATTGCGAAGCGACAAAATTCACAGTCGCGCAGCGTCGGCAGCTGAGCGTATTCGGCCCCGGACTAAGCGTTCATGAGCAGACCCAGATGTTTTTTTATTTGCGATTTCAGGCCCCATAGTAAAAGTTGTTCATAATGATGAGTCACCGTTCAGTAATTGTTGAACCTTTTTGTTACACATTGTTCAAAATAATTATCGAATAATTATTAAGTGCCATTAAATATTTACGGCCTTACCTAAAATAATCTCGATTCTCTTAGTCACTGCTTAAACTTCTCTGTCCTTTTCCAGCACGTGCAACTTCACGTCAGAGAGAAGATGGCAGAGCATCTTAAGCAGTGACTAACGGTAGAAAAGTTTTTTTAAGTAAGGCCGTTAAAGTGCTGCCAGTGGAAGTACAGGTAGAAAAGAGAAAACATATTGTGTTAAAAAGTTGTTCTGTAAATTGCAACAGGGAAATGTAACATTATTTTCATCATGATTTATAAACTTGAAAAGATTGAAATCATACATAACTGAGGAACTACACCTTCCACAAAGACTAATATCAATATAGCGAAATAGTTCACTGGTGTGAAATTGTTAAGTTTTTTAACATTACGTTTGCTAGAAAAGGACAGAGAAGTTTAAGCAGTGACTAAGAGAATCGAGATTATTTTAGGTAAGGCCGAATATTCGATGATTTGGTTTGTTGCCAGTTAGCAATAAAAAGGATTTGAAAGGATAAAATATCTATAAAAAGTGAGTCTATAAAAAAACACATGCATATTCCATTATTCCATATTGTATAGTGAGCGATATTTTATCTTATTTATCATGAAATATAATAGCATCTTCGTCTTGTGTGTGTGTGTCGTGTTATGTGGCTGCTTTAGCGGTATAGGCTTATGCTAGGGCTTCACCTGCGTGTAATGCCATTATTTAGCACGGTATTTGATACAATACGCAGATATGGCCGGGTGTTAGCACGCTAAAAGGCTAGTGGCATTATTAACGTCGTTAGACGTTAGGTGATATTCAAAGTTAAATGATAGTGTGGCCGCCCATGTAGCACATTGTTTAATGAATCATTTATTGCACGTTAATTATACAGATGACTGGACGTAAAGCGTCACGCAGGTGAAGCCCTAGCATTAGAATAAATATAGGTCATGGTATAGGTAAAGGATTTATAAGGCCGTCATAATAGTCATAAGATCAATGATTTCTAATACTATGCAGGTATGTCGTTTATGCATAAGATATTTTATACAAAATTATTTGCATAGGCACGTGGATGAGTAGTGAGTGTTAATGTTGACCATGTTTTTTAAAGTATTAATGGTCACCAATGACTTAACTGGATAAAGTCAAAATTTTGTCACTAGTAATAGCTAGTAAGAGTCACAAACAAGTAAAATAAAACTTGAAAAAAAACAACCTGCTTCCAGGCCGTCACACTTACACGTAGTACTATTCCTTAACTTAAAAAGTACCTAATGAAGACTGAACTGATTTTGATTACTTACTTGAAACTTAGGAAAGTTTAAGTGCAGTGCAAGTGTATTTCGAAAAAAAATTGGCACTCGGAGAAATACGTGGACAAAATTATAATTAATTATGTAGGTACAAACCTTAGAATAAATGTACAAACAGTACAAACATACTTAGGTAAGTACATAAAAACGTATATTTTTTTGTATAATATTAGTATTATAAGAAAGCCTTATTAGATAATCAATAAGTAAATTAATATTATTGCAGTTCCAATAATATTACATACCATTTACATACTACATAGGTGTCAAACTGATACCTCCTTTTTTTTTAAGTAACACAGAAGTACGTTCCTAGCTACCTAACATTAACACTTGTTAGATACCGTAACATCAAAGTGTTGTGAGGCTGAATGCACAATCGATGATATTTTCCCAAAGATTACGAAAGATGCGCTATCTCGTAATAAAACAACGTTTGAAAATGACTCCCGTGCCGCCACGTTTACAAGTTGCGCCGGAGTGCGAAAGAAGATTGCACTTTTATGAGAGCAAAAGGGATAGCGCGCGTCTCGTTTAGTGAGCGCAGACAGGCGAGACAGTCCCTAGGGCCGTTTTTACGGGGCCATTTTAGGGCGCGATATGACATATCTCCCTCCTTATAAATAGAATATCATTAGATTTTCCAGAATTAAGTTTCGGAATTGATTTAAGGTTCTAAAATAAACCTTACTGCATTTTCATTCGTCAATAGAGCGGTGCACAAGCGCGGCGGTTAAATATTTTTTTTATAAAAAATCATTAGTTGGCGTTGATGATTCTGAATAGTATTTGGAATTGTATCACTATTATAGTCTGTCGGTCTGTAGATATGTGATGTGATATGAATGAATCAAGGTCAAAACTATATAAGTACAAGCACTTGTATATAAGTTAAAGACAAACCATCTACCTGTAACTGATGACTTGTAGTTACTGGTACAAGAAGCTAGTACAATTGTAAGCTTGTACTTGTAGTGTTATAAAACAGGCCTAGGTAATATGGTCTTACGGCTTTAGCTACCCTATGTGCAAAAGAACAAAAAAAACTTTTACTGTCAGTATTGTCAGTCATATCACCTATATTTGTCAATGTCAAATTAACAATTTGTCAAGTTCTTAATTTAGTTGCTACAAAATTGTAAATTCATTTCGTGTTGTTTGGTTTTAATTTAATTGTGACACAAAATGCCTGCCGGATCTGCTATACCAATGGATACTCTACGAGAAAAAGGATTTCAAGACTACAGGAAGAAGTTGATGGAGCACAAAGAAGTTGAATCCAGACTGAAAGATAGTAAGTTTTTGTTGTTCACCATCGATTTGTGCCGAATCATCACATCAATTTTCACTTATTTCTCGATATTTACTTCTAAATTAGATCTTAAAACGCTCACAAATATGTTTTAATGTACCAACTTACAATAACGTTTAAGGATCCCAGGTAAAAATAGAGTAACAATAAAATGGGTTATCATTGTCATTGTCACTATCCAAATGTATGAAACTAATCGCAAATAATTATTTGATGGTCCAGGTTGGATCTAAACTAATTATTTGGCTTGCTTAATACAACTTGCTTTTAACAATATTTAAATTTGTTTCAGTGAGAGAACAACTAAAGGATCTTACCAAACAATATGACAAGAGCGAGAATGATCTCAAAGCACTTCAAAGCGTTGGACAAATAGTTGGGGAAGTGCTAAAACAGCTCACCGAGGAGAAGTGTGAGTATACCTGACAAACAATGAGCCTGGCACCGAAGTCTCAACTGTGGTTTATTTTCCATTCCCCTTTGATCTACTAAAACAAACCAAGCGCTGTAGGATGGCTCTAATGTGCTAGCACAATAGCTCCACAACCAAGAATGGAAGTGGAATCGACATTCTATTGAGCAATTGGCTTTGATATTCTGCAAGCTATGCCATAAGCACTACCTCAGTTCAGTGAGACTACAGATCACAGATCATATAGCATTTTGATGGCTCGTGAACATAATTTCTCCTACAAACCCGACTCACCGTTGCGGGCAGGGGGCGAGGTAGAGTTCTATGCATGCAATTGGCCAATCACTTGGATTACGCAATCTGAGTTATGAAATACAATGAGATTCTGACGTACTCGCAGTGGCTAGCAGTGGTTTTTAAACTTCTAATGTTCGTCTGAGGGGAAGGCGGATGATCAGCCAACAGGATTTATAGTCTTTGCTTACAGATCCTCAGACAACCTGTTCAAATTGGAAGTGCTGAGGATGTGGTGTGCATTGATCTGTGAAAGTGCAGGCTGTAGCAGTGTATATGTAGTTGTTTGTGTAGACAGGATTATTTATTTTTAGACTTATTTATTTTTAGTATGAAAGAAATCAGGAAAAAATTCAGTACAAACATTGTGCTAGTACGAGGGCTACACTAAAAGTATCGGGAATGGAATATTTCCACTGTTTCTGTCATATTAAAATCTTTTTAATTGAAAACTCCTTGGTTTTAAAAATCGAATACCATTTATTTATTTTAAAAAATATTCTCGGTCTTGTCACAAGGTTTTGTCAAACTTGTTTAGTCGTTGAGAAAATGGAATTGACTCGAGAAAATTCAAGAGCGATGATTTATTATGACTTTCGAAGTGGTTTAACACAAAAACAGTGTGTTGACCGGATGATTTCTGCATTTGGTGATAAAGCCCCATCCAAAACCACAATTTATCGCTGGTTTGCTGAATTTCAACGTGGACGTGTCAAGCTGTGATGATCCCCGTCAAGGTCGTCCAAAAACTGCAGTCACCCAAGAAAACGTTGATGCTGTGCGTAAGCTGATTGAGGAAGATCGACATGTGACATACCGCGAAATTCAGGCAACTTTAGACATTGGCATGAGTCAAATACAAATAATCTTGCATGAAAAATTAGGTGTAAAAAAGTTGTTTTCCCGATGGATACCGCATTCGCTCTGTGAAGAGCAAAAAGCGGCTCGCGTTACTTGGTGCGTCAGAACTCTCGAAAGATTCCACGCAGGATCCTCAAATGCTGTATACAAAATCGTATCAGGTGACGAATCCTGGATATACGCGTACGAACCCGAAACAAAAAACCAGTCACGAGTTTGGGTGTTCGAAAATGAGTTAAAGCCAACAAAAATTGTTCGTTCACGGAGTGTTGCAAAAAAAATGGTGGCCACGTTTGTCTCCAAAACCGGCCATGTTACGACTATTCCTCTTGAGGGACAAAGAACGGTTAATGCAGAATGGTATGCTAGCATTTGTTTGCCACAGGTCGTTTCAAACTCCGTAAAGAGAACTGCAACCGCCGCATCATCCTCCATCACGACAATGCGAGTTCTCACACCGCGCACAGAACAAAAGAGTTTTTAGAGCAAGAAAACATAGAATTATTGGACCATCCGCCGTACAGCCCCGACCTAAGCCCTAATGATTTCTATACTTTCCCTAAAATAAAGAATAAATTGCGTGGACAGAGATTTTCATCACCTGAAGAAGCTGTGGACGCCTACAAAACGGCCATTTTGGAGACCCCAACTTCCGAATGGAATGGTTGCTTCAATGATTGGTTCCATCGTATGGAAAAATGTGTCAAATTTCGCGGAGAATACTTCGAAAAGCAATAAATATATTTTTAAATAGTAATGTTGTGTCACTTCCTTGATTCCCGAAATTTTCAGTGCCGCCCTCGTATTCCCTAAAATTATAAAATGGTTGTAATCTTCTTTAAGCCTTGGTAGGTATTTAGGAGAAGACGCACTTCGATATTATAAGATTGTGGATTTGTTTCCGAGTCCGTACCAATGAGTTATTTTTAAATTCATGTATGGATTTTAGAAATTCCAACTAAGTACTGGATCTTTTAGTCATGTAAAACATCATTGCGAACCCTAAAATTCAATGGTATATGTCAAATTGCTAATCGTACCAGGCCAGAGTTGTGGAGTTTTGCACAGTGTGGTAGAATACCACCCTCTGGAAGTAAGCCTATACCCACCATGGAGCTGGCAAAAGCTAATGCAGTTAAGTTCATAAAATGATTTTAAACTTCCAGTTATTGTGAAGGCGACCAATGGCCCGCGCTACGTGGTCGGCTGCCGGAGGCAACTAGACAAGAACAAGCTGAAGGGAGGAACCCGTGTAGCCCTCGACATGACCACTCTCACTATCATGCGCCATCTGCCTAGAGAGGTAATAACAGCTTTAATATACCGTAACACTTAAAACACTAACCTTGTTGTAACACTTGTGGACCTGGATATGTCCTTAAACTGCAACCAGACCCACCGGAGGACAGGCAGCAGCGTCCTCTCGGTTAACGCATGCTGCAATCCCCAAGCCGCCTGCCTAGCGTGGGGATTATGGCAACACCCCTCTATTAAGGGGGAGAGGCCTTCGTCCAGCAGTGGATGTTTTGTGGCTGACGACGAGACGACGACTTAAAACACTTGAAGAATGGATGAAAAAAAAACTATAATAATAACTAAAGTAATTTTAACTTAAGTGATAAACTGCTTTAACTAAAGTAATTTTTCAACTTGTGTACAACTCCTCTACTCTTCACTGGTCTCCGTCTCCATGATAACGCACACTTAAGACTTGCAAGTAACTTCAAATATACACTTCTAAAGTCTGACTTTCTCAAATTCTTAAAAACCAATTTAAAAAATAAGTCTGAAATCATTCCAGGTTGACCCTCTAGTATACAACATGAGCCATGAAGACCCCGGTGACGTCACATATGCTGCTATTGGTGGACTGCAGGAACAAATCAGACAACTTAGAGAGGTAACTACAATTTTTGGAATTTAAACTTTAAATCTGGCCACACAAGAGGCTCTGGAATCAATCGAGAACCAGCTAAGGCTTATTAACATTTTGCCAAGAACACTTTGGTATAGTCTCAACTACAATTCTTTGAGGTCACAACCTACCTACATGGGGTTGCTTGTTTGTCGATTTTTTTCAGATGCATACCTATTTTTCAACAGTCTTCAAAAAAGGAGGTTCTCAATTCTACTGTATGTTTTTTGTATGTATGTTACGCGATTACTCCGCCAATTATGAACTGATTTTGATGATTCTTTTTATTTTTTTTGTATTGGTAGGTAATACTTCAGAGGTGGTCCCATATAAATTTTATCGAAATCGGTTCAGTAGTTTGGTTTTTATATCAAAATTACTAGAAAATGTGAAGATCGGAGTTGGTTATATTTATTTTTAAAAGCGTGTTATATATTACTGAGATAACCCCGACTATAGCATCATCAGTTCTTGTTAAATTTTTTTTTTTTTTTTTATTTATTTATTGTAATCGACAGCGTTATAACAATACATGCTAGATAATACAGTAGTATAAAGTTAAGGCCAATGATGATTACATTTATATAGATAATAATGAGTAGTTTTACACAATTTTACGTTTATGGATAATAATAACATGTAGTAACATTTATATACTTAGTAATAGCCTACTGGCATACAAAAATCGTTTAGATACGAGATAAATAATTAAATAAGGAACTTGTGTGTGCTTGTGTGTATGTGCGTGTATGTGTGTGTGTGTGTGTGTGTGTGTGGTGTGCGTGTGTTTGTGTGTGTGATGCGCCGAATTACTTACCGAGCCTGTGGAGCTTTTTAATTTCTACTTTTAGGTTATTTTTAGATAAATGGAAAATGTCTAGCTTAGAGTAATGAGTGTTATATGTTTGAGCGGCACGACAAAGAACAGAGTTTCGAGCATAGTTAGTATGTAAAATGGGGACGTGAAACAGTGGCGTAATGTATCGAGAACGACGGGTTGGTACTCTTATTGATATGTTACATAGAAGTTCACTACAATCAATTTTCGCAGAGAATAAATCGTGAAGAAGTACAATATCATACTGCTCACGCCGTTGCTGAAGCGTGCCTATACTGTAATAGTTACAGGCTTCCGCGTATGAGTCGAAACTTCTGAAGTCTTTGAAGCATAAAAATTTTAAAAATTTGTTTTGTATGAATTCCAACTTCTGGATATGGACATTATAACAGGGTGACCAGATGCTACACGCGTATTCTAAAATGCTTCTCACGTATGTGAAGTATAAGACTTTGATGCAGTCGATGCTTTTAAAAGTGCCACATACGCGCTTAATGAATCCCAGCTGTTTGTATGCTCTGCTCACAATAGTGTCAATGTGTTCAACCATCATCATTTTGGAGTCCAATCTAACACCTAAGTCTCTAACTGACTCCGCTTTTTTAATTGGAGTGGTATTAAAATAATAAATGTGATTAATAGGCTTTAGTTTTCGTGTAAATGTTGTTTGAAGACATTTGTTTATATTTAGAGAGATTCTGTTACGTGTATAAAAGCGCATGAGGTTATTTAAATCACTTTGAATTTTTTCGCAGTCACTAAGAGATTTTATTTTAAGGAATACTTTTTTATCATCAGCAAACATAAGGTATTTAGAGTTTACTAGACTATCACTTATATCAAATAAATAAGCTATATATAAGAGTGGACCCAAAATCGATCCTTGGGGAACTCCAGAACTGATGTTTACAAAGTCACTTCGCGCACTGCCAATTACTACCGCTTGCTTTCTATTTGTGATATATGAACTGAGCCACCTATGAAGATCTCCGCGTATTCCTAATGCATAGAGTTTGTGGAGCAGGATGATGTGGTCCACTCGATCAAATGCTTTTTCAAAATCAGTATATATCACATCAACCTGCGACCTCTCATCCATGCATCGGTAAACATAGTTCGTAAAGATAGCCAGATTCGTGACAGTAGAGCGTTTATTCATAAAGCCGTGTTGTTCATTCGGGATTGCTTTAAATATTGTTGTGCATATAGTTTTATAAACAGTCTTTTCGAATATTTTGCTAAATGTATTTAAAATGGAAATGGGGCGGTAATTTTCAACACGGCCTCGTGAACTACTCTTATGTATTGGTACAATCCTTGCCTCTTTCCATACCTCAGGAAATACACCAAACACATTTACAGACAAAGTAAATATAATGCATAGCGGTTTCGAGAGTGTTTTTGCGCACTTTTTTATGAACACCGGAGGGATGCCATCAGTACCCGGACCTTTTTTTTCATCTAAACAACGTAATAATTTAGAAACGGTACCTTCAGAAATATGTAGACTATGGACGGTATCTTCTGGTTCTGTATGAGAAAGCAAATGGTCGTCGTATGATAGAGCAGGTTTTTGGAAAACACTTTCAAAGAAGTCGTTGAACCCAGTACATATTTCAGTTTCATTATTTAATGTTTTATCACCCCAGGTGAGAGAATTTGGATAGCCTGAGTTGCCAGCTCGTAGGGATTTCATGTAGGTCCATAAATGCTTCGGGTCTTTCTTAAGATGTAATTGCATGTGTTCTTTGTACGATTCGTAGCATTTTTTCTGTATTTTCTTTTGCCTGGCTCGTAAGATAGAAAATTCGTCATAATCTCTGGGATTGCCGTGTACTTTCCACCGAGAGTGGGCCCTTACTTTATCTTTGATGATGTGAACAAGTGATCGTGAGTACCAGATAGGATAAGATCCTGAATTAGAAACAACCTTTTTTGGGACATGTTTGTCTATTGCGCTACGCAGATAAGAATAAAATTTCTCGGTGACTTCATCCATGGTGTCGCCATCGAGAAATCTTACCCAGTCAATATTTGCAAAATAATCATTAATGATGTCATAATCTGCTTTATAAAAACAATACTTGGTGGTACGTAAACGTTTCAGACAGGGTACCATAAGATCTGACGCATCTATTTCCAAGCTTGGGTGAAATTTATCTTCATTTTTAACCAGTGAAACGCAAGAACGTGACACTTCTATTTGAGTATTGCTAAAAATTAGGTCTAAGATATTATTGCTTGAATTTTTATGTAAGTTATACTGTGTCAACCCTGAAAGACTACATGCATCAATAAGGCTGATTGCAGCCTCTTGAAGTTCTACAGAACCACGTTTAACATATATCGGTCCCGAAGGAGACCAGGAAACGCCGGCGCCTGAGAGGTTAAAGTCGCCCGTTATTATAAAATTATCGTTTGAACAAGACATGTATATTTCTGTTAGTAGCTTAGTAAAAGCGATTAGTCGAGATGCGTGATTGTCGCTGCCTGCTATATAAACCGTGCAGATATGTAGGTTTGTTTTATCGCCCGCGCCGAGTGAGCGCGCTGGGACAGTCACCCAGACGCATTCGAGGCCGTCGCACGTCCATTCCGTCCTCTCCTGCGCATGCAGCGTGCGCCGTATGCATACCATGGCTCCACCGCCGGTGCTTTTGGTTGAAGTTTGTATGCTACGGTCACATCGAAAGACGTCATAACGATTGTCACATATCTCACCGTTATAGACACTATCTGGTAGCCAAGATTCTGTTATCAGTATGACATCATAGTTATGCGTGAGTATATTCTGTCTTACATCTGAAGTTTTCGTACGTAGCCCACGAACGTTTTGATAAAACAGATTTAACTTAGATGGGAGCATTGTTGTGATAAGTGAATGTACGTAAACTTACGGTCCAATGTATCTAAATCAATTGCTTTATTTATAAAAAGAAAGTAAATTCCTAGATTCTGAAAAAATATGCATTTACTATGATAATGGCATGTTACATTATTCATACATAATATTATACTTGTTTTAAAAGTAATATGATTTAATATGGTATACTCCGTATAATAATGTAGTAAAAATGCAAGTAAGGCTGTAAACTTTAAGTTCGGTGAGTAATTATATTGGCTTGTGAAGTGTGTGGTAGTGTGTTTGTTGATGAATGTGTGTGTTGATATTGTGTGCGCACTGTTACTTTGACAAAACGATTTGACTGAATTTGTAAAATGGAAAGATTGTTGTATGCTCCATTTTATTATAAATTTTAAGTTCAATAGTTTCCTATAAATATTCTGCAAGTATACAATTAAACTAGTTAATTTGCCTACATAGTGATAACTGCAATAGAAATGCCGTACATTTATTATAGGTGTACTATATGGACGTAAGTAAACAATGCAGGCATATAGTTTATATAAATAAGGCTTAGATTTTGTTAGGAATCTTAGTAGGTATATTATGTTGCAGATAAGTGATAGGCATATAATGAGAGTAATACAACTTGATAAAGACCATAATACATGTAAAGGTATCGTAACATTTAAATAATTTTCTGCAAATCTTTCAGCTGGTTTATCACGATAACAGGAGACTCCTCGTTTTTCCTTAAAAAAATAATGCAATTTCTGACCCAGATAAATTTATAAGATTTTTCTTTGGCGCGTAATTTGGCCGCATTTAGAAGTTGTTTATTTTCTGGGGTTAAATGCTCATTAACGAAGAATCTCCTGTCCTCACCGCCTAAGCCTAGGTCACGCGTGGTGATGCCCTTAGTCTTACGAAGACCGGAAATTATTTGATCTTTTAACATTCTAGTTTGTAGTTTGATGACAATAGGTTTGGGACGGCCTTCAACCTTCCGCATGGGCTGGACGCGGTGCGCCGACTCGACCTGCACGTGCTGCAGCTGGACCCCGGCGTGAGCGGCGATCTTCACAGCCAGCTCGGCCGCCGACTCGTTAGGAGTTTCGGGGAGGCCTACTATTTCCAGATTAGATAATCGTGCTAATTGTTGTTGCTTATTTAGTAGTGACTGTAGGTCTGATATTTTATCGCTATCATCATCAGATTTTTTCTTGAGAGTGTCGAAGTCTTTTTTTAATGATATATGCTCGTCGGATAGCTCAGTTAGCGAACACTCGAGGCGGTCATATTTGGCCGAGACGATCTTCAATTCTTTTCTAAATTCGACAGCTAAGGAGTATTTTAGTTCATTTAGTTTAGAATCTAACATGCGCTCGATCTGAGACACCAAGCTTCCTTCGCTATTGGACTCAGTGTTGTCGTTGTCGGGACTAGTGTCCGTGGACGGGGAGCCGACGGCGGGCCGCTTGGACGCGCGTGATGTTGAGCCAGCAGTTGACGGTGAAGCGCTCGGCGAGGAGGTTACCAATGGGATATCTTTCGGTTGCTTTACTCGGCAAGTGGAACACAACCAGTCTAAATATCTCGTTAAGTCGGTGGACGCTATTTTAACGCATTCGGGGTGATAGACGGTTTTACAAGTTGCACAAATTATTTGGTTCGATTTAGTTGCTTCTTTTTTGCAAGTCGCGCAGTGAGGTTTCATGGTGTTTTTTGTGTTTCTGGTCGAAGAACAGTTTCGTGTAATCTCAGTGAGCTCGTGTTTATCAGCAACAAGCGTGAGCGGCAAAGCGATATGTCTGCGCTTGCGCGCGACAAGGACGAACGAATGCGTTCCACCGCTACCCACTTGTGAGTCAGAAAATAATATGATCAACTGTTTCTTGTAATATAAATATTTTGATTTATCTTCAAGAGTATAGGATTATTATGTAAAACTGTGCGTCATACCTTATAGGTGACTTTTCACTGAATACGGAGATACAACTTTTTGAACAATTTGCGCACTATTCACTTAATTTAGGAATTTTAAAGTAAGAGTACGTAAATTTATGTGTAGTCGCAACGGAGTGCGAGCGAGTATGTATATTGAATGTTGTATTGTTCATGTGTCAAAAAGCATTTAGATTTCATATCTTTTAATCACACACCAAAGCCTTGGACTTGGAACTCTTCCAGATAAACATTTCAATTTAGTCTGCATCGTTAATTACCATTGGTGTGTTGGTGTTTGGTGTGCATGTGTGTGGTTAGCCACACCATGCCCAATGGCTAGCAAAGTCAAATATTTTTACAGCTTTTTTTTGTGTAAAAAGAAACTGGCCAGCCTACAATAAAAAATTCGTGAATCTTTCACAGTGAATAATGACCTCTATGTTCCAGGTGATAGAGCTGCCGTTAATGAACCCGGAGCTATTCGTCCGTGTTGGTATCACTCCGCCCAAGGGCTGCCTCCTGTACGGCCCGCCCGGCACAGGGAAGACTCTCCTGGCCAGAGCGGTCGCTTCACAGCTTGATGCCAACTTCCTCAAGGTACGTCTTTATCAGTCTTTCATCACCAATTATAAAACCTTCTACCAGACGAGACATGGAAACCTGTGGCAATAGATCTAAACATCTGTTCTGGCAGTCTGACTTATGTACAAACACTTTATTAGCGAGATAAGGTCAAATACCTAACATGTTGACTAAGCTGGATTTAAATACTGTCATGCATAAAATCTGAGTATTGGTAGGCCTCTACTGCAGAGTCCTCCTGGGGAAGTGTAACACCTTTGGCAGTTATTCAACCGTGAAGTAGTTGTGTGTAAGCATTACTGTTTCGGTTTGACGGGCAATGTTACCAGAAAAAATACTAGGGAAGAAGAGTTATGACATCTTATATCTCAGAGTGGCGGGAGCAGTAGATAGATAGATAGATAGATAAACTCTTTATTATACACACAAAAAAAAAAAAATTGCCGTCATGATGATCACAACAGAAAAATTAACTTAGCACTAGTGTAACAATTGGCGGCCTTATCGCTAAAAGCGATCTCTTCCAGGCAACCTTGGGATGGAAAGGATTCGAAAAAACATTAATAGACAGGGTGTGCAATATTAAATAACTTCAAAAAAAAAACATAGAACATTAAACTTAAAAGATACTTGAAGATAAGTACCTAATACAAATACATAAATAAAACTACATTTATAAAAATACACCAATACAGTATAGTGCTGCACAGGATTTTGTTTGCAAGTCTGCCACCATCTGAACGCTCATCTCGCATAAAAAGATATTGTAATAATGTACATTTTGTGTGAAAAAAAAGTTATGTTTCGACCAAGATTTAACTCCTATCCTCGAATATTATCATTTATGTAAAAACCATTGTTATATTTTGACAGGTGGTATCATCGGCCATTGTGGACAAATACATAGGAGAGTCTGCGCGACTGATCCGGGAGATGTTCAACTACGCAAGAGATCATCAGCCTTGCATCATATTCATGGACGAAATTGACGCTATCGGTAAACTTGCATCCATTATCAGACCTAAAACATTTTATTTCTATTTGTAAACGTTTGATTTGCCACATTGGCCTCTAGGGCAATGCTAAGCAGTAGGATGTTAAAAGTTGATGCAATAGAGGTAGTAAAAAACTAACATATGACCGAGTAGCTTGCATTGAGAGAGACTTATGTCCTGTTAAGTTAGTTGTTGGCTAGCCTATCGGTATTTTATCGGATACATTTCGGAGAATATGCTTCGGATATGCATGATCTTATTCCCCCCAGACCATTCTTCTATCGGACGGCCAGGATCACGAAAAAGCGACAACGTTTTATGGTTGATGTACCAAAAACTCGTACGAAATGGTTTGATTCCACTTTCTTTATTCGAACTGCTAAACAGTGGAATGCGCTGCCCGAGTGGGTGTTTCCCGATAATAGGGTAGGTGACTGATGTTTATATCGTTGAAACCAATAGCTTTGATGAAGAATTTAAGTAAATATAGTATGTTTATTGAAAAAATAATTTAAATCGGTTAATAATGTTCGGATATTATGAGCGTTTCAAGTTTTTGTTAGAGATAACACTGTCCCTTTCCCACAAAACAAAAAATAACGTCACGATTTGCTGTTTCGCCTCTCTGTCTAGCATGATATTAAAATGCTTATAAGTTGCTTATTTTTGATCAGATTTTCATTAATCAGCTATATTTATGGGCCACATTTTAATAGGACAATATAAAAAAACCAGTCATCTAGCCAATTATAATCTGGGTGTCTTCAAGTCGCGAGTGAATCGGTTTCTTCTAGGCAAGCGTGCTCCATCGTAGACTGCATCTTCGTTGATCATCAGACGAGATGGCAGGCAAACGCAAGCCAAAAAAAAAAGTTATCCGAGGTATCTGATGATAACGATGGACAGCTTATAAGTTTGTTTCTTTTACTCCCATGACATGCGAAGACAACTGCCGCCGTTTCTACTCCCTGAGAAAGGTCACCTGACCGAACAGTCCGACAGTGCTGCCTGTCCTCCGGTGGTTCTTGTTGCAGTTATAGACATACCCAGGTCCAAAAGTTTTAAGGCAAAACGTATGTCTTTAATATTAATATTTTTTAACTGACTTCAAAAAAGGAGGAGGTATCCAGGTCCCATATAAATTTGAAGTTGGTTGTTTTTTTTTTAAAGTTGTATGGCTTAGAAGAGAAATACGTTTTTTTTTTAAAACATAATTATCTTAAACGTTTTATTAATAATTTGTTTGTTTGTCAGGCGGTCGCCGTTTCTCGGAGGGCACGTCTGCCGACCGCGAGATCCAGCGCACGCTGATGGAGCTCCTCAACCAGATGGACGGGTTCGACTCGCTCGGGCAGGTGAAGATGATCATGGCGACCAACCGGCCCGACACGCTGGACCCCGCGCTGCTGCGCCCCGGCAGGCTCGACAGGAAGATCGAGATACCGCTGCCCAACGAACAGGCTAGGTGAGGATACAAATAACTGGCTAATGAACAATCTAGGTGGAACCGAGCGAGCGAAGCCAAGGTTTTGGCATTTGTATTATAACTAGAGGTCGCCCGCGACTTCGTCCGCGTACTGAAGAAATTCGGCCCGCTCCCAAAATTCACCACTCTAAATCATCCCGAGCAAATCCCCTTGAATGAACTACCCAAATATCAATTTTCATCACTATTACTTCAAAAACAAAGAACGTTCCATACAACATTCCACCCCCCCACCTCCCCCCCCCCCCCCCTTAAATCGTCCCTGTCAACGAAATATTGAAAACAGCATTTTTTAATTTAAATGAACTATCCAAATTTTTGTGATTTAGTCACACAACAACTCGCAGGGTTTGCAAGTTGAAGTGGCCACGGGCAGGCCACATCGCTCGAAGAACTGATAACCGATGGGGAAGAAAGGTTCTTGAATGGCGACCACGTACCCGAAGACGCAGCGTAGGTAGGCCTCCCACTAGGTGGACCGACGACATTGTGAAATTCGCAAGCTACCGGTAGACACAGGTAGGTTGTGGTACAGTGTGGCGGTCTAAAGGGGAGGCCTTCGCTCAGCAGTGGACGTTTCCGGCCTGATAATGATGATGTTAATTGTTCACAATATTAATATAATACTATTTTTCTTTTTACTAGAAACTTACTTTTTCAACCCGATTATTACAGGCTGGAGATTCTGAAGATCCACGCGGCGCCGATCGCGAAGCACGGCGAGATGGACTACGAGGCCGTGGTGAAGCTCTCGGACACGTTCAACGGCGCCGACCTGAGGAACGTGTGCACCGAGGCGGGCCTGTTCGCCATCCGGGCCGAGCGCGAGTACATCATACAGGTGCGTGCAGTAACACTCAGTACACGTTACATCATACAGGTGCGTGCAGTAACACTCAGTACACGTTACATCATACAGGTGCGTGCAGTAACACTCAGTACACGTTACATCATACAGGTGCGTGCAGTAACACTCAGTACACGTTACATCATACAGGTGCGTGCAGTAACACTCAGTACACGTTACATCATACAGGTGCGTGCAGTAACACTCAGTACACGTTACATCATACAGGTGCGTGCAGTAACACTCAGTACACGTTACATCATACAGGTGCGTGCAGTAACACTCAGTACACGTTACATCATACAGGTGCGTGCAGTAACACTCAGTACACGTTACATCATACAGGTGCGTGCAGTAACACTCAGTACACGTTACATCATACAGGTGCGTGCAGTAACACTCAGTACACGTTACATCATACAGGTGCGTGCAGTAACACTCAGTACACGTTACATCATACAGGTGCGTGCAGTAACACTCAGTACACGTTACATCATACAGGTGCGTGCCGTAACACTCAGTACACGTTACATCATACAGGTGCGTGCAGTAACACTCAGTACACGTTACATCATACAGGTGCGTGCAGTAACACTCAGTACACGTTACATCATACAGGTGCGTGCAGTAACACTCAGTACACGTTACATCATACAGGTGCGTGCAGTAACACTCAGTACACGTTACATCATACAGGTGCGTGCAGTAACACTCAGTACACGTTACATCATACAGGTGCGTGCAGTAACACTCAGTACACGTTACATCATACAGGTGCGTGCAGTAACACTCAGTACACGTTACATCATACAGGTGCGTGCAGTAACACTCAGTACACGTTACATCATACAGGTGCGTGCCGTAACACTCAGTACACGTTACATCATACAGGTGCGTGCAGTAACACTCAGTACACGTTACATCATACAGGTGCGTGCAGTAACACTCAGTACACGTTACATCATACAGGTGCGTGCAGTAACACTCAGTACACGTTACATCATACAGGTGCGTGCAGTAACACTCAGTACACGTTACATCATACAGGTGCGTGCAGTAACACTCAGTACACGTTACATCATACAGGTGCGTGCAGTAACACTCAGTACACGTTACATCATACAGGTGCGTGCAGTAACACTCAGTACACGTTACATCATACAGGTGCGTGCAGTAACACTCAGTACACGTTACATCATACAGGTGCGTGCAGTAACACTCAGTACACGTTACATCATACAGGTGCGTGCAGTAACACTCAGTACACGTTACATCATACAGGTGCGTGCAGTAACATTCAGTATACGTTACATCATACAGGTGCGTGCAGTAACACTCAGTATACGTTACATCATACAGGTGTGCACAGTAAGGCCCTAGCATGATAAAAAGGTTAAAACGTCAAAGCAAGGCAAGGTTACGTCAACGTCGAAGTAATATTGTAGAGGTAATGCTAGGTCAAATGAATTTATTTGTATGCGATATAATTAGCTAGACGCTTTACAAAGTTATGTCGTCAACTTTGTATGAGCTGTCAACATTGTGTAACTTCTTTTCTAATTTTCAAAATCGGTCTACAATTAACGGAAAAATCGACGTCAATCATCATAAAAGTAAACTTGAACATGTAGATGAAACTAAAACCACTTTTTTTGTTTTCAGGAGGACCTCATGAAAGCGGTACGAAAAGTGGCCGACAATAAGAAACTGGAAAGCAAGTTGGACTACAAACCAGTTTAAAAATAAAATGATAATAACAGTGTTTTAAATATTAACTAATATTAGGCTTGTGTATCTAATGCTCCAAAATAAAAACCCTTTTGGTAAAATATATTTTTATTTTAACACTTATTCTAATGACAAGAAGGCACATAATTGAAAATACTATTCAACTTACGTAAATAACTTAGTAAAGGTAACGAACAAGTCGTTATCTTGATACTAAAGTCCACTGCACACAGGGTTAGATAGAACTGCTATGCTAAACTAAACGTAGATTCGTCAAGTTATTATGTGTATTTTCTCGATTTAAAAAAGTTTATAGTTTGCAAGTAAGTTGAACCCCGGGAATTAAGGTACTCTACTCGAAACTCCAGCCTAAGAAAAATAAAAATTAAGTTGTTATAAAATATTGTTTCACACAGCGCCATCTGGCTCCATAAAGCTTGTGCTATGGGAACTAGATAGCTGATAGTATACTTGTATAAAAAAAATATAACGCTATACGTATATTACATACAACACCCACACACAGAATAAACATTTATGTTCGTCACATAAATGTTTGCCGTGTGTGGGGATCAAACCTACGCCCTACCCTCAAGACAGACATGCTACCAACTGAGCTATAAGGCAGTCAAACTGGCCCATTCCATGATATTGGATATTGGTTTAATAAATAAAACATTTTTTTTTCTATGAAATAGTTATTACAATTATATCGCGGTTTCAGAATGAGCTTTATATAGCCATATCCATTTATATCCATAGCTTGAATTTCATACAACCTTTCAGCTTAGCATAGCAGTTCCACCTAACTTAAATAACAAAGCAATTATTCTATAAAATCCGGCATCGTCCCGTTCCGCCTAGCCTTTGCAACATTCTCATAATAACAGGAAAAATCGACATAACCCTTTATTTTGGTATCCCGGTCTTGCCTTACGTTGGGATAGATATCGGAATTGGATTCCATCGATCGGTTCGTATCTACTATCGAATCATTCGTATTCATCGTACCAGACGAATAGACTTCCGAATCGATTTCGTTGAGCAAAGTCGTCGATTTCGATTGAACTATCGGATTGAACCTAACTGAAGGATTTTTCGCTAAACCCTGAGGATTTTCTGAAACAACTGGAGCTAAAAAATTGAAATTTCGTATAAGTAAAGACATGTGAGTATTGGGTCTAGGAGTTAAGTTGTTCTTAACGCAGTAACAGACGAATTCGTCCTCGATCTCTTCTAGAACTGATTGGCTGACTTTTTTGAAGTCAGTCTGTTTGCGAAAGTTCTCTACTATGATTTGCGCGAGTTGTTTGTTCGTTTGTTCGCTGCTGCCTTTGGCTTCTTGTATGCGTTTGTAGACGCCAGCGCTGACTAAGATGAGGAATCTGGAATGAGAAGATATGACTATACAAACACCTTTTACTACGGGATGAACCTTGAAATTGTGAAAATACTAGGTGTTTTATCAAAAAGTTCATATTACTTTATGCAATGGATTGACGAGACGAGCTTGATGTTCGCCTGGGGTAAGTATCATGCCTGTCCAGAACAGTACCAGAATTGTGAACTTGCGAACACAATCCTGGGCCGCACTGCACTGCGCCCGTCACCCTGAGATATTAGATGTTAAATATCTTCATACCCAATAATTTATCTGGTAACATTGCCCTTCAAACGGGAACACAGTATCTCCGGCGCGGCGACCACGGGCTCGCTGCTGGCCGCGCTGATGGAAGGGAACGCCTAGTGCAGCCCCCTCACCAGCTAGTTAGCAGGCACCGCCAGCTTGTACAGCCGTTACCTGCAGCTGTCGTCGAGCGCGATGGGCCCGTGTATCTCCGGCGCGGCGACCACGGGCTCGCTGCTGGCCGCGCTGATGGAAGGGAACGCCTAGTGCAGCCCCCTCACCAGCTAGTTAGCAGGCACCGCCAGCTTGTACAGCCGTTACCTGCAGCTGTCGTCGAGCGCGATGGGCCCGTGTATCTCCGGCGCGGCGACCACGGGCTCGCTGCTGGCCGCGCTGATGGAAGGGAACGCCTTGTGCAGCCCCTTCACTAGGTAGTTGCCCAGGCACCGCGTGCCCGTCTGGTTACCCAGATACTGCGCTGATAAAGATATATATATCATATTATATTATCAGCCCTAAGACCGCCACACTGTACGACAACCTGCCATTTGCATCCACCGGTTGCCCGCGACTTTTACAATGTCGTCGGTCCACCTAGTGGGAGACCTTCCTACGCTGCGTCTTCCGGTTCGCGGT
The DNA here is from genome assembly GCA_905404285.2 of Erannis defoliaria. NCBI lineage: Eukaryota > Metazoa > Arthropoda > Insecta > Lepidoptera > Geometridae > Erannis > Erannis defoliaria. The sequence continues at coordinate 16,684,563 of FR990066.1, forward strand.
CGCCACTCAAGAACCTTTCTTCCCCATCGGTTGTCAGTTCTTCGAGCGATGTGGCCTGCCTATTGCCACTTCAACTTGCAAACCTTGCGAGCTATATCGGTAACTTTGGTTCTTTGGCGAATATCCTCGTTCCGGATTCTATCGCGCAAAGTAACTCTGAGCATAGCTCTCTCCATTGCCCGTTGCGAAACTCTGAGTTTCTCCAAAAGGCCAGCAGTTAAAGACCACGTTTCAGTTCCATATGTCATCACTGGCAACACACACTGGTGGTAGACCCTTGTCTTCAGACACTGAGGGATTTTGGACGAGAAGATATTACGCAATTTCCCGAACACTGCCCATCCGAGTTGGATACTTCGGGCGACCTCTTTGTCGAAGTTGGACCTACCTAACTGAACAATCTGTCCAAGGTAGTTGTAGTGGTCAACAACTTCGAGAGTATCGTTCCCAACGACAACCGGTACGGGTACAACATGGACATTGGACATGATCTTTGTCTTGTCCATGTTAATTTTAAGACCCACCTATTGGGAAACATTACTGAGGTCGCTGAGCATAGTATTGAGGTCCCTCAGCGACTCTGCCATGATGACTATATCATCGGCAAAGCGAAGGTGAGTGATGTATTCGCCATTAATGTTGATGCCGAATCCGTTCCAGTTCAAGAGCTTGATAACGTCCTCCAATGCGTTCGTGAACAGTTTCGGAGAAATAACGTCTCCCTGTCTCACGCCTTTCTGCAATTGGATTGGTTTCGTGCTCTCGTCCTGCAACCGGATTGACATTGTGGCGTTTCTATACAAACACTTCAGCGCTTCGATATACTTATATAGTCGATATGACATCGCTGGAGGGAAAGCAATACCGCCCAGGTCTCGATTGAATCGAAGGCTTTTTCATAGTCCACAAACGCTAGACATAACGGCCGATTATACTCCTCAGTCTTCTGTATAATCTGGCGAAGCGTGTGGATGTGGTCTATGGTGCCAAAGCCTTTACGGAAACCGGCTTGTTCGGGAGGCTGGAAGTCATCAAACCTGCGTTCGAGACGGTTCGTAATGACTCTCGAGAACAGCTTGTACACATGGCTCAGGAGTGAGATGGGCCTATAGTTCTTCAATAAGGTTCTTCTCCTTTCTTGAAGAACAGCACCACCACACTCCTGTGCCATGCTTCAGGCGTAGTGCCTTCGTGAATGACGGAATCGAATAACTTCTGGAGGACTAAAAGTACCGGTTTACCACCCGCTCTCAGTAGTTCTGTCGTTATTCCGTCCTCACCTAGCGCCTTGTTATTCTTAAGCTGTCTGAGAGCCATTCTAATCTCGTACAGGCTGACGTCTGGGATGTCCTCAGTGTAGTGTCGGGTCAGTTTAGCTCTTGTGTCCCGAGCATTACTGACAATGGGTTGCCGTGTTGAGGTGTACAACTGTCCATAAAACCTCTCGAGCTCTCTCAGAATCTGTGGCTTTGACGAAATGATACTGCCACCTTTGATCTTCAGCTTCGTAATTTGGCTTTGCCCAATAGACGCGATTTCTTGCGAACACTTTGGAGCCCTGGTTCCGCTCAATTGCGTCCTTAATACATACAGTATTATAGGAACGCAAGTCGTGTCGCAAAGATTTTGAGATTCGTCTATTAAGCTTACCATATTCCGACATATCAGCTGAAGATTGCAGTCTCATTTCTGTCCGGTCTTCCATCAGCTTTAGAGTTCTGTGTGAGAGCTTTTGAAACTTCTTCCGGCGTGGGGCCTTAAAGAACTTGGACCCCATTGCCTGGACAGTTTCCACAAACCCATTGTTGATCTCGTTCACAGTTTCGCATTCGGCGAGGCTCTGGAAGCGATTGAAAGAAGATCGAGTTGAAAGTTTTCGGGCTTCTGGATTTGGGCAGGGCCAGGACGGAGCGTAGACTTCACCAGACGTGACCTTTCAAGCTTGACATTGATATTCAATGTGCCTCGGACAATACGGTGATCGCTACCGGTTTTCACCTTGCTGATCACGGATACATCATTGAATATTCGCTTCTTGGTCGTCATGATGAAATCAATCTCATATTTACATTATTTCAATGATATTATATATTTAAGGAGTGAGATATGTCATATCGCGCCCTAAAATGGCCCCGTGAAAACGGCCCCAAGGACTGTCTAACCTGTCTGCGCTCACTAAGCGACACGCGCGCTATCCCTTTTGCTCTCATAAAAGTGCTATCTTGTTTCGCACTCCGGCGCAACTCGTAAGCATAACGGCACGGGAGTCATTTTCAAACGTTGATTTATAACGCGATAGCGCATCTTTCGTCATCTTTGCATTACAACTAAAAAAAAATGTCATGTACTTTGTTTGGGTTTCAATAAAGATGTATTGTATTATACACCCTTTGAGTGTCATAAACGAATCGCATCGAATACCGACAAAAGGAAAGGGATTTGTAAATCATATCACATCATCATTCGTCAACTGCTGGACGAAGAACTCCCCTTTGATACCCCCTCTGGGTTACCATAATGTGGCAGAATTCACAAAGACGGCTCACAAGCTTTGTGAATATTAAGTTTGAGCCAATTACCATAATTATAAATTTATCATAAGTTTTATAAGATTAAAGTTAGTTCATCTGTAACAAAAGTATCGGCTTGGTCTAGGACTGTTATGATACAATTTTTGTTGTTTTAATAAATAAATAATAACCCCCCTCTTGCCAGACGGCTTGGGGATCGCAGAATGCCCTCCACCGTTAACCAAGAGGACGCTGCTCTCTGTCCTCCAGTGGTTCTGGATGCAATTTTACCCAGGTCCAGGTCATAGTCCGAACCTATAATTAGCTTTCTGTTTTTAATTAGTTTATCCATAAGTTCATTTTAACTGTTGGTTTCCCTATAAATTAAATATAAATGAATTTATATTGTTAAGTATTGACGTCGATTACGTTCAGGGCCTGCTATTGCTGTATTATACATAATATAAAATCATTGTAATAAAAAAAAAAAGAGTAAATTCTTACAGTTTCTAAGCTTGTTTACATCTAGTCCTAGCTGCTTGAGTCTCAACAGCTCGTCTTCGTTGTGTAAACTATGATCAACCGTCAGCTGGACCACTCGCAAGACGCAGTTGTCATCTGTCCTGGAATGTTTGCACACTACTACACAACGGTCACAACTTAGCTGTAGAGATAGAAAAACTAGTGGCATTTTTTTTTTTAATTCTTTATGGCACACATAAATACATTAATGTATAAAAGGAGGACTTAATGCTAAAGCATTTTCTAAAAGTCATCCCCGCGGTTAAAGAGATGAGGATGTAGGCGCACAAAATAAATTATAGATAAGAGCAAATACAGTAAATTACATTTCAATTAACTAATAACTAAAAATATCTATATAAATGCAAATGACTAATAAATAAAATTAAATACAAATAATTAATTAGATAATAAAATAAACCAATAATATAATACAATATATAATATGAAAAACAAATATTATTGCAATAAATAAATAAATACGAGTGATCAAATGGTTACAAAACTAGAGCTGATTTTAAATAATGTTCACGCACAACTCGTTTAAAGACTGGTTTCGCTGGCGCGACAAAAGGGAAGGGGATTGTAAATCATATCACATCATCATTCGTCAACTGCTCGACGAAGGCCTCCCCCTTAATAGAGGGGTGTTGCCATAATCCCCACGCTTGGCAGGCGGTTTCGGGATCGCAGAGCTCACCACCGTTAACCAAGAGGACGCTGCTGCCCGTCCTCCGATGGGTCTGGTTGCAGTTTAAGGACATACCCAGGTCCCAACTGAGAAGATGTCTACAGCAGAACTTAATAGGGGTGATGCCATAACCCCCACTCTTGGCAAGCGGATTGGGGATTGTTGAATGGTCACCACCGTCAACCGAGAGGACGCTGCTGCCCGTCTACGGTGTTTCTGGATACAGTTTTATGACATACCCAGGTAAATTAACATCAGCCGAGATGGCAGTCAAACGCAAGCCTATAAAGTAATAAAAAAAACAACATGAACCGCAGTATGATTACCTGCAGAGCAGCGCGCGAGGCTCGCCCACGTTGGCGACGAACAGCTTGTTGTTGTGCACGAGCGCGAGGCAGACCGTGGCGCCGCCTGACAGGTGCTGGTCGATCTCCTTCAGCCGCGCCAGGATGTCGCTGTTGGCGCGCTGGAACACGTCACGAACTATTAAAGTTGAGTTTGAAGCCCGACACAGGCCTGGGCACTTAACAGTGCTGAACAGTGAAATGCGCTTCCCGGGTGGGTCTTTCCCATACAAAAGATGAGAATAGTATAGATTTTAGAAAAATAGTTTAGATCATAGATATAGCGTTATAGAAAACGCTTCTAAGCATAATTTTACCACAATTTATTTATAACTATAACGTCTATAATCATGTCATATTCAGTGCAAGCTAATTGTACTCTATTCATATAGAACAGTGTTGATATTCCACAGGCGCGCGCGCAACCGGCGGGACCCGCGTGACAACAACAACTACAACGGAAAATTAGTCTTCCGTAAGTAATGCTATATCGTTTTCTATGTTTGAAGTCTCCATTAGCCCAGAAAATGGTTTTGAAAATACAGCATCAGAAATGCTGTATTGAAGGTAAAATGCAGCTGGATAAGACTCATAACCCATTCCTAGGCACACGGATGACAGGTGGAGTAAGGTTGTCTCAGGGTGGTGGCCAAAACAAGATAAACGGGCATTGAAAAAATGAACAGAACCTAACCTGTGTTTCTGTGAGCGTTTGAAAGTGGTACTGCAAACTGGTCCTCTCAGCAATCATTCCATCGTAGTTCTCTATGTACGCCTTCTCAACTGACACAAACGCATTTCTGAAAAGTTTATTTTTAAAATATTACCTGTAACTGTTCATGAAACATCACTTATATCCAGACATCCAGAAAGTATATCCTATGTCTAATAGACATATAATAGGGAATATGCATGTGTTCTTTTATTGACTTACAAAAAAGCTGACTGGCAACAAAACAAATCATCGAAAGTAAAATCTTAATATACGTTCACAAATAACGAAGTTACAAACATTTTAGTTTCATGTTAGACAGGGAGGACACTATACTACGTTTATGACGTCAAAGAACACGATTCCAAACATATTCCATACCAGCACGTGGTTTGCTAGAAAGGGACAGATGACTCCCTCCCAAATAGTTTGAAAACGTATATTTCAGAACTTTACCAGCCGATTTCGATTATTTTTTCGATATAAGCATCATATTAATGTATCAAAAAAAAAAACATTAATTAATCTATAAATAAATCTAAAAATCTATCAAATATAATTTAAAAAAAAAACTAAATCTATTTATCTATCTATCAGATTCAGTTAAACTCTCCATTCATCTTATTATTTTTAATAATAGAAACACATAAAAATTCCCTATTATGTACTATTGCTTTGCAGTTTTGTGGAACTAATATCCCAATGCAGAGCATTATTTAAACATATGAGTGGCCACAAATCTGGGACCATCTGATCATAAGATATGCATGTACAGTTAAGGTACACCATCAAGCCATACCTGGGGATGACAGTGTTTGTAAATATAATAATATTTTGATCTACATTTGTTAAGTTTTTTTTTTTATTGCATTGATATTGAAGTGAGAATTGTAACAGACCTCAACCGATCCCGTATCTCTTCATCTGAGTTGGCAGATGGTGGCGGGAAGAGAATCTCTACAGCCATCCGCTGCATGATGAACCTCGCCGCATCCAGTCCATTGTGTGGCTCAAACACTCCGTACAGGCAGCTGGAATTGGCAAGCTAGGTTTGCTTACAAAGCAAATGAAAGGAAACAGGTTGCCAATCAGACTAATGCACCAAAGTGATTACTACCCAATGATTTTTATTATAATAATAATAATAATAATAAAGGATAATAATAATAGAAGAGTCCGTCAATTGCTCACTGCTCATCGCATGTTACACCCACGCTCATCTGTTATGAGACTGTACATTCCACGGAAGTGGGGGGTCGTGGCTTTTAAAACGCCAAGAACCTCCACAATCGTAAAAAAAACCTGCACTGCAAAAGCATCATTAGATTAGGATTTATTGATCATTCAATCAGGGAATTCAGTTAAGTGGTTGCAAACAGATGAAATGACCCTAATCTGCCATGTTGTTTTACTAATTGTACCTAACCCATAGTCTAAAGATAAAAAATAAACTGCAAGGACAATTAAAGGTAACAAAGCCGGTAGCCAAAACCAGATAGATAAAAAACAGATAGCCGGTTGCCTTACCAGGATAGGTCATCAGTGGATAATTAAAAAGGCTGATTATGAAATCAAAGGTTTAGTAATGGGGTTTAGTATGGGGTCCAATAAGGAATTCTTCAGGTATGGAACACTAAATATGAACACAAACTTGAATACAGCGACAGTGATAATGGAACAGACGGGCCCAGCGCTTGCAAATCGTTCAAAATTATCAGGCCAACACAATCTAACATACCTAGCTAAAAGTATGCATATTACTTTTGCCGGAAAATAGAGATAGCGAATCTAATTACTGCATGACAAAAAGAGAACACATGTACATGTATTAGAAGTTTGTATTGTCGTATCGTACAGCTCGCATGTCGCAAAGGCAGAGTATGACTGAAGCGAGTGAGAGCCGGCGCTCAACATATAGTCTTCAAAATCCGTGCGCTTATTTCCCGTCCATTCATCTTATCATTGTCGCTGCTTGAATACCTTATTTAAAATGTTTAAGGTAGGGCAGGTATTCAATTTCGGAACACGAAAAAAACATCAATGTTGAGTCAATGTTACGCCAGGTATCAAGTGATTTGCTATAAATATTAACTATCATATCAAGCATGAGAGGTGCTTCGAGGATAACTTTAGGAATATTTACTTACAAATTGTCTTCTGTTTGGCAGTGGAAACAAAGATAATCGTCGGTACAGTGAGTGCTCCCACCGAGTTTCGAGAAATACGATGCCACACAAGTATTCCTGCATTTTGGTAAATCATCAGTCCATGGCCTAGCAATCATTATCAGATTATCTGTATATAAATTCAGTGTAAAATAGATCCAGCAAATTTAAGTCATAAGATTTACGAATAAAAGTGGTTTATTTTAGCACAATTGTGTGTTTTGTTTTGTGGAGCACAATTTGACAGAGACAAATCAAAGAATTCACTTGACTTTGACATTTTTTTTTTCTTAGTTATTGACATCGCACGTTGTGCATTCTGCCAGTGTCAAGTTAATGAATTCTCAAGTTTTTATATTAAAATCAAGTCAAATATGTCATGATATCACAGTTAGTAAAACGAAATTAGTCATAATTGAGTCAAGGACATGCCCTAGTAAAGTTGTGGCGACTTTTCTACAAGCTTCTACGGAGTTTTGAAAACAACACGAAATGACATGTTTCACCACATTATATCACATGCCCACACTCGTGCATGTAATTCAACACTCAATGATTATAACACCACGATTTTTAATCATTAATTCGCGAAAAAACACAAGTCTCAGAAAATAATAGAATGCCACGACATGAGTTTTCCGTGTTCCCGCCAAAACTCGACTTTTTTTTCTTAGTTATTGGCATCGCACGTTGTGCATTTTGCCAGTGTCTAGTTCATAAATTAGCAAGTTTTTTTAATTAAAATCAAGTCAAATAATTATGTCATGAAATCACAGTTAGTCCCACGAAATTAGTCATAGTCGAGTCCAAGTCATGCCCTAGTAAAGTTGTGGCGACTTTTCTATGAGCTTCTACGGAGTTTTGAAAACAACTCGAAAATACATGATTCACTTACCCTCACTCGTGCATGTAATTCAACACACAATGAATAAAACACCACTATTTTTAAATCATTAATTTGCAAAAAAACACAAGATTAAGAAAATAATAGAATGCAAAGACATGATTTTTCCGTGTTCCCGCCAAAACTCTCGGGAGGTCTTCGCAGCAGTGGACGTCTTCTGGCTGTTGATGTGTTCTTTCCAAACATAGGCGTCGCCAAGGGATCACTAGTGATCCAAAAATCCAACGATCTTATATGGTATAAGATCGTTGCAAAAATCGGTCGCAGCCCGCGCGGCCACCGCTGTCTGTGGTCTCGACCTACGTGGTATAATGTGGTGAAACGTGTATTTTCGTGTTGTTTTTAAAACTCCGTAAACACCCATAGTAAAGTCGCCACAACTTTACTAGGGCATGACTTAGACTCGACTGTGACTAATTTCGTGTGACTGACTGTGATTTGATAACACATATACAGGGTTAGTTCTAATCAGTTATCATTCTTTTAATGCATATTCTATACATCAAGTGCATCTGGCGCAGGCCTCTCGGAGCGTCCTCGGTGACCCGAGGATCCTTGTTCGTTGGTGTGCCACACTGCTGCATTTAAGCAGCAAATGCGCGGCCGTTTCTTCTGCCCCCATGCATCCTTGGCATAGAGGGATATCTGTAATCCCAATGTTAAAAAGGTATTTGTTTAATGAGCAGTGTCCGGTGACCACCCCAACTAATCGTCGGAGTTTGTCACGTTTGAAGTTCAGTAGTCTTCGGGAGTATCTCGGATATAACTCGGGGAAGGCTGCCCCTGGCTATCTGCTCCCCTCGGTACTTGCCCAAAATTCTTTATGCAGTCTAAAGGTACGTTTGCGGATCCCCTATCTGATTTGAGTGAACGGCAGAGGGATCATCGGTCCGGCACCCTTATCATGGACGTTCGCGATTCCGATTGCGATACCATGCCATCCTGCTCGTACCAAACCACTCGCGCCATGCGCCCTCCTGCTCGCGCACGCTCGCAATCAGAATCACGAACGTCCATGATAAGGGCACTGGTCCTACAGGGCGCCTGCTCGAGCCCCTCCGCGCCAGCTCGTCAGCCTCTGGATCCGCTGTGCCCCTTGATCCATTGTAGAGTAACATTATTATTCGAACTTACTTCTTCCAGCAGATTGTGACACTGTATGGTTAGCCCTGAGGAGTGTTCGTACCGTTTAAGAGACTTCAGCACAGCAGCACTATCCGAGAGGATCATAATGTTGTGATATGTTACCTCCCTACGGAGTACCGCCGTTGACGCCTGGATAATACCTACGCATTCTGCTTAGAAAATCGAGTTGTTTACACTCGGGGTTCCCGCTATGTGTATGTTAAGGTTATCTGAGAATGTTCCCGTTCCCGTGCCCGTTTCTGTCTTTGATCCATCCGTATATATCCTTACTTCGTGTAAGCCGGAACTGCCACATCTCTCCTCGTGTAACTGGATAGCATAGGTTTTTGTAAAGATGTGTTGTTTTGGTACCCTATCATAATATTGACAGTATTTCAGGATTACAATATGTGCTGTTTTGGCACCCTATCATTTATATTGAGAGTATTTCAGGATTACAATCTGTGAATACATCAATTATGGTTGTGTGCGTCGCTTGTCTGTTGTATGTCCAAAGACTTTTCAACCGTTAGTCACTGCTTAAGATGCTCTGCCATCTTCTCTCTGACGTGAAGTTGCACGTGCTAGAAAAGGACAGAGAATTTTAAGCAGTGACTAAGAGAATCGAGATTATTTTAGGTAAGGCCGTTAGTGTTTTAAGTCTGAAAGCACCGACTGCGGCTTCTTGCTGTATGAATGAAGAGGTGCAGAGGTGTTTGTCCCATAAGGGCTTCCAATGCCACTGTGGGTGCGGATCTCATACACCCGTGGTCGTCGCTACGCAGGCCATTCTTTGCAATTTTTCTAATTTGGCGTTGGCTGTGCTTAATTTAGTTCTGGGCCACCATACTATGCTCCGTGGGTTATTGAAGGTCTGACCACGGTATTGTATAATCATTGTATTATCTTGGGGGATAAACCCTAAGTTTTACCTATCAATTTGCTGCACTGCCAAAATGATATGGAGTTGATAATCATGATAATTGTAATATTATAAACTTGAAAATGCATAATACTTGACCCTGGCTGAATGCACAAAGTGCGAAGCCTTTAACTATGAAAAAATATATATACTGGGAATGTGGATCCGAGCTGGAAACCTTTCCGATTGAGTTGTGAATACCCCTGCAGATGTTCGACCATCGTTATCATCATAGTTAAATGCTCAATGCAACATTTCACGATGCTGGAGAACTTTGACCTTTTCGAATTTTGATTTGAAGTATGATGAACTTACCCTGATAGGATAGGTAAATAGGTAGAGGTCTAGCTAGAGGTATATAGGTACCTTCTAAGCAAAGAGGCAACAAGCACGATCTCGGAATGATAAATTTACATTACAGGTAGTTTACAATTTTTCATTCTAGGACCTAAAGGGATGATAATAATATTTTCATCACACTTGCTCGTAAAGTAGATCTTATTACATCGCTTTTAGGCTCATAATCCAAGCTATTATACACGCGTGCTTTTTACTTTACATTACGGCACTTGTACTATAATAGGTATAACCCGGTAAAGTCAAGTTTGTACGTGACTGTAATTAGACGTACGTGTACGAAGCACTCTTAATATAGCCGGGTAATCTTACAGTTTTTTTGTAATACCAACAAAGAGTTCTTATGCCGCTGAAGTAAATGTGAACCTGCGCGCGCATTACTGATTTGGGCGCCATTTTCCGCAAATGTTTGTTGACGTTTTCGCTGTGTGGTTGATTATTATCAAAAAAAAATGTTTTTTTCCTCGCAAGTGTGACGAAAACAGTCGTATGGAACTCTTGTGCTATTAGTCATTACGCTCTCGGCTTTCTTATCGCGCTCGCCTGCGGCTCGCGCGCATTATACCGCCTCTAGTGTAATGACCAACATAGCACACTCGTATCATAATGTACTATTTTATACGCTATAAAGATTCAATTGCTAGCATTATAGCATTATTATATTAATCCTTTGCTCTCAGTAGGGAAATGTATTGTATCTACCTACCTATAACTATGTAGGTAGATAAAACCTCACTGAATATCAAGAACAGTGATAACACACTATTTATGGGCAACCTACCCTCATTACCCTAATAATATACAATGTGTAACAAAAAGGTTCAACATTACGAAAGGGCATGTATGTACTTATCATTATGAACACCTTTTACTATGGCGCCAACGCTGAAATCGCGAAAATAAAATCAGCTGTTTCATACAAAAACTTCTTTGACCTTGGACAAAATTTATGGAAGTGCTGATATTTTTTTCGCGATTTTAGGGTTGGCCCCATTTAAAATAGTAAAAGTTGTTCAAAATGATGAGTACATACATGCACATGTAAAAGGGTTAGCCCCAATTAAAAATAGTAAAAGTTGTTCAAAATGATGACTACATACATGCTCTTCCGTATTGTTGAACCTTTTTGTTACACGTTGTATACTTGTACTGTACACAAGCACAAATGCACATCTTTTTTTAGTATGTGCTCAATTTTGAAGAGATCTAAACTAATTAAAATATCACTGTCTCTTTTTAATCAGACATGTTAGCTAAGGACAGCAATACTTTAGTTAGTATTGTCAACGTAAACCTTCCAAATCAACCACATGTTCCGAGTCATTCGGTCCTACAAAACTTACCCATTACCTACCTACTCAAATGTGTGATGACTCATCTTTAACAATCTATACTATCATGAGTATGACAGATAGTTGTGACTGGTACACACCTAGGTATATGGTATTCTTGTATCATCAGAAGGTAGGTCTATCAAGTTACCTTATTTGGTAGCATCGACTTACCAACCGCATAAATGTATGATAGGCAGCATCCTATTCATAGTCAGTTTTGAGTTAGACAAGCAACACCTACTTATACATAATTGTTAGTACTCCAGTTACATTTGTATTTGTACCTAGTTAATTTGAATGTAGCCCGACTGTGAGATACTTTGTTTTATCACTGTTCCGTGGTTAAGTTTGACCACAAAATAGATAAGCAACCTATTAGTGTCATTAACAATACATCAAATTGTATTGTTAACTGAACATGACTGAACTGAATAAAATTAAGAGATTATTAATTTAATATAGTTTTAGCGTTAGCGTTTAGCGTTTTAGCATAATATGCTAAAACGTATTTCAAACCTATCTTAGTTGTAAAGTGTTTTGTCTTCTTTTTTCAAACTCAAATCTTAACTCGAAATATATTTGACAAAACTTTTGAACTAAAATAGGTTAGAAATACGTTTTAATGTTTTATGCATATGACAGATAAGAATAAAAGGCACAAGTCTTTGATTAAAGTTTATTTCATGTCATACAACACCCAAACCTCAATCTTTTACATTTTGCAATTTTTATGTTTTTATTATACAATGTTATAGCTCTGATATACCTAAAGAGCTAACAGTGACTAATGTTCCTTTTAATCCTATTTTATTAACTTTTAAACCTTTATAATGAGAAAGTTTAAGCTTTTCTTTCGTCCGGACATGGATCAACAATATTAGAAAATACTATTATTTAAAATATTACAAGGTGTTGGTACACCTAACTATACATATAACTTTATGCAATATTTTATGGTGCTGTCAAAAATAATTTTGCAATAGATTTTTTACATTAAAATGTACCTACCAATAGTGTTTATTACTCAACGATAAGCTATTTTAACACTTATCTAGGGCCCTATTCAGAATCGACTTTATATCCCATTATAATGCATTACATTTAACTAGGTTCCTAGTTAGATTGGCAGAGAATAGAGAAGCATTGTGAACATCAGGATGGCCGTATTAAAGATTTCCAAAGTCCAGAGTAGCATACAATAAGAAAACAAAAACCTTGTGTCCCGCACTGCACTAACACTCACGTGTAAAGATGAACAAATGCAGATAAATGTTAAATTCGGAATACATTTATTAGGAACACAATACTACTAAATAAAAAATAAAACCGTTTGAGACACCTCTGTGACTTCAGAAATCCTGTCCCATTCATCAGGTGAGCAAAATTAAAAACTAGACCATTGTGTGACAGGTTATTTAATCGGTTTTTTTGTCTGCTTTGGTTTCTGATTCTGGTTTTTTCTCAGCTTCCTTCACCTCAGGTTTTTCCTTTTCCTTCTCCTTATCCTCAGTTTTGACCTCCTTAGCTTCTTGCTTGGAGGCTTCATCGAAGTTACCGACTAGGTTAGGTACCTCATCATCCTCTTCTAGAGGCTTAGGCGCCGCCACGCTTGATGCCAACCTCTTGAGCTGGTTCAGACCTTCAGGACCCAGCTGGCTGAGGATTCCTGGCAGCATTTCCGCGATCTGCTTGTTCTCACCATGCCCCGTGATAGCGAAAGTATTCGCCGCGAGCGATGCCTGTGCTTTTGGGTTGTTAAAATGTATCACTGTGCCGTCATCCTTTATCATATTAACCTCTTCGATGCCAGGGATAGTGTTTACTGACAACTTTTTGAGGGATGACTGGAGTTTCTTGTCATCTGTGGCTGCAGTAACGTGAACAACCTTCTTCTTGCGCCTCGGAGTGCCCTTGCCGCCGATGCGCACCTGCGACTGCAGTTTCTTTAGCTTCTCGGTGTTCATTTTGTTGAAGAATACGCGTTACCGCTCGACAGAAACACGGCGCACTTTTTAGTAACTTAATTCAGTGGGTTAGAGTCCCGATCACACTAGTTTTTCATGTAACTTGATCGTACGCACGTGTTTTGGACACCGGTTAGTTACAAAGGGAAAATGGTGGATTCATTCGGCCCGAAGTTATTTCTGATGTTAATTTCTTTTTACTGGCAGCACTACCCAAAATTACGTTCCATTCGGTGGTTTATACAGAATTTTTATTAAAATATTTTTCTCGTAATGACAAGTCTAACGTGATAGTATGAGAAAATATTTTTTTTATGTAAGGTTTTTACAAATATCGATCATAATTGAGTAACTGCTATTATTCTTCAAGTTATTACTTGTTTAGTTTATACTCATCACTCATTAATAAATGGAAAACAAAATAGCAGTGTGTATGATTTGTTACGCTTTCTGAAACGTTTTAATATTACCAGTAAACAAAATAATATTTCGTTATGCCATCTATGTAGATATTTAGGAGCTAGTGGAACTACTAACCAATGAGCGCAGCATTCAGGTTTTGAAATTTCTATATAGATGGCAGTGCAACGGAAAAAAAAATTTACTTTTTCCTTTCGCCAATACAGATGGCGCTATAAGGTACAATTTAATGTAATTTTTTTTATTAATATTTTTAAAAATAATTCAACAATTAAAAATAAATACTATACATACCATTATTTAACGTATCAGCCAATGCTTCTACGACTTTTGACGTCTTTGCATTTTCCACTATCAATAATAAAATTGAATATGCCAACTTACGCAACTTACTTTATTTACGGGTCAGATTATTACTAAAATAATTTACGCAAATCATGCCAGACCCTTAGACTGAAGCTGAACCTCATTCCTACCTACCCTAGGTACTTATTAACTGTCAATCCACGCCCTATTACAAGATAAGTGTCTTATGATCTCCATAAAAATAGAAAAGCCCATTATGATCCCACATCTGCATCAAAAATAAACACCACTTATCGTATTGTAACCGCGTTAACCGCGTTATATTGCCGCAATAAATATTTATCTGCATTTACCAAATGGACTTCAGGATAGGGACACCATGATTTCGACCAGGAGCCTTATTTTTGAATCGTACGCAAGAGTAGCGCATGCGAAAGGCCGACCTTCGAACGATGTTGTTTGAAATAAGGTTCAATATTGTCCGAAAGTCGGCTCTTTGCGTACGATTCAAAAATAAGGCCCCTGGAAAACTGAAAATCGTGATGTAAAATTGACAAACAAAAATAATCAAAAAATGCGTTGACAACACAAAGTTTACTTACGACTTTTGGCGGGAACACGTAAAAACATATCACCGCATTGTGTTATATTTTTTTTGTTATTTCGAGTGTTCATTAATGAAAATAGTGTTGTTTGATTATTTATTATGCCTTCTCACGCGCTTTATTTGGGTTAATGAAACAAGTAACGTCTTCTCGTACCTACTGTTTTCGGAACTACGAAGAAACTTGTAGGTATTAATAAAGTTGCCACTACTTCACTAGAGCATGACTGGCTATATATAGCTTGCTATGTGTGACTAGACTAGGATTCATCAAAACTTACATATTAAACTAAGTACTTGACATTGGCAAATGCAAAAAGTTCGACGCCATAATCCAACTAAGTATGAGGTAATACGTAAAAAGGCTAGCATGAGTAGGTATGTACCTAACTGCTTATTTCCGCAAATAAGAAACTACAGTTAGACTATCTAGTTTGACCATGCACGAGGAGAAACCCACATTTATTAATTACACGACATTGGTAATATATATCTGTTA
Organism: Erannis defoliaria; assembly: GCA_905404285.2. Classification (NCBI taxonomy): domain Eukaryota; kingdom Metazoa; phylum Arthropoda; class Insecta; order Lepidoptera; family Geometridae; genus Erannis; species Erannis defoliaria. The sequence continues at coordinate 16,699,942 of FR990066.1, forward strand.
GGTAGGTAGTAGGTAACTACTTACAGCTGGTCAAATAATAAGAAAGACTTTGAAAACGTCATGAAGAAAACTGTTGAAGTCTTCCTAAAAATCTTGATATGGTTTCTCTACAGCAAAATGGCGTCGTATAAAGCTGTCATCGGTAGATCGATTCGCACCATTTCTCGAGCTATGACGGATAATAATTTCGTGAAGAGCATTCTCGACCCTATTACTGAACGGTTCGCTAAAGAGCCTGCGATGATAGGTGCGTACCGTCGTGAACGAAAGCATTAGTTCAATTTTTAAAGAGAACGTTAAGAGAAGTTAGATTATAATCATTATACCTACTGAGTTACGCTGAACGATATTACACAGCCGAAAGGAGGTCATTGTAGGTACTAGCTTCCTTGCATCTTAATAATACAACTTTACGCGTAACCCTCTAAAGGTGCGTTCGGATAGCCCCTTGGTAGCAAAAATAACTGTTACAAACGCCAATAATGATCACATGTAGCGTTCGTTTTGGGAATGTGTGTGCAAAAGTTGCATTATTATCTGTTTTCGCTCACCGTTCGGATAGGTCAAAAATAGCTATAAATGCCATCGTAATCTGCCACTTTTGACCCACCTCGCGACATGGGATCGTTGTGATCGTTTTTTGACATTAAGATTTTGACGTTTGGTTTTCGCGGTGTTTTGGGAGTTTTGTTTGTCAAGTGCTGTCCCTGTGAGATTTGTTTAACATCACCGCTACCCTAGTGACTGTACCGTTCGTTTTGGGTAGGGGACAAAAGTGGCAAACATGGCAACATTCCAAACCGAACGATTTACGTCAACGCCAATTTTGACAATGCTAATAATGCCACCATAGGCTATCCGAACGCACCTTTAGTAGGTAGTAATTAAAAAAATGTATTTCCTTCGCAACCAAATTCTAAACATGCGATGGAAAAAACGCGGTTCTAAGTGTTTACTAGCGAAATAAGCGTTTTCAGATATATTTTTGTAGTGGTAGGTTTATGTAGGTAGTATTGCTAGGTTTATTATACTTAGTAGTTGTAGGTTTCTATTGTAGTGGTAGGATTCTATTGCAGAGTACTTACCCAAGCGGATCTGGGGAAGTACCCCACCATTACCTTTGTTATTCATACGCTAAGCAGTAGTGTGCAAGAAACATTTTTTTCGGTTTGAAGGGCAATGTCACCAGAGAAATTATTGGGCATGAAGAGATTTAACATCTAACATCTCCGGGTGACGAGCGCACTGCAGTGTGCCACAGGGATTTTGTTCGCAAGTTCACAAGGCACTACTACTGTTATGGCCAAGCGTGATGCTTACCACCTAGCGAACATCTTGCTCGTTTCGTCCATTGCATGAAAAATTGAAAACCACGTTAGTTGTCATAGCAAGATTCTTATTATCTCTACCCGACTCTTTCTATTTGTCTACGCGTCAGTACCGTACTGACTAATAAACTAATGCACTTAGATTTGGTTTGTGTTACACATTTATTGGTTTTTTATGATCATATTTTAGCGTTGTTCCGTTGATTCACTGTTTACTCATAAAGTAAAAGCATCCAAAATAGCTGCAGCATTTGAGCAATCATTTATTTTTGATGAACTCGAATACCTACAGTGAAGTATTGTTTGTGGAACCTCAAAGTATTAAACGCATACTTAACTGGCATAAGCAAAGCTCATTTCGATTCAAAATACTTTATAAACCTTGGAGGGTCTAGCTGGCTGGGTATATATAATCAAAGTCATAAACATTTTCTTAATTTCTTAAAATTTAAAAATAGGAGCAACAAAAAACCAAGCGTGCAACATAACAATCGTCGATTCTTTTTTTAATTCGTTTCCCGCGCTCCCATTTTTCAGATCCGTTTTGGGTACGTTCTGTCATTTAACCAATTATTAAGGCGCGCTATCATGCTGTCAACGTTTTTAGAAGAAAAAAAGTTCCGGGAACATTCTACCCAGTGCCCAAAATACCCAAATAGATTTACTACATAAAACCAATTTATCGGGGTAATTTTATTAATGATGCTAGAATAGAACATTTAAAAACTGTTAGAATAATGCTAACTCTAGAAATTAACAGTTTAAAATATTAAACACTCTTGAATATTTTTTAGGAAGTGTTTCCATACTTTTGGACTTTTCTGTGTAAACCCAGAGATTGCTCGTATGCAGGTACGAGTCCTGCCTGAGGTCATAATTTTTCATACTGTTTAAGCTTTAAAACATAGTTAACACACACTTCTTTTACAAAGCTTTGGTTAAATGCATAATCCGAGAAGAGCCAAGATCAGAACTATTTGATAACATAAATTGTTTTTAATTTTTATGTTACAGGCACACTGCGTTATAGGTAATTCAGTGTTGCGAACCGTTTATCAGACCTTTATGAAATTTTGTAAGCAAGTAGTTCGTGTAAATTCAATTCGAATATGAGCCAAATTGGTCAAGTAGCTTGGAAAATATGGTGGTCGCGATGTCTCAATTCGCTGCGAATTACTAGTATAATTGTGTAGAGGATTAACTAAAAACACACAATTTTAACTTGTATTACAACAAAAACATCTCATAAACTTTCTTAATAGGCTGGATTAGTCCGGGATTAGAACTTAACACGACCACCCTCGCGAAACTTCGCAGCTGTCGTATAGAGAAGGTTGTTAAATAGAGAATTTTTTTGATCTTCATCTTTTCGAGTTTATGTTTCTTTTTCGTAGCTATATCAAGTGTTTCGACCAAAACTCGGCCACCTCTATGGCACTATCTGTGGCTTCATGTAGGTCGTTAAGGGAGCAGATTGCAGGGCACGCCGCACAGTCCAGAAGATGTAACATCGTCTGCGGACACACACCACAGAGGCATTGGGTGTCGGTATCTCTAATATAGCCACATTTTGTCAAGTTATCCCGACTTCGGCCCGTCTGGGACCGCAATCGGTTCAGGGTTTTCCAGGTGGGCCACGGCTCAGCATGACCTGGGGGGAGTTGATGACAAAATTTATTTTTGACGTAGCTCTCAGGGTTTGCAAGTTGAAGTGGCAATGTGTAGGCCACATCGCTCGAAGAACTGAAAATCGATGGGTAAGAAAGGTTCTGGAGTGGCGACCGCGAAACGGAAGACTCTAGGTCGACCGACGACATTGTGACAGTCGCGGGCGACTGTTGGATGCAAATGGCAGGTAGTCGTACAGTGTGGTGGTCTAAGGTGAAGCCCTCATTTAGCAGTGGAAGTCTACTGGCTGCAGCTGATGAATCAATATTTTTGCGATATCCCTACCACCGTCATGAAATGATATAATGATGAAATAAAAGAAAATATAGTCTGAAAGTTGTTTGTTATACCATAACAGTGGAACACCGGATAGGTAGAACATAATGACCAGAATATACCTATAGGTTCAGTTACTTACGTAGATAATACAGTTACTTATCTTGGACTATAAAGACAACCGGGTCTCACTATTTACCCGAGTATGTAGCTACCGGGTAGCAATGCAATCATTTCATGAGATGAGAGGACAAACAATCCCGTTCATCGACGTAGAAACTAAATCTGATATTTGGTTCGGTTCTTGAACCAAGATGGCTCCCAGCGGATCAATTCGAGTAGAACACAAAAGATTTTACCGAATTTCGCGACCAGTCTTAGAAGAACTTTATTTCTGTGGAAATTATGGAACCACATCCCAAGCGGAGGGGTTAAGAGGCTACCTTAACATAATAAATATAAAAAAATTACATAAAGAAAAACTACACTCCTAAACGCAATTTCGTTTACTTGGGAGAAATATTTTTTCCAGTTATTTTTTGATTTAAAACCAAACCATTAAACCGATTTTGATGCAATATTCATTTAATTTATTTTTATTGTAAGGGATAAGTGGACTAAGCTTTCCACTTATCGCTACCGGTAGATCTAAGTGGATTTTTTTCCACCTATCCCTACCGGTAGGGATAGGTGTACCAGGCCGAAATTTGTATGGGACTAATCTGAGTGTATAGCCTTTCAAATAAGAAAAGAATTTCCTTAAAAATCGAATTACTTATAAATGACAGAGTTCTGAGGTAACAAACATTAAAAAAAACCGAATTGAGAACCTCCTTCTTTTTTGTAGTCGGATAAAAATGATAGCACTGTATACGACCGTGTGCAGTTAAAAATAGAAGGAGTATAAGCAATCATCAATCCCAATTCTGTATTGAGCTACACTAGAAATGTTGATTTTACATCCTAATATAGAGTAACAATCACTTGAATACGTATCAGAGTTACAAATACACAGTGAATATTTGGTGAAAAACGACGTTTCATTGATTTATTACTAAACAACAAAAGTTCATTTCATTCTGTTTTCCTTTCAAGGAATAGGTACTATATAGTAGAGGCAAAAGAATTTCCAACTGAAAATAACTTTTCAACCGTTAGTCACTGCATAAGATGCTCTGCCATCTTCTCTCTGACGTGAAATTGCACGTGCTAGAAAAAGACAGAGAAGTTTAAGCAGTGACTAAGAGAATCGATATTATTTTAGGTAAGTCTGTGTATCTCTAGTGTAACAGTTGGATTAAGATGAACTACCGCAAAGTAACGCCTGATTCAATCACATATGAAATTAATATAATTGAATGCTAAAACTCAAATTACACATAGAACTATGTGTAATTTATATAACATAAGCATGTTAATTAGTTCACTAGTGAAAATAGCGGCCTACCCTCGAGGGACGATTGGGTCATATCCGCTACGCTAGAGCCCAGTTGCGGGTCGGAATTTAAACAAAACACTGAATTTCCTCTCCGGACCTATGCAGGCCTCACAATGTTTTCCTTCACTGAAAAGACAGTCGTGTACATTTTTGAAATGATAAAAATAATTCCAAATATCTCTTTGATATGGGCCCGGGCACGAACCCACGACCTCACAGTCCCGAGACACGTGTTCTCCGAGGCACTCGCGAATGTGTTACCATGACTGTCGTGTTGAGTTCCTTATACCCACGTCCCTATTTTAAGCTTTCGTCCGAGGTCTAGGTAGAATGGTTTCGTTTTAAAAGGTTAGAATGTATTGTTTTTGCAAATGGTCCGGGATTTTCTCGGATAGATTGAAATTTGTTTTGGCGCGTTTTGCCTTTATTTTATTTGATCGCATCGGCAAATATGCGCGATCGCGTGTACCGTGTTAGGGTAACAGCGCACTAGGATGTCAAGAACAAGAATAATGAAAAGTAAAGCTAGGCCAAAAAGCCTGCGCTGTAGATTGTCCACAAAACGCGTTACTAGTTATTATCGTAGCATTAATATACAAGTTAAGTGTAGACAAGTTGGTCACTTCTCCATAGAAACGCGGTAGTATTACTACTCCACTATGTAATTTTGTAGGTCCAAGACTAAGCATTATATCGATTAATCTCTTCATTATCTAGGATTGTAAATTATTACGAAAGTATAAAGTTAATAAACATGAAAGTTATGAGCTAGGAAACATCTTGTATTTTAGATCAATTTTAACGCCACATTGGACTTAAATAAATAACATAAGGAATACGAAAACTCTAAAATAATTTATCAAGCGGCATAGTTTAGTCCATAAACATTTCAAATAACTTAAGTTGGAATAAATTAACTCAGAGTTTAATCAACCACATTACTGCAGCCAAAGGTCGACAAAAAAAAATTTGCGCGCTCATTTATCTTTCTCTCTCCCTTTCCCACAGTTTGTTTGATGAAGAGAGCATGCTTTTTAGCCGCACCCACTGATGAGTTCGAGCCGTCAACTTGTCGATCCTTAAGGGGCCTGTTCAAAAAAATCATGTGCAGTCATAGCAGTTTTTTGAGGGTTTTTATGAGTTTGTGTATTCCCAAAAACTATATTTGTATCTATAAGATCTGAGAAGTGATGTAGCGCTTTTGTAATCTTTCTAAACAATTTAGATAAGAAGAAAAAAAAAACAAAACACCTCTATTTTTACACATTACAACAGTATTAATCATTAAATTTTTACAAATTTAGCACGAAAATTTCCTCACTTAAATCATATAGTTTGTCACGATTTGTAGCACTTAGTTTTGAAAAATATTCATATTATGCTTGTAATAAATTAAAACAGAGGAAAAAAAACGAAAATCGAATCTTGACACGCACGAATCTGCGTAACTGCCATATTTTTGCTCCGCTAAATGTGGCTCTACCTCATTCAGCTTTAGAATAAATTATTGATCGCAGTAAAAAATGTTCTTGAAACATAGATGAGTGCAGCCTTAAGCGTATTGGTAGTATTAAGCCGAAAGGAGGTACTAAACTTTTAGTATGGGGCTAACCCTAAGATCGCGAAGAAACAGCGGTTTTCTGACCTCTCAACCACTTGACCAATTTGGCTCTGAACTAAAAAATATATTTGTTTATACTATTTGCATACAGAGAGTAAAAAAAGGAATAAAAAACCATCGATATTTATTATTATTTATTTATATTTATAATTCTTTTACCGTTCAAGGATTCTAAATGCGAGCAAAAGCATTCATAAAAGTGTACTTAACTAAATAGTTCCTTTTTTTTAAAGTATAGGCTTGCTTGAGTTGCACTGTAGCAATATCAATTTCATTAAAGGTATGATATTATATAATAGATAGGATATTACATTTTGGCGTAGGGCTTACAAGGAGGTGTGTGGAATGAGACTATCTGATACAGCTAATTGATCAATCTGTGTTAAAAAAAGCTCTGGAATAACTTGGTCTCAACACAATCCAAGCGATAGCTCATCCTAGCTCTCGGACACCCTAGTCTAAAACCTCTATCCTTAGTGTGTTATTACCCTCGCCATGTTTTCAATCGAGTGGTTTACTTCCAATCCGATGTAAATTCGGTAGCCTTTCTTTCGTTTTGTATAACACACGATTCAATTTGGGGCTGGGTCGGGATTTCAATATGTATGGGGTGTGTGGGTAAATAATCCGAACTATGTACATCTAAGGTGTTGAAAAAAGAAATATGTAACATTAGGTAGGATTTTTTTCTAAATTTTATTTAAGTAACAATATAATCTGGGGCAGCAGCGTGGTGGATAAGGTCCAATCACATCGGTTAATTGTCAATTGTTTTTCTGCAATATATTTATTTTTATTTTGTTTGATTCGACCCTTCGACGTCAATAGATTAAGAAAAAGGCTGACTAAGGCTGACACACCACAGTTTTATCACATAACTATTACCTACATACATTTGTTATTATTGGGTTTGAGCATTTGGATTGTCTCTAGACTTTTATCAGTCTGGATACCATCCTTTTGGTTTTTGTGTATTAGGCTAAGTAGCTTAAGTGGCCTATGTAGTTTGTTGTAGTTAATAAAGGCTTACTTATGCTATGCCTGAAAAATATATCTACAACTAACAGATTATAATAATTATAATAAATTATAAATAATTTTCTAAATAAGTATTAGTTGGGTCCTTATTTTTTAATAAGTACCAGAATAATACTTCTCACTGCCGCTACCATGAATATAAAAAACTATGTATACTAAAGTTTTTTTTTTCTAATGTTAACAATTTTCTAAAAACATATTCCTAGTCAGAAGTCAATTATCGCTCACCCATTAACTAAGTAGTTAACTGATTTGTCAACTCAACCCGCTTGTTTTCTATTCCCAGACCTATTAATATGTACGACCTTTTTTTACCGGGAGGACTTAATCTCACGCCATATTCCCGGAACTAATTTGTCGTGGAGAAAAAACCGCAGTCGGCATTGCCGTTTTTCTAAAACCCTTAGCATACTAATTCAAGGCCCGGTATTCAGCGTGCGTGGCCGCTTGCTAGCGTAGCGAAGGCTCTTTATGTATTACACATGTACTTTTAATCTTATTGTTTTAATGACTGTACCATGTGTCAAAGAAGACAGTTTAACACTAGGACTTTTTTCCTGTTGGACAAATCAGTTAGACTATCCAGTTTGACCACGAGGAGGAACCCCTCTTTTGAAGGAGCATTTATTTCGAACTATGCTTTTAGTAACGAGAAGCTTTCTAACTCATTCCATTATCTTATTTATATGCAACTAGAGATCGCCCGCGACTTCGTCCGCGTACGAAAGAATTTCGCCCCGCTCCCAAATATTTTCCACACAGCTGCACAAAAGGGGTTTTCTCATTTTGTCCAAATTCACCACTACAGATCAACTCTAGCAAAAATATTATTGAAACAAACAATTTTCCACACAAAGTTTTAGCCGCCTTCATAAGTCGTCCCTGTCAAACAAATATTGAAAACAGCAATTTTTATTTTAAACGAATTATCCAAATACCAATTTCCATCACTAAGTATCACTTCAAAAACCAGGAATTTTCCATACAAAATGTCATCCCCGATTTCACTCCTTCAAGTCATCTCTGTAAATTTTTTTAAAATACCATTTATTATAATTTATATGAACTACCTAAATTTCGATGTTCCTCAGCATAACTTCAAAAACAAAGAACTTTCCTTATCCCTTAGGTGTCGAATTTTGAAAAATCCTTTTTTAGTACACCGCATCAAGATAAATAGACCCTCCAAATTTCTCAAATAGTCTGTGCGACCAGCTGTTTAGGTTGTGCGTTGTCTGTCAGTCAGTCAGGACAGTGATTCTTATAGCATTAAAGATGGAGTTTAAGCTAGACGTTCGCCTGGTAAGAATCACGCCTTCCCATAACAGTATCCGTGCCAAAACTGTAGCTTGCTAATAAAATCCTTCGCCGCACTGCACTGCGGTCGTCACCCTAAGATATTACATGTCAAATCTTTTCAAGCCCAGTAACTTATCTGGTAACATTGCCCTTCAAACCGAAACACAGAAATGCTTGCACACTACTGCGTGGTAGTTGAATGAAACTGGCAAAGGTGTGGTACTTCCCCAGGCGGATTCTACAATATAGAGTCGTCTACCTACTACAAAATGGATACTGTAATATCCCAAAACAAATAAGTAGTTATCCCCATACGTATCCACCGTACAACGTTGTGGCCATCCAGTTTTTATGGTTTTCCTTTCTAGTCCATTTTATTTTACTGCACCCGACATATTGAATAGAATTGGCGGAATGGCTCGATACACTTGGGTCGCGTTTGTCTCGTAGTTTATTAAATTTGATTTTATTACCAAGAGCTTTTCGTTTACTGAGGAATAATGTTTTGTTTTGAACATATACTCTTACTAATCGTTAGACATACGTTATTATGGCTGTTATGGCTAAATATCTATTAGAGATTAGCGGCCTTACTTAAAAAAACTTTTCAACCGCTTAAGATGCTCTGCCATCTTCTCTCTGACGTGAAGTTACACGTGCTAGAAAAGGACAGAGAAGTTTAAGCAGTGACTAAGAGAATCGAGATTATTTTAGGTAAGGCCGTAGAGGTGTTATATTATGAATAGAATAGAATATTTTTATTAGCCTTATAACTACAAATGTTACACTAGGCAAGTCAAATTACAATACGACATGATTAAAATAGTTACAATGTCAAGTGAATAATAATTAGATAAATAAATTGTCAAATCTAGTCAAAATACATATGTCGATTTTCAATATATAATCCTAATCACACTATCACAGTTCTCAATAATTATAATAAATGCGCAAGTTTGTCGGTGTATGTGTATGTTTGTAACCTCTTCACTCCAATTCGGCTGAACGGATTTGGATGAAACTCGGAATGAAGATAGCTTGTTTCCCGGAATAACATAAATGCAACTTTATATCATTATCATCATCACCGTTTTTCACCATTACACGGATGAAACCGCGAAGGGCAGCTATGATACGTAATAATATTTTTTCATCACACTTGCTCGTAAAGTGAATCTTATTACATCGGTTTTAGGGTCATAATCAAGATAAGGGTAAAAACGTCGTATGAAACGTGTGTGAATTGGTAATTACACTCTCGGTTCCCATAACGCACAATTCCGTCTCGAGTGTGATGACCAACATAGCCCACTTGTATCATAATGTTCTATTTCCATGTTTTCGCCAAAACTCACTCATATTACAATGGCAGTTTTTTTTTACTTTTTGGCTTTGTACTAGTTACACATTTATCCAATACGAATATTATTTCTGCGTATATACGATGCCAAGCGGCGAGTGCCTGCCAGGACGAATCTATCGCTTAAATTTACGATCTGTACCGAACTGGCGGCGATAAACCGAGATTGGAAGCATCACGTTACCTTGTTTATGTTCCGCGACAAAGAATGAAGATTAGATTGAGGGAGAACGGCCGATGATGTTACAGGATAGTCAAGGATGAACTGAGAAAATGTTTCGTATCGCATATCGAAACCATATTTGGTAGTGCTAGGACTCTATCGCAGAGTCTGCCTGGGGAAGTACCACACCTATGCAAGTTATTCAACCGCCAAGTAGTAATGTATGTGTGTTTAATGACTGTGTGTGTTACTGTGTTCTGTGTTTCTGTGTGTGAGTGAGTGGTTGTGTGTGTGTTTTTGTTACCAGAAAAAATACTGGGCATGAAGAGATTTGACATATCTAAGTAATACTTTAGGGTGACGAGCGCTGTGCAGTGCGGCGCAGGATTTTTTTCGCAAGTTCACAAGTCTGCGGGCAGGCGTGATGCTCACCTCCAGACGAACGCCATGCTCGTCAGGTCACTGAATTTTAAATTTTCTTAAATCTTTAATTCTCACACTAAAAATGAAATTCTGTAAGTAAGTAGTTCCTGCAAACACAATATCAGCCAGGTCAAGGGCACCAGAAGATATGGGGTACATGTACAAATTAAGGAACCAGCCCGAATTTCCAAAAGAAGTGTGATATCTTAGGTTTAAGGCATATCCATGTTCATCATACTCTCGCTACCATTAGTCCCATGGTGGCGATTGGTGTCAGGTTTCAGGCAATTACTACAGCTTTTGTTGTGTCATACGATATCTAGTTGTAAACTGTAAATTGGACTTGCCGCGCTTTCCTAACTCGGCGGATATTGGGTTAGGAACCAAAATTATGATATTTTTCTTCAAAAAGTAAGACATTAGTTTGTCTTTAGAAATATCTTTTTGTCAACCTACCTATAAAATAATGTCACTCATGACAGTCATTCAACCGTAGACTGGCAGGATAGTCCGTTGCGAGCTATAAATTTCTCCGGTTGCGAGCACAGAAAAGCGAAATCCCTACTTCTTAGTAGAACGGCTGTCAAAACAATGTTCTAAAGCAATTGTATGGAAAACCGCTGTCGCCAGTTTCACACTTATTTGCATAGAAACTACGACGAAAAAACGCCAATAATTGGTCGCGCATTTGTAGTAAAACGCTCGAAATGCCAATTTGCACCAGATTAAAGTTGATTTAATTACGATACAATGTGGTTTGGTTTCCTACGCGTCTATTTCAATTGTCTTTTTGAGTATTCTCACTTTAAAAACATGTATATTGGTAGAATCTAAGAGTAGGGCCTTCGCTTTTCTGTGGGTAGAATTGTCATTAAGCGCATTTGCTCCTAATGCCGGGTAGCGCGGCCCGTCACATTTCCGTTCTATGTTGCGAGAGTGATAGCTAGCAGGTAGAGAAACGGACTACGGGCTCTAGTTTCACTCCTTGAAAAAGATCACAGTATGTGACCGAAACTATAGTCAGAGTATCTGACTTAATTATACAAGAGTTTAATAAGGTCTGACTTAGTTAAACTTATCCATCCAGAACCATACCGGAGGACGGGCAGCAGCGTCCTCTAGGTTAATGGTGGTGAGAATTCTGCGGTCCCCAAGCCGCCTGCCAAGCGTGGAGATTATGGCAACCCCTCCCTATTAAGGAGGATTTCAAATAAAACATTTTTTTTCGCTTCAATACTGAAAAATTTGGGAATGCAAAATTGCACCTGTCTATCCAGTCCTATATAAATTAAAAACAGAACCATGTTCGAACCACGTCAGATATCCATTTTTCATAGTAAAAAAGTACCAACAATTCTATATTGTACGCCAGTCCCAAGCAAAACATAATTACGTTCAATACAACTAAACTCGATAATTGAGAGCGAGCGAGATGAAGGCGCAAAAACGAGACAAAAGGTCTATCTTCGATCCCATTTACTGAGTACTTGGTAAATACCCCCGCTACTTGAGAGGGGACAGTCGTGAAGAAAAATGAGACTATTTTTCAAAGTGATAGGACTCCATTGTAGAGTCCGCCTGGGGAAGTACCACACCTTTTCCAGTTATTAATTGGTGTACCTGTTCCGTTCTGATACCAAGGTCTGATCCCACACTATTTATTTTTGATGTATATAAAATACATGTCTTTATACTGTACTATGTAATGTTTCGGTTAGGGCATGTTACCAGACAAATTACTGGGCATGAACAAATTTGACACGTAAATATCTGAGGGTGACGAGCGCAGTGCAGTGTGGCGCAGGAATTTGTTCGCAAGTCCACAACTCTAGCACTGCTACTGTTATGGTCAGACATGATGCTTACCATCACGTGAAAGTCTCGCTAGTCCTTCGCATAAAAAACAACTCCAGAAGATGATAAATGTACTGTACCTATGTCTATTTTTATATTTAACCATCTCAGAAAGTTGTATGTTATGGTATAATGCGGCGTTTGTCTTCTTCCACCGCTACTTAGTTACAAATTTCAACGATTTAACGAACTATTTAAAAGGTTTACAAAATAGTTATCTATGATACTAGTGGGTTAAGTTGGTTTTTACAAACAAGTTTAAAACAGAACATCGTAATAACTTCTGTCTGTGATCCTCCCTTAACATGATAGGCGTTGTGGGGTGGGGTGGGGTGTTTGCTTCCATTACTACGCTCTTAGAGTAAACGGCAGCTGGGGACCTACTCGTAATACTCTGTGGATACGTACTGGTAGATTACTACATTTCTACCAACTTGTGATCACAATTACAGACTTACTGCGCCTCGCTGGATTTATCCACATGATGATGAAATAGTAGATTATGCACTAAAGGAAGCAGTGTCTTACGTCGCGGGCGGCATATTGAACCCTGAGAGTAACAAGGGAGCCTAGAGCTAACTCCCGAGCGTAGTGAGGTTGCTATATAGAGTCCTGAGTGAAGCGAGGGGTTCAAGCTGCCCAAGACGAAGACAGGCTTTATTCCAGAGGAGCATACTCTACTTTCCACATTTTCTGCGACACAATAAATAACCAGGACCCAGGGCTCCATAAATTAAAATTCACTGACAATCACAGGACCAAACACCGTCTTTTTTTTTTTCTTATTTGTTGGCATCGCACGTTGTGCATTCTGCCAGTGTCAAGTTTATGAAATTTTCAAGTTTTTTATTAAAATCAAGTCAAGTATTTCATGAAATCACAGTCAGTCACACGAATTTAGTCATAGTCGAGTCCAAGTCATACCCTAGTAAAGTTGTGGCGACTTTACTATGAGTTTCTACGGAGTTTTGAAAACAACATGAAAATACATGTTTCACCACATTATATCACTTGCCCACACTCGTGCATGCAATTCAACACTCAATGAATAAAACACCACTATTTTTAATCATTAATTCGCGATAAAACACAAGTTTAAGAAAATAATAGAATGCAACGACATGATTTTTCCGTGTTCCCGCCAAAACTCAAACACCGTCTTTTGTTTCACATTCTTTGTAAATGCACCTTTTTTATTTTTTTTGAGTTTTTGCTTATGGTGGCCAGTTCGATTTTCGTACAAACCTCTTTACAATGCCATATGGGCATTTTTTTGCTTAGAGTTTTCCACGAGTTTCCACACGAATTTGACGTTCCAAATTCAAATCACTTTATTCCTTATGCTTTACTTTACGTTGAGGTTGCATGATATGTAATTGGACATTGTTGAGCAGGTGGTGTGAAAAGTAAGTTATTTCACTCTGGCCGGCCCTACACGGGCTGCTCGAGCACTTAGCCAGTGATCAAAATACACGGACTACTCGAGCAGTCATAGTCATGTTTGCTCATGCCCATGCATATTCACCGTGCTGCTGTCTGACAGGAGCAGTCGCAAGTCGCAACTGCTCGAGCGGTTCCATGTACCTATGCAATGTAGTTCACTATGCAGTCGCTGCTTGAAGCAGTCGATCCTGACCACTGAAAAGCGAAAGCCCTTCTTATGTAGAACGGCTGTCAAAACAATGTTGTAAAGCAATTGTATGGAAAACCAATGTCGCCTGTTTCACACATAATTGTATAGAAACTCCGACGAAAAAATGCCAATCATTGGTCGCGCATTTGAAGTAAAACATTCGAAATGCCATTTTGCAACAGAAATTTATCTAATTACGATGCAGTGTGGTTTGGTTCCTACGCGTCTATTTAAATTGCCTTTTTGAGTATTCTCAGTTTAAAAACATGTATATTGGTAGAATTGTCATTAAGCGCATTTACACTTAATGCCGGCTAGCGCGGCCCGTCACATTTCCGTTCTATTCACTTCTCTCTTCAGTGATCCTGACTGCTTCAAGCTGCCCATGTAAGGCCGGCCTAGATAAGTGGTAAATTTAAAATCCGTACGTAAATTCCAAGATATTGAAGGCTGATGCAGTAGTATTTGAACTAACCCTTGTAAATTGCTTTCGAAACTGGAAAACACACAGAAAATTCTGTAAGCCTAGCCAAGTTCCACACAGCCATGATCCCAGCACATTACGTAGTTACTCTTAAGAGCCCCCCTCCCCCACTCCCGTTTCCCGCCCTCGGCTAAACGTGTCATTACTGAGAGGATTGTACGAATGTACAGGATGTCCACTTCTTACTAATATTATAAACTGGCTGTACTCGGTTGCTGTGGCGCATAATAATCTGGTACTTGGCATTACAATAAAATGTTAGGTATTTATCACTTTTTTAGCTTTCTATTGGTGAAAGGTACGTATAAGTCTGATCTAGGATTCCGAAGATTTACCTCGGGCATACATACAAACTCACAATTTACAATTTTCGGGAGACCGCTGTACCTGCTTGAAAACGTGTGGTCGCGGGCTGATGGAGATTAACCACAGCTCACCTGATGTGCAGTCGTAATATTAGGTAAACTCTTCTAGCCTGGAATTGGAACTGGCCCTCAAGTGAGGCTGCCTATGGCACAACACACCGCTCGAGGGTGGTAGGTGATAGCTAGCCAGTCTAGAATTAGAAAGTGCCATACCACCATCGTATACCACCAGGGTATACGACCAGTGTTGCCAGTGATGACATATGGAACTGAAACGTGGTCTTTAACTGCTGGCCTTTTGGAGAAACTTAGAATCACGCAACGGGCAATGGAGAGAGCTATGCTCGGAGTTACTTTGCGCGATAAAATCCGGAACGAGGATATTCGCCAAAGAACCAAAGTTACCGACATAGCTCGCAAGGTTTGCAAGTTGAAGTGGCAATGGGCAGGCCACATCGCTCGAAGAACTGATAACCAATGGGGGAGAATGGTTCTTGAGTGGCGACCGCGAACCGGAAGACGCAGCGTAGGAAGCCCTCCCACTAGGTGGACCGACGACTTGTAAAAGTCGCGGGCAACCGGTGGATGCAAATGGCAGGTTGTCGTACAGTGTGGCGGTCTAAGGGGGAGGCTTTCGTTCAGCAGTGTACGTCTCCGGACTGACGATGATGATGATGATGATGATACCACCACTCACCATCGTATCGTATCTTCGCGATGTTTTCTTCCCCGGCAGCCCTATATAGGTAGCAGGGAATAGAATCATAAGGCTAGCTGGCGCTTTTAAACAACTTAAGTACGAACACGGTCTGCGATTCTGCATACAAATTTATTCCCCTATTTTCTTGCTGAATAATGCATCTAGAGCGTTTTTTTAAATAAAATCTAGGACTGCTGTAAACATAAAGACAAAAATCAAGATGATTTTTGAAGGGTTATATTTTCTTAAGCAATTAGTTGCTGAATAAAGAAAATAACAGAGACAAGTCTACTGTAGACCTAGATTTTATAAAAACTCTAGATACATTACCCAGAAAGAAAAAAGGGTATACATTAGTAAGGAGAATCGCAGACCATGTTCCCTCTTAAAAACTCGCAACTAATCAAATAATAACAAAATCGAGAAAAACCTTTTTAATTTTTCCAACCATCCTGTACATCGCATCTGCATAGCACAAATCGCTACACCATGTGCGCACCGAGCCTTCCAATCACAGCGCCCCGTTCAATGTGTTAGTGCGATGGATAGGAGGGACCTATTAAGGGGGAGCCAACTTTATACCCAATTAAACTTAATGCTCTTATTTTAATGTAATTGGCGAAGTGGTTAGAGATACGCCCGGAGTTTATGGAGACGTTAATTGTGCGAATTTTGTGGCTCGTTTGTGGTCCAGGATTCGTATTTATCAGTGGTGGATTTTTTGCAATTAATTCTGCCCAGTAAAGGACGGTTACAATTATTTTTCAAATATCAAATTGGATGTAATGTCTATAACATTTTTCAAAAACGTCTTTACCCACTTTATCACCAGTTTCTATGCTGAAAAGAAAAATAGCCGAAAATAATCGCTTTTGTGAGTTTTCCATAACCATGCAAAACTCACAAAAGTTCTATATTATTCTAGTCTATATTATGTTCTATATTATCTATATTATTATGCAAACGGTATACAATAGTGAATAAAATTGTGTTTCAATCTTTTACATTGCTTTATAGCTCAGTTGGTAGCATGTCTGCCTTCAGAGCTGTAGGGCGTGGGTTCGATCCCCACCCAGGGCAAACATTTATGTGACGAACATAGATGTTTGTAAATGTATATACAATAATATATATTTATAAGTATTCTATCGGCGATCTGGTTACCATATTACAAGCTTTGCTTAGTTTGGGGCTAGATGGTGCTGTGTGAAACCACCGATATTTATTAATTAGCTTTTTTTAAATTTTCACACCTTTTCCATGATACCCTATTAACCTAATCAATCATATCAGTCGTAAGATTCATTCTCAAGAAAGCAGAAAGCATGTCGTAACACAGACAGACATTCCTGTTAAATACAATAATTTATTTTTGTCTGTCACTTAAAAATATAGCAATTATAGGTATAGAGATTTAATAATAAAGCATTATACTCATATACGTGCTAGCTTAATTTTAATTAATTAGAAGTATAGTATAATGTAAGTAAAGCAGAAAAAATATGAACAAGTCATTAAACCAATTATTGTAACAACATTAAATCTTATTAATAAAGCAAACGCTCATAAGAAATTTAATTACGCTGTTCAACACTACGAAATTAATACCATTACTTGCCATTTATCACCATTATGAAATCGCTACCAATTAGAAGAAAATGTACCCAAAAACTGTTTAGCAAAAACAAACTCTACGCCAAAGAGAACATGGTTACAATTTATTTATTGACATTTATTGACTTCCCCTTAAATAACATCTGCAAAGAAAATTCTACTTTATTTCAACTATGCAAAGTCTAAAGTTATCTGAAGACATTTTCCAGAATCCTAGCTAAAATTTTCAGAACAACGATATATAGCTGTCCCGTTTGCTCGCATAGATAAACACAGCTGTCTCTGTCGCTCGAAGCTCTATTGATTTTCTTTGCAAGAGAGAAAATCTGCATAGTGCCATTTCGTAGGAGATATTGAGTGTTTTGGCGAGATTTAAGGCTTCAAGGGCATTGAACTTTGTATGTCGGTGAAAGAACGAAAATTTGCGCTGCATTTCCGGGATAACGATACATATTATGCAGGTTTTCTCAAGTTGTTACTATCGTAAAGCCAGTTGTATGAAAATCACATCACATCACACTAATATTATAATCATAATGCGAAAGTTGAATAGGGTAGATGACTGATGTTTAAATCGTTGAAACCAATAGCTTTGATGAAGAATTTAAGTAAATATAGTATGTTTATTGAAAAAATAATTTAAATCGGTTTATAATGTTCTGATATATGAGCGTTTAAAGTTTTCGTTAGAGACAACTCTGTCCCTTTCCCACAAAACAAAAAACTACGTCATGCCTTACTTGTCAGAATATAATTTAAATGGCGTACAGAGAAGTGACGTCACGATTTGCTGTTTCGCCTCTCTGTCTAGCATGATATTAAAATGCTTATAAGTTGCTTATTTTTGATCTGATTTTTATTTTGTTTTCATTAATCAGCTATATTTGTGAGCCACATTTTAATAGGACAATTAAAAAAAAGCAGTCATCTAGCCTATTATGTGTACGTGTATGTTCGTTCGGACCTGGGTATCTCCTAAAACTGTATCCAGAACCACCGGAGGACGGGCAGCAGCGTCCTCTTAGTTAACGGTGGTAACACTCTGCGATCCCCAAGCCGCCTGCCTTAACGTGGGGATTATGGCAACCCCTCCCTGTTAAGGGGGAGGCCTTCGTCCAGTAGTGGACGTCTTCTGGCTGATGAGTGAGTATGTTCGTTACCTCGCCAAAACGGCTGAACGGATTTGGATAAAACACGATATGAAGATAGCTTATTTCCCGATATAACAGCTGCTTTTATCATCATCATCGTTTTTTATCATTACGCGGGTAAAACCGGGGCGCAGCTAGCCCGTACATAAACTCCATAGAGTTCATTTTGGTACGGCCCCGGGATTTGAACGGTCTCCTAATTAGGCTACTAAGTACCATGGTTCCCTAGCAAAGTAATGGTTGCCAATAAAAATATTCCCCGAGCATTGTTATGTTACTCAAACTTATGGGTTCCGATGCAATGGGTAGGTGTTTTCCTTTACCATCAGGAGAGCGTCTTGTTCTTCTTACTAAGACGACTGTTATTATAAAAATGTTAGATAAAAATCTGTCTGTATTTCCCGTAGCGTATACACTAAAATACATTATAACTTTATTGCACACCAGAAATATAGAACAATTTACAAAGAATCAGGGTAGGTACATTATTTGGCAGTACAAGGGGCGGCCTTATCACCTTAAGCGATCTCTTCCAGGCAACCTTATAATATGGCGTATAATATGTATCGTCTACAAATCTAGAGTAAATAGGCTTTCTAGTCTAGGTAAGTGTGCTTCATCCTCGACCTCACCGTTGCTTACCACCAGGCAGAGTGTAGTCGAGATCAAACTATAGTTTAAAAAATATTTTTTTTTATGAATTGTATGTTGTATTTTATGCTGTTGGCTTCAGATGGCCTCTACAGCGTCACCGGACTTTAGGCAAGCGCAAATGGCGCTCGGCCTAGTTAAGTTTAAAGGCGACTAGCTCAAAGGCACCTCAGACGGTACGAACCTCGGCTTGGCTGTCGCCGGGAGTGGGGACAGACTTGCCCTGGCACCCCAGAAGGGGTATGCCCTGGGGCCCTAGTAGGTTGATATGTTTGATTATTTGGAGATAATCTAACCGTGTCATCGTCTTGAAACATTTTGTTTTGTTTATAAGTACAAGGATAACGAGGCGTTGGCCGTCCACCAGCTCGTTAGGTGATGATATTGTCAAAATCGCGGGTCTAACTTGGATAAGATTTGCATAGGGATAAGAAGAGAAGCCATATTCAGCAGTTGTGATCTCTTGAGTTTTCGGAATGATTTAAAGTAGTGAATATGGGGAGGAAATTAATTAGTAATTAACCCAGCGGTATGGAGATACGAGTATTTGGGAGCGACCCGAATTCCTTCCGTACGCGGACGAAGTCGGGGGGGACCTCTTTCGAAAATCGAACTGGCCACTATTGGCATAACACAAAAAAAAAGAAAAAGGCATGCTATAGCATTAAGTCCTCCTTTTGTACATTAATGTATTTATGCGTGCAATCAAGAATTTAATAAATAAAGGGCAACTGGATTTTTGTTTTTCAGTGGGTATGAATGTAGAGTATTCACTTCTGTAGTAAAGCCTTTCTTCATCTTGGCGGCTTGAACCCCTCGCTTCTTTCAGGACTCTACATAACTCCCTCGCTACTCACAGGAGTTAACTCTAGAGTCCCTGTTTACGCTCAGGGTTCAATAATACCTTATTATACGTGTCGAATTGATAACGGCCTTTTTTTGAAGTTGATAAAAAACTTATATTTACCCCCGTGCGAAGACAGGGCGGGTCAGCTAGTGATAGTATATCTGGGGTATCCAGTTAGTAATTAATTAATTAGTGCCATTACAGTTGTCTTTTCTAAAATCACGTCAATTTCAAATGGACAATCAAAACCCATAGAAACTAATGACCATCCCATTTGAAAACGATTTACAATTACCAGAATGAATAGCCACTCTATCTGCCCACATGATCAGCAACTAACTTAAACGTTCGTACACGAGACTACGCGACTGAATGATTCTAGAAACCTGTACCTATGTAACATACATGTATTTTAATTTTTAATTTATGGAATATGGGTTTGGTTCACCATAAATGAGAAACAAGAAAAAAAGGGGTAAAATACATTTCTCTCTTTTTTAATTTGTTTTTCTTTTCTTTTTCTTTTTTTCCAATGGTTGTCTCCGCACATCTAAGTCGGTGTCATCAAGTATCAGCTTCTTCTGCTGAGCAGTAAGTGTGTATAAATATCATATATCAGTACCTATTCCAATTTGAAAGGTACCTACTGTAGAGTCATTCAAATTGTGCCTCATTAGATCTGTAATGTCGGCTCTAGCAGCTACAGATCTAATGAGGTACAGCTACAGCTACTATCGAATGTTTCAAAGTCATCTTCAGCCCGGAGACGTCCACTGCTGAACAAAGGCCTCCCCCTTAGACCGCCACACGGCCATTTGTAATTTTGTATCCACCGGTTGCCCGCGACTTTTACATAATGTCGTCGGTCCACCTAGTGGGACCACCTAGTCTACCTACGCTGCGTCTTCCGGTTTGTGGTCGCCACTCGCCACTGAAGAATCTTTCTTCCCGATCGGTTATCAGTTCTTCGAGCAATGTGGCCTGCCCATTGCCACTGAACGACTGAACGTATTTGGGTGAAATTTGGTATAGAGGTAGCTTAATCCTTGGAATAAGACATCGGACAAGACACTTTATACCCCAGGAACCGCGTGACGCAGCTAATGCTACCATAAAAAAAACAATATTTCCCAGCCAACACAGATTAGCTGAATAAATTTTGCGTAAAAGCAATTCTTTTGACTTTAAGCTGGATAAAGTATTTGTATAACTTCTGTGTAAGCGCTTATACAGATGATATTCAAGCAATTTGGGCACAAAATATCTTGCTTCAATTTGGATAACATTTGATTAATAGCCACATAGCAGCTGAATAAATGTACAACACACTGAATATCGTCTGCATAAATTCTGATTTTTCTTTAGTCCAGAAATTATACATATTTTATGCAGTTGTTAATTTGTGAGTTCAGATATTCAAATGATATTCAAAATTTCGATCTCAGGAGTAGTTTTACAAAGAAATTATGCAAGTAAAAAAAGTATAAATGTATTTTTCATTGTGACGAAATTATTTTGTGTTATTCAAAAAATTGTACGTCTTCAAAAATTTGGTAAGTAAATTGTTTCATACATTTTAAGTAAGTTTAAGGTGAATTATATAAACGCATGGCACTTTACTGTGAATTATCAATATGATTATTGTAAATTTTTTGAGCGCCTTAAGATAAAGCTACAATTTAAAAGGTAAACAAATGTGAAATAATATTTAAATTAAATTATCTTTACTTTTTATTAAATTTCAGTCCCAGCAAATAATGAGAATCAAATTTTGTATAACTGCTAATGTTTCCTACTCACTAAACAAAGTGTTTCATAAGATAAATGTTGAGGATTTTTATAAAAAGAGGTTATGTCGAACGTTAGTTAATGGCGGACGGCCAATTTGAATAAAAGTGTCCATTTCAGTGATTATTTTGCTTATTTCTGCATAATAATTCACATACGACTACATATCCAGAAATTATTTGGTTTAAAGTACAATAATTATACATTTCTCAGAGAAAGGTCTTAAATTACATAATGCAGTATACTCATATTCAGCTTTTTAGGGTTCTTTTCTGTAGAAAATAAATCCATGAATATTTGAGGTTGATGGAACCTATACTAATGTAGGTAGGACCCACTATTAGAGGTATTTAAAGTTATCTACAGTACTACTATGAATGACGCATTGCGTAATATTTAGTTGTTTGACAATTTGACAATTGTTTATATTATCAACTAAAATATACATAATTATAAACACACAGCGCATTGTAGGTAGTCGCAACCAAAAGTATCGCGCTTCCTTTCCCACCACAACGCTTCAAATGGGCGCTCGGCTAAACTCGGCTTACGATCGGTTTGCGCTCGGCCACGCTCGCTGCGTTGTTGCTCATTCCAAATTGTAACTTTAAGTAGAGAGGTCCCCGTTATCGTAGCTTCCTTGTCGCGCTCGTGTAGTCAATAAGAAAGATACAAACGTAAACATCGAGATTTATTATATAAAGTTAGTATTTATAATAGTGTTGTTGTTGTTTGTAATAGTGTTGTAGTATTTTTGAAGTGTTATAGAAAAATTATATATTTTTTTCAGAAACATGTTCAAAATCGTTTCGACTCGTAAAAAAGGCCGGGTTGAATTATCAACAGTGCCCGCTTCTTGGGAGAACAATGGAAAGTTGTACTGGCCAAAAAAAAATGGCGAGCTACTTTGCAAGAACCCTGCAATCCTACCACAGCCGGACTGGAACACCTACAACTGTACATTAAAACGCAATCATTTCAAAACTTTTGAAGAAGCTGAGGAAGAATTATCTCAATAATAAAACAAACTCATACATAACTAGAGTTTTATTTATACAATTAACCTTATAAACTAGAGTTTTATTTATACAATTAACCTTATAAAGTGACTTAACTACCTACAATATGGTCGACCAAAAAGTAAATAATAAAATAAAATGTGTTTATATTACTTGTATGAATCTAACTATTGATTCAGTGTGTGTAAGAGAGGAATAAAATATAAATAGTCTTTATATGAATTAACCACTAATTTGCAACAAATTTTTTCATAATGTATATTTACAACTGTACGGTGACAGTCGGGTAAACTGGCTTTAAATATATTAAGATAAGATGATTTTATAGGAGTTTGGAAAACATCAGACAAATTTTCAAATTTGTAACCTTTTATACTTTTTTCTTTTATCTCTATCACTTCAATAATATCTCTTTCTGTGCTCATAAAATATTTATCTTGAGTTTTATGTGAAATTTTGAATGTATCGAAGTTTACAATATTGTGATGTCTACTTTTTGTTATTATCGGATAATTCGTTTTAGTTTTTTTTACCACGATATTTTTTGAACAATTATTTATATTACTTTCTGCCAGCCTATTTGCAACTTGAATTAGTGGTTTATTCCCTTTCCTTAACATATTTTTTATAATGTGGAGCATATTCTCAAACGGATACGAATTAAATGTGTTAAGAGGGCCAAATTAGTAGTGTGGAATTGGGGGTTCTGCATCACATATCTCTCGCTTCGCTCGAGCTATGTGATGCAGAACCCCCAATCCCCTACAACGGCTGCTATTAGGCGATTCGCGGCCAGTTACTTTACTGAACGCTTGTTTATCAACAGGTTCAGACTGCTTCTTTAGCGAGTCTGTTCAGTATTAACGCATGCAATGCAGTTAGCTGATACGATTTTCATTTCGAGACTTTATCACGGTATTGTATTGTATTACTGAACAGCGGTCGATAGATAGGTTAGCCAATTATGCATATTGTTTTAATTTTTTGATATTATATCCTTTCAAACTTTTACAAAACTAATGTAATTTGGACATACAAGACATTTTTCTCATTTAACCATTTTTGTACGGAACTCTTAAAAAGTGTTAAAATAACTAGTTTGTCATTTATTATAGAACATTTAAATAAAAGATAGCCTTTTTGTTTAAAAACATTTATTTTCACATAACCATTTTTGAATGTAAACAACATTTTTTAGAGCACAATAAGATGAGTGGTATAAACATTGATAAATATCTGAACAAGATTCATACTTTTTATGTAAACTTAACAAACTAGGACAATCATAATCCTCTAGATTAAAAATACATGACTCGTTAATAGAGTCTTTGAAAATATCGGCATTTAGTATATTCCTTAGCCATAAAATTTTTTCTAAGCCTTTAACATATACATTTTTATTTCTTAAAATTTCAATAATACAATTCTTATGATAACTATATGGTAGAAATCCCTCCTTCCAAAATATTTTTCTATTTCGCTCTATCCAACACACCTGTCTTTTTTCTGTTTTTGTTAAGTTATAAAATGGGAAAGGGGGCTTAAATAGAAGAACTATCACTTTTTGATCTTCCTGTATTGCTATTTCTTTTAAAATGAATTCGTTATAATCCGTTTTAAATCCTTGCACATCTACTATTGTTTTCATGATAATCGTCGAACAGTATTACTAAGAGGTTTGTATTCAACAAGGCGATCGTTTACAATAAGACAATACGCAGCAGTGCTAGCAGGAATATCTTGGGAACTTTCGATTTCTAAACGCACATCCACTGGTCCTGATTTTAAGTTTTCGTTTTGCCTTGAACAGTCTATTATAAACAAAGGAGCTGTCTCTTTAAATTGTAAAATGTTCAGCAATGGGTCGGCGGGGAGGTTGTAGCAAGACTGGCGAAATTTTGTGAATAATTCATATAATATACTATATTTATTTTCATCAAAATGTATGTTTGGCGAATCATATGGATAATATTGAGAATTTAAAAACAAAGTTACATTTGTTAAATGGCAATGGTCAAATTTGGAACTATCTCGAGATTTGCTGTTTTTTCTATTAGTTTGTAAGCCGAATATGACATACCTAGGTTTTTCTAACTGAGAAGCAGTTTTAACAGACCACGAATGTTTTGTAGTTTTAGGCAGCAAGGGATATTCATATAGATCCCAATTTCTAAAAGCCATTTGTATAGGTTTGTCTTTTTCTAAATATTTCAATAGCGAAAGTCTTTCTCGGTCGGATACTTTAACATGTGGTACTCGCCACTGAACTCTAAGAATATTAATCTCAACAATGTCATTGCTATCAACAGTAACACTGTTGAGGTTAGTGCTACTTCTGTTGAGTATTAACTCATGTTTGCAGTTTAAAATTATTTTGTTGTAATCTTCAGCGAACCCCAGTACTTTATTTAGCGGTAAAACAATACTGAAAAAATCATCTTTAATTTTGAACCCTTCTAGATCCCAGCCCCATACAGCAGCAATCTTACTATCTCCATTGTTCATAGACACATACGATTTCATCGTTGAAGTTATTCCAGTATTTCTAATACGGTCTATCTCAACTCCATTAATTTCATATCGTATATCATGAAATAGAAACGAAAAAGGATTATTTGTAAACTTTAGAGGTTTTTTAATTGGTTTTCCAGCGACATCTATTCCAGACACAGTAGCGCGTCCTTCGATGTAAATAGAGCTCGCGGAAGGTAGCACATATATATCTTGTTGATGAATTGCAATGCGTATTTCATCGTTTTCTTTGAAACTATTATTGTACGGGTTATAGGTATGGATTTCATAACTTTCAATGGAGTTGTCAAAATGTGGTGAATTATCAATATGTAGGATACTCATATTTTAAACCCTAGGGTTCGAAGAAAATCTTTATTTTTTTCTGTAACCTTAAATGCTTTCGAGCGTCCAATACGTCTTTGCCTCTTGAACTTGTTTGTTAGAATAGTGCTTTTCGATTTTGTTCCGACTGTTTTATTGAAAACGGTTTGGTTAAAAACAATCATTCTGTTTTTCGCAAGTGAAGGCACATATGAATATTTTCTCCACCGAAATGTATTTCGTTTCCGTCTTGGTCTACAATTTTTACGGTGATCGATGATATATTATTTGTTTTTACAGGAAAGTATATAATGTTTTCTGGTCTCTCAAGAAACAAGTAACTGGGAGAAACGCAGGGAATAAATTCGTATATAACATGTGAAGGTATGCCGTTAGTAAAAGACCCTTGCACTAGATCACATTCAATCCTTATCACTGCTACTGGAAGAATGCTAACAGGGTTCACCGAGACGTGCCATTTATTTGCTTCTAGTTTTTCACTCTTAAATCCTAATATATTGCCAATACTGTTCGCTAATTTAAAATTAACAGGTTGCGTGGAAAATAATGCACATGTTGAAGTATTGCAATTAGATCTGATATATATTTCACAGTCGTTCACATTATCATTCAAATATCCACAAAGATCTTGCAAGTCGTATGAACCATGGGGAATTTTTATTTCCGTATTCTTCTCACCATATGCAAAAATGTTGTTTCTATCGGTTATGTTTGGTATAGAATTAAAAACAGAAAAATACAATAAACCACATTCATAACGATGTTCTAAATTTAAAGGAGGATTAAAAGTTGTTTCTAACAAAGATTTGTTTCCAGAAAAAGACAAAGTGATGGACATAGTCGTAAACTGTACAAGAACTCTTTGAATCGACTGACTTTTAATATTGCAAACACACTATTTAATAGTTATATTCTGTTTACGCCAAAATTTTTTTAAAAACTTGAGGCATAAATGGCCGCAGTTATAAGAATTTTTTTTTTGATAATTATCATAATTGTAAACGATGTTGGTTTTCATCATGTACTTGATTAATTCCTTTGGCGGCCTTAAATTTCCATAACTATCAAAATATTCAATATAATCGTTTATTTTTGCATAGGCTACCCAGTGAGTACCAGGATTTTTTGAACCATCTAAATTGATGATACCGCACTCTACAGACAAAGGATTTTTGGGCAATTCGTCTCTCATGAAAACACCCCTAAAGAAAGGAATATTCGCAGAATGTATCATCAAATCTAAATTCGTCAGCGCTCGATTAGGCAGCCTAGAACTTAGTTTTTTGACAAATATATTCCTAAACCCCCTTTATGAGGCTTAAGACATAAACCTTTTCCTATCGTTAAACCTTCCATTTTGTCATGATGTCTTTTTAACTCCGAAAGACGTTTCTTAGCAGCTTTGTACTCATTATAGGTTTTGAGAATTCCAGAAACTCCGCCAGCTAAACTCCCTGCAGCAGACAATCCGGCGAAAATAGGTATCAAAGGAAGAACGCCACCTGACTTTGGAATAGGTATAATGCGCGGTAATTGTACTGGAAAATCTTTATATATTTCCTTAGCGGCTGCAAAAGCCATTTCTACAGCCAATTTTTTACACTTAGGTTTCATTTTACGTATATGTTTTTTAGCGTGAGATACAATGCTTTTAAAGTTTTTTTTGATGCCTGCCCCAGAAGCAACTTTTGTCAACATTGCTTTATTAACTAAAGTTGCAGCTAGTTTTTCTCCAGCAGAAGCATTAGAAGAAGTTGCTCGTTTTTTTGCCATTTTTAGTAAAATTATGTCCGCTTTATGTCGGTCAGATAATGTAGTTGATTTACTATAGGCGACGTCGTGTTGTTTGCAACAATCGTCTAACTGATTGATACCTTTGTCGCCACGGGCAAGTCTTTCTGCTAATCGAGTACCTGGTCCGCAGTAATTATAACCCGGGAGATGTAATTCAAACGGCAATTTGTTAATCAAACTATTCAAGAGACTATTGTCTTTCATTACCAGAGAGAGACTGAATAAAGTTACGTGCTCTATGAACTTTATAGTATTTTATTTGTTTTATCAATCCAACTATTTTCATCGGACGGCAAACCTAACCATTTGACAAAACACTTGTTACTTTTCCGCTTTAAAATTTTTTCAACAAGATAGATGTCAGGATTATCAGTCTTTTGAAGTTCTTGAATATAAAATGCCCCCAGTATAGGGCGTTGTTTCATGTCTTCAATCAAATAAGTTACAGGATTAGTGTTTTGAACTTTTATTACCTTGAATACTTCCGTCGACCAATTAGGCGTGTAACCCTTTTCAAAGGTTCCTTTATATTTACTAATACGTACAAAATCGGACACATTAAATTTTTTCATTCCCGCTTTCTTTAGCTTTAAATTGTAAAGTTGTTCATATCTTTTTAGTAAACTTTCTTTATTATGTTGCCCGACTTGAAATGGCGGCAAACCAATAGTACTATGAGATGTATGGTTGTATTTATCAATTTCTTTATCAAGTAACCCATTTTTCCACTTATAGTTTCCATTGAAACTAAATTCTTTGTAGAGCCTATTTTTTAGCGTTCTTATAAATCTCTCTACAATTGAAGCTTTTTTAGTAGAATAAGTAGAGTAATGGTTTATTTTATACATGTCCAATAATATTTTAAACTTTTTGTTATAAAATTCTGTTCCTCGGTCAGTTTGCAAGTTTTTAGGAATACGCCCTGTTTGTAATAAATTTTGAAATGCTTGCGAAACAAGTTCTTTGTTTTTACATTTGAGTGAATATGCCCATGCATACTTTGAAAATGTATCTATAATTGCTAAAATATAATTGTAGCCAGAATTAGCTTTTGAAAGAGATTGCAAATCTATTAAATCAGCTTGCCACAGGTCATCAATATCTCGCATGACAACAGATCTTCTAGGAAAATTTACTCGGGCGTACTTATGAATCTCATTTACGACGCTTCGTTTGCTCATTTTCATGAGAAAGTTTTGAAAGGTCTTCTAATAAATCAATTCTGTTACTTATCTCCGTTATATATTTAGCATTAGTAGAAGTTTTATTTAAGATATTGAGCAACAATTTATCGACATAGTCTTTAGTAGCGGCATCATTAGAATCTATAGGATGTTTAAGATTTTTGAGTACTTTATTTTGCAAACCTAAACTTCCGTCTCTATTAAGTTTCACAAAACATTCGGGTGCTATTATATGATCTCTTTCAGGTTTTTTATAAACATGATGACCAAACTTGTTGACGTTCATGCTCGAAAGGAACTTTAAGACTGAACATCTATTGCAAATGGTCATCAGTTTTATTATTTTATTATGCCTGCTTCTTTTAATTCTTCTATTATTGAAATAATTTCGTTGTCATGATTGCTATTGCCAGCATCTTTTGATGCCACTAATAACATAAGTCTTTCAATTAATTCATTCGGATCATCCCAGTATATAAAATCTGTATTTTTTTTATAAGCTTTTTTCAAGTTTGGGATATTGCCTCCACGTTTAATTACCTCGTTATCAAGTTGATCAGAATCAAAAAATAAAGGTTTAATTATTTGACAGTATTTCATTCCTTTATCTCCCTTTATTTGCCCAAAAGCATTATAATCTCGCTTATGAGCGCTAGTATTGTGTAATATATTTTTATAATCAATTTTGTCTTTTTCTGAAACTAAAGCTAAATTTGGTTTCTTTCGAAATAAAAGCTCTTTTATTCCCGACGTTATTTCATAGTTTTTGTCTCCAATAGTAATTAAAGACAGGTGTGAGTCATTAGAAGTTTCACCTATCATTTTGATAGAGATTGGCGTATTTCCCATTAGTAACTTTTTATTATCAGAGCGTATTCCAAATGGAACATTTAATGTGTTTATGTCATCTAGTAGTTTATGTTTTTTTAAAATTGACAAAAAAGGGGTATCTAATTTAGTTACATTTCTTTCATTTTTATCAGGAGTTATATATTTCTCGTCTGGCTCACAATCTGTAGATGTATTTGATAAACTTGATTCTTCAGCTGAGTTATACTCACTTAGAATTTGATCTGTATTCGTTGTAAATGTTGTTTTTTTTTTTTTATTAATATCAAAAATACCCTCAGTATCATTTAGAATATCTTTGCTAGATTTAGCTATTTCATTTAAGGGTTTAGTAAGAGGTTTAAATATTTTATTTAAACTATGATTTGTATCGTCATCTGCATTTTTCATTTGTCTAATTTTACTTTTAATTGATTTAACTGAAGTAATTATTTGCTGTTTCATTTTTTTCTCCATAATTATGACATCTAGTTGTATACAGCCATTAATATAGAAATACACTGGCTGAATGAACCCCGAGACATTTGTTGTGTATATTTAAACAAATTCACTCAAATTTTATAAAAGTATCGAACCCATTTCTGTACCTACCGTTGTTTAATTCACTGTCTTTATTTATAATTAAAAACGAATGCCGGTTTTTCCATGTTTCAGAGCACAGCTTTTTAAATTGAGTCCAATTAATATCACAGTTTACATGTTCATTGTAAATATGCTTTAAATTCATATCGTCTTGTTTAAAAATAATGATAAAATTGGCATTATCTCGTATTAATTGCTTCGGTACTTTTGAATATGTCTGTGATAAGTAAAAACAATCAATTTTTTTATGGCGCCCCATACAAAAATAATTACGCATATTATTTTGGTTTTCACATACTACATCATCAAAAATAAAAACAGAACTTGGTAGAGCTCTATTTATATCTACTACATCGTCGTTATTTTTAAAAAGAAACAAATTGATATCTGGAATATGTTTGAAGACTTCACTTAAAAAACGATATTTTGGCTGAAATGTAGTTTTGGAGTATATGTAAACATTATTAAACTTTAGACCGTTTTCGTGTAATAGCAAATTAATCATTACATTTGTTTTTCCACAATTAGATGGCCCGCAAATGATGCAGCGAACTGTATTAGGAAACAGAATGCTGTGTCTTATAGGGTCGACGCGTGAGCTCACGCTCTCTATATTATTAATATCTAGCGTCGTGGGTTGTTTAATCAACTTCATGATGTATTCTGGGACATTATAACATTATGAACTCTTTAAATAAGAAATGAAGAAATATTTGCCTGTATATCACTATGTGTATATATCTTATTTCATTTCAAGGAATTTTGTTTTTGATTAATTGTTGTTTTGCTATAAAGTAAAATATATTATCGTTTCATATCTAAAAGAGAGCGGACGAGTTTACTAGTGTTTTTAAACAGTTCAATTTTGTAAGTAAATACATTATTATTGTTATACTTTGACTCTTTATATTCTCATCTAACTTGTTATTCTCAGGTTGACTATTATATTATCTCAACATTTCGATTTATCTATATAATTATTATTACTATTTTAAGTAGATTTTAGCTGGGTTTTTTTTAATATATTATAATCAAACTTTTATTGTTTCAGCAATATGTGTAATTCAGATTTTGGAAACATCAATCCTTTCTATTTGCAAGATGCACAAGATGTGGATATAATGTGGAATAGAGAAGAGGCCGGAAGTACAGCTATCTCGGATTTGAATGATCAGCAAACAGAAAATACCAAATCAAAGTCAAAGATAAACGTAAATAAGAAAAGCAAACCGTCTTCAAAGAAAACTTTTCCAAGTTCGGAATTATTAGACTCGTCATTTGTTATTAGAAGAGATAGGAGTAAAGGACGTAAAATGATTAAAATAGAAATTTGTGATATCATTAACGAAACAAGTGTTACTGATTTTAGTGTAAGTGTACAGTATATAGTAAGAGACCATTTTGATAATATATTAGATTCTGTAGAAAATCTAGTGAATAAAATTACAAAACAACTGTGTGTACCGCAATCATTGTAAAACTGTTATAAATTTATTTAAATAAATCTATAAATACATTTTTACGTGCATGACTGTGTTTATGTTTTATCTATATATATAAGTATTTTATCATACCTTTGTCGTATTAAGAATAAAGGGAGTTGGGTATTTCAAAGTAAAGAAAAGTGTTTATTAGTCATACATTTATTTCATTAATATAAATTATAATTATTCTATATACAGCAGTTAATATACATTATATAGCTTATCAGAATCCCTGGTTTCTATAGTACGTATATATGAGTAAAAATAATTTTAAATTAAAACTCTAGTCTAAATACATTCAAAATCAGCCAACCACCACCAACCAGTATATCTAACTTAAAAATTAAGCAATATAATAATTATTGGCTTTTACTTTACTTTAATTTTTATATACAGCAGGTGATTAATTACAATATATTGCTATAGTGACCCCATGGCAGAGTAGTTACAGCGTTATTTGAGATTTGTCTTTTATCATCAGCCCTATTCAAAACTAATTTATTTATTCTTTGAGTGAAGACTTTATGATTTTTAGACTTTATTATGTACATATCATCTCTAACATTTATGTTTCTAAAAAGACATCGCTTGTACTTCTCCATATTGAGTTTTTTGGTCATGCATTTTTTTGCTCCTTTAGCTTTTTTGATCGATAACGTTTCAGTATTTATACAATAAAGTTTCGCTCGCAGTCCTGCAAACTCTGATATAACTTCTCCGCCCATTTCATCTTTAAAATATCCTGGCAATTTATTGTTGGCTTGAAGTATGCCGTATTCATTATCATGTTTAAAATTACTAGTGTCAAAATATTGATGGTTGCGTTTTAAGTCTTCGTAAAAATCGTTAGTTTGTGTCAAATATAATAGACTATCAGTGTCTGTATAGCAAAGATTAATATCTTTTTCATATATTTTTTTCATCACCGAGTAATGGAACTTGTACAAATGTGTTTTGGCAAGCTCTAGAACAGTAAAGCCGATATATATTGGTCTATCTAAAACGATTTTGGTTTTATGCAATTGAATGGCCACCAAATTCTCAGAAAATATAGTGGTTTTTTTGAAATTCGGAGAACTTATGTATTTTTCAGCACCGCAAATTTTATTTGTATTATTTGAAACATCTTTCCAAACATTTACCAGCTTAACATCGATTTGATTTCTTTTATTTTCTATAGTTTTCCCAAAAATACAGTTATTCTGTTTTTTAAAAAAATCTCTTTCAAAGTCAGATGTCGCTTTTTGTCTGAGCGTCGTATTCAATTGTATATAAGGCTTTAAGAATTGACTTTGATCAAAAGCTAAAACTCTGTGAATCTTTAATAGCACAAGTCCGTTTTTTAAACATTCTTTCAAATGTGTATAATGTATGACGTACTTGTATTTGTTATGCAAATTTGCAATAAGCTTTTCGCATTTGCCGTTTGGTGGAACATATTTTTCAGCTGCAAATGGAAAATCTGAGTGGTGATCATGAATATTTACAGGGTATTCAAGGTCGACTTCAAGTATGTAACCATGGACGCCGCTATCTGGTATAGATAAAATATCTGGCAAGTTTTGGACTTCCTCATCATTCAAAAAGGTAAAATTGCTGGTAGGGAGATATTTCATCATTGCAAAGCCATATAAATTTACGCAATCTAAATAAATAAGAAAAGAATCTGATTTGTTTACATCATAATCAGACAAATACACATTGTTCGCCTTAGCATGCCTAATACTGCATTGAGCTAGACCTCCCCTTATACCTTTCTCAAGCATTTGATACATTTCGACATCAGAAATCAAATCGAGTTCAATTTGCGTAAACATTAACATCGCTTCCCAACTCAGTGATGATGATGATACATAATGACAAGGATCTAAATTATAATAAGTCAGACTCATCGTTCTAAATTTTTCAAAAACATCGCACAACAATAAAACATCTGACTTTATATATAAGTCTGTGTACTCTCCTAAATCTTGTATTTGAAACTCTTTCCAAATTGATTGAGCATGTTTGTAATCATTTTCCGATATTTCTTCAGAAGTCAGTTTATTAAAGAAACAGCTTTTGTCAGGTAAATATTTATCGTTGTATCGTTCCAACGAATTAATATAATCATAGCAGTATACCCCTTTTTTTCGCAGTAAATTAAATAATTTTTCATCCGGGTAAAAAAAATATAAGTTTGCAAAGTCGTGGGGATGTAATGTATTTACTAGCATATCCAAGCTGCAACTTAAAAAATTGAAAGAATCGATAAATTTTAACTGCACTGAGTTCTTGGAGTCAATCGGTATAAACTTGGTGAAGGATATATATTTTTCATTTGTCTTTGGAATTAAATTGATACGACCGACTATACCTGACAGCTCGTTAATAAATAAATGACAGTCATAGCCAGAAAGATTATGGAATATTATTGGAATAAATTTACAGGTTGTAGCGTTTAAATTGCAAGAAACATGGCTTGGTCCGAGATAAGCACCGCTAAAATGATCGTGGTCAGCGCAAATTGTATCTTCACTTGCGAATGTATTTTTACACAGGTGGCAAATGGTGGCATTGTCATGTGATTCTTGCTCATTTTTAGTTAAAGGCAACATTTCCTTGTTAACTGACAATTCTTGATACAATTTCAACACATCATTAGAAAGAGTTTCGACAAATTTTTTTGCACAATTTGGGCCTCTATATGATACAAATTTGCTTAGATTAGGTTTAGATTTACAGCATATGTAATAAGCAAAGCAAGTAGCTTCATGTAATAGTACGTTTTCCGCATGCTCTGATTTACTTTTGTCAGAATATTCTTTAAGCAAACTTTCAAAATCACCATATATTACAATAGGAATTCTCCGCGTTCTTTCAACATGTGAAAATGATAACTTACTATCTGGTTCAGGTAAAACTGTTTTTACTCTGGCGCAGTTATGACTATTCAATTTCGGCTCCGTATCAAAATAAATGAAACACTCGTCACATAAAAATATTTTGCATTTATGTTTTGTAAGCTGTTTGCGTACAAGCCTGTCAAAGTTGTTTATTAAACAGTAATGATTTTTGGAATGACTTTGCAGGAGCAGTAAATTAACATGAGTAATTTTTCGTTTAGCAGTTTTGTACAGAGGCCCAGATACACTATTATTTTTTTCTAAGCCGTACACATTCAAAGAAATGTTAGGATTATTTTTTTCAAATATTTTAATATCGTCTAAACCAGCCGGAAACATCATTCCTGTCGTGTCCAAAATTTTCTCATAGTTCGGATATGATGACACTCTGTTTGGATTATTTTTCGCAGGATACATATGTGCAATAATGCTCCATAAGAAACATTTATCGTCATTTTTATTTTCAATGTTCAAACATGACTTCGTGTTTTGAATTTTCTGAGGTAGCTTTACGTACGAACCTGCTCGCAATGGATTGTACTTGTTAATATTAAGTTCTAAATGACTGACAGAGTCTATTGCCCAACCTGACTCTGACTGTTCAAATTCGGAAGCTTTTGTAACCAGTTTCTCAATACATTCTTGGTAAAATAGCGATAAATCAGAACTATGAAAAATATTTGAAAATGGCAAGCTAAACGACTTCAGCGACTTTTCATCATTTTTAGGTAAATAGTACGATGCAAACAGCTCCATGTTTATTTTTAAAGCATTATGGTGAGCCAATGATTTACGAATTAATTGCAACACTGTTAAAAGTGAGTTTTTTAAAAACTTTTCGGGTAATATGTTATTTGTAACAGGATTTATTCTATAACTCACGATTCTGCATTTAAATGCGCTAGCAATAATCTGTACATTCTGGAACTCTGAGTTTATAAGACAGTTTGATTTATGAATACTACTCTTTTTGTGTGACGAGATATGAGATACATTAATCCCGCATTTAGTACAAAACACCATATTGATTCCTCTTATTATCTCCGAATAAGTAATTTAGGTACCTAAGTAAATTTTTTTTACTAAATTGCTTGTTAAATTGTCAGTTAATATCTTACTTTATTTAAATGTTTGATCAATATTCAATTCATCGAAAATAAGTATTATATCTATTCATTTGGTGATGTTGGAAGTTTTGTAATTTTATAGTATTTTAATATTTCATTTTATAATATTTGCTATTCATAGTTGCTGAAAATAAAAACAAGTTAATTAAAATGCAATTGATAGATTTAATGATAAAAAGTAAAACCTTAGACACTATGTATAATTATGAATACAAAGATTATTATATATTTTAGTAAAAGTCAAGTTTATAAAAACAAAGTAAAACTTAGTATGATTATTGCGGTTTTGGGTACATAATCGGTTGGATCGATTTAAACTCTTGTTTGCCTGCTTGTACGAGGCTCTGCAAGGCCCGCCAGACACCCGTATTGCTGTCTGTGCTCAGCTTTAAGGTGACAAGCGCCTGCTTCCAGCGCTCGATGTTTTGCTGGCGCTCTGCCTCTGCCGAGTTGTAGACGCGTAGCTCCAAATAAAACTCGCCGACTCGAAGCAGGTCCCGTTGCGTGGTGTACCCGCTTGATCCGCGCTGCGAAAAGAAGCTCTGCAAAGTTGCCGCTCTTATAGGCTTCAACTTGCTCTCGCCAACCTCCTTCTGAAAAAACAATTATTTTAAATAACTAAAAAATACTAACAATCACATTGAGAAAAACTAATCCTAACCTTAACACTACAAAAAGCGAACGCTCACACAAATCTCTATCAACCTGTCTTTTTGCTCGCTTTTTCACAGGTTGAACCGATCTTGATTGTTCGACGCATACGTATAAAGGACATACAACACATTTTAATGCAATATACTGTAATTCCCGAACGAAACCGTTGGTTAAAAGTTAGCATAAATTATATTATCGTATCGAGATTGATAACATTAGAAACTACAACAAAGTGCATGATGAGGCACTTTTAAAATATTGTAGAAAATAATAATACTTATGTATATCGCACACTTTTAAAATGCTTTGAAAGTATCTTACTTGGGTAACTGAAGATTGACCCGGAGGCAAGTCGTCGTCCGAGTCCGAGCCGAAGAGATCAGTAGGCATCGAAGGCTTCTTTTTTTTCGATGCTGTAGACCCTCCAGCGCTGCCCGCTCGTTTTTTCGCCACACCGCCTTCTTTTTTCTTTTCTCGAGCTTTTGTGGTCTTGGTCGCGGGCGCAGCAGTAGGTGCAGAGTCAACTTCTGCCAACTCTGAGTCAGTTTCGTCTGCCCAAAAAGGATTTTGAGACCAACCCGGCCTGAAAATATAAGATTATTAAATTAGATTTATAATGTGCTGCGCTAATAGGATGTAAGATATAGGAATGCATGGATTAAAAATTAAGTAAAATTTCGTAAGACCGATTGGCCGACCCTAGTGTCAGTTTTTTTTCGGCCGCTCAAAAAAAAAAACCGTTGACATGGCCTTCGAGACCGTACAAAAAATTGAGAACAAATAGAATAAAGGAGGATCCCTATCACTAAATAATTAATTAATAATATACCCAAATTTCAAGGTCCTAAGTAATTTTAGATCTGTTGAAAAAAAAAAAGCCCTTAAAATTGGGTCTGTACAGGCTAATTCCGAAGCCTATAGCCCAATTCTGTCGGCTTTAGGCCGCTATAACCTAAAATTAAATAATTTAGATATATAGATTCTATAATAATTGTCAAAAATGATTGTAAGAGTGGAGGAAGGTATAAAAATGTAATTAAAGTTCAAACAAAATTATACATTTAAAAATAAGTTAACAAGAAAACTAACTAACTACTTACTAACTAAAGATAAGTAGTACTTACATACTTATTGATTTCCTCGAGTATTTCCACAAAACTTCACTTGCACCGTCACGGTCTTCAATCACATTTGTCTGATAATTAATGCATAAAGCCGCTCCTATTTATAGCCTCAGCTTATAAAGATGCATCCACAATGTAAGTTCCATGTAATTTTAAAGATGAGTTAATTATATTTTAAAAAAAAATATTTCAAAGGAATATGTACTCTATGTATAAACCTTATAAAGTATTTTATTATCTTGTCTGCACAGGTTATGAGGAAAGGGTATACTAAAGCCGAATGAAGGTCATATTACTCATCATTATGAACAACTTTGTTAGGGGCCTGCCTGGAATATCGAATGAATATCAGCTGTTCTATACATTTTGGCGAACTTAATTGACATTTGCTACGGAACAGTCGTCTTTTCTTTTTTTTTTTCACTCGAGTTTATGTTTGGACCTAGTAAACATTAAATAATGATAAGTACTTATGAGCACCTTCGGTTTAGCCACCATAATATATGAACCAATTTGAACGAGTCCTAACATTTGCAATTGTATGCCTTAAATGCTGACTGACGATATTCTATCAAAGCACTCCGCGCAACACGAGATGAAATTCTTATAAGGAATCGGCATGTACTTATTACCCGAGTGAGTCGGATCGAAAAGAAGTTCATGTTTTTTTTTGGGTATTTTTTTTATACTTGCAGCTCTTGCGGTTACACCCGATATCCTACAGGAGCATGTTTCTTGGAAAAAAGTTTCACATAATATTATGCCAATCTGACGTGTGTTCGTAATTTTGTCTGCATTTTTTGTGTGTTACTTTAAATATGTGTATGTATGCATGTATAAATATGTATAAACCGTGGTATATGTATAAACCAAGCAAATCTTGAATTTTTTTTTTTTTATTTCACTAATCATATTATTAGTTTAGATGAAAAAAAGGAAATGACAAAAGATGTGAAAGAACTTTGGCAAAAAAAAATATATATGCCAAGTGGGTATCAATACACATTTGTGCTTATTTATATTTGAGTATGTTGTGAAACTAGTACCTACCTAGTTAAAAAATATATATATTGGTAACGATTTGTCATTTCGTCGGTTAAAAATGGTTATGTGAAAATAAATGTTTTTAAACAAATAGGCTATCTTTTATTTAAATGTTCTATAATAAATGTCAAACTAGTTATTTTAACACTTTTTAAGAGTTCCGTACAAAAAGGGTTAAATGAGAAAAATGTCTTGTATGTCCAAATTACATTAGTTTTGTAAAAGTTTGAAAGGATATAATATCAAAAAATTAAAACAATATGCATAATTGGCTAACCTATCTATCGACCGCTGTTCAGTAATACAATACAATACCGTGATAAAGTCTCGAAATGAAAATCGTATCAGCTAACTGCATTGCATGCGTAATACTGAACAGACTCGCTAAAGAAGCAGTCTGAACCTGCTGATAAACAAGCGTTCAGTAAAGTAACTGGCCGCGAATCGCCTAATAGCAGCCGTTGCAGGGGATTGGGGGTTCTGCATCACATAGCTCGAGCGAAGCGAGAGATATGTGATGCAGAACCCCCAATTCCACACTACTCAAATTTACGGACTTCATCAGTAACATGTACTAAATTATGAATATTACTTGTAATGTAGTTACCGTAAAATGTTTTGAAGTTTTCTACAAAGTGTAATAATAGTTGCTCAGAAAGATCTAGTAGTGAGCTGTATTTCTGAGATGAGCAAATCGTAATTGCACAAAAAAGTAATAAAAAATGTTCATAGGGTTCTTTTGACATCACTTCAGGTAGAATTATGATACTTAGGTAATAAAAAAAAGATCTGAATTCCACTGCTTTCCAATGAAGCAGCTCATCTAACCCTCGTGCGGATCTATGGATTTCAGAAGGAAGTTTACAAGCCCGTAAAAAATCTGTAACTTTTTGCGTATCTGAAGCCCTCCATTTGGTCAAAAGTTTTTCAAAATTACCATCGCGCCATCCCACTAGTAAACGTTTCATAACTCCCAGATCAATAAGATGCAGTGAATCAGAAATTGGGAAATCTTCAATCATATCGATAGGTAATCCTAGAAGGGGTGTGTCTGTTTTGTGATGTTGTCCATAGTTTCTTTGTCTAAATTCATTATCCGTTCTCTTGGGACATTTTGAGTCTGGAAATATCACTGTATGAGACTTGTGGGAGTAGTCGCCTACAGTAACACATTTTAAACAACCATGCTTCCCGTTGAAATTGCATACACCTGAAAATAAATGCTCACGTTACACATGCTCGAATAATTTTATCAACTGACATATTAAAAAAACGTGACACAATTGGCCTTCAGGATTATATTGAATTACTGTACACTTAGTTTACAAACGAATAATCATCTTTGTGGAACTAATAAGTATGTAGTGCGTGTGTGTGTTCGAGCGTGCGTTTGCATATATGGTCTAGTAGTAACGTTTAAACGATCTATATTTTAGCCTTACAAAATTACCTTTTATGAAAGCTCTCGCTGGCGAATCACATATAAAGCATCTTATTTTTACAGTTACTATCTTTTCTTCACCTTCTTTAACCATGTGGATGCCATTTTCAAGTAGAGTTTTCATCTCTGAGACAAAGTCTTCTAAATACTGATTCAGATTTTTTGGTTTGCCAGAACCATAGTAAATTCCAACAATGAGTGGTCGTACATCAGTTCTTTCATGTATATTACAAAGAAT
Organism: Erannis defoliaria; assembly: GCA_905404285.2. Taxonomy (NCBI): domain Eukaryota; kingdom Metazoa; phylum Arthropoda; class Insecta; order Lepidoptera; family Geometridae; genus Erannis; species Erannis defoliaria. The sequence continues at coordinate 16,739,924 of FR990066.1, forward strand.
AGGCCAAAATTCTTTTTTGGAACTTTTAAAAATTGGCAACCCATCAAAATTGAAATTAAGGTTTATCATATCTGGCAAGTCCAGCCAAACATTTAAAATATTGGTAAGTGGTTTCGTGAGGCCGTTATACCAGTATTCTCCGCCTTCAATTTCTTTAGTTACGATATTTCTAGGAGTTTGCAATAAAGTCCTAGGATCAACTGGTACAGTTCCAGGAAATCGTTGATTAATGACGTTTAGTAAGTCTTTTACAGCCTCTTGAGAAATATTTTTACTCACTGCCCATTCTCTGAGGTTATTGCGAAAATCAGAATTTTTATTAAATTCCGAATTTTCTTCCAAATCAGTAGAACTTGAATCACTATCAAATTGTACAGTCTGTGATTGAGATGCAAAGTTGTCACACATATAACTCTCGTTATCTGCACCTAAAGTTGGACCCGGTCTATTTGTTTGAATCACTAATCCTGATGGTGATGCACAATCATCGTGTACAGAACCCTCTTCAACTGTATTGATCGCACTTGACCCGGGCCTATTTGTATCAGTTGTCAAACCCTTTTCTATTACTGCACAGATACTATTTTTTATCTTTACATACTCTCGTGAACACTTTCTTCGTATTCCTCCCGTTCTCTTTCTTTTTTCCATGAATCATTTACGCTTTTGTTATTATCTTTCTGAGGAGGCATATTGTTGATGAAGCATTTATCAGTTTTGTCACAAAATGGTGAAATATCTGGATATAAACATACGATATCTTCAACTAATCAGTTATTTGCTGCTTAAGATACCCACATTTGTAACTGATATTGTTTTAAGCTGAACATAAAGACAATTGTACGCTTATAGCGCTAGAAGTTAGGTAAAACAAGAAGTTTATTTTCAATTATGCAGAAGTCAGCTGTGTAAAGAAGAAAAATTCTAAAATATTCAGCATCTGAATAAATTAGTACCATTTCGTACACTATGCAGCTTAAAGAAAATATTTCGTCTAATATTCAGCGTTTTGCTGTTTAACTGCTTTGCTTAAATATGTTATACAGGAAAATGCAAAAACTTCAGCTACTGTGCAGATAATAGCTGTTTCAATTACTTTTATTTGAATATCGCTTGTTTAGCAGATTCTACTCTTGATTACTATTCAGCTTAAAAAAATACCGCGAACTTTATACAGAATTTAGTAAGCTTACAACATTATTTTAATTTAAGAACTCTCTTATTCAAAATAAAGCCATAACATCAGCTGTAATACAAAAGTAATAAAGCTTGACACTGCTTATTGTGGTATATTTTCGCTACTATCTGGCTTATGTGTTGGCTGGGTTTGGTCGCCTCATGTACTACCGGTCTAGCTTAACCGTAACTTTACTATAACTTGACTAATAATAAAGTTATCTGTTCTAAATCGTTGTCAGGGGTCGGTAGATGCCATGGATAAGTTAATTGCTCTATGATTCCACCCCCATGGCTTGTGTGACGTATTCCTGTGGGGTTTGTTACAGTTATCTCGTTAGGGGTTGTTAAGTGAGGGAAAAGATATTTATCCGACTACGCAAAAAGGATAGTTCAAAGTTTTGCAGTCTAATCTCTTAAGGAAGTAAGATAAGTCAACATTTTTGCAGTATCATAAATAGGAAACAAGTTGATAGCCCCACCATTTGCAAGCTTGAGATGATGATTCTGACTTGACCTTCAAACCGAAGTCCTCACCATAGCGTAGTTATAAGTTCGGCATTCAGCACCGATGATTTTTGGGCGTTTGTCAAGGCTGTTTTTCATGAAGTTTTCAGACGGGAAAATTCTGGCTAGATGGTACTGGAAGAGGTAGCTCCTCCAAGATATTTCGCAAATTTTAAAAGTCACCTTATTAAGTTGTTTGGTATACTGTAAAATAATTAATCTTAAGAGGTTGTTAATTAGTTACCAACCTGTATTTCTCTCACCGAAATATATTAAGATATATGCAAGCAAGCAAGATATATGTAAGCCGTTTAATACCCTATCATGGATTTTGCAATAATTGTTTACAAAATGTGCCAAATTGTTACTAATTTAGTTAAAAAGAAGGATAAACATTATTGTTCCAAAACTGGTTATAAAATGCAGACATTCGTCTCGAAACTCGTTACGAGTTTAGTTGCAAACCTGAAAAAAATATTCCTGTTTCATAACTGGTCACAAAATGTGGAAATTGTTTCCCGCCTGGTAACAGTTACATAATTTCAGTTACCTAATGGGCCGGATCGTAAAAATCAACTTCCAATCTCATATAAGTTATCATCGTGTAACCGACGCATATTATATGCAATTATTTAATCGGAAATCAAACAAACGGTCATATCCCGGGGCCCGGGGCTCAGGGGCCTTTAATCAAAGTGACGCGGGGTAACAAATCCCCAAGTCGTTACCGCTGCCAAAACGAGAGGGGCCCAAGATGGACAGATCGACTATAATGGGTGGAAACATACGGGAGAATGTAGCCAACGGTGTGCAGCGATTTTGAAATCTTCATTTTTTTTAATAATTTTTTTTTTTTCATCACGAGAATGATTTTGACTTGTAAGCATTATGTAAAATTCAAATTCCAATAATTTGTTTTCAGACTTATTCCTTAGTAAGATTCACATTAAAATTAAAACATTATATAAAACACATCACTAAATTAAAGAAAAAAAAATACAATAATAAACAAATAAAATAATAATAATATCGGTACAAATGTCAGTGAGTCAAAATAATAATAATCATCAGGAGAGCATGTCCGGAATAAATTTTGACAAAAAATATGTGTACATGACGGAAGAGTATGAAACATCTGTCATCTGCAGCCAATAATTGATTTCGTAAATCTAACATCAATTATTGTTGTTTGTAAACGTTTGATTTAATAAAACATCAGCTATTTATTCCCAGACTGATATTTTAAACCGACTTCAAAAAAGGAGGTTCTCAATTCGACTGTATGTTTTTGTATGTATCTTACGCGACTACTCCGCCAATTATGAACTGATTTTGATGATTCTTTTTTTGTTTGGTATGTAATATTTCAGAGGTGGTCCCATTTAAATGTTATCGGAATCGGGTCAGTAGTTTGGTTTTTAAATCAAAATTACTAGAAAATATGAAGACGTCATCCAGGTATTCGAAATTGAAGTCGGTTGTATTTTTTTTTTAAATCTTATTAGTAACTTTATTATTTGTTTATGCTACTTAAAGATCCATTCCAAATGTTAATGCTTTTATTCTTTCATTCATAATAGCATATTATAATGGTGAAACATGTAAATCTTTGATAATAGGTATGTCTCATTTCATCACGCCGTCTTTCCCGACATTCGTTATTCTTTTCTTGAGGGTTTTGAAAGCCTACGGGGACTTAGACAAAATGTTCCTCTTGGTTTTCTCTAGGCTGCTTGAGTTTAATTACATAATATCAATTTTAATTATATTACCTTTTAGATTTAATAGATTGAATCAATTGTTCAGTAAACTCCCCTGTGAGTATCCTACTCCGCCGAAGCCTCCTCGACATGGCTATCAGTAGATTTGACTCGCAAATTACCCGCGGACTCCGACACTACTGCGTATACCGATGAGCTACTCTAGATTTGGTTAAAGTTGAATTTGCTACTAACTTAGGGAGGTGGTGTAGGAAGGATGGAATATTTTGATATAACGATCCTTGCTAAATCTGAATATATCATTACCCGAGTTTTTTATATGAGAGCTAACTACAGATTTCTCTCTATTCAGTAACTAAATAAAAAAGATTACAGAGAAGGTTACAACTAACTTATATAATCGTTATTTAATGAGAGGTGAGAGAAGAGAGAGGACATAGAGACGGGTAATAGAACTCCTCAACAGCTTTAATAGACCTCCGAGTCGAGTGTGAGCTTCCAATCTTCCATTGATTTGTTTTGCTGAGAGACCGCTAAGCTTTGTGAGAATTGTGTTTTAAAAACTTTGATAATTGTTTTCTACCTATATAAAAAAGCAAAAAATTTGATGCTGAATTTTATAAATGTAGGTACAGATTTGTTATGAACAGCGGGGCTATCATGTAACTTTTCGGGATCGCGATTCGGATACGAGTTGTCAAAAATAGACACTTGTCACTGTCACTGCCAAAACTCATTTGACCCTGCAGGGCAGGATTAAACGCCAAAAGACCGACGGATTTGCTTAACTTAATTAAGGAAATCAATGCATTCGTTCGATAACGATAGCGAGAGAAATCCCTCCGTGATACTGTGAAGCTGTGACAGTGACAAGTGACACTTATGACAAATCGCGATACGAGTCGCGATCCCGAACAGTTACATGATTAGCCTGCAGGTTTGTAACGAACTTGGTTCTTTGGTCGTCCTATCGAGCTACAACATTGAGTTCTTCAAAGTTCAAACAGATATTTGCGACGCTGTTTCCTTTTCTTATGGCAGACCGTGCGTCTATGGAATCAAATAATACTTTTTTTCTTTCCTCGTGCGTGGATTATGACGTCGCACTTTGTGCGTTTGCCAGTGTCAAGAATTTGTATATTTCAAGGTTTTGATGAATGCTAGAGAAATGAGTCTTAGTCACAGTCACACATAGTAAGTTACAGTCAAGTGCAGTTAGATCCTAGTAAAGTCGTGACAACTTTACTTTACTACAAGCTTCTTCGGAGTTTCAAAAACAAACGAAAATACATGTTTCATCACACTACATCACTTGTGCGAGTAATTTGGAACTTGGAGAATAAAACGCCACCATTTTTATACATTAACATTGGACGCTTTGGAAAATAATGCAATGCGGCGACATGAGTAAACCTCGCTCCCTCCAAAAACTCAAAAAAAATCTTTATTTTTTTAAGATTTAAACCTTTTCCACCCTGTGATGAAATAAATGGTAAATCCCCGACCGCTGCCGCTCGAAAACGGCCCTGTCAAAATGAGGCATAAATAGCGTAAATATGCCTTGTTTTGCACTTAGTCTCACCGCGCTAATCCTGTGACGTGCTACGATGCCGAACGTTTTACAGGCTCACAAATGTTTTACAACGTTATGACAGGGATTTAAGCTTCATTATTAAAAAGAAACAATACCCGCTTGTGATCTTTTTTGATATTCGCTGGAGAGGTATGTCTGTATAAGTACTCGTAAGCATTCGCGCGTAGACACTGTTGAGGTTTGATTTTCGTAGAGACTGTGTATCTATACTTAGACATTAGTTTTAAGTTTCCACCCCAGTGTCTCACAACCTAGCAACTAAACAAGGCAGATGATACGTCGCCTGTATTTGAACACAATCGCATCCCCAGCAGATTGACGGTGCCGCTCGCGACGCCGGAAAGCGTATATTTTTACATAACTGTTTACTGAGCAGCGAGGACATTAATGTTAAAATACTTGTATGGTATTTGTTTTATTGTGTACTTTGTTTTAGGTATACTCGCAATTTCATCCGTGGCGACAGCCTCTCTAAAACCCTTAGCGTTCCGGGTTAAAATGTTGTCAAAGTCACTCTGTGGGTCTGGGGTTAATTAATTTCCCGAAATGATTGTTTTTTTAAATGGAATAAGCATATTATACTATTATCACACCAAGCACCATTAAGCATATTATTATCACATTAATCACACTGATATTTGAAATGCGAAAGTTTGTCGGTATGTGTGTAAGTTTATTACCCTTTTGCGCCAAAACGACTGAACAGATTTTGATGATACTTGGAATGGAGATAGCTTATTTCTCGGAATAATATACACGTTTTTCTTCACCTCACTATGATAAATTATAAAAGTGTTATAATAAAAAGTTATCATAAAACCATTTTTAAACAAGCATTACGTTACAATATTCAAATCTACCCAAAATCCCATAAGCCCTTACAAAAATCACAACCCTATAATCGAACACCATAACTAATTGTGTAAATCGACGGGGAGTATAATGTATAACGGTACACCCCTGAGACGTACAGTTGTCTTGGGGTGTCTTGGGGTGTTACCGGCACCCGGGACGTACAAACTAGGCCCAAGGGGAAGTTTTGAAGTATGGGGTGTAAATCTGAAAGGATAGGACGGTGTCAGATTTCAATACCTGGTTATATGGTTTTTTTTATTCGAATTGAGTTAAACCATCATTGCTGTGGATCGTAATCACTCTCATATTTTAAATGCGATACTTTATCGGTATGTTTGTTACCTTACCATACTTACTACTTACCTACTATAATAGTTATAATTATTATAGTAGGTAAGTAGTAAGTATGTACACAGCAAAACGGATGAATGGATTGGGATGAAACTCGGAATGGAGATAGAATTATTATAGTAGGTAAGTAGTAAGTATGTACTACGATAAAAATAGCCTATAGCAGTAAGGGATAGTGTAACAAAAAAAAGTGTAAAAAGTATATACTTACATAGCTATTAGGAGCCTACTATGTGACATCATTAGAGGTCAAACGAAAGTCAAGTTTATTTTATGTATTTAATAAAAATAAACCCCATCTCATGGTTTAAAGGACTTTAAACATAAAAATAATGTATTGCATAATAATATTTTGGTGTTTTTTTCTTTACATACCGAATTGCGATTAAATAAAGTCAGCAAAATGTTACAGAGAGCTAAGTCCTCCAAGAAACAGTCCTGTGATGGGGAGTTACCAATGTTGTGTCATCAATTATTCTTGACTTTCGATATTTGACATTTGCAACTGAGGATGCTGTTTTACAAACATTCCTACCTATATTATGCGGCCAAAAGTTTCAGCTTTTTAAAGAGTGGTCTACTTGAGTTGTAATAAATATTAATAGGTTAATTTTGCTACCTAAGTATAAATGAAAATACTACAAACCTCGAATAACCAAAACAGACACCAAATCCTCCACAAATTGTCTAATTAAACCATTAAACTTTCACAGTTACTCTGACAACATAATAAAGGCTGTATGTCTGTCTGTCCCAAACATTTGGCGCAAAAACTTCATCTTGAACAGTTGGACCAGTAAGAATTAAGTAAAGGCGCCATAATCGTAATTTCGGCACAAAACTAAGTAAATTCTCGTTGTTTTTTTAGTTTCATCATGTGACCGTTCTCCAGATAACTCGGTCGGCTCTGTAATGAAGTGATTCACACGACGACCAGGAATCTTGTAGCGGTAAAAACTAAGCTTTAACATTTTTTTGGTTTGCAATCTGGCTGAATGCACAAACCGTGCGGAGCCAAAAAAAAAACAAAGGAGGTTTGTGTTGTTTATTTTTTATTATTTAGCACTTTCCGAGCTTTCCTTTGAAATGTTCTTTCATTGTTTCTAAATTGGGCTTTTTACATAGATCTTGTTAAAAAGGAGGCTTTTATCATGAAATGTTATTTTCTAAACAGTACAGAACACTTGTTAAGTACATATTCTGTGATACTAGTAAGTATATTATTATTTACCTGTGATGTTATCGAAGTAAAGTCTTTAAATAATGTTAAAGACAAGTTTTTTTGGATAAAAGACAATACTTTGACTAGATAAAAGGACTAAGGGCTCTCTTTTTTTTTTCTTTGTTATTGGCATCGCACGTTGTACATTCTGCCAGTGTCAACTTTATGAATTTTCAGGTCTCTTTTATTAAAATCAAGTCAAATATGTCATGAAATCACAGTCAGTCACACGAAAACAGTCATAGTCGAGTCCAAGTCATGCCCTAGTAAAGTTGTGGCGACTTTACTATGAGCTTCTACGGAGTTTTGAAAACAACACGAAAAGACATGTTTCACCACATTATATCACTTGCCCACACTCGTGCATGTAATTCAACACTCAATGAATAAAACACCACCATTTTTAATCATTAATTCGCGAATAAACACAAGTTTAAGAAAATAATAGAATGCAACGACATGATTTTGCCCTGTTCCCGCCAAAAAAAACCAAGGGCTCTCTTGATAATGAGGCGTTTGTTTAAAAAAAAAATAGTTCGTGATATTTTACTAGATGGCTAAGAAGCATAAAGGAGTTTTGGCGGGAACACGGAAAAATCATGTCGTTGCATTCTATTATTTTCTTAAACTTGTGTATTTTCGCGAATTAATGATTAAAAATGGTGGTGTTTTATTCATTGAGTGTTGAATTACATGCACGAGTGTGGGCAAGTGATATAATGTGGTGAAACATGTCTTTTTGTGTTGTTTTCAAAACTCCGTATAAGCTCATAGTAAAGTCGCCACAACTTTACTAGGGCATGACTTGGACTCGATTATGACTAATTTCGTGTGACTGACTGTGATATCATTACATATTTGACTTGATTTACATATAAATACTTGAAAAAATCATAAACTTGACACTGGCAGAATGCACAACGTGCGATGCCAAGAACTAAGAAAAAAAAAAAAAAAAGAAGCATAAAACTGTTATGTCAAACCCCGTTTAATATTTTTTAGTTATGCCTGGCCATGGATACAAGTCCTTCGGCCGAAAACACGGTTAAACCGATTACGTATGGTGGTGGGTTCCTAACGAGTCACACCAAAACCAGTCACAGTTTGACTCGTTGGGATTTTTCTTCCTATCGAGACTTGTTGGGAAAACCTTTTGGAAAAAAAGTTTCATCAGTTACAGGGACTCGATGGGAAGAATGAAATCCCATCGAGTCAGATCTCTAAACTCCGAAAAGCTTGTAGTAAAGTTGCCATGGCTTTACTAACCCTAGTTAACCATACCATACATACATACTAACCCTAGTTAACCATAACATAACATGAATCATACCCATGATTAGACTTGACCGTGACTTACTGTGTGTGACTAAGACTCATTTAACTTGAGTAAGAAGGATTGATGACGAACTATGTTTTTGCCTCAAGGATTAGTCCACAATCGAATCAAACCATCCATGAACATGAACAACCATGATTCATCCTTGATCCATCGATCCATAATGGATTGTTAATAGATCCAATGCCATGAACAATTTTATAACAACAAACAATCAGGAGATCAAATCAACATAATGTTTTGTTTGTTGTTTTAAATTTTTCGGTTTGGAATAAACTTTATAGGTTCTGATCATTTCACCCAAAGCAGTTTTGAGATGTGTTAGTAAACAGTATTGCGTCCAAGGTAAAGAAAACATCTGATAAATGTTGTCTTTACCTTAGACGAAATTAACAATAACGGTGAGGTGATAGTCAGTAGGAGACGGGCCGCTTCGCATTCGTGAGTTGGCCGGTTCACATCCCAACGACTCGTACCAATGGGTTCTTTGAAATTTATGTACGAATTCAAACACCACTGGATGACCACTGGCTTTTCGGTGAAGGGAAACATAGTGAGGAAACCGGCCTTATGTCTGGAGAAGAAACTCAGTGGCGTTTTTAATCTACATATCCGCACTTAGCCTTATCCAGTTTGCTGGACTACGGCCTTATCACCCTGAGGTATGATATTGGGTAAAACATTAAGTAAACGCTCCTAAAACGTAAGCAAATCAAAGCCAAATCGAAGGTAGAAATGCAGGGGTCACGTTCGATGGGTCCAGAAAACAAAGCTGAGGCGTTGGAAAGCGCAAAAAACAATAACAATAATATTCCACGCTCGTGAGCGAAAACAAACTAAAACGTAGTGTTTAATTTCCCTATGAAACAAACTGCAAACTGCAATGAGTAAAGAGTATTTTTTTTTAAAACAAAAAAAAAAGTGAAAAAAAATATTTAAAAATGTATAGTGTTTTTTTTTGTACATAGTAGTGGTGCGTCTTTCTACCTTGTCCTAAGGCAAAAACTCTGTGTAAAGAGTCCATTCGATGTGGTGGCTATATGGTCCTGCACTGACGTCTCGCTTGGGGTATACATATTGTGCATTTCCCCCACCTGAGCCCAATCCTCTTCCTTGAGGTACCGGAGCGAGGCTCTAGGCTGCAGGCAAAGTTGATCCAGTACTTTAGATGGGAGCGAAATGATAACTTCCATTGATTTTTAGGATCATTCAAGCTCCTAAGAATAATCATAAAGTGCGTTTCTTTGTGGTTTCATTAACAACTCAAAGCATAAAATCGGCCAAAAAAACTCAAGGTTTCTTGCAGTATCGGTACACTGCCTGATATTTTATACGTGAAAACTTCTCTTTTAAGTTATGAATATTTCTATACCGTATCTAATACACGTAGAGTGAATTTGGATACATCTCGTGAATCAAGTACCACTGTGCTTTGGGGGCTCTTGCTTGATAAAGTTAGCTCCCGATGGCAAAATACGCCAATAGGCAAGCACGGTGGTAAATTTTCTGAATATACAACATTTGCCGATATAACCATTGATTTAAGAGACGTATCAACATTTTGGCGATAACAAAAGCGTTTCATCGCTAAATCTGGTGGGACCTCAGAATGGAAGCCTTTTTAAAAACGTTTTCGCGTTGAAAACACACAACTCTTCGTATTACCAGCCAAGTGCAAAAAGCGTCGATACTATCATTTAACAAATGACGTCATAAATTAAACATGGGGAACAAGTGAAAAAAGTCCGCGAGAGCGCGAGCGGCGACATTAGTCGAAACTTGGAAGAGTGTTACCGCAGAATGATGCAGAGACACAAGTTTTAAGAAAAAGTAGACAAAAGAGGTTGAATAGGGCATGGAGCTAGCTTATACCAAAGTCTGAAGTTACTACTGACTTACTCGACTGTAGGACCTAGTAAATTTCATGTCTATAGTCGGATTTCCCACAACGCCCTGTTTGTTACTATTTTACTATGTCATTGGCCTATCTAAAATTATACTGCTTATGCTATACCTACATCATTATAGTAAAAATAGTGTTATGATTCTACTAAATCCAACTTTCCAAGTATTACGCGTTTTGTGATTTTTGCCAATCTTCGGCAGTTGTCAGTCTGTCCCCACCTAGTTTATGGTGTTGTTTTAGTATAAGCGAACAAATGTCTTGCCGGCATTACGTTCAGTTTCACGGGTTTTTCTGCCGGCCGATGGAGCGCTTGTCTTTCATCTAAGGGCTTGGGATAAATCAGAAGAGGGTAGTGGGTTGGGGAAGGTCTAATTTCAAAAGGTTATCAATAACTTTGAAATTGGAATGTTGTTTGATTTTGGTACACTTACTTAATTTGTTTTTTTCTCATCTGTATTGACCTGTATAGATTTTGTTTTGTCGTTTACGGTGATAATAAGTCACGACGTACCATTTCAAAAATGCTTCTTTGATACCATCTCTTCTATCTAAATAATTAACTCATTGGTTTTTTTTTATTCGATCCGATCGATCGATCGATCTTCATGAAGCTTTTGCGGTAGTTACTCCTTTGTATGTGGAAGTGAAGAGTATTCCCGACACTGAACGGGACAAATCCGGTTATGAAGAGCTCCAGCGTGCGTACAGACGATATTTTATCCACTATTACCTCTGCGCTCGCAGAGCAGCCGATGTCTTTAACCCATACGGCTCTCAGGGGGTCGTAGTTGAACAAAGTAAGACAAGACCGCGAGCGCGTCGTGCTTTGATTTCGTTCCTTGTGAAATGTATCTTTAAATGTGTGTATTGAGTAATCCCGTATAAATAAAACAAAATTGTAGGTGGATTTTGTTTCATGGTTTGAACCATGAAACAAAATCCAAAGCAAAGCAAATCACTTTTAATGTGGTTACATGTTTTCTAAAAAGGCATCGTCTCCGCTCGTGACTCGCCCCACACCCCGCGATATGTATTTATTTATGAGAGCCGCGTTTCGATGTCCGCTCGGACGCGTTTTTGTCGCTCGTGTATAATGAGCTTTAGTTTAGAACGCGCCGAGATTTGTTCGCGCATTGTAGACGCAGCCTTACAAGGCGAGAATTTGTGCTTTTATTGTTGTTTTTGTAACATAAATAGTTATAAATCAAGGTAAGAAATGTATTGGGATTGTTTGATAGTGCTAATATTACATTTCACATTTTCGTCGAAGGAAACTATTGGTTAGTAAGCAGAAAATTTAGAATTTCTTGTTATATGCACCATCTTACCGTGTATATATTTTTGATAGGGATTTTTTTGCGAGTAATGAAGCGTAGACCACAGTAGGTATGTTAAGCTTATTTTGGTCAATGAAACATATAAATACTACTTGAATTATTACGCAATAGGCGCCAAAAATAAAAAGCTTATGACACAACTCCACAGGGTACAATTTTCCCATACTTCCATGTTTGAACTAGGCCAGATTGTCACATGCCATTACAATGCGCAAGCGATATTGGGCTATTTCTAGTTTCGAGAAGCCTAGATGGGCTTATTTTTGTTATTAAAAAAAAAGTTAGGACATTTGACACAGCTCTATCTATCTCCAAATTGAGCAAATCTTTTACTATGAGAACCAGATAGCTGATAGCACAAAGCTAAAATGCTAAAATGCAAAGCTAAATACACTAGCTGATAATGATCGTTTTTTTTGTATATACATATAATATATACAAAACCCAGACACAGAACAAACATCTATGTTCGTCACATAATTTTTTGTCCTGGGTGGGAATCGAATCCATGCCCTTCAGCCCTCAAGGCAGAAATCATCACACTACCAACTGAGCCATCAGGCAGTCAAACTTTTTTGTAGCTGGTGACAACTGGTATATTTTTCTCGATTGCCACCAGTGGTGGCGATGATGGGAGTGACAACTGGAAAAAAGCCTGTAAATTACCATCTTAGTAGTAAGTACCATTTACTTCAAAACTAAAAAATCCCTATTTTATCCTTAAAAAATATGTTTTCGATAATGTAGCTCATAAAACTGTGTTAAAATAATTTTGTTAAATGGCCATTATTACTTTTCGAGACTATTACGCATTCTTTGTTTCCTCATCTTAAAATTATATTTTTTTGTAGGCTAATGTTATAATAAATCCTGTGCTGGTTAGTATCGTAATTAATAACAAGCTCTCGATAGTTATAAGTTCTCACTTGGATAAACTCATTAATAGACCGCTGTGAACGGTGCTCATATTAATGGTGTTATAGGCGTCTGGTGCAAATTAACAGCGACGAGAGTTTTGTAAAATTGTAATGAATTTGAATTTAGGCCTTGGGTATGTCCTAAAACTCCATGCAGAACCACCGGATGACGGGCTGCAGCGTCCTCCCGGTTGACGGTTGTGCGCATTCTGCGATGCCCAAGCCACCTGCCAAGCGTGGGGATTATGGCAAACCCCACGTATTAAAGGTGAGGCCTTCGTCCAGCATTGGACGAAGACGACGTTGGACGATTGGATTGTCTACTGGCTGATGATGGTGAATGAATTTAGAAAAAGAGAAAGGTCGAAGTCTGGGTCGAAGGTGGGTCGTATGTACGCATTTTTTGGGATTGTCTTTTAGCTCAGTTGGTACCTACAATAACCTTTACCATTATTATTACCTTTTTAACCTTTAGAATGTTAGCTGTAGGTTGTGGATTCGGTTCCCACCCAAACCAGTAATCTGAGCATTCGTGACTTTGTTGAAAAGTTGATCAAAGATGTCATAATATCATCAATATTATTATACAAAGTTTCTCATGAAGGTTACGGTTGCACAGGTATAATACTAATAATATTTCAGCTTTTCACCGATACCTCGTGCGAAAAAGCATTCAATTTATTCAGAAATTAAGTAAGTGATTGTTCCCGTTGTCCACAACCTGCACTATGGTGGACAGCGACACAAGTTTGAATAAGTTGTCTTTTAGTCTAGTCGAGCTACGTGTTCCACTAGAATAGTCGTACCATAAACATTTTAAGTACCAATAAACAGAATGAATGTAGGTTCGTAAGCACTAAACGAAACACGTCCTATCTCCCGATCTTGTACGCTCGAACACTACTTTATTTCTATTTATACGAGATAAACAATCAATAAACCTAATTAAAAGATTTCCAGTTTATACCCAATTAATTTAACACAGTGAGTACGTATGTGAAAATAGTAAACGCTTAAAGTCATTAACTTGATCCACACAATCAATCCTATAACAATAAATCCACGAATAGACAGCCAGGGTATCATCATATTTATCTTAAACGGACAGAGTGTGCGCTTACTATACCAGTCTTATAGCCTGATATTACCCGTAGGTATATTATATTATATTTGGGTTTTATATAGATTTGAAATTAAATATGTACTTAAATTATTATTTTTTGTAATTATATTACAAGTAAATTGCACGCCGAGACGTGTCTCTGTCGTTTCCTTTTTTTGCTGAAAATCCGACGACTGACCTGATCGTCCGTTGCTTAACTTCGCTGGTTTTCAGCATTATTAGTGGGTATATACCTACCACTCACTTATTTTTTGTATTGCACATGTTAAATGACGTTTGTTAATTTAAGCAAAGTTTTTAAGTAAGGCCCCTTTTAGTCTAGTCGAGCTACGTGTTCCACTAGAATAGTCGTACCATAACCATTTTAAGTACCAATAAACAGAATGAATGTAGGTTCGTAAGCACTAAACGAAACACGTCCTATCTCCCGATCTTGTACGCTCGAACACTACTTTATTTCTATTTATACGAGATAAACAATCAATAAACCTAATTAAAAGATTTCCAGTTTATACCCAATTAATTTAACCAATAAATGGTCCACTGGTTATATTAAGATATCATTGAAATCTGTCAAACATCACAAAAAGTGAAAGTAGGGTTACCATTTGTCTTGTAAAATTAGGATAGTCCGAACATCTGATAAAATTCATAATTCCTGACCAAATATTAGTACGTGTATGTACTTATACATACCTATAATGAAGCTGGCTTTCTCCTAAAGCTGCATCCAGGGCCACCGGAGGACAGGCCTCTCTAGCGTCCTCTCGGTTAACGGCGGTGGTGAGAATTCTACGATCCCCAAGCCGCCTGCCAAGCATGGTGATTATGGCAACCCCTCCAAATTAACGCAGAGGTTTTCGTAAAACAGTGGACGTCTCTTGGTTGATGATGATGATGGTAAGTATAGTACTGTCTCTTCAAGTCGAAGAGATCGGTATATATTTTGCGCGCGATTTACAACCGCATACCAGCTTCCATTCGAGGTGTACCTTCCACTGCGCGCTTCAAAACTAAACACAGAGCGTAGCGAGCAAGATAATTTGTTTTAGAACATTGAAACTTTTTTAATAGTGAATATTTTTCATGACATTTCTGGTGATTTAATTAATGTTTATGTTTATAATTAAACTATTTTTTTGGAGTTAAAGACAAAAACTACAGGTCAGGATATCGACATTTTTGGTAACCCTACTAAAGAGAGTTATTTGGATGTGTGACCATTCCTTACTGAGATAGTATCTAACGGTCAAGGAATATAATAAAACATGGGTCCCAATGTTCTTGCCAGGTGTATAAGTATAAAGAGATTATCGCTGGACACTTTATTTACGTTGTTTTTGGTAAGCTGCGTTATGCTTGAGCTTATAAAAATCACTAAATAAATCGAGTAAATGTTAAATTAAAAGCATGGGTGAAGTTATTTTTACTCAGTTTCATAATAATTGGAATGAGAGAAGAATTTTTCCTTGCAAGTATGATTAGAAACATGTAACTTTTTAAACTCAGATATCGTAATAACTCGGAATTAACCAAATATAATAACAACAAACAAACAAAACCAATCTAGAGTATGTCTGTGTAACAAATGTAGAGTATGTGTGAGTATGTCTCCAAATCTAGACTACCTACTTACAGGAGAGCGTGCTCTATTCGATCATCGCAAAGCAAACGTTATTCAATTACCTTCTAATAATCAAAAAACTAATTCAATTTCTTGCAGACTCTGAAAACCGATAGACTAGCAACTTTGAGTCGATGTTTTAGGCTTTGGAGTATAGTCAGAACTATGAGACTCTTGGCACGTTTGGCAAAGGTGCGAGCAGTACTCCAGGCATGACCGCTCTTGTGCTTGGTACAAAGTGAGCCACTTTCCCGGCGTGAAGTACCGTCGCACCTTTGTGAAAAAGGGTTATTGTACCGCCACAAAGTATATTGCCAAACTTTTTTATTTTCCATACACTGAAAATAAACTTGCCACACATTGTTTAAATTAGTTACACGTATGAAAAACTTATTGTTAAGTCTCCATTTTGCACAAAGTTGAGTCAGAAACAAGGTTCTAGGTTTTATGACTTAGGTACTTACCTATAGAAACTACAAAATGTACTTCAAATCTGACACCAATCTCTAAAAAAAAGTTCAACACCTTTAACCATATTAAATTTAACCGTATAAAAGAATATTAATCTTAACAGCTCACAAAAGAGCTTCGATTTACAACCCTGTCAAAATAAATACGGGCCGAGTCCCTTAACAAGAAGTTTTTTACCGAAAGCCAAATTTAGATGTTTAACAAAACATTAAAGTGAGTTTTTTAATTTTATTAATAGGCTCCCCGCTGCTTTATCGTGAGGTGCTTGAGCTCCTAGTTAGCATGGTACGATGATACTTAAATATTCAGGGTGGGTAGCTTATTAAAGCCGTCAGGGTAGCTTTATACTGAATCTGTACATAAGTGACGTTCCGATATCGTCGGCGCGTCAAAACTTCACGCGAATATCATGAAAAAAAGTATTTGGGCAGATTTTCAGACATTTAATAGGTATTATCTGCATACCTAGCATAATCAGCCACTGGCGTAATCCTCCCGCTTGACAGGCGGCTTGGGGATCGCAGAATGTTCACCACCGTTAAACGAGAGGAATAGAGTTTGGGTCCCGGGACGTCTCGTGTCTCGAAGTTCCGGGACTTTTAGAAAATTTAGTTGTCTTGGGTCTCGGGACTTTCGAGTCGAGACATGAGACGAGACACGGCTGTTGAAATTTTAAATAATGTTATTGTGAAGAAAAAATATATCAACTTCTTTAGCTTCCCGCACCTTGTCATTGTAAGCGCCATATAATTAGCTTAACAAATAATTACTTGATACCTACACAATACTCCTAAACGCGTTCGCGACCCATTGGTCGCTATGTCGGCAATGGCCGACATTTGCGACGCTTTCTTTATCGTTAAAGATTTTATAATTTGATTTTATGTTTAACAAATGTCGATTTTTATTAAAATTGTTATTTTATTGATACCTACATCTTGCCAAAAATTTACTCGATTCTTATTATATTTCGGGAAATCTCGAAGTCCCGGGCCGTCCCGGGACTTTGGTCGTGGGTGGCCTCGTGTCCCGGGACTTTGAGAATGTCGGGACTTCCCAAACCCTAGAGTGAACGCTGCAGCCCATCCTCCGGTGGTTCTGAATGCAGTTTTAGGACATACGCAGGTCACCAATATTATGTACGATGGCAATAATCTGCTGCCACTTTTACAGGGGATGAGGTAAACACGCAACACACACACACATTCACACAGATTTTCAAGTAATTTATTAAAACAAATTCTTGTTCGTATGAACGCACACTAAAACTCACAACACAGACAAAGGGTATGTGGTCATATACCACACCACCATACATACCACCTCCAGCAGTGTATGCTCGAAGACGTTGTAATATCTTTAAGGTCAAATCATTAACGTAAATCAAGGAACTAAACATATATTATGCAAATTCGAACAAGTTTTAATATCCAACTCGATTCACAATGATGGATGAATGCCAATGATTAAGTTTCTAATGCAAATAAATCGGCGAATAATCGATATTATTAGTCGTTAATCGATATTATAAAGTCAATCGATTAATAAATTGATGATTATGTCAATAAAATTAATGATAATCTCATTGTAATTATACGCTTGTTATTTTGATTGTGGGATTTACGTTTTTGATAATTGCTAAAGTTTGCGAATTACGAATCAAACAGGTTTTTGAGATCTCTGTATACTTTTTATCGTTAAATTATATGCTAATAATTAATTTGACTACTAGATTAGCATATAATTTTGAAATGTTGTAATTAATGTTCGTGTTAACTGGGATAATACTTTGAATATATTATATTTATGCTTTACCATTAATTACTTTGATAAAACCTGCTTCCTACTAATCCTACTAGGTATATATAAATACTACAAATGTGAAAGTTTTTCTGTGTGTGTGTAAGTTTCAGTAATGCAATGCAGTAGTTAGATAAGACATGCCTTTCCTCCAAAATAACCAATCCGCTATGGGGACGTCTCTTCAATTAAATTGTGCTATCAACTGCGCTTTTGCCGATAATTATATTCAAAATCTTTAGCGACTGTACCCAAAAGTGGAATATAGGGACTGTGAAGTCAAGTCTCTTGGAGACATACAATATTTGACATATATTCTTACATCGTCAACCGCCATCTTAAATTTCACTTCGCTTTTCTGTGTCTAGCCTTCTCTCTTCAGTGAGGCTAGATGACTGGTTATTTTTTATTGTCCTATTAAAATGTGGCCCATAAATATAGCTGATTAATGAAAAGAAAATTAAAATCTGTTCAAAAATAAGCAACTTATAAGCATTTTATTATTTTGTATTAAGTGATGGACAGTATACAACTATTAGAAGAAGTGGATAACTTAGAAGTTATTAAAACAAAATTTAGCTTTATTCCTGAGATGTGCAAAACATATCTGGATCTACACGACGACACTCAAAAATTTTCAATCCTTACGCAAAATATGCGCAGTATACGGGCAAACTTTAAGTACCTACAAGTATTTTTGTCTAGGCTTAAGTTTCTACCTAGTCTAATTATACTGACGGAATGTTGGACTGATAGTTCATTTGCTGGAATACATCTAGATAATTATAACTGTAATTTCTCTAAAAAGTCATTTAACCAAAACGATGGCATTGTGGTTTACTCCAGGATAGGCCTGGGGATAGCTATAGCAGAGCCATCTTTTAAGGACGCAAATTGCCTAGTAATTGAAGTGGCTGAAAGGTACTCTGTGGTGGCTATCTATAGATCACCCTCTAGATACAACGTCAATGATTTTAATGACTCGCTAGATACAATTATTAGTTTACTGCCTGGAAATACAGCCGTTGTTCTAGGTGACATGAACATTGATATATCCCTAAATTCGAATGATGCCCGTGCTGAAGAGTACCTTGAATTAGTAACAAGCCATGGTTTCATGCCCACTCACCAATGTCCTACTCGCAATAATAGTTGCATTGACCACGCATTTATTAGATCATCATTTCCATCCTCAGCTGTGATTTGTACGTCTGGCATTAGTGACCATGATTCTATCTTACTAAGTATCCAATCAAAACCACCGCAAAATGATCGAAAACACAAAAAAAACACTAAAGTTAACTATCACTTAGTAGCTAAAGATCTAGAGCAAATAGACTGGTCCGAATTTTATAATCTAAGTGATGTCAGTTCAGCAGTAAAACAGTTGGAAGAAACTATAACTTCAACACTACAAAAACACAAAACTGAGCGCTTAGTTCCAAACTCTAAACACATTAGAAAAGCGTGGATAACACCCGGACTGCTTAAATGTATGAGAAAAAGAGACTACCTTTATAGAATAACCAAGAAGAATCATAACAATATCATAGCTCTAAATAAATACAAAAAATATAGAAATATTTGCAACAATATGCTGCAAAATTTGAAAGACTTACATGAGAGTAGAAAGATTGAGAATAGTAACGGTGATAGTAAAAAACTATGGGACGCTGTAAGAGATATATGCTACTTAAAATCTGATAGAACTGGTAATAGTAGTCTTTTAAAAACTGCGCAGACTCCAAAAGATGCGCTAAACAGTGCTAATAGTTTTTTTGCCACCATTGGAGAATCTTTAGCGAAAGACATCTTAAAGGACATAAATATGACAGAAGATAATCTTGTAGAGTGCGTTAAAATACCTGACTCATCCCGCTCAAATTCATACTACCTACACCCTACAAACGCTTCAGAGATTAGCAAAATAATTAACAATCTTCAGTCAAAATCCGCACCGGGTGAAGATGGTATTAGTAATAGTGTTCTTAAGCATTGCAGACATATTCTTGCTGCACCCATAGCTCACATCTGCAATCTTAGTTTGGAGACCGGTACAGTCCCAAAAGAACTCAAACAAGCAAATGTTTGTCCCATCTTCAAAGCCGGTGATACCGACCAAGTCTCTAACTACAGACCGATCTCGCTGTTAAGCTCGATTTCTAAAATCCTTGAGAAAGTAGTTAATAAAAGCTTGATGTCTTTTCTCGAGAAACAAAACATACTTTCTGAAAATCAATTCGGATTCAGGACTGGCAGATCAACGGAGGATGCCGTCATTGGTCTCGTTGATCATGTGTCGAAAATTCTGGACTCTGGACGCAAATGTATTGGCGTCTTCCTTGATCTAGCCAAGGCTTTCGATACGGTCTCCAGGAAATTGCTAGTAAAAAAGCTCGAAGGGATTGGCGTCCGTGGTGTGGCTCTAAAATGGTTCCAGTCATACCTAACAGGTCGTTTCCAAAAAGTTAAAGTTGACAGCCATAGCAGCGATCTAATGGAAGTATCTTTTGGCGTACCACAAGGCAGTGTACTTGGCCCAACACTATTTCTGATTTATCTTAATGATTTGTGCAATATTTCACTAAGCCAGGCTAAATTATTCGCCTTTGCTGACGACACCGCCATATTATTCGATGGAAACGACTGGGACGATGTCAGTGAACAAGCCAATGATGGACTCAGACACGTAGTACACTGGTTGCAATACAATCTTCTTACTCTAAATGCTAGTAAAACTAAAATTATTGCTTTCAGAGTATCGATTCGATCTAGACCCAATAAAGCGCTATGCATAAAACTTCACACATGTCAAATCACAAACCAAACACAGTGTGCTTGTCCAAAATTAGGTCAAGAACAAGATATCAAGTACCTTGGTATTTACATCGATGAGCTCTTATCGTGGACTAAGCAGATACGCACTGTCAGTGGTCGAATTAGAAAGCTACTTTTTGTGTTTAAAAGACTCAAAGGAATTGCTGACTATAAAGTGATAAGCATGGTCTATACCTCACTTTGTTTATCTTTGTTAAATTACTGTGTTGTTTCCTGGGGATCAGCTTGCACCAGCCACCTTCTAGAACTGGAACGAGCGCAAAGAGCTGTATTAAAAGTAGCTTATAACAAAACTTATAGATTGCCTAGTCACTTACTCTACAATGAAACAAAACACCTGACAGTGAGACAAATCTACATATTGGCGACAGCACTACGGTTTCATCGCACTGCGCTAACTGCACAAACTAATGTTTCCGAGAGCTCTAGACCTAAACGTACACCTCGCTGGCCCATGCTAAGAACAAAAATACTGATTGGTCAAAGAAGCTACAGTTTTCGTGGAAGCTATATATATTCAATTCTTAATAAAAAGCTAGATGTAGTAAAAAACTCAAAATTTATATGCAAAAGTAAAATTAAAACTTTTTTGAATACCCTAAATACAAAACAAACGGAAGAACTGTTGCGGATCGTTACCTAGAAATAGAAGGCTTATGAGCCGACCCTAGTATTATAATACTATTATTTCTTCTGTGGTATTACTTATTAACGCGATGATTTTTCACACTCATTCAGCAGTCAATTAAATACACACATCACTTCACTTAAAAAACGGACAAAACAGACATAGATACATGACTATCATGCAGGAATGTATACATTTCCTTCTCTTTCCTTCCTAATCTTTAATAGATTAACCTACTAATAATAAAATATAAGTTGGTATATATAAATACTTTTGCTATAACCTATGAAAATGTGATCCTATCTATCTAATTTTAAATAACTATTTTATAACTAATATACAATTATACAATAATCTACTAGCGAATAACATAATTAATCTACTACTACTGAAATTTGAATTGTTTACATAACACATATTTAAATACTTTTCCTATAACCTATGAAATGTGATCCTATCTAATAAATTTTTAAATAACAATTTTATAACTAATATACAATTATACATATAATCTACTAGAGAATAACATAATTTACCAACTACTACTGAAATTTGAATTATTTACATAACACTAATTAATTTTAGTCATAAATTTAATAAATTATCTTTGTCCCTTGAAGAGCACTAGTCATCGCAACACAGGGTATCCTACAGCGATGACTAGGGTCTGAAAACTGTAATGCGAAACGTAAACAAACATAATTCTCTTGCACGTCTATTGTCTAAAATATAAAGTTTATTTTCTATAATTTTTTGCAAGATTTGTACTTTAGAGGCAATTATTTTAAGCGTTCTTTTATATCACAGATTAATGAAAATATTTGTAAGTATGCATGTTACTAACAAAAATGTATTTAATTTAATAACTATAATGTCACTAAACGCATGTCTCCAACCATGTTTTCATGAAATAAATATATTATTATTATTATTATTATTTTAATATCATGCTAGACAGCGAGGCGAAACAGCAAATCGTGACGTCACTTCTCTGTACGCCATATAAATTCTATTGTGACAAGTAAGGCGTGACGTGTTTTTTTGTTTTGTGGGAAAGGGACAGAGTTGTCTCTAACAAAAACTTTAAACGCTCATATATCAGAACATTATTAACCGATTTAAATTATTTTTTCAATAAACATACTATATTTACTTAAATTCTTCATCAAAGCTATTGGTTTCAACGATATAAACATCAGTCATCTACCCTATTGTAAGTAAGTAACAATTATACAACTAACGTTAATCTCATCCATAAAATAATTATTATTAAGATTTACTAGCTATAAAAAACACATACATCATACATATCGCCCCTCTAGTCTCGAAACAGTATCACGCTTAGGCGCATTATACATAAAACGTACGAAGCGACTAAATTTAATGGTATCCGTGGTTTAGTGAGGGCGTCGTGGTCTCTATTACGGGGGAGGTCTTCGTCCAGCAGTGGAAACCTTATGGCTGATGTTTAGTAGTAGACTAGGATATCGAGAAGATTATAACTTACATTTCTTTGCAGTGGACTGAATAAGCTACAAAATGGTAATGATACTCTAGAATAAGTTTCTTTAAGCCATTGTCTGATGGCCAGACAATTCTTACAGTAAGGCTAACCACTCAGTTTGAAACACAACTTGGGTAGAGTTCGTTATTTCTAAGGCCGCGTGTTAATGTCAGCGGACTGCAGAACGGGCATAGCGTGGGCGATAGCGAGAGCAGCGGCTACGATTGTGTTTATTACCCGACGACAGGAACGTACTGCCTCAACACTAAGCCAAATAAGAAATCAATAGTTTTGAATTTTAGAAATTATCGCGAAATACGTCGTAATTTTTATTATTAATAAATAGCAGCCATGTTCCATGATTTTATTAGCCACTATATTTTTCGAAATGAAAACTGGCCTCTATATTAGTAGATTAAACAGTAAGAAAAATAATGACCTCTGGCAGGACTCGAACCTGCATACTAGCAATCTCTGGGTTTCCGTCCCAACTGCTTTGCCAATGCTACAGAAGTATCTGCCTTACTTACGTGTCATAATTATCAAACCGTTTAAGCTATCAAGTAAACCGCTTGTAACCATACAAACACAAACAAAAACCCAAAGTGTGAAAACACTTCATATAAAATATTCAATAGATATTATTTTGATTTCGAATATTCAAAATCATTTTGATAAAAAACTATTATCAGTTAAGTACAGTAAGAAAATGTAACACACATGATGATGATGATCATGTCTGTGTAGTGAAGTGTTACAACGTAAATATGACTAATAAGAAAAAAAGCGATGGTGACCGAAACAAAACCGACTGACTGCTCTCGAAGATTCAGAAACTTTGGTTAAAGTTTTGATAGTAAGCTTTTACTATTAAAACTTAATATATGGTTTCGACCAGGTTATTGAGCCAAATACAAAACACAATAGATAGATATATAGATTAACTCTTTATTACTCAAACCAACAAAAAGTGTAAAGAATGGCGGCCTTATCGCTAAAAGCGATCTCTTCCAGGCAACCTTAGGATGGCGAAAAGTTATGAACACTAAAAAGCATGGTGTTCTGTAATGAAGAAATATGAATCATAAACCTACACTCTAATGCTAATAAATAATATTCCAAATACCAATAAGGCATGAAGCCAGTAGAAACGAGATATTTTAAATGTAAACTACCAAAACTTATAAGTAAACAGATAGTAACAGTAGTGTACACCAAAAAAATACAACAACAACAATAACCTTATGAGCTAGTGCCACAATTGGCAGTATGAGTACTAAAGATCACCGGCCCGCCATAGCTACCGCCCCGCTGCCCGCTGGTACGGAGATGCACCCTAGATGTTATCGCCGTGTTCCGGGAAGGACACACGTAGTCCAATAAACTAATTGGTCGTGGAATGCTCGCGCAGCGCCTTCACGGCATTCACACTTATCTTATTTTATTCACATTTTATATTATTGGGTAGATTTCCTATAGCGAATCCTTCCTCATTGGATTTATTTGGTTTTACTTCTTCCTTTGTGTTAAACAAAGATATAAAAAAATATGTTTTTGTAAATTGATTTTTAAATAGATACATGACAGGTGTAGTCTTTGAGCGAGTTCCCACGTGATAGTAAGCGCAGCAAGCTTTTAGGAACCAGTCAGACGGTGCGGCGGCGGGACGACATCCGGAAGTACTGTGGAAGTACCTGGACAACATTGGTGAAAAACAGAGAAAATTGGCAAAAGAGGTTAGAGGTTTATACCTTGCAGTGATGATGAACGGAGGACGGATAGCAGCGGCCATTCGGTTAGCGGTGTTAAGTATATTTTGATAATAAAAGAAATAACTTATCCAAGCTTGCAAATCGTTGATCCGATCTTTATAAAATTACTTAGTACTTAATCAAACAATACAAATATGAGCCGAAGTCGGCAAGGAGTTGTAAATATATAAAATCCATGTGGTCACAGTTCAGGACAAATAACTAATAACTAATATATTTAGAAACATGCGTCGATGTTCAAATTTTCGAAGTTATCTGTCTGTATAAAAGAGCCGTTGCAGGTGTTAATTATCATATATCACCGTAATCAGCATATTAAGGCTATATACTCCATAGCTAGACACAGCTGGTTAACTAACAAAATTTTACCTCTTAATAAAACTCTTCTTTCTCTTCTTTTTTCTTCTTCTTTTTTTTTGTCTGTTTTTTTTTGGCCAAGTCACGCCACTGCCTGATTTCCGGAATTGTATTCGTATTTCCCGATGATCAAATTGAGTACGGAACTGCGGACTCTCCACTTTGTGGCTTTCGGCTTCACATAAAAACACAAAAGTGTGAACATTGTGGTGACATACAAACAATACAAAGTTTACATAAATAGTGGGAAATCTTGAAATCTACCTTCACCGAGCAGGCTATTTATCGACCAGCGCTGGCGCAACAAAACACAGCTTTGGAATGTGCGATGCGATCTTACTGAATGTCTTAATTAATTCCTATAGCTGTTGCCCGATTACCTGAGGAAATTAGGTGGAGCGGGGATAAAATTAGGTATCAAGCAATTACTGGTAAAAAGGATATTTTTATTTGCATTAGCATCCAACTTACATGTTATAAAATGTGTAACAAAAAGGTTCAACAATACTGAAAGGGTATTTATGTAAGTACCATCATTATGAAGAACTTTAAGTATGGGGCCAACGGCCAACCCTGATGTCGAGAAAAGCACCTGTACCATACATTTAAATTCTCGCGGTGCGCATGCTAGTGCTGCAGGTGCGGGTTGGCGGATTTACATTTACCTACCATTGAATATCATCTCCAGATAATATGCTGGTTTCCTCATGGTGTCTTCCTTCAACAATAAGCCAGTGGTCTATTGTTTCTAAGTTTATAGTAAAACTATTTAATAAGTTTATATCCCAATAATATCGACCGAAAGAACGCTCTTTCGGAAGAAATAGGTTCGTTCTTTCCCAGAATCGATCGTAGCATTGCAGTGGAGATGTGGACACAGATAACGTAGCAGGTGACGCCGGTTCGGCTAACTAGGCGCAGCGATGATTTATCGACATATTCGTTGATAGATGTTTATCTACCACCAGAAATAACAATAATTTACTGATAAAGTAATATTAGCTTAAAAGGTTTTGTATTTTTCGGGTAATGCCATTTTATAAAGTTAGGAGTTGACATTTCGCTGAAGCAAGTGAAACCCTTCACAAATTGATTATTGATATATTATTTCGTTTTCTTGTGAAGGGTTGCACTAGTAAATATATTTATATCTAGCGGTATTATTTATCGGCTAGGTATTTTAAAAAACAGAGGCGTTTTTTCTACACTCTATTTCTACAAACGATGGTAGGTACTCTATGTTTTCATTTATAAGAATAATTTTTTACACATAAGTAGGTGGTACTGTGTATTTTTCAATAGCTTTTGTGTAAGGTCATAACATTGCAATTTGCGATCATTCACAAGTTTACGAAAAAAAAACAAAAAAAACCATTTGCGTCCTATATAAGCGTTGTCCTAATTATTTTTATACATTTCTTTCATTAAAAATTAAAGACTGTAATCGTTTACGAACTAAAGGTTTTTTTAAATCCTTATATATATCATCTAATCAATTTGCGTCTTAGAGTGTCCCCGACCTACTACGAGTATTATCCGATTCAATTCTAAGTAATATAAAGAATATTTTATTTTTTAGAAAAAAATAAGTAATTTGAGAGGGCTATTCATTAAACACTTTCTACTAGTGTACTAAAATAAAGTACCCATCTAATATGCGCATTAAACATATTTTTAACAGCATCACACAGTTTAATTATGATAATTTAAAAAGCCAAGTCTGTCACTCTAAACATTCAAGAGTCATCTTGATGTCCTCATTACGACGATCATTAAGTCTCGTCTCGACTACATTAATAAGATTTAATATGATATAAAAATTTACAATTTGAGGTTTCGTTTGCAAAACCCCTTTATACAGCGATAAAACATCGGCGACAAAGAAAATGAAAAACATAAATTCTGAGAACAGCATATATATTATATATATTCCCTTTATTTTATTTGACTCAATAAGAGAGCCATGTTTTTTTTTTCATTTCTTAGTGTGTACTTATATTTTTTTTATTCAGCTCTTAGTTTGAAATGGAAACCTCAAACAATATCGTACAAAAAATACAAACGTTGGTTGGCTTATATTTACAAAACTCGCTTTGCTGTAAATATAAATTTTATCGAATATGAACTCAAAAATATAAATAAAATTTGTTTTATTTTTACACCGGATTACCATTTGACTATAACGGTTTCGGTGGTAACCATTCTGCGATCCCCAAGCCGCCTGCCAAGCGTGGGGATTATGGCAACACCTCCCTTTAAGGGAGAGGCCTTAAGTTTTGGCGGGAACGCGAGAAAATCATGTCGCTGCATTGTATTATTTTCCGAAACTTGTGTTTTTTCGAGTGTTAATGCATAAAAATGGTGGCGTTTTATTCATTAAATGCTGATTTACGAGCAAGTGATATAATGTAGTGAAACGTGTCTTTTCGTGTTGTTTCCAAAACTCCGAAGAAGCTTGTAGTAAAGTTGCCATGACTTTACTAGGGCATGATTGGACTTGACTGTGACTTACTGTGTGTGACTTGGACTGTGACTACGACTCATTTAACTGGAGAAAGAAGGATCGATGAAGAAAAATGTATTCGGCTGAAGGACTAGTATCCATGGCCAGGAACTATTAAAACAAAACAAAAAACAGGGAGAGGCCTTCGTCCAGCAGTGGACGTGTTCCGGCTGTTGATGTGACCATTTGACTATCATATCAGATTAGGTACCATTTACTACTACTACTGACGGACCAGTCTATTTAAATAAATGTTAATTTTGTTTAAGCAGTCTAACTACATTTTTTTGTTAACGTACGTAGAAAAACATGGAAAATATAGTCCTGTTTAAAACCATTTTTTCGTTAATGAAAGAAGAAAATATACAGATAAAAAAATATGTTACAAAATAACAAAGATTTTAAATTTAAAAAGCTTAGGTACGTAAGTATGTTGACTTCTGCAAATCTTTTAACAAGTCTAATAATAATTTGTTAAAATCTCCAAAAAAGGGCATACATCCACCATCATTTTAAGTTTATGTGTCCCAGAAGCTTTTAAGTAGCCTATTAAGGAGAATTAATTTACTTATAAAATTTTAACGATTAAACTTTTATTAAGATAAGTATGCGATAACCTCATTTTAACTACAGATTTATCTTCGCCATTTTCGGTTATAAAAACATATTTAGTTAATAAACTACATAGAAAAAAAACTGTGTTGTGTTGTTTTGAAATTCTGTAGAACAAATGTCAAAATATTTTGTTTTATGGTCTTTTTATCATCTATAGATATTTTTATTGTATGTTTTCATAACTTGTTAATTTTCTTAGAACCTTATTAGACATGGAGCAATTTAATTCGTATTTTGTATTTTTTGTCACTGAGCAAACAAATTTAAAGAAAGGAAAATAAAAAAGAAGCTGTAAGATTAGCTTCTTTTTTATTTTCCTTTCTTACCATGCAAGTACAACGTAACAGTTGTGGAACTCCCATAAAATGTTATATAATCAAATTACATAACAGTTTAGAGAGATTATAAATAATTTGTCATCAACTACTTTTTTATCTTAAATAAATAATACTGACAAAAAATAAGCGACGCCGCACATAAAAACCTATACGCCTTGGCGTAGCTGTAAGTGTGACAAGCAATTAATAATAAATAAATAAATAGCAAGAAAATAAATAGTTAGAAATTTTAAAAAGTCCATTAGAGTTAAAATATTTGTGCTACTAACCGTCAGAAGTGTCTTAAAACGCCTAGTCATTTCCTAACGATTTATCAACGATTTTGGTGGCTACTTATTCGAAAACTTTTGTTTTGTTTTTGAGTTGCTTATGACAATGACAGTGGCTTCTTAACAACTATTAATCAAAATCAATTGAATGTGAAGTCATTAATAATAAATTACCACGAATTAAATTTATATGTTCGTTTTGTTTATGATTTATGTTTTTTTATGGTGAAGAGTATTTTTCGTAATATCTTTGTAAAATCATAGGATATTTCTCATAGAGCTTAGCAAAATAACTCACAGTTTAGCACATACTCTCACACACAGCACAGGCTCTGGCAGTTCTCTCGGAATGGGAAGTCGAGAACCTCTTCAAATTAAACGCCAGTAAAACCCAGGCATGTCTTTTCTCCGCCAAAAAGTGTCCGTTCACACTATTTCCACCTTTCTAGAATATTCCTGGACCGCTCCACCATCACCAAAATCATCTTGATCCTCTTAGAAACTCAACTTCGGGGTTTACCTGGAGTCGATAGCTAAATTAGCTGGGCAAAACATGGGCGTACATTTTCCTAGGATACGTACCAAACGTTTTACTCCACGTTTATTATATGTACAGCCAAGGAATGGAGCAAGCTGCCGGCTTCCTTGTTTCCTGAGAGATTTAATCTAGACCTTGAATAGGTCAATTTTTTTTATTGGGTACCAACATAATCATACATCAACACATTATCATTAACACATGTAGTAAAAAAATCTAGATGCTGATACAATTATAGACACCGACAACATGCAATAATGACACGAGCGGTATCCATAAAAATAATATTTAGGTACCTATACAAGCAAAATACATTTAACTTTACCTACTAGAATTATACAGGTTGTTAGTTAGAACACCGTTATCCTTCTAGGATATCATTGTACTTATGAACAACTTTTACTATGGGGCCAACCCTGAAATCACGGAGAAAAAACGGGTGATTTCAGGGTTGGCCCCATAGTAAAAGTTGTTCATAATGATGAGTACAATGATATCCTAGAAGGATAACGGTGATCAAACTAACACCCGGTATTACTAAAAAAATACAATTTAGCTAACTAAGCTTTCGGATAGCCCGCTTAATACTTCCACTGAAAAGGTCCAATGAATACATCTTATTGAATCTATTAAATTCGGTGATTAATCTGTCAAGATGTGCATTCATGCCAATGTTGGTATAGTACTTAATTTTTTTCAAAACATTGAACCTCGATGCCCTGGTGCATGTCGATGGCGCAGAGAATTTGACAAGAGCTCTAGATTATATCAGAGTCAGAGATCGGAGTGAATCTTCTAAGTCTGCGTGCTTCATCCTCGCTTACCTACAGGCGAGTTGGTGGTCAAAGGCACACTATTTATTATAGGTGTTGATAAAAATATAAGCTTTCTTTATTTTTTAACCTTTTTTTGGTTTTTTTTTGAGATTATATTTCTTAAAGAATGGGTGATCTGGTCAGACGTGGGTGAGCGGATTTATACTACTTACTAACTATGGATAAAAAATAATGCACAATACTCTAGTTTTTCTCCTTTGGTTTTGGTATCGTATTTTCTCCATTACTTTCCACTACTTTCAAACATCTGATTATTTCAGATTTTTCATGAAATCCAATCAAATAAGTTCCAGTCGCAGTTGAAGTCATACAAAAGAAGTCACGGTCTAGTCGAAGTCATGCCTTGAATAGTAGCGACTTTTTTTCAAGTTGAGTGGGCTAATAGATAGAAACGTTACTTTAAACCTCTATAGAGTTTTGATCAACAAGAAAATAGATGATTTACCACATTATAATAATAATAATCGTTGATTTCAAGCAACAGGAATGACTTAAAAAACACCAGCCCATATTTACCGACACCTTACAGACACGTACAAATAAAAATAATCTTAACTAACGCAATTTGAGCTGAGATTTTCCTGGCAGTGTCGCTTCCCATAGATAACGTCGGAAAACCAGCCTCTTAGGCCAGATATCTAGCGATAGGAATGCACCCTTGTGCTTCAGGACTTGAAGTTCGATCGTGAATAGCATTTACAAAAGAGCGCTACCGTGGGTCGGATAACACACTAAATTGTCGGTCTCGGTTGTTTGTTCCATTAGTACATATTCTATTACAACAGCCGTCAAGCCATCTCAGGGAACTTCGGACTGCACGTTAACTCTGACTCTAGGGCTGGCAGGTCAGCCTATACAACTTTTACTTCCTTTACCTAATTATGTATAGACTGACACGCAAATGTCAAGAGATATTTACAGTATCGACCCACCTTAATTAACTGAAAGGTAACATCTTCACAAAAAAACAATGACATTTTAATCAAACCCAAATCTTTAACAAACAAAGTATCCCTACATTATGTATGACTAATTAACATATTATTCGTTAGGTTGTCAGACTGTCAGTGTTGCAAGATGCGTATGACAGCTCTTTTAGTTATTAATCTGTGTAATTGAAAATAGAGTTGTGCCTAATATATTCGTAGCAGCTGCATCTAATTTATTTTTACCAAACATATTATGTTATTTACAGCTACCATATTAGGTTACTCGTTATTAGTTAAATAACAGTGGCGGTGACCGAACGCCAAGCGGTTCTCACAACCAAACAGCGATTCACTCCACTTTGTTTATTCACTGTGACCGATTCAATATTCGTTCGTCGCCAAACTGTTATTTGACACTACTGAGTAGCAGTTTAGATATCCTGTTATTTGTAATAAATCATTATACAATTCAATATTAGCTGTTGCCGGCTTTGTCAACGTTTCCTGCAAAACTTACAGTACTTAATGTACATATAATGTGTTACAGATGCATTACTTTTCACGTTTATGTAACAGTGACTTTACATTTTTGTCGACAATCAGATAAGGTTCATAGATCGATTAATGAAACATTATGCTAAATACGTGGTGTGATAACAGATTTTAACGCTAATGGTAATTTATACTTTGAATACCATAGGATGTGGTCAACGTATAAAATATTAGTAATATTGAAAAACGACCATATTACACCATCTCTAATTGAAAGGTAAGTAACGTTGAAAGCTTATATCCCGCAGGGATGGCTCATTTAAAGTTTGACCAAGTCATTTGTAGAGTAGAATGGCGCCACCATCGAGTTTTCTGACAAAAACAGTGAACATTTTCAGTTCTTGCATTTGATCAACTTTATTGATATTTTGGCTCATTTTGAATTTGATAACTGTATATTTGCACAAACTACTTGCTTACACAATTTCATAAAGATCTGATCAACGGTTCGCAAGTTATCATTGAACATACCTACATATTTAAGTACAAACATTTAGGGGACAAGCCAACTTGTCCCCTTAGACTCGAAGATCTTCGCTTAGTATGGTCAATCATAACAAAATTTCATTTTCCGGTCATAAACGATTTTATCAACTATTTACGTAACTAGGTTCATTAGTACGATTTTATTTCATACTTACCGCGATGTTCCTACATTTAATTAGCTATTAACTAAACTGGCTACCTCAGTTATGATGTGGTTCTATAAATCATTTATGTCAGAATGCATTTCGAATGAGTAAAAGACGGCAGAGCTGAGTCATTTTGGCCAATCAACTGTGGTAAGATAGAGTAGCAATGTGAGCAGTGGGTTCTGTATATTATTATTATGTAAAACTCGATTATAAATCCGTAGACAAAATTCTGTAAATTGTACAGTTTATTAATTTATTTTTAAAGTGTCTAAAAATATCAGACGATCAATGAAACCATAATTCTAATTTGTTTTAAAGTTAGAGACTTATACTTTAGTATTTGAATTTAGCCAGCTAGCTGATAGCTTAGTTTAGCGGAAAATGATGATGCTTTTAATTTAATAATAAACCGAAAAAGCGCTATATCTACATTGTAGACATGATTATATTCTTCAGTCATTGATGGCTTTGGACATTTCCCATACTACGAAGGTGACCTAGTGGTACAAATTTCTCAACTTCCTTTTATGAACTAAGCCAAAATTACACTTTATCCCTTCATTTTATCAAAGTGTTAAATCTCTTAAAGTTGCCCACCGTCTGATTTTAAAACTTTTACACGACATTGCATGCAAAATGCAACTTTGCAACCAGGTTTAACTTTAACGTTTGATTCCCGCCCAGGACAAATATAATGAACACAGATTACAGATGTTCATACAAATCAGTATTTTATCAGCTATCTGGTCCTCATAGTACAAGATTTGCTTAGTTTGGGACTAGATAGCGCTTTGTGAAAAGTCCATCTAGGTATAGGTACTTATGCTTATTTTTATTTATTCACATCAGGACCTAAGGAACCCTAAAGTATAACCAGGCAAACAAAACGAGCGGGATCATTAGCCATCATTACCTGCGCCATCGTGTCGTCATCGTTAAATCATTTACAGATCATGCTTAGATCTCTATCTGTATAACGAAATGTTGTATTTTATTTTATTTTTTATGCTAAAACGTGAAACGGTTAATTATTTTGTTTTTGGAAAGTGACGATGCAAAAAGAGTTTTTGTTCATAATCCTAGGTAGGTACTTACCTAGTTTTGATGATATCATTTATCAATAGCAATGGGGATCCACACGCAAAGCCCTTCGCAGATGGCGCTAGCAGCGATCCCGACATGTCAAAATGTCAACAAAACCAACTGTCAAAATATTTTTTCCTTTTGTTAATCGCACTTCGTGCATTCTGCCAGAGTCAAGTGTAAACGTATGTAAGTTCTTGTTGTATCAAGTCCAATAAGTCATAAAATTCAAGTCACAGTCAAGTCCAAGTGATGCTCTAGTAAAGTTGTGGCGCGACTTAACGTTTTCAAGGAGTTTTGAAAACAACACGGAAATACATGTTTCACCACATTATATCACTTGCCCACACTTGTGCATGTAATTCGACACTTAATGAATAAAATACCACCATTTTTAATCATCAATTCGCGAAAACACTAGTTTAAGAAAATTATACAATACAGCAACATGATTTTTCCGATTTCCCGCCAAAACTCCTAACTAAATCATTCGTGTAACTCTTTAGTATTAACGTGAGACAAACGTATTGAGCAATAGCGCTTCCAAGAAGGCTCGATCATCCAGCTTATTTATTCTCGTAATGTGAAACTCTTTAGTGGATTTTTTATATATTATTATGCAAATCAAAAATAATACCAATAAGCTTAGGCGTGGTGCTATAAATTACAACGGAGTGTATGATCCGTATTTTTTAAGTTTAGAACAATGTACACAGGCTTCGTAAATGCATTTTTTGAGCATATGTGTTTAAAATAGATTTATAATTTATTTAATGTAAACTACTATCTATGTTTACATTTTATGTTGGGCAGAGCTTTAATTTGCAAAGCAAAGGATTGCTATACAAATCAGTAGGTATAAGCAGATTCTCCCCGGTAAATCGAGTCTTTAAAATGTTCTCTGCACAGTCTTGAGTGAACTTTCGCCACAATGTTTCTTCTTTATAAAACATTTTCTCACCTCTTTTTCAAAGTGAGGTTTTTTGGGAACAGATGTTTACCAAGATTGAAACATGCTGGAACAGAACACAATGACATATTGGAATCTAATAAGCGTAAAATCAATGAAATGTTCGAAAAAAACTACAAAATGTATGAGATTGATAGTTGACTATGGACAGATCGCCTAGCGGGATAAAATGGCAGTGTGGATCCCCATTTACAGAACATTTTTTTTTAACACAATAATAATATGTTTTTCAATATTTTGAAAAGTGAAATTTCAATCTGTCAGTTTAGTCCGTTTGATAATGAATCTGAGTATAAATTATTATCTTTTGTTATGATAGCTTAGGCTAAGTAAGCATTTTTGGTAAATGGCCTTTAAGCCTTTAAAATTAATAGACCTGTAACTTGACGTCACACAATGGCGCACAAATCACCTGTCAAAACTCCCGCCACCGCGAGCGACGACCCCAAAAACTAATCACATTTTAAAAAAGAACGTTACCTTTTTAAATCTTTTTCTTCTCTTCTTTTTAATCTGTGGAACAACTCAATATATCAACATCGTTCACGAAAGCGCTAAATAAACACTCGAAAAGCGTGACTTTTAATATCTTTATCCGTTTTAAAATATCAAATTATAATATTAAACATAGTGAGTGGAGATTCATTTATCTGGATGGTACAATGGCCCCCTGCGGTGAGGGTGTGTGTGTGACCAGATATGCTACCTTTTTGGATGTATTGGATGTGAAATAATAAATAAAAGTGAGAGAGCTTTTAATTTGGAAGTAGAAAGGAGCATGTTTTATATTTTGTTCACTATATTGCCTTTTCTGTACAAAACGCCATTTTTGGCTAGAGCCCAATAATTTGCAAGACCAAAATTTTTCCAACAAGTTTTTCACTTATTTCATACTGACCAAACAAACGAGTCACCATTTAAAAAGAGAACTATTTTTCAAAAAGTACATTTATAATTTGTATTTTGTTATTGTACTACTTATGTCTATTATAATTTTTATAAGAAAATGTGATAATGCAAATGATTGTAACTTGCAACAAGATATTTACGCCATTATCTATAAAGGAGGAAAAAGTTTTTTTTTGTGCTGTTTGACACATTTGATAAAGGAATAAAAATAAATTTCTGGCAAATGCACTGAGTGCGATACCATACTTTTCTCAGGAGAAAAAACTAACAGTGAGATGAAGAAATAGTTCCTACGTAGTACAATGATCGAATGTGCTACGCCCAATATAAGAAAAAGACAATAAAAAAGGAAGAAAAGAAATAGTTAGTTTTTTAACGTATTCGTTTTTTCTTTCCAAAATTTTAGGGAAAGAAAAAATGCTTTTTTATTGTTTTTGACGCTTTTAAATTAATTATTATTCTGTCTGTATAGTGTAATAACAGTTTTAAGAATTCTCAAGATAAGCCAATATTTTCTTGTGAATTCATTCCGAAATGTTCATATTAAAGTTTTATAGCTTAAAAATTAGCTTGGGTCATTTTATAACCAAGACATTTTATGTGTAAGCACATAAAAATATCTTAATTATATCGCATTTAAACGCTACTTAAGTACACACTTACTTAAATACCATTTGGACAATTTGCACAAAGTATAAGTAAGGTACCATGATAATATTTTACAACACTCGGTGTTCCTAAGTGTCTTAGATTACACGCAATTTCTCCGCTGAAAATATTAGTCTGTTAATTCTTCCTTGAACACGCTCCTTAGAACGTATAAGTATTTCAATTCGGTACTTAATTGGGAGAACGCTAGACTTAAAGTCTAGAGGTCGCGGGTTCAAACCAAGCCAGTACCAATGAGCTCTTTGGTGTATGTGCGGATTTTCATTATCATGACTGAAATGAAAATCCGTCATCTCATCATCTCATTATCTGTGGTGACAGAAAACATGGTGAGGAAACCAGGGGCCGTACCGTGAACTGCTTATAGCGGGACCGAATAGGTTCAGCTGCCGACACTGCGCGACCGCGAACCTTATTGCGAGGCGACAACATTCACAGTCGCGCAGCGTCGGCAATTGAGCGTATTCGGTCCCGGAATAAGCGCTTATGGTACGGCCCCTGTATACAAAAGATAACGAAATAAGAAAATAAACCTTGTTATGTTACTTAAAGAAAATACGCCGTCTGTCAAATTTTTCTTTAAATTATCATCGTTCTCTACAAACTACGCTCTACTGATCTCAAGTAGGTATACTAGAATCTTACTAGAATATTGCA
The DNA here is from genome assembly GCA_905404285.2 of Erannis defoliaria. Taxonomy (NCBI): domain Eukaryota; kingdom Metazoa; phylum Arthropoda; class Insecta; order Lepidoptera; family Geometridae; genus Erannis; species Erannis defoliaria. The sequence continues at coordinate 16,776,466 of FR990066.1, forward strand.
TTACTTATTCGTTACTTTACAATATTGCTACTCTATTATTACGGGCAGCATCAGGGCGACGTGATGCTTACCACAACGCTAACAACACGCCCATCTCGTCACTAAATTGCATTAAAAAAACTCACAAATTAATGTAAGGCAATCGGTTGTATGAGAGTAAATTTTGCATTACTTACACTTTCTACTTTCGTTAACAGTCCTTACTTTAACTTCAATAAAATTATTATAACTGAGAGGTAGATAATCTTCCATTACAAGTTAATATAAAATAAGTGTACATTTCACAGCATCACAATAATGACGTATTAAAATAAACGCTCATAGTTAACAGTAAGTAAGCGTTCGTCCGCCATGACACGTTATTAATTCATAAGTTTTGTACTTCACACGCGAGCGTTCGATGATCATAACATCTATAGAGTTAAGCATTTTTAGACATATTACGGAACGGAGGTAAAGTCAGGCTGCAAATGCAACAATGCCAGCCAGCCAGACAGATAGCCAGCCTACACTGGTGTCAATTCTGTCCCGTTTACTTAACTCATTGGACAGCACTAATATTATCTCCTGCTGATTTCGTCGTTTCAACATTATAAGAAAAAAATACCAACTAGTTTTGTCCTGTCAATTTGGTGTAGCTTAGACAACAGACAACAACAGAAACAAATCAACAGAATCGACACTATTTATCGCTAACGATATTATATCAGCCGTTCCTTCGGAAAGTGAGCTTTTGGTATTGGGTGAGTATATATTGCCAGCCAGACATTTTCTTTCAGTTTATGTTCGAAAGCCAGCCAGCCATTTCTTGTTCACTTCGTATTCGATAACCAGCCCGTCATTTCTTGTTCAGTTCGTATTCGAATGCTCAGAGCACATTTACCTGCATTTTGATAGGTTTTTTATATTTTTTTCTGGCCGGGCAGTTATTTGAGTGTTGAATTTGAGTATTTGCTCTGAGACTGGATATTAGTTGAATAAAACAATATGAAAAATGCAGTCAATCCTGCCATTTCTACCTCTTTCTTAATCCATATCGCAATCACGCCGCTAAACTGTTTATCAACGTGAAAAAGAGACAAACATAATATATTTTCAATTGATATGAAAAGGATAAACTTAGAATTATTACGTCACAGCGGGGCATCTTCCTTTCTCACTACCTTATCACACTTTATCATCTATATTTACGAGCGCATCTCAAAATACCATAACCATTGCTTCTTCCGCATGTTTCTGAGAATACTATTGTATATTCTGTGGTAAGAGATTACATTTTCTTACTTCTTTTCTTCAGAGACAATTACGGCGTCGCACTTTATACATTTTCCGAAGACTTAAATTATTATAAAATTTAAAAACAATATCAAAGTACTAACCGCGCAACACGGTTTCACCCGCGTGATGATGAATAACGGTGATTATGATGAAGTCAAAAGTCAAAAACCCACGACTGGGTTAAACCCAGTAATCACCCGTTTCATTCCACCCAATGTGGATTCCGACCGGGTGAAAACGAATTTCAATATTTTTACATGCATGGTGAAACGGAAGAGTTTTCTGTGTTTAATTTAGAGATAACTTCATTAAACTTATATGTGGTAAATTATAGGCATCATTGCTGTGAAACATAGAGGAAAGAGCTAGGACCAGTGAGAATATGAAAACATGAAGATATTTTTTCAGCGTAACTAGCCACAAGGATTATGTAAAATCCATAGATCTATCTAGGATAAAAATCTATTCTTAACATCTGAGTTTTAAAATGTTGATTTGGATTTAAACTAGATTCTCCTTAGTTTTTTGGGTGAAAATGGTTAATTTACTAGATTGTTGTTAGAATTTATAGCGTGAAGAGATTCATAACATCCCATGCAGGCAAATATTAGTTGAACTTGCGGACCAAGGAGAAATTTAATGTGCGATAGAATTATGTGCTTTTGGTCAACAAGAAGTAAAACTTTTGTGCGGTAGTGACAAAACATAAAACGCAAAGAACACCACATGCTTCGAGCGCAGCTACGAGTACCTAACTCGAAGATTTTGAGCCATCTTTGGTATTTTTTTAGGTAATCTACCATAGTAACGTATATTTTTGTTAATTCTAAGCAGTTACTGTTACAGTTTACGAGGCATGACCATTAAAGATTATGCAGATGGACAGACAGAAAGACGGACGAGGTGGGCTTAGTAATAGGAAACCTTTAGACACGCTTTGAGTATGGAACCCCAAAAACAAAACATTAATCATTATCACCCACCAAAAAAGATGTTTATGGTTTTAAATGGGGTAAAACCCAATTCACCCGGTTTTAACCCAAATAGGTGGAATGGGTTTTTACCCACTACTCATCTCTATAATATAATAAATCTATGTCTCGATAATCTCGATAATAAATCTATGTCTATTCCGAGTTTCATCCAAATATGTTTAGCCGTTTTGCCGTGAAGAGGTAACAAACATGCACACATACACACGCATACCGAACCAAACCAAACTTTCACATTTATAATAGTGATGTTCCTTACATGTACTTGGTTAACTAGGTAAAAAAAGCCCAAAATGTCACATGCCTTTAAAAAGGCAAACATTTTGGCCTAGTTCATACAAGGAAGTATGGGAAATTTGTACCACTAGGCCACCTGCATATGGGAAATGTCCTAAGCCTTTATCTCAATTAGTGTGATCGCATAGTTAATTAATATAATGTAATATTAATGTAGCTTGGCTACAACTGCAAAAACTAAAAATATATCCTGTTTTGCACGGGTGCAATGTACGTATAACCCACAGAAAAGCGAAGGCCCTTTTAATTCTCTCTTCAGTGGTATAACCGAAGAATTTTCCTAAATGATATTGAAAATCCGTTGCGTAGTTAAGAGGAACTAACACTCGTTAGACGACTTCATTTTATGCGATTAGTGACAGTGATGTGACAACTATAATAATTATAAGAAAATATAACGGTCTGATTTGGATGTGGGGCAGTAATGTATGTGAAAGTTTGAGGAGTGTTGGCTCGAGGTGGATTCTGGTGTGATCGCCTCGTTAGGCTGCATCTTTTGGTTTATTTTCATAAGTATCCCTATCTATCACTGTTAACGATGTTTATTCAAGCGGTTATACTGGTGTGGACATGGGTTTCGTTTTCTAAGGACGTTTTGTTGCTAGAGTTGAGCGATCATGGTATTTTATTTAAAGCATACGTAAAGTAAAAATAGTTTTTGGGATATTTGGGTAATCAAAAGCAATTAAGGTACTTTGTTAAGCGCACACCTCAGGTAAAAAGAAGAAGTATAATCGCAACACTCGGAATTAGGGGGTTTTAATTCATTGTTTTAACAAAAAAATATTATTGTTTTTTTTTCATTGCTTTTATTCGCTGTGCTACTGGTATGGGACTACTGGTATGGGACTCTACAGATTAAATTAGTTTTTTTAGACGATACACTTGAGGTTTATCGAAAAAGAAACCTCAATAAAGTGCTCAGCGACCTTAGTAACGTTTCCCAAAAGGTAGGTTTTAAAATGAACACGGACAAGACGAAAATCATGTCCAATGTCCATGTTGTGCCTGTGGTCGTTGGAAACGATACTCTCGAAGTTGTTGACCGCTACAACTATTTTGGACAGACTGTTCAGTTAGGTAAGTTGTCCAACTTCGACAAAGTGGTCGCCCGAAGAATCCAATTCGGACGGCCAGCGTTCGGGAAATTGCGTCATATCTTATCGTCCTTAATCCAGCAGTGCCTGAAGACAAGGGTCTTCAACCAGTGTGTGATGACATTATGGAACTGAAACGTTTAACTGCTGGCCTTTTGGAGAAACTCAAAGCACACAATGCAGAGAGCTATGCTCGGAGTTACTTTGCGTGACAAACTCCGGTACGAAGATATTTGCCAAAGAACTAAAGTCACCGACATAACTCGCAGGGTTTGCAAATTGAAGTGGCAATGGGCAGGCTACATTGCTCGAAGAAATGATAGGCCCCAACGTTTTTATTCAAGCCCGTAAAACTTACCCAATCATGGTCACCCCACTATAATAAGGTATAAGCTTATTGGCTATTTGCTCTCATAACTGCGTCGGCTAATGATGTTGTTACCCGCGTCGAGGACGGTAGCATTTCTCAGCTGTCCGGCGATGGGAGTGAGGAATGGAACTGAACCCGGGGTTAAATGAGTTTTGTTAGTTCTGGAGATGGAACCATGTCTTAAACTTGATCGAAAATACCGTAAAAACCTCAGTATTTTTACACACTTGCCAACAATGGATGTTTTTAAGTAACTTTGTGATATATATCTAATTGTTTTATTTATATGTATTTGTAACAAAATTCTGCGCCGCACTGCACTTTTTTAGACCATTTTGATTACACTGCTGCTTTTACACACAGTTACAACCTTTTGTTATGCCAATTTGGTGGGTGGCACCTACCAAAGATACTGTAAAAACACTACGTTTTAGTGCGACTTAAGAGTAAACAAGCCGGTCACTTCTCTATAGACACGGGAAACTAATATTACTCCACTATGTAATGTTGTAGGTCCAAGACTAAGTATTATATCGATTTGTCTATTCATTGTCTAGGATTGTAAATTGATAAGAAAGTAAAAATTTAATAAACATGAAAGTTAAGAGCCAGGAAACATCTCGTATTTTAGCTCAATTTTAACGCCACTTTGGACGTTAATAAATAACATAAGGCGTACTTAAACTCTAAAACAATTTTTGTAGCTGCATAGTTTAGTCCATCATAATTTCAAATAACTTTAGTTAGAATAAATTAGTTCAGTAGTTTATTCATAACAATCCTGCAGCCAAAGGTCGAAATGAAAAAAATTGCGCGCTCATTTCTCTTTCTTTCTCCCTTTCCCACACTTTGTTTGATGAAGAGAGTATGCTTTTTTGCCACGCCCAGCAATGAGTTTGAGCTGTCGGGCAGTGCATCCTTAAATCCATTTTTACTCTAATACGGAGAAAGGTATTTCATACAAAAGTTTAAACGTATGCCTAAGTACATCGGTGTCTTTTGCGTTTTTTTCATTTTTTATTTTCGGCATGGCACTATGTGTATTCTGCATAAATACTATAAAAACTCACGTCACGATCAGTCATAAAATAAAATCACGGTCAAGACCAAGTCATGCCCTAAAGTTGTGGCGACATTATTATGAGCTTTTATGGAGTCTTAGAATAGAAAATTACAACGTTATCGGTCCACCTAGTGGAAGGCCTACCTACGCTGCGTCTTGCGGTTAATGGTCGCCACTCAAGAACCTTTCTTCCCCAACGGTAAGTTCTTTGGGAAGAAAGGTTAAGTTTTTCGAGCGATGTGGCCTGCCCATTGCCACTTCAAATTACAAATCTTGCGAGCTATGTCGGTGTCGGTCGGTAGTACGTTTACATGGAAGCTATTAGTACTAAGCATTAGTAGGAAGCATTCGCTTGAAGCCCCGTGTAATCCAGTCATAAGCCAGTAAAATAGCTGTTAAAAGTTAAATATTTTCCATTATAAATTTAATGAAGTCATCATCATCCGAAAAGGATCATTTACTGACAAAAGAACACCCGATTAAGGCTTCCTACTTAACGACCATTTAAAAAGATAAATATATTCAAAGCCCAACGAATTAAGATGGCTAAGCAACTCGTTATTTAAACAATTTGTTTAAGTTAGACTTGAACTGTACAGAGGTGTACTCAAGTAAGTACTGGGCAACTTTGAGATTATATTGATTGTACCAAGGTTCTATTTGACGATTAAATAATGTCAGTAAGGTTACTTTAAAATACTTACTTACTACTTATGTTATCTGTGTCGACTTCTACTATTTTTAAAATAGGCATGTTAGTTATCATCATCATCATCAGCCCGGAGACGTTCACTGCTGTGCTGAACGAAGAACTCCCCCTTAGACCGCCACACTGTACGACAACCTGCCATTTGCATCCACCGGTTGCCCGCGACTTTTACAATGTCGTCGGTCCACCTAGTGGGAGGCCTTCCTACGCTGCGTCTTCCGGTTCGCGATCGCCACTCAAGAACCTTTTTTCCCCATCAGTTATCAGTTCGTCGAGCTCGAGAAGTTTTATGGACAGTTGTACACCTCAACAAAGCAACCCATTGTCAGTAATGCTCGGGACCTCCCGAACAAGCCGGTTTCCGGAAAGGCTTTGGCACCATAGACCACATCCACACTTCCCAGATTATACAGAAGACTGAGGAGTATAATCGACCGTTATGTCTGGCGTTTGTGGACTATGAAAAAGCCTTCGATTCAATCGACACCTGGGCTGTATTGCAGTCCCTCCAGCGATGTCATATCGACTATATAGGCATATCGAAGCGCTGAAGTGTTTGTATAGAAACGCCACCATGTCAATCCGGTTGCAGGACGAGAGCACGAAACCAATCCAATTGCAGAAAGGCGTTAGACAGGGAGACGTTATTTCTCCGAAACTGTATATGAATGCATTGGAGGACGTGTTCAAGCTCTTGGACTGGAACGGATTCGGCATCCACATTAATGGCGAATACATCCCTCATCGTCGCTTTGCCGATGATATAGTCATCATGGTAGAGTCGCTAAAGGACCTCAATACTATGCTCAGCGACCTCAGTAACGTTTCCCAACGTTTAATATATTTTTAAATATTGTTTAAGCCTAGCAATAATTATTATTTCTGAACTACATATTAAACTAACATAACTAATTTGAGCTACAATGACGTGTTCGTAGAAAACTTATATTGCCAAATACTTAATAGCATGCTTAAAACATTATTATGTTACTTATTGGTGTAACATACTTATTCTACAAGAGATTATGGTAAATTTTACCAGTACATGATTAAAAACTTTAATTTTAACGATTTTGAATAAAGAATAAAAAAAACACAAAAAAAAATTTGAATAAAGGATTTTAACGAGCACTCTCCCTCTCTCGTGGTATGCTTGTTTGCCGTTATACTAAAAAGAAAACGAGACTATCATATAAAATAACGACAAAACTATATACGTAACTTTTATTTTTTCGTTAAAATAACTGCATACTACCCAAGCCCCCAAGCACGTGCCCTCCGAGGCAGTATACCAGACTAACTCCGTCCCTGCACATGAATGAATGAGCCTCAATTACGTCTGAGTCTTATTTGAATGGGTCCAATTTGTAGTCCGGCTAATTTGAATGTTGCATCAGTCTGATACTCAGATTGTGGGTGTTTAAGGTTAACTGAGAAATGAGCTGCATTTTTTATGGAATCGAGGTAAATAATTAACTAACAGTTTTATAGTAACAAGAGATGTAATGTGTCAAATGATCGAACATTATTAGATATATATAGTTTAATATACGAATATACATCAGTCAGCATTTGTTCCACCAAGAACTTTGCTATGGAACTAGGTTTTCCATGTTCCATAGAATACAATACTCTAGAGTCTAGACCCATGTAACTATCGCGAAAAAAACGCGAAAAGGTTTTCAATGGAACTAGTGCGAATGTACACACACGAGCGAGTGCGAGTGTGTGCGAGTGTCACATTATTCTCTTCATTTACATTATACTCTGGCCACTGGTACTCCTAGTAGTTGAAAATAATTTAAAATCACAACTCTTTGTTCGTGCAAGAAACAAAACGTTTAAAAATATAACAAGTATGTAGGTACCTAAACCTTGTCTTTTATTGTTATTAAAATGTTAAGCGTGTTTATAATAAAATACTGTTAAAGTAGGTATATTTTTAATTCTACTTTTTCTAGTAATAATGTCAGTTGTATTTTTATGAGAACTCTTGTTATATTTTAATTAAAACTAGTATTAATAAATGACTAATGAGTTAATATTAATAACTAACTTAATTACTCTTTTAATTAAATTATTAATTTATTTTAAAAAAAACGTACAGTATATAAGAGGCGGGTTATTTGATTAAAAATGTTGACAATTATTTAAATAATATGCTGTTATGACATTCAATGTGTATTCTAATCTAATTTTAAATTAAATTTAAAAAAAAACGGTATCAAACTTAACGTAGGGTGAGATGTCCAACAGTGAACAAACAGTAAAAAATATATATTATTTTACCCATATTTAACAAATTTAAAACTGGCAAAGAAAATCCTTCGTCCATATCACTAATCAAACATAGGTACTATTAATTAGATATAACTAAATACAGCTATAAATATTCCATAGATTCCATAGATACTTAATACAACTACAGGCATCACTTAAAACTAATAATTAAAATAGCAGTGTGTTTATGAGATGGTAAAGTGCTGCGCCGTTCGTACTCGATTATTTAACGATGTGAGTATAAATTATTGGTCGAAATGAAGGCACGCCTGCGCCCGCGCACCTCGGGCGTTAGGGCAGGAAAAAATATTTGAAACATATCGATATTTGCGAACTGTATCGACATTATAATATCGATATTTTAATGGTAATACTCAGCTCAGTATTGCTTAAATATCTGCTCATTTTCAGCGAATGCATTCATTAGTCAACACCAGTATTGTTTTGTAATACATTATTGTAAACTACCTATAAAGTAGCTACATACACTAAAAAAAACTTAAAACTTATTACTTAACTTAATAATTGATTACTTAAAGAAATATTTTATAGATCTAAAATTGTACTATTATTACAAATCGGTTGATTGTTTAATTATGTATAATTTGGAGTAACCGACTTAGTTAAACGTTAGTAATCCCGTATTAAAAACAAACTAAACTTTATTTTTTGAAGTCAATATTTTGGTTTCTACAACATTATGCTATTTATAGAAACTATTTAAAAACGAAACTACATCATTCTCATATTATAGGTACATCGTTAAAGTATCTGAAACAAAAATATACTATAATTAAGAATAGCTAAATAATATTATTAAGTCGCACTTAGCGTTTTAAAAAAGCGTTTGGAGCTTAAAAATTAGAGACTAGAGATAGTCTAATGCGCTAATTAAAAAAATTGGGTCATTTGTGATCAAACACGTGTAGATAATATTTTAATCGATTGTTAAAAAATGTGCATCACTACGTCTCAGTAACAAGGCAGCATCGAGCGATGTTTTCGAGTGATTAACCATTATTATATAAAGTAAATTCAATAATGGCAAGCACTAACGTTATGTTTACTGATGCATGATAAATTCAACTCCATTACGAACCTTATTTTTTACGCAATACAGTGAGAAATTGCTCGTTAATTTAATTTAAAAATTGGGGTCTACCAAAAAATAAATTCAGCTCAATGAATGGCGCAGTAAAGTTCCGTTTTGCGTGTAGATTGGCGATATTGAGTGTAACCTGTAGGAAAATGCTGAGCAGTGTTGGCAGTATATCGCAAATTACCGATATGAAAGGTAATCGTTGGAGATTTCAGGGTATGGTTTTTAATGTGTTCAGTGTAGCCGTAATGAGAGCGGAGTAAATGGTAGTGTTATTGACAGTCTCGCTACAGATGCGATAAACATTACGACGCGCGTATATAATATAAAGATGGTGTGTGATACCGTAAGTAGGTACCGTTATTTTTATAAAACATCATTATCAATCTGTACAAAAGTCGCAGGTAATTTAGTAACTAAATATTTTCTGTTTTTTTTTTCAAAATATCTCTAATTAAGCCACGTTTCTCACGAAATCAATGTGTTAATGAGATATTTTCGTTTTTTTTTTCTTCATAATTTTTATAAAGTATCAAATTTTGTTGCCTCTACAGTACGAAAATAAAAGATTAGGTAAGTATAAAAACTTTTAACATAGAGCCAATCTTTTGGAATGGTTGTAGCATTAACAATAGGCGTGTGGCCTAATGTTTAATTTATGACAAATAACAGGCTTAGTGATGAATATAACTAAATACATTACACATACTGAAAAAATAAATTGTTTTGGCTGATTAATCTCTGAGATATGTGCGTTTAAAGTTTTAGGTGGGGATAGAGAGGGGATGCTCTATCCTTTTCTCGCAAAGCACGTGTTAGTATAGCATTTGTATGCCGCGCCTGAGGCTTGACGTCATAGCTCAGTATAGCGCGCTCTCTGTCTAGCTTGAAATTAAAATACTTTCAACTTATTTATTTTTAAATTATTTAAAATTTTGTTTTCGTTGATAGGCTCTGTTGATGATCAGCTTTTTTATCAGGTAATAAAAAAATAGTAGTCATCATGCCTATTATGTAAATTAGATACTTGCTTTAATACGCGATACTATCATATATCATCACGTTATCGAGAACGCAACACATGGGTGTAGGTACTATTGCTAATACGCTGTATTAGTTAAACAACATAAACATAAAAAACAGACCTATTCCAAACATCATCGCAAGCTAAAGGCGGCCAAAGCACATTATTTATAATATTAATAACTTCTAATTATACGTTTAAAAGAAATATTTTATGCATAATGACATGATATAAATCTCAGACGGGTAGTAGGGAGGAGAAAACTGATGTGACGTACGTATCGATATCGATGCTTCTATTCACTGAATCGCAGCGTCGCGTCAATTGAGTAAATTGGTTAAAGGGATCAAATCTAAATAAAAAAATTGCTTTCAATATTATTTATTAATAAAACAATATTTTAAATACATATTAAGGTAATTATTTAGGACGGATGTAAATGTTCTTGTTAATAATATAACAAACATGATAGATTCCTTGCGTTTTATGATTCATGAGTATGTACGTATTGTACGAAAGATATATTTCTTTTTCTTTATGTCCTTTAAAAAATTGCTTATTAATTGGCTCTTATTGGGCCCACCCCGAGCTGCGTGGAATAAGTTGACGTTCCATCAATTAAAAGGTGATAAGCTGTGTACTTATTATCATTCCTCGCATTGTAGTTAGGTTTTTTCTGTAAATAATAGCAAATCTTTGATCAGCACTGCACAATACCATTGATATCAGTTTCAATAAAGCAAAGCATAAAACACCGCCCACAGATGCGATCGCAAATAAAGTGTAAACTCTACGCCGTGAGCTGCAGACTTCGCTTCTCTTTTTCTCTTCCTCAGCATACTACAAAACTTTAAAACAAATAGTTCCAAGAAACGAACTTTCATAACTCCGCCAAATTGACACCTTGTTTAACCCGTTGCAATTCTCGACAATTTGAGCTGCTCGTAAGTGGCCCATTATACATTCACCAAGGTTATAATTCTCTTGTGATGTTCGAATATAACTCTTAGTACTGCAACATAGAGTTGCGATAAAAACAGAAGTTGTGTTGGTAAAGACGTCCTGCGAGGCGAATATCGACCCCGTATACATCTCATCGACAATCATTTTGTACTTTTTTCCCATCACGAATATCAATGGGAATTTGTTCGAGACCAATTATGTGTGTGCCTTTATTTTGTATTGGACAGGGTTCTGTCGAAACTGTTTTATGGATTTCACGTTTATTAATAAGATTTTTATTTGATAACCCGATAATATGAATATCTGTTATAATTGCTTCCTTGATTTTTTTTTCTCGTTAAGGTTTGAGTTTTGAGTTGTTTTTATTCGTCATTATGATTGTTGTCTTAAGCATTGCTTACGTTTATGGAACATATTGGATAACAAAAAATATAAGATCTTAATTATTCATTCAATTTTGTTGAAAAAAATATCACCCGTATATGAGAAAAACAAGTAAATTTAAAGTATCATAATTATTACTTGCACAGTACAGTGTACTATATTATGCAAGTATTATTATTAAACTCAAAGCGAGATTTAAACACAGGTCAATAAAAATATATGTATTATAAACTTATCAATGAATCAGCCATTTATCAAAGAAATAAAATAACTCAACATTTTAATTAATCTGAAACTGAACTAATAAACACTTCTTAAAATAACTAATTAGAAGCAACCATAGCAATCGGCCAAACACTTTTATTGGCCAATTTTTAGCAAATTAAATTGCGGCCAAGTATCATGCACGCACGTTTCGTGCGTTTTTAAATATTTGTTAATGCTGTTCGTAATCACTGCTTGCAATTAAGCGACCAACTTTTATTTATAAAAACGGTGGAATGAGTGAAATATTGTTTTCCTTAAGAATTATTTCAACTTTATTAATATATTTATGATAGTGGCTCCACCACTGAACTGTACTGATAAGTTGGTCAGCCTGTACGATATACGTTATACTGCAGGCGGACACGCCCTAGTGTCGATGGAGCACTAGTGTTGAGGTACAAATATCGATAGTCGATATTTTTCAGTCTTTTGTTGATAGTTACAAGAAATTGTCACAAAAAAACAGAAAGTGCGACTAAACTATTAGGTGTTATAAAATTAATTCTTTTTTTTTTTAACAAAATGCATTAGTCAGAATATTAAAATATATTTTTTCTTAATTTTTTGTATAGCACTTTGTGAAATCTGTCAGTGTCTAGTTCCCTGTTCTCAAGTACGCAAGCATACGACCCTATAAGGTCAAACAAGACATAATCACAGTCACTCACAGTCAAGTCCAATTTCATGCCCTAAGAAAGTTGTAGCGACTTTACTACAAGCGTTTACGAAGTTTTGAAAACAACACGAAAATACATAATTATAAATAATATATAAAACATGTCTGTGGACACTTCACACAGCGCCATCTAGCCCCAAATTAAGCAAAGCTTGTAATATACACCAGATCCAGATCCTGGGTATGTCCTTAAACTGCAACCAGACCCACCGGAGGACGGGCAGCAGCGTCCTTTTGGTTAACGGTGGTGAGCATTCTGCGATCCCCAAGCCGCCTGCCAAGCGTGGGGATTATGGCAACACCCCCTATTGGGAGGCCTTCATCCAGCAGTGGACGTCTTATGGCTGACGATGAGGTGATAGAATACTTAAATACATTTTTTTTGTAAATACATACTACACAGTACACACAGACACAGAACAAACATCTATGTTCATCACATATTTTTTTGTCCTGGTGGGGATCGAACCCACACCCTACAGCTTTGAAGGCAGACATGCTACCAACTGAGCAATAAGCAGTCGAACATGGTTCGCCACATTATATCACTTACACGTGATTCTCCATAGAAACGTATTCACCTGTTTTCTTCCTGGTAGGAAGAAAATATAACCCTACAAAAATTACTATAAAGATATTTACAGGGTTATATTTTTTAGCAATAGGGAATATGCACGTGTTTTTTTATTGACTCACAAAAAAGGTGACTGGCAACAAAACAAATCATCGAAAGTAAAATTTTAAAATGTGCTTTAATAACGAAGCTATAAACATTTTTGTTTCACGTTAGACAGGGAGGGCACTATACTAGGTTTATGACGTCAAAGTTCACGATTCCAAACAAATTCTATACTACGAGTATGCGCGTGTTTTGCTATAAAGGGACAGACGACTCCCTCCCAAATACTTAGAACGCTTATATTTCAGAACTTTACCAGCCGATTTCAATTATTTTTTCGAAGTAAGCATCATATTCAGTTAAACTCTCCATTTATCCTATTATTTTTAATAATTGAAACACATGCATATTCCCTATTAGTTGCTAAAAAAAGGACTGTCATTTCCTTTTTTTAGACATAAAAAGATTTAAAAAAATTATATATATAGGCATTATCTAGGAAGAAAATAGGGGAATACGTTTGTATGGAGAATCGCTCACCGGATTACCTCTTAATGAATTAAACACAACGATAACTATGACACAGCATTGAATTATAAAAAAAAAAAACAATGCAGCGTCATGATTTTCCACCTTCCCTCCAAAACTCCAAATAAGTCGTAAGTAGGTTCTTATTAATAACTTATTAGACAGTGCTACGTGCACCTCATTATGAAATTTTCTCTTCAACCATCTACCACCAATAAATCCAACGCAGGAAACTCCTCTCAGTCACGATACGATGCTGACTGTACTGAGGCTAATGATGCTGGTAATAACATAGGACAAGGCTGTTGAGTATACATAAAAACCTAATAATTATTATTTGTACGTAAGTACTAAATTATTGATAGAACGAAGCATACTTCTCAAAGATTACGAAATAAATCAACGTTTTGTTGGTTTGTAGACAAATAATAATAAAACAAAAAAATAAAAAAAATCTCGATACCACATAGGTTATGTTAACATAATAACGCCTATATAAGAACCATAGCCTTTGATTATAGAGAGAGAGAGAGCTAGTTCCTCCGAGACATAGCCGATGAATTGTAAACCTTTTATAGAAAACCGAATCTAAATCGGTCTAACCTTTTTAGAGATACATGGGAACATACGGTTTTTTACACATTTACAAGTAACTATAAATAAAACCGACTTTAAACTATTATGCGACCACTTTGAGAAATATATTATCAAACAAAAAAAAAATTAAAAATCGGTCCACAATTTATATACGGAGAAATAGATGCACATACATTTAAAAAAAAACATACAGTCGGACATACGAGTAGAGCTCCTCCTTTTTTGAAGTTGAGTAAAAAAGAAAATAATTTTATCTCAATATAATTTTGAATGTATACAACAAATTACAAAAAGAAAGGCAACATTTTATAACTTTATGACATTGTATTATTATAAAATGTCGAAAAGCGGAAATCGGTGAAAGCGAAAAGCCAAAGATCGAGTGATTGAGAAATGTCTATGTCCTGTCCAACGATGATATTAATAGGCTGATTATAATAATGATGAAATATTGGAAGACTATACGTAATTAAACCCTGTTAACACGCTACAATGTAATAACTTTCCAATTTATTAAAGCATCGTTGTAAACTTAAGACCCGACCGATTCACAGATAACGAGGTCTGAAATTGAACACTTTATTACTAGAATTCTTATAATTTCCAAACGGAAAAATATATGGTATATTTCAATGTTTTATTTAGAAAAACTTTTTTTTTCAATATACGAATTGGAATCATATCATTCAATAGAAAAAAACTCAAAGAAACCATTTCTTTTTAGTTTTTTGTTTCAATTTTGATCAGTTTTTTTGTGACATTTGGAATCGTAATTAGTTGTGTATTGATTTAGTATTTTTTTTCTTTTTATTAGTCATTTACAACAGATCACAGAAGTTGCATAACATAGTAACATGTTGAAAATACAGAACGATTCCATGATCCAAAATAGCAAGTATTCGACATCGCTAAAACAGTGGATTCAGATTGCAACTATTATAACTAACTATTATTAAAAAAATTACACCATTAAAAAATATATAATTCTTGTGTGTGTGTGTACTATGTCACTGAACTCCTCTTACGGCTGGGCACACTACAAATTCACTAAAATCATTTATTGTTTATTTTTTGTATAGGTTCGAGTGTATTGTTTAGATTCAAATTTGGACCCGGTAGGTGTCGCTACAATCGGGTGTCAGGGTTTTTATTTTCCGAGTAGAAAGAAGCGTCTAGACGTTTCACTCCGCTAGTATAAAATATATATTTTATAATAAATTTGTTTACACAAAAACACAACGCGAAGCGTCAGAATGTACGCTTGCGCTGCCGCGCTTCCAAAACGTTATTGGCGTCAAGCGCCACCTTATGTTATTTATTTCTGTGAACGAATCGCACCTTAATTAATTTCCCAAACTAGGCGCCCCATCCACAGCCTCCGTTAATTAAATCCCCAAACCAAAAATAAACGATCAAAAACCTTATTAGAGATAAAATACCTACGCTACAAATCATCTGCTTTCCAAGAAGGTCCATAATTGGGCCATATTTGGCCGATATTGGCCTAAATAATAGCCTTTAAGGGGCCAAATATGGGATCCATAAAATAATGATCTAATGCAGAGGCCTTCGGGCGGTTTGTAAGTTATTCGGGTATCGTTAGCAGTTCTCGCTTTTTTAGTGTTTGTTCGGAGATTGGTGATAATAGGCTTGTATAAAATGGGGCATTACGTTTCATTTCACCTTTTTAATTCTAAGCTTGCCAGGAAAAGAACGCTTTTATAGAAAAGGGCACCATTTTTTACACTGGTTGTTATGGTGTTTAAACTTATGAATAACTTACTTAAACACGTTGCAAAGCTTGTACTAAGGGTACCAGCTGATATAATACTTATATACTTTTTCTTGTAAATACTTATAATACATATCTACTTACGACACAGAATAAACAGCTATGTTCGTTACATATTTTTTTGTCCTGGGTGGGAATGGGAATCAAACCCAGCACGCCATACAGCTCCTCAAGGCAGACATACTATCAACTGAGCTACAAGGCAGTCAAACATTGCCCTATACGTACTGGTTAAATAAATAAATAAAGACGACATTTTCAAGTAATTTGACTGAAAACGACTATAAACTGACGCCATTTTTTAATTCAATTTGGCTTTTGATTGTGTTAACAAACCGCGTCACAACCCAGATATTATAATCAATTAGTAGTAGATACTACTAATTTTCACCAACCTTGTATGTGAGAGAAAGTAGATAACCTGTTTTAGAATGGATAGGTAATCATACTTCAGCTAATGTTAGCTTATATCTTGAACTATTTCCTTTCCTGGAACCGACGTTTTTTATTCAAGAATTTGGTATTATAGACGCAGATCGGCGCTAAAGTACGTAATTTTACACTATAATAATGCTGAGTACCCCAGGCTTGGTTGTTCTCCGGCCCTTATTCATAGTTTGATTCTTGAGATCGCTCGTTAATATTAGGTACATTTGCCAAGCTTCAAATCAATGCGAGAATAATTAATAGGAGGTTATTAAGTAGTCTGTTATGTGCCCAAGTCGATTTTGCCTTTGATTTTATATAAAACCTCAATACAGTTCAAGCTCATATAAGTTAGGCACAAGTAAACGTTTTATATTAGTCATCATCATCATTGCCAGCCATAAGACGTCCATTACTGGACGAAAGCCTCCCCCTTACTAGGGAGGGGTTACCATAGCCGCTTGGCAGGCGGCTTGAGAATCGCAGAGTGTTACCACCGTTAACTAAGAGGACGCTGCTGCCCGTCCTCCGGTGGTTCTGGATGCAGTTTTACGACATACCCAGGTCCATTTTATATTAGTACCGATGATAAATAATGTGATATTATTAATATAACGCTTTACGGATAATAGCTTATTAACTGTTATTTAAACTGTTACTTGGAACAGGCAAATAACAGTATAACGACTGTTCTCGTAACTGTTATCTTTTAATGTTCCCGTCCTCGGTGTTCTCGCGTAGACAAAAACACTTTAAAACAAAAATAGGTAAATATTTGAAATACTTTTTAGCGTTTTATGCATAAGACAGTTAATAGTAAGTTATTTATTCGTTTATTTAACGGTAGGCGAGCAGCATATGCTGATGTGTCTATATCAAACAGTGTTAAGTGCAACTGGTAGTGCTTCTGCCAGTCTCGTAGCAAAATATATCTGTAAAAATATGACCGCATCTGTGGCTAATATGTGTTTATTATATCCACGAGCGCAGATGTACTTTGGATGCTTCATAAATAATCTCTTGTAGATGGAAACGGGCCAATGATAATGATGGTGAACTGATAAGAATAAGTTAGTCACTCAGAATAAAGTAGACACAAGAAGCGCTCTCTGGTGGCAGAGAGAGTGGGTTTGGAGGAATTCGTAGGGCTGTTAACTCGTTTAATTTATTGCCGTTGAAACGTTCCTGTTAAATTGTTATATTGATGGCCCAGCGGCCAGATAACTAGGGCTACCTCAAGTAATAAACACAGTAATTAAGTTTCAGAATACCACTGACTGCTATCTCGCCCGCGCATTTTTCAAAGATATAATATCATGGTAAATTTCAGCCTGTAATCGCCCACTAATTGAAGAAGAAGCAACGAAAACGTAGTAACCTAATACGTTCAAACCTTGTTCCCTCACTCTCTCTCTATCTCTCTCTATCTCTCTCTATTTGGAGCTTAAGTACGGATTTTCAGTAGCAGTGCTACAATTGTGAACGCACTGCACTGCGCTCGTCACTATAAGATATTATATGTCAAATCTCATCACGCCCAATAATTTCTCTGGTGACATTGCCCTTCAAACTGAAACACAATAATGCTTGCACATTTCTTGGCGGTTGAATAACTGGCAAAGGTGTGGTACTTCCCCAGGCGGACTCTGCAATGAGTCTTAACTACAAAAGGTAGGGCTCAAGCACAGCCCTATACCGCGCCCGCCTATTAGCTGCACTCACGCTCGGGGGCGAGTTGGGAGCCAATTTGACTTCAACACCACACACACACACACAAACACAAAACACAAGTGTTGTGTTTTGTTTGTGTATTATAATCGTACACTCCCTGTGTTGCCATAATTAGTAAATAGATTTAATTATAAGTCTTTTGGCCTTACTACGCATTGACAGGTAAGACCGCGAAGCTCTAATAGTTCTTGTTGCCATTAAAATGGTGTTAAATACGGCTAGCCAGGAATTCTATCTTTGATGCAGATAATTATGTATAGCTATTTTTTATTTCATATAGCTTTCTCTCATATTCTTATTTAATTACTTGTTAGGAATCTGTTTTATTCAATATAGTAATTACAATTATTTTGCTTGAGTTTCTAAACTATAATTATTTATTTAGAGTGATTTCACTCGTGACAGTGCCTCAGCAATAATAATAAACACGATGAATTAAGGCTTGTATTTCCTAAATTTGCCCCTCGCAAAATCAAATTTATTTAGTCAAATTTCTATACTTACAGCCCAAAAATACAAAATGTTACAGAAGAACATCCGTCTTAGTAACTTTTGTGGTTGAAAACACGATTGATTATACTTTCCTCGATAGAAAAAAATACCGAAACAGTGTCTATTTTTAAACCATTTTCAGTTTTATGTCCTAATTACAGCACATAGTCACATTAAAAAAATATGTATTATAAGTAAATAGTATTTTGGAGAGCATTCTGTGGTTCAAAAGTTATTAATTTCTATACTTTTCAAGTAATCTGAGATAATCTTCAAAAATCAAAGTTAGACACGCACAAATCTGCGTAACCGCCATATTTTTGCTCCGCTAAATGTGACTCTACCTGATACAGCTTTAGACTAATGATTGATCTCATTAAAAAATGTGCTTGAAACGTGGAATACCCGGCCTTAAGTCTATTTCGAATACACATCTATGTTCGTCAGATGTTTATTTTGCGCGAGACTCGAACCCACGCCCTACAGCTCATAAAATAGAGCTGTAAGGCAGTCCAGGGGCCGTACCGTGAACTGCTTATAGCGGGACTGGTTCAGTAGGTTCAGCTGCCGACACTGCGCGACCGCGAACCTTATTGCGAGGCGATAAAATTCACAGTCGCGCAGCGTCGGCAGCTGAGCGTATTCGATCCCGGAATAAGCGCTCATGGTACGGCACCTGTAACATAAATGAATACTAGGTTTTTCCAGTAATTTTGAAGTTCCACCAATATTTATTTTACTCAGAGATGTCACCTATATATTCATTTTTGCATTAAACTACCCATTTTATTTTTTTCTGGCAACATCAACTCATACAAACAATACGCACACTACTACACAGTAATTTGCTTGTACGCTGCACTATCTCGTGAAATGAGCTCAACAAATAGGGTGAAAATTGATCTTAATGATGATTTTGATTACACGATGAGAGCCTTTTTATGTTCTCTCTCGGAATAAGTAGGTAGCTTACAGATATGCGACCTTTTTTGCTTTTTTAAGCACATAATAATATCATACTTGTAAAGGTATGTGATATTTTGGCCTAGTTCCTTGGAGGATCTAGCTCTCTCTCTCTCTCCAGTTCATACAAGGAGGCACTGAAGAGAGAAGTAGTAGGGCCTTCGCTTTTCTGTGCAAGGAGGCACTGAAGAGAGAACCTAAGAGTAGGGCCTTCGCTTCGCCTTTGGGATTTTTTTACCGTTCCCGTATAAATAAAATAACAATGTGTCAAAACCACGTTAGTTTTCATAATAAACTTGTATACGTCCAGAGAAGAAACTCAATGGTGTATGGAATTCAACGTCAGCATCTGGGCCAGAGTAGCCTTACAATTTAGAGTCTATTAGTGATCTTCCCATTACACTACCAGGGCTTTTTTCACTCGCTAACCCATCCGAAAACTGACCGGATCCCTAATTGGTTTGTTATGTATTATTAAGTACTTAGAAACGCCGTTTAAAGTTCAATGAAGTTTGTTAATTTAAACAGTGTTTAAAATTTGGCCAACTAAGCGGTTAAGCTGTTCGCCTGCCTGACTTCAAGTTGTGTATGATTTACGTGTGTCTGTGTGAGAATAAGTTAAGAGTGTAAGTTACGGTGGTTACAAATTAGTGGTTTTGTTATCTCCCATTACTTGCTCGTTAGTTAGAGGTAGGTTTTATTTTACGTTGTTTGATTTATAATTTATGGGTAAAGTTTTATTTATTTATTTACTTACAGGCTTGCAGGAGGCTCTCCCGCTTTATAATGGGAACTGTATGTTTCCGAGATAGAGATAAATAAATACTGATGGACATTTCACACAGCGCCATCTAGCCCCAAACTATGCAAAGGTTGTGCAAGGTTATGCAATGGAAACCAGATAGCTGATAGTATACTTATGGGTGTATTTTTCTGTATATACGTATACCGAAACGTACTGCATGACGAACATAGATGTTTGTTTGGCATCTGGACCAAACAAACATCTATGTTCGTCACATAAATGTTTGTCATGGGTGGGAATCGAACCAACGCTCTACAGCTCCTAAAGCAGACATACTAGACTTGATACGCTACATTTTAGAACACAGCTTACCAGTTGCATAATCCATAAAAATCGTCTTCGTGTCTCGATAGACGGCAGAACGATAATATTATATTATAGGTAAACGATAGTGTGATTTTCTATTAGTGGTAACCTTTGTTGGCCTAGTTGTACTCATTATACTGTTTTTACCTTCTCCATATGAAGGCTGTTGGTTGTCCAAATAAAATAAAATAAGGTCCTAATAGATGCAGTCATCTAGAGCCACCGGAGGACGGGCAGCAGCGTCCTCTTAGTTAACGGTGGTAACACTCTGCGATCCCCAAGCCGCCTGCAAAGCGTGGGGATTATGGAAACCCCTCACTAGTAAGGGGGAGGCCTTCGTCCAGTAGTGGACGTCTTCTGGCTGATGAGTGACAGTGTCATTGAATATGTTAAACAAACCTAATCTAATCTGGAAAGAGAATTGGCTCTCAAGTGAATAATAAAAATGTTAATTCAGTTAACATTACAAAATTTGCCAATTTGTTCGATGTCTTTTAAACCGTCGTTTCGCTCGGTTAATAAAAAGTAAAAATAGTCACTCTACATCTCTAACTGGTAGAAAAAAGTGCGGGACAATCTAACAGGATCTTAATTGGGGAGTGCGGAATGCCAGGAACGCCGGTCCCGGACCGGAGCCCCGCAGTCTTACAAGCTTTACGTGTCACCTCTTTTTTTACCTTTTTTCTCTTTTGTGGAATTTGCGAAGCGATTGTATTTTAGGAGAAAGAAATTGGCCGATACAAAGTTGAGTAAGTAACTACATAATATTTATAGAACATGCTTGTGGGATAAAATATCTTCTACAGCATTATACTTAAATCAAGGTGGCGATGCCGTCAGCATGCTGAGTACCTACACTGCTAGAGCATTTGAATTGTCTCTAGACTTCTAGCGGTCACTAAGTTTCGTGTAGTAGTTTAACTGGCTTATGTTGTTAGATTGTAGAATATTTTGTTTTAGCTAATAAAAACACTGATACTGGTCGCGGGTTTAAACCCAGGGGGTCTAGACAAGAACCATTTTCTGTTAGCGTTAACGCCTGCGGAAAGATAAAATCGTATGAAAATGACATTAGCTTGAGAAATGTCACGTGACTGCTAATGTTATTTTCATACAATTTTACCTTTTCGCAGGCGTTAACGCTAACAGAAAGTGGTTCTTGTCAGACCCCCAGGCCCGTATCAATGAGCTCGTTGGAGTTTGTACGGATACACTCATACCACTGGCTTTTCAATGAAGGAAAACATCGCGAGACACCTGCATAAGTCCGGAAAAGATATTCAATGGCGTGTGTGAATTCACCAACTCGCAACTGGGCCAGCGTGGTGAATATGGCCCATTCGCTCTTCGAGGTTACGCCTAAGTCCAGCAGTGAAAAATAAAGGCTGATTATGCTTTATGCTTATGCATTACAATTCTGGATATGTCCTAAAACTGCATCCAGAACCACCGGAGGACGGGCAGCAGCGTCCTCTGCGATCTCCAAGCCGCCTGCCAAGCGTGGGGATTATGGCAACACCTTCCTTTAAGGGAGAGGCTTTCGTCCAGCAGTGGACGTCTTCCGGCTCCTGATGTGATTACACCTAAATTCAGGGAAAGGTGCAAATGTACCTTTTGGTGTAGACTTATCAGCAATTGACGACGTCCTTCTTTGACAAGTGCAGTGAAAGGTTTAACTTGCAAATGTAATCTGTATCCTTCTGTACCAACGTTTTTAATACTTTTTCGCCACATTTCGCCAACTTTTGTACTTTTTAAACTCACGGTCGTCTCATCGTCGGCCGTCCGTCTCCGTCAATCGAGCGTCACTCTGCCGTCGTTTCACTTTTAAATCACATTGTTTTGTCGCGGCCTCGGGTCGGGAGGTGGTGGAATTCTCGAACGGTTTCTTGGTTTGTTTTCTGTAACTGTTTCTAATGTTTTGGTGTTTTTGGCTGTTCACAGTTTGGTGATGAAGATGCGTGAGAAATGTGTGAATGGGGTAGCGGAGTAAGTACTTAGTTTTGTAATTTTTTTAATGTCATTGAATTAAGGTTTTTAGAGAGTTACGGGGTTTAAGTTACATCTGATAAAATTAAGACATAGCCGAGGCAGACGGCACAGCGATAGATATGTCTAAATGTCTAGGTACACCTTGCAGTTGGATTAGGAAGTCTGTAATATAACAGATGCGAAAGCTTGTCGGTATGTGTGAGTATGTTTGTTACTCCTTCACTCCGTCTAAACGGATTTGGATGAAATTCCGCACGTAGATAGCTTATTTCCCGGAGTAACATATACGCTAGTTTTTATCATTATAATCATCGCCATCTTTCATTATCGCGTGGTGAAACCAGGGGGCGCAGCTAGTGATACAATAAAATATCAACTGTTGTTGACGCCTTCCATTCATTGAATTCTATAGTCAGCATTTTTTTGTGTTATATCGTATTCACCGAAGAGAGAAGTAATTAGGGTCTTCGCTTTTCTGTGATCGTATTAGTAATGACGTGTCTCCGTTTTTGGAAGCAGTTTCTTAGTACCCAGTATAAAGTATAATTATTATTTTTGCCATTCCGTTCGATGCAAAAACCTCCGGATAAAATAACTTAAAGCCTCTCACTCAGTGGCCAATAACTATACGATTAATTTTACGCCCTGTCAGTTTGTATAAATGGTCTGTTGTTATGTGATTGTCATACAGTGTTCGTGAAACAGTAGCTCAGATTCATGCATTTTTAATCTTAAAATGGCATCAAATAAATAACTCATCTAAAAATAATCAAAGCTAATAATGATTATTAGATTCATAGTGGCTCCGATGCTTTTCTTTTACTTTATCTTCACATTTTTATTTTTTGTTAAATAAATCAGGACCTTACCTATCCCCTGATCAATATCTAACCTGTCCTTAAGACAGGACTTTACCTACTTATTCCCCTTTAGAACTACCACCCGTCAGGATTTAACCTGCCCTCCGCCAGGACTTAACCTATCCCCCGCCAGGACTTAACTTATTCCCCGTTAGGACTACCACCCGTCACGACTTAGCCTATCCTCCGCTAGGACATAACCTATCCCCCGCCAGGACTTAACAGCTTTTTTTTAAATTTTAACTTATTCCCCTTTCAGGACTATCCACTGCCAGGACGTAATATATTCCCATCCCAGTCAGGACTTAACCTACCTCTCCAATATCTCCTCTTCTTCTCTCATACCGCATATATATAATAGTAGTGTGCAAATATTCCTTGACATGGACGACAGCGACAGAGTGTAAAATCACAATCTCAATAATGGAACAAAATTAATTAATTTAAATGGTCGGATTATTGTGTTTCATTTTAAAAAGCTGTCGTCAAGTTAGATACTCTGTTTTTTTTCCTATTTATGCATTTGCCGCTTTCTTTCTTCATTTGAAGTATCAAGTATTTCATTTCAAGTTATTTCGTTTGGGAAATTGCGAATATTCTATTCCAAAGTCCCGCAGTGCCTGAAGACAAGAGTCTTGAAGACCAGTGTGTGTTGTGTTCCCTGTGATGACAACATCATCGTTCATTATCAGCCAGGAGACGTCCACTGCTGGACGAAGGCCTCCCCCTTTATAGGGAGGGGCAGTGATGGCATATTGAACTGAAATGTGGTCTTCAACTGGGTTAAGATGGCCTTTCGGAGAAATTCAGAGTCACACAACGGGCAATGGAGAGGGCTATGCTCGGAGTTACATTGCGAGATAAAATCCGAAATGAGGATATCCGCCATAGAGCCAAAGTCATTGACCTAGCTCTCAGGGTTTGCATGTGGATATGCTCGAAGAACTGATAACCGATGGGTAAGAAAAGTTCTTTAGTGGCGATCGCGAACCGCAAGACGCAGCGTAGGTAGGTCTCCCTCTAGTCTAGGTGGACCGACGACATTGTGAAAGTCGCGAGCATGCGGTGGATGCAAGTGGCAGGTTGTCGTACAGTGTGGCGGTCTAAAGGGACACCTTCGTTCAGCAGTGGACGTCTTTGAGCTGACGAAGTAATATTTCACCATAAATAGGTAGGTACCTATTTAGTTATTAGTAGGTACTAAAGAACATTGAAAACAACATATTAAAAATATTTTATGATATAACGGTGACATTACTTTTTTTTACATCATCATCATTAGGACCTGCCATCTTCATATAATCCAGGAAAGTTAAGATTTGACCGGGAAATAAAATAGTCACGCATTCTGATTACTGAATGTTATAATAGAACCTACCTATAGGTTCTATACCTACCTCTTGTATAAAAAGTAATAAATTGAGGAAAATGTCTTTCTGAATACCCCTTTTAAAATTTTGCGTTTAATTGAATTGTTTTCAGCCCAAAAATATTAACGGTAAATAATAACAGTGCTGTAATTCCTTCGACTACACGACACTTAATTTAAGGGTCAACTACTTTTGGCTTCTTAGAAATTAATAAAAAACACATTTGGAAGTACTCGTGTAACATACTATACAAAAAAACACAGTCGAATTGAGATGAGAACCTCCTTTTATGAAGTCGGTTGAAAAAGAAATGCCAACATCTTCTTATTCCCAGCTACCATACCCTAAACTGTTTGATGTTTACCCACGTTAAGGAAGTCCAAAAATAACACGACATAGTAGACCTACTTTGGCTGAGCCGCTTTCGGTCCGCTTGATCACAAATTGATAGGTGAGCAAACAGGCGGCCGGAAGCTAGTCGCGGGTTCCACTCCCGTAAATATTGGGAATACTCTTAGGAATTGTGAAATTTACATAATGAGGTATTTGGGAAGTTGAAGGCAAGTCGCCGCAAGTTCAATCTTAGTATATTGTTTTTCGACCGCGGGCGTTGAGTTGGTCTCAACCGCGAAAAACTCGACAACGCGGTCGAGTCACCACCGTTCATTTTTATTATATCATTTTATATTATAGTGTTAACTCGAGCACTCGCGGAAATTCGTGCAGTCGGGAAAGAACTGTTTCAAAATTTGTATGTTTGATAATAAAATAAAACAAAATGTCTTTATCCATTTAGAGGCGATAAACGGCCAAGGATTGACATTATTGTAACCATGTAGGTATATTTCATTATCACATTTGGCTTCTCCACTGGTATAATTCACAAGACATTTACCATTTAACGACAAGCGGTGGGACTTGCTTGTCACACCATTGAGTTGTATTAAACATTTTCAGCAATACAAAGGAAAGGAATAAGGAATAACTTATTAAATTATAGCTAAATGTCTACTACGTAAACTGAACAGTAATAATTAGAACCACCTGACTTAAAACCAATGAAACATAATAAACTACTGAGGTCTACCACTATTCATAAAACATATTTTTATATTCCGGTGAAAACATTATTATATTTGTGTGAAGTTTAGAGTACCAATGGAGGTGGCAAGCCAAGGCATACCTTTCCGCAAAAGATCGCAAAATTACCACATCGCGTAGCGACTACATCGTAGGTTTACTTCATCGCAGAGAGACGAAATCGCAAAATGACTACATCTTAAAATGACTAGTTCTTAAAATTCCACATCACTAAAACGTCTAAATTCATAAATAATGACTTCATCGTAAAATATACTTAACGCAGAAAGTGTAGGTAGAAAAAAGCCTGAGTAGCAAAAATCTAGAAATTCTCCACAACTCTTAACTAGGTACCTAGAGTAAAGTTTTTTTATTTTATTTCTTTATTCAATGGAGTGACAAGACGAGTGAGACGTTCCTGTGGTGGTAAGGATCACACCTGCCCATAGCGTAGCTGTGCCAGAATTGTGAACTTGCAAATAAAATCCTGCGCCGCACTGTACTACGCTCGTCACCCTGAGACATTAGATGTCAAATTTCGTCATGCCCAGTTTTTTCTGTGGTTATGCATTGTAAACAACCATGTAAAATGTACATTTTTGGGCGCTTACATCGTTAGCCTGGGGTTCGCAGAATACTTAGCACCGTTAACCGAGAGACGCTGCTGCCCGTCCTCCGGTGGTTCTGGGTGCAGCTTTACGACATACCCAGATTACCGCTTATTGCGGGACCGAATAGGCTCAGCTGCCAACGCTGCGTGGCTGTGAATTGTATCGCCCCGCAATACGGTGCGCGGTCAGCTAAGCCTATTCGGTCCCGCAATAAGCGGTTCACGGTACGGCCCCAGGTCCCTAAGCCGTCTGCCATACGTGGGGATTATGGCAAACCGTGAACATCTTCAGAAGACGTCTTGGGGAACTGGGTATGTCGTAAAGCTGAACCTAGAACCACCGGAGGACGGACAGTCTGGTTGATGATGTGATGTGTGATGTGATGTGACATCGTGAGCCCTGGCTAGACCTTAACGCCCTTTATTACTAAACGTGGAGTAGGTATCTTCGGAAATAATAAGGAGTGACATCAAAACTCTTATGACGGTAGAGAGCGGTGATTCCGCTATTCCTATGTAAATATACTCGAATAGATATGATTGGAGCTGTGCGCGCATTAGCGTCCTCTCAGTTAAGGGTGGTAACCATTCAGCGATCCCCAAGCCGCCTGCCAAGCGTGGGGATTATGGCAACACGGGAGAGGCCTTCTAAGGGAGAGGCCTTCGTCCAGCAGTGGACGTCTTCCGGCTGTTGATGTGATGTGATGAGTAGTACGTTTGGTATGATTGTAGTAGGCCCCCAGGAAACAAAATGGCGGCATTCTACTATAGGTAATTAAATGTAATAAATATGGCGTAACGCCTCCCGCGTTAGCGCTGGTGTTAATTAATTTTATTATAATAGGTATTTACTAGTAGGTCTGCCTCGCGGTTACACCCGCATGGATATATTATATTATTATAGTCTTTTAGAGTATATAGTCCTTTAGGTAAATGCACATTTTACGAAGTAAATAGTATCATAAACCAAATAATAATAGTGGTGGTGTTTTATTCATTGGGTGTTGAATTATATGCACGCATGTAGGCA
Source organism: Erannis defoliaria (assembly GCA_905404285.2). Lineage (NCBI taxonomy): Eukaryota > Metazoa > Arthropoda > Insecta > Lepidoptera > Geometridae > Erannis > Erannis defoliaria. Next base: position 16,804,166 of record FR990066.1, read on the forward strand.
AGTGATATTAATGTGGTGTAACAAAATCAGATGCCTATAATTAAGAAAAAATACCTTACTAGAATACTTCAAGACCTTCATAATAACGCATCGCTGTTAAAAGTTTTTACTTCGAGATACAAGATTTAATTCTTTTAATCGTTTCTGGTTTTTGAGCTCTTGTGATTAAAAACGGTCTGATTTCGGAACCACTTAATTAAGTTGTACTTAATTGACATAATAAGGCATGATTTATTTATTATAAATATTGCCAGCATCAATAAACTTAATTCTCTTTAATTAGTGCAATCCACTCTTTATTATACGGCAATGATTCTCTTTTAACGCTGATCATTTGCCAAACGAGGTTTTACAATTCTGTGTTTATTGCTTACAAATCTTTTAGTTTAGGTTAGGTATATAGTAGGTAGGTAACTGTTTTACCAAAAAGGAATAATTTCGACCTAGTAAAATATATAGGCATGTGACATTATGGCCTATAATACAGTGGATAGAGAGTTTTACCCTACAAAAGGTCCGGTAGTTCTGATTTTTTAATATGCTGACAAGTCGATAGAGTAATGAATAATCCAAGTTTTCGTCACCCTCCGTCCTGTACTTCCTCCGCCATCTTGGAAAAACCAACAAAAATTGGCACTTTTTTCAGTATTTCATCTATAACAAATTTTCTGTGCAATTCCGCGCCATTCATGTATGGGCAATTTTCACACAAAAATAAATAAATAATTTAATAAACTTAAATATTGGAACAAGTGGCGGCCTTATTTCTAAAAGCAGTCTCTTCCAGGCAGCCTTTGAACCATGGAGTTTTCCAGTTTTTTTTTCATGATATCGTGGACTTCCTTCAATAATGCGTACAATAACCTCCATTCGGTTATGTTCTACCGTTCCGCTTAACCTTGTTTTCTGCGACGAATGTAATTTACTGGGTTCCACAAAACGGTTGATTTTTAAAAACGTCTTAAACTTATTTTTTATCGACACGGTAAAAAAATATAATTTAAGTTTATAAATAGCATACTTACGGTCTTAAGCATGAAAAGTTATCAAACGTTTTAAACCTGTTTTAAACCCTTTACAGTTTACAGTATATGTGCTTGGTAACTTAATAAGTTTGTAGTAGCACAGATAAAATAAATACTATACCAGCTAGTAGTAAATGTGTTACAATTTACTAAATTGGGGAACTTAAGTAACTTGATACCAATGTTGACTACCGACTCTTTCTATCGATGGATGTATTTACACCGAGATGTAATTTTGCTCAAAATCATTACTCTACACGTTAACTATCTTAAGCCTTGCCTTTTTGAGATGATCTCAAGGTTAATTTATGGGTAGAGTAAAGATGGTCAGTAGGTCCATCTTATCTTCATTTGCTTTGTATAAATAAATTCTTGACGTGCGCTACACTTGTTTCATTTCTTGAAATTGATCACGATATTATTATGTAATGGAAACTCTTAGAGGTACTTTATTAGGGTTAGGGTACTTAAACACTGTTTTAAACTATCACGGTCGTTTACTAAAGTTCTATTATTATTAACGGGACAACATAATCATGGTAAATATCCCGTTAATAATAATAGAACTTTAGGGTACTTAATCAATGTGGAAACTAGAATTCAGAGTTTCACTTGCAGAATCTAGTTCTCTCTGAGTCAGGCTTGATAATGAAAAGGTTTTCTTTTTAAATAAGATTTTAAGCGTATGTAATAACATTACAATAAGTAATATCTTATTTCAGACAAGCTGATACAAAGTATGAAGAGGTACTTATGTACAAAAACTATCGAAATGTACGTCGTACGCTTGGAGGAGTAAGCGGCTGGTTGGTAAATCTGTGGTAGTACATATAAAAGATGCTTAAATGCCCATATCTGTAGCAGTGCTAGAATAGGCTAGATGATTGGTTTTTTTTATTGTCCTATTCAAAAGTGGCCCATAAATATAGCTGATTAAAGAAAAGAAAATTAAAATCTGATCTAAAATAAGCAACTTATAAGCATTTTAATATCATGCTAGACAGAGAGGCGAAACAGCAAATCGTGACGTCACTTGTCAGGACGCCATATAAATTCTATTCTGACAAGTAAGGCGTGACGTCATTTTTTGTTTTGTGGGAAAGGGACAAAGTTGTCTCTAACAAAAACTTTAAACGCTCATATATCAGGACATTATTAACCGATTTAAATAATGTTTTCAATTACCATACTATATTTACTTAAATTCTTCATCAAAGCTATTGTTTTCAAAGATTTAAACATCAGTCATCTAGCCTAATAGGCTAGACTACCACTACAGAAGCTCTAATTTACGCCCGATATAAGAGCGATCTCCCAGTTTTTTCACATTTTTCTATCGTTTACATACACGTATATTTCAATAGTTCTATGCTGTGGATACTCATTGTATACGTTTTTAAGTATTTGCTTAACATCACGTCACAAAGCGGTTAAACGGAAGTCTATAAAAAATATTAGAATTTACTGTTTGTTACACTTCGGTGTTAATTTCGACTCTATAACAAGCCTTGTAAGTCCCTATATACGTATGCATAACAAGGTGCTAGTAAACCAATTATTAAGGGCAGTAAATGCCATACTAATTATACGAGCGTTTAGAAAATAAATGTTTGAAGTTGTAAATCGATCAAAGTGATGCTTCTACGAACCAAAGATGAGTTAAGGTATTGTTGACCTTCAAACAATACTAGATGGCGCCACTGTTAAGATATTTTATGGACGACGTCATAAGTAGGTAGGTACTTTAAAAAACCGACTTCAATTTCGATTACCTGCATGACATCTTTTTTCTAGTTATTTTGTTTTAAAAACCACACTATCGAATCTTTATCGATAAAATTTATGGGAACACTTCTGAAGTATATCACATCAACAGCTGGAAGACGTCCACTGCTGGACGAAGGCAAAAAGGCGAAGGCGAAGGCTCTCCCTTAAAGGGAGGTGCTGCCATAATCCCCACGCTTGGCAGGCGGCTTGGGGATCGCAGAATGGTTACCACCATTAACTGAGAGGACGCTGCTGCCCGTCCTCCGGTGGTTCTGGATGTAGTTTTAGGACATATCCATGTATAAGTATATACTGAAGTATATACCTACTTCAGAATAATAATTATTAACAATCTCCTTTTCTGAAGTCGGTTGAAAAGCTTGGCATAAAATAAAATTACAAAATTGGGGCACCACTGGCGCCACTATCGAGAGTTCTAGGTAGGTAGGTAGTACATTTGAGGAAGATGATTGCTTCAATTCACCCACTGACGTAATCATCCTTATCAGCTAAATGTTGTCCAAGAGGGAAATCCTTCCTCCGAGATCCTTATCATAGTCTGAAGAAAAAAGTTTACGTTTCCTTTTTTCGCGATTTCCGCGTTGAATTAGTAGTAAAAATTGTTCATTACGATGCGTTTATGACCCCTTAAGTTATTAATAATAAATTCATTAATGAATGCAGCTAGCCCTTAAATAAGGTCCGTTCTTGGAAGAATCGTCAATCAACTCTATCGACCAGTTCTACCAACCGTAACTCGCTTCAACCCCAATTGCTTGTATTTTACAAGCGCTTGTAACTTAGGCAATTAAAAATTGGGCTGTAAACTTAATAGTTGTTATTAAACCTAAGCTGGTTAGTTATATCGTATTTGTTAACGAGCCTCAAACAAATGATTTAATAATGTCCCTGTTAAGGGTTTTAGGATCCCGTGACCGAGAGGTGTACAACATAAAAAAAAATGTGATATCGATATTGGATTGCGAAAAACTTTAAAAACAAACATTTAAAGAGTTTTGATCTGTTCGATCATTAAAATGGGTTGTTTCCAAAGTAGGTACTCAAACAAATCCACCAAAAAAAAAAAAAAAAAAAACTCAAAGTACTCCACCCTACTGGTTTCGTTTTTTTTTTAATTCCATTCATTCATTCTCAAACAACTCCACGCATGAATTATAAAAAAATAATTCTTTAATAACTGCCGTTTTTGTGTTGTATCCTACTCCAGAAATATATCTCATGTACAGTCAAGTGCATTAGGAAGAGTACCTACCTACAAACTCTTTACCAAACTAATAACACACAGTTTTTAGTTTACAAAAGGTGCCGAAGTTTCTAAATCCCCATGACCAGTGGAAGATCATAAGTGATTTATATAAGTATCTAGTGTATATCGTCGTGATTATTTTTATTGGAGTTGTCTTTAAAAAAGTATAGAGATATTAGCATTTTTTGTTGAAGTTTTATGGAAAAAGGTAGAATTTTAGCACAATAGTTCCTCCTTCTCAAGCTGTCGGATAAAAATATACCCATGGCCCATAAACCGCTTATAAATTTTTAGTTCGGGTTTGGCATGCCTATTAGGTATAACGTTACTAAAAACATCATAAAAAATTGGTCCTACATCTGTCTAATTAAAGTTGAACCAGATCATAGCGTAAACAAAATAAATGAAATATTATTGTTTGTACAACAATAAAGGTGGATAATGCAGCATATTTCCGGTAGAAGATTCCTATAACTATCTCCTTAATTCTAGACGAATTTGAGACATACAGAACACTCCAGTGGAGAGCACACTCCGTTTTAGATTAACTTCGTTATGCAAACAAATCTATGTAAAGCACTGCTTTAAACTATCTCGGTTGATCATCAATGTTATATGAAAGTTCTACAAAATAAACGGAGCTCAATTCACAACATAATCACGGTCAATATCCCGTAAGTAATATCCCTTAAGATAATTAAAGAACTGTAAATAGTCAAATATGTAGAAGATAAAAGATCTATACAAAATCTAAAAGATAAAGATAGACGATATGTAATTATATGCTTTGATACCCTGGAAAGTAGTTTTATTTTAGGGATAATAAGCTAGCGTACATACGCCATTTTATTTATTTTCCGGACGCAAACAGTTTTCTTCGCGCCTTTCTTAACCAAAAAGGTATTGGTATAAAAATCTGTCATAAGTTCCAAAGAGCCCATTGGAATATGAACCGTCCCGATTCCGTGTCTAGCGATCTTCCCAATAAGCTACCACGGCTTATGGGTAGACTGACTGTAAACCAAATAAAAGGCATAGGACATTTCCCATACACAGCTGGCCCAGTGGTACGAAACCATACTTCCGTGTATGAACTAGGCCAAAATTTTATATGTCTTTAGTTAATCCTTGTTAGCCAGGCCAGCGGTCCGTGTGTCTCGGTGTAGTTAAGGAACGTTCTCGTTCATTTCATTAGGGATCGTGAGCAGATATCGTTATTGCGTGCCGCTCTTTCTTGCAGTACACCTGATAAAACCAGAATAAACATATTAAAACAAATACTTATAATAGGGAATGGGAAAAAATTCAGGGCTAATGAGACATCATCGAATGTCACTAAGTAATGAGCTCCAATGCAGTGATGGACCTAATTATGTTATCGCCGAGGGCCGCTCGACTCGGAATTGTGAGGTCGTGGGTTTGCAGCCGGGGCCCGTGCCAATAATGGACCTAATTTTGTTATCGCTGAGGGCCGCTCGACTTGGAATTGTGAGGTCGTGGGTTTGAAGCCGGGGCCCGTGCCAATTGCTCTATGAAGTTTATGTACGGATTTGTATACCATTAACTTTTCAGTGAAAGAAAATGCCGTGAAGAAACCGGCATACGTCCGGAGAAGAAATTCAAAGGCGTTTGTGAATCCACCAACCCGCAACTGGGCCAGAGTGGTGGATATGACCCAATTGCCCATCGAGGCGTATTAACGGCGAGGTTTATGGAATAGGCGTATTTCAGCAATGGATTACACGGCTGATGTATGTCATCATTAGGTCGGTGACGTCCACTGATGAACAAAAACTTCTCCCTTAGACCGCCACACTGTAAGACAACTACCATTTGTGAATCATCATCTGATATAAGTATGTGTAGAAAAAAAAATGCTACTGGCCAGGTATTAATAAAACAACTAAAATGTTCCATGTGTTTTTTTTCCATATCCTACGTACAAAACACACTCGAGTCAAAAACATAAATAAATAATTACATGATTATGTTGAATGAACCTTAATCACCTGCTAATCACGGCTTTCGTCTACCCATGTGGGTAATAACATAATGACGTACGAGCGAGACGGCACACTATGACAGAGCAGGATCGCTTTACATGGCTCGTTACCGCTGCAAATTGAATTAACGGCGCTGCGTGCGCGCAAATTCGAGAGAAAGTCCGTTGAAGGTTCGATATTCAAATATTATTTATTATCAAGCGACTAATGTCGGAAGGAGGTCGGAAGGTTTTCGTTACGATTTTCTGTCTTTGATTCTTTCTCTAAGATTTGTTTAGGTCTTAAATAATGCCTGCCTGGCCCTGCACTCTAAGGTTTAGGTTCACTCTTTACATATAGCTTATTGGAGTCTGTAAATAAGTATCACGCCATTTCTTACATCCTGTTGTTTTCTGAGGTCGAGGACAAGAATACGAATGCACTTCCTTATTTGGATTTTTGGTAAATTCTTATGTCGGCACTCAGTTAATTAATTTATCAGATTCCCGTTAACCTTAGCAGTAGGTAAACGTAATGTTTATTTACTTTAAACTATGTTAAAGAATATTGCCGTCTTGTGTTTTGATTTGATAGATTGTTTGCCTAGTAAACAACAATTTTAAAGGCGATAGTGTTTCTTTGAATTCAGACCAGAGCGAAAGATTCTATAGTATAGAAGTAGTCAGATTAGGAGAAGGATTTCCCTTACAACGCTCGGGATTCAAAGTTCGTCACTTGACCTTAAAACAGTGTTGCTCCCGAGGTGGATACCCTACTTTTTATCACCTCTAGCGACAATGATAAAATGAATGGACGGGAAATGAGCGTACAGATTTTGAGGACTATATGTTGAGCGTCAGTCATACTCTGTCTTTGCGATATGCGAGCCGTATGATACGACATTACAAACTTCTAATACATGTACGTGTGTTCTCTTTTTGTCATGCAGTAATTAGATTCGCTATCTCTATTTTCTGGCAAATGTAATATGCATACTTTTAGCTAGGTATGCTTGATTGTGTTGTCTTGTTAATTTTGAACGATTTGCAAGCGCCGGGCCCGTCCATTTCATTATCACTGTCGCTGCCATCCTCTATGAAAAAATAAGTATGTGCAACTTATGAATAAAAATAGTAGGTAGGTAAGTTTATTTATTTCATTCTCACTGCGTGAGGAAGCACATAATTTTTAATAAAACTAAGTAAAATCCGAATTTGAGTCAATGCATTTTGCGCATGTTTTATTATTTCCCAATTTTGCTCTTGCTCGCTTTACTTTAATATACATCCTGTTACTTGTTAATAACATTTTCGTGATTGATCTCTTTGATGGTTAGAACTTTTACTAACAACATCCACATTCCAAATTCAAATAACTTTTTGTCCCTAAGAATTAAAGTGCTGCTTTGGTCCCCTGTTTGCAAATAACTAACTAGCTCTTTTTGAATATATTTGATAGAAAATAATAGGTATAGGTAGTTGTAGAGTGCTTATAGCATCACTATTAGGGATTTTGATTGTCGATTGGTTTATTGTTGATTGTCACCGCAGATGAAACCGCAGAGTAACTAAGTATAGGTAAATTAAAACAGTATTGTACAGTTCAACAGAAGTTTAGTACCTCTTCTAAATAGAAATCATGAATTGAATAGATAGATATACCAGACGGATAAAGTCCTTTGAATATGTTGCGAACATAATTTGCTCAATCGACAATCGTACATGGGTTGCATTTTATCTAAATAGTGATGTGACACAAGTACTAGGTATTAGTAAAGTATCGATGATTCGCTGAATGATCGCTTTTGACAATCATGTTGATGGACGAAGATTTTATGGCTAAACGAGGCTTTAATCAAGTATCATTACTATATAAAGTGTACTAGGTGTCATTGAAACACTAATAAAATAAAAGCCGTCAAGTGCGAGTCAGACTCGCACAATGAAAGTTCCGTGCTACTACTAAATACTACTATAAGTTAATTTTACCGCGCATTTTCTTTGGTTGCTAGTAATCTTTCACTTATATTTGCTAGGTATTCTGCCCCATAGTAACAAATATTATAAGAAAACTGGCTACTTATTCCTTCCGCGGTTCAAGAGATACTTCATTGTAGATTGGACAGACGGACGGACATACACGGGTTTGTAGGGTTTGTATATATATTTGTGCGACGATAACTTGCGAACGGTTGATTCGATCTTTATGATTAAGAAATTTTATAATCAAGTAGGTAGTTCGTGCAAATACAATAGGCTAGATGACTGGTATTTTTTTATTGTCCTATTAAAATGTGGCCCATAAATATAGCTGATTAATGAAAAGAAAATGAAAATCTGATCAAAAATAAGCAACTTATAAGCATTTTAATATCATGCTAGACAGAGAGGCGAAACAGCAAATCGTGACGTCACTTCTCAGTACGCCATATAAATTATATTCTGACAAGTAAGGCGTGACGTCATTTTTTGTTTTGTGGGAAAGGGACAGAGTTGGCTCTACCAAAAACTTTAAACGCTCATATATCAGAACATTATTAACCGATTTCAATTATTTTTTCAATAAACATACTATATTTACTTAAATTTTTCATCAAAGCTATTAGTTTCAACGATATAAACATCAGTCATCTACCCTATTATCATGTCCGAATATGAGCCTAATTGGTCTAGGGTCTTGGAAGATGCGGGGGTCGCGAGATCTCAGTTCACTGCGAACTAATAGTAAAAAAAAATTGGTTTACCTTAATGGTGATCTTTAGGAATTATTCGAAATAAAATGTTAAAATACATTTTGAAGTAAAATGTTTTTATCAATAAAATTAAGGACTACAATTATAGTATTATCTCATTTCCCAGCTCTAGCTTTTATACACTCGATTCACGTACGCATAAGTCGATGGCACATTAGAAAGACTTCGTTGAGAGAATGTCTAATACGAAATGACGTAGGACACTATTTAGGGCTTAACCAGTCAGTCGTTGAGAAAATAGACAAAAATAGCCAACAAAGACCTGATTAAGTAAGTAAATAAGTTCGTATTGGTAGGCTGAGTAGCCAGCTCTACAGTCAGAGCCATAGAGTAAGTAAATACTACGTAATATTCAGAGCTAATATGCCGCCCGAAGATCTCTGACATGGCTTGACAGTTGCTGCTATAGAGATATAGAGCAAACAACCGGGAACAACAATTTAACGTGTCATCCGTGGTCAAAAAAAGGTGGTGAATTTCGGGAGCGGGCCGAATTTCATCCGTACGCGGACGAAGTCGCGGGCGACCACTAGTTATATTTATATTATTTTATTATCGTATTAGTTTTTATGACATACTTGTTTTTTTTGGCTTAAGCCTTTATTAACAAACTACAAAGACTATTAGCCTACTACACAACAAAAATCAAAAGGATTGTATCCAGACCGATGAAAGTCTAGACAAAATCCAAATGCTCAAACCCACTAGTCGGCAGCGTACCCAGCATGCTGGCGGCATTGCCACGCTGGATGGCAATGCTTATGCGTTGGGTCAAATAAACGCCAGCATTGGGTGCAAGGTGCTGTGAGGTCCATCGCTGCCAGTGTCGTACTGCTGTCGATCAGCTCGGTCTCTCCTGCTCACGAAGCGTTGATCGAATCGGCCGTCATGCTAGTCTGAATGATATCATACGCCGGGCTTTTTCCACTGCCAATGTTGCAGCTGTGCTCGAACCGAGCGGTCTTGCGCGTGACGATGGCAAAAGACCTGACGGTATGACACTTGTGCTTTGGAAGTTGGGACGGCCCCTTGTATGGGACGCTACTTGCGTTGATACTTTGGCACCGTCAAATCTTCCTGAGACACAGAGTAGGGCTGGTGCGGCGGCAAATTCGGCGGAGCAGCACAAGCGGCGCAAATATGCTAACCTCGGCAGAGGTTACATATTTGAGCCGTTTGGTGTTGAGACATTGGGTCCGTGGGGGCCGGGAGCTCATCATCTTTTCAAAAACATATCCGAGCGCCTGGTCGATGTGACATACTTAATTAAATTTGACGTGTAAATTTGGTCCGGATGCAGTTTTAGGAAACACCTAGGTCCCAGGTGCATACAATGCAACGTATCTCCTTCTCCTTGATTTGAATGATAGCGACCTAGATTATGTAATGCGCGTGGGCCCTCGCCGTCTGGAAAGTAGCGAAGCCGCCTCAAAATCCTCCCGGCCTGTTGTCATTCGCTTCGTTCGTCGTTTAAAACGCGAAGAGTTCATAAAAGCAGCAAGAAGCCGTCGAACACTGGGCAGCTCTGACATTGGTGTGGATGGTCCTAATGCAAAGCTGTATTTTAACGAACGTCTTACTCAAGAAAACAGGCTTTTATTTCGGACAGCGAGACTTCGAGCTAAAGATGCCGGATTTAAATACTGCTGGACTAGAGGTGGATCCATCCTCGTCCGGAGGCAGGAAGGTAGTCCAGCAGTTGCCATTAAATCCTCTACGGACCTGGAACGTCATCTTGGCTTGCCTTCGCCCAACTTGCCGCCGTCACATTGACATTAAGCAACTAAATGCTGTTATTCACTTTATATGTCATAGTTTTAATATTAATGTTCAACTGAATTTACCGAATCCTCTACAAACACTTCGCACCCGTAAGCTAAATAATATAAATCTAAGTTTAATTACGTACTCCACGCTGTCACAGCTACGCCTCTCACCCCAAAGCTACATGTCATCATCATTCCATTTAATCTGCTCCCCTCACACTCTATTCTACACTTCACTTCAAATAATTACATCATCTTACACTGTTTTTCGAGCGACGCACTTCTTTTCTGCTTTTTTGTCCTCAGGCAAGATTACTACAAAAATTACACTCTGGGTTTTGTCGTTTGATGGTAAAAGTAGTTTTTGCATTTGCAATGGCTTTAGTTGACGTTACGCATGATATAGAGGAAACTATCTCGATTGACTGTCAAACTCACGCGTCCGCTGAATCTTGTGCTGCATTCTTGACAAATAATCCAAATTGCAACTTTAAGGTAATCTGTGTTAATATTAGAAGTTATAACTGCAACTTCAACGACTTTGTCGTGACACTAAGGCGGTTTAACACAAATTTCGATGCCATTATCTTGACTGAGTGCTGGCTGACCGACCGCACGAAACTGCACCCTCTCCCGGGCTATAACTGTTTTCGCTCTCACAAGCAACGGAATAAAAATGGTGGAGTAGTCATTTATGTTAAGAGTATTTACCGTTCGGCTGCATTTGAGCCTAACTTTGTGGATGCCGACTCATTAGGAATTCACGTTGACGATAAAACCACAATACTTGGAATATACCGCTCTCCTTCAGTTGAAAACACTGAACCATTCCTAGTATCGCTTGATTCAGTGCTAAATGACCTTAAAAGTAAATCACTCCTTATAATTGCCGGTGACGCTAATATAAATTTATGTAATCCCGCCGAGAAGCAAGTTTCTCAATATCTCTGTTTAATGGCGTCGCACGGGCTTCTTCCTGCAATTACGGACGCGACCCGAGTTAGAACTTGCTTAGACCATATTTTTATTAAATGCGACTCCACAGCAACCGGTCTAATATGCGAGTCTTCCGTGACCGATCACTCAATTGTCATAGCAGGCATCCTTCGGCGGTTTAAAAACCTCATTATTCCTCCAAGAAACTTTCTTATAACCAATTCTTATAATGTTGCTTTAGACCTAAACAATACAGACTGGTCCCCAGTAACCTCTAGCCCTTGTGTTGACTCTGCTGCTAACGCATTTAACAACATTGTAGCAAGTATAATGACTAGGCATACTAAGGAAGTAAAAGTGGGTAGAAAAACGGCAACACTAAAGCCTTGGATAACTCCTGGCTTGATTAGGTGTATGCGGCATCGAGACAAGCTTCACCTTGAATGCAGAAATCACTCAAATGACACTCATCGCAATCTAGTCTACGTTAGGTATAGGAACTATTGCAACACGCTCCTGCGTAATGTTAAAGCTGAATATAATAAAGCCCAACTAGAACAAAGTAAAGACGATCCCAAGCAACTCTGGAAGACTATTAAAAATATTTGTTACAGCTCCAAGCAGAGTAATGCGTCTCCAGAGTTGTTACATAGTAGCAATTCTAACCCACTTAACCACTGTAATCAGCACTTTGCCTCTGTTGGGAAGAAGCTAGCCAACGCCATTCTAACTAAACTCAATTTATCTGAAGCCTCACTGATAGAATCTCACAGTACTAATTCCTTTAGCCCCCATTCACTTTTCCTATACCCGACTGACCCGCACGAAATAGCAAAAGTCGTAGCTAGCTTAAGAAATGAAAGTGCCCCTGGACCCGATGCTATTTCTGTCAAACTAATAAAAAAGTCGCTCCATGCTCTCCTTAATCCTCTAACTACAATATTCAACCTCAGCATTGAATCCGGATCCTTTCCAGAGTGTTGGAAAGTTGCTGCCGTGACTCCCATTCACAAAAATGGCCTCAAAAGTTCCCCGGATAACTATAGGCCAATTGCGCTGCTTAGTGTGGTTTCTAAAATCTTGGAAAAGCTAGTTAACTTAAGACTTGTCAAGTATTTAGAAAGCCACAAGCTAATTTCAGATAGGCAGTTCGGTTTTCGACGAGGCAGGTCAACCGAGGACGCTGCAACTTTACTAGTCAATCTAACAGCTTCATACGTAGACAAGGGAGAAAGATGCATCGGTGCTTTCCTTGACATGGCAAAAGCCTTTGATTCCATCTCGGTTGGTTTGCTTCTGAAGAAACTAGACGCGTCCGGTGTCAGGGGTGTAGCATTGGAGTGGTTCAGAAGTTATTTGTCTGGTCGTAAGCAATTTGTTAAAGTCTGTGGCCACTCCAGTGATCCACTACCAATTGGTTATGGTGTCCCGCAGGGCAGTATACTCGGGCCCACTCTATTCCTCTTGTATATAAATGAAATCGTAAACAGTAAACTTCAAAATGCAGAAATCATTACCTATGCAGACGACACTGCGATCATTTTTCACGGATCATCATGGAATCGAGTGTTCTGTCTCGCTGAGAATGGACTTTCTGTGCTTGCAGAAGTCCTTGATAAAAACTTACTGACTTTAAATACCAAAAAGACAAAGTATATAGCATTCACCAAATCTTGTGTTTCTCGACCACCCGCTCACTTGCACCTCAAAATTCATTATAGTTCTTCTGACCCTCAATTTCGTCTCCCCTACTGCTCGTGCAGTACCATCGATTGTACCAAAAGCATCAGATATCTTGGTGTAACCTTGGATGAAAATCTCTCATATAAACAACATATATCTGAAGTATCATCTCGAACACGCAAGCTAATTCACATAATGAAAGATCTCCGGGACTGTGCGCCGGTTCCGCTCCTAAAGCAAATTTATATTGCGCTTTGCCAGTCGATAATTCAGTACTGTATCTCCATCTGGGGCAGTTCTGGAAAAACCATCTTCTTGACCATAGAAAGAGCGCAAAGGGCACTGATCAAAGTCTTGCTACGGAAACCCTTCCTTTTCCCAACCGACTCTCTCTATGCAGAGTTTAAAGTACTGAGAGTTCGACAGCTGTTCGTCTATAATGCGGTCCTAAAAACCCACAACAACTTAAAATCAAACCATGATTACTCCATCATAATGTCTAAACGAGCAAATAGATCGTATATACTGCCACTCCCTCGCATTCATTCTTTAATGGCCAAACGTAGTCCTGCGTACTCGCTTCCCTGCACATACAATAACGCATATGTGCTGCTGGGCAAATGTGACAAACTTACAAAGCATGCCTTTAAGAAAAAAATAAAAGACTGGCTCTTTAAGCTATCCTACGACGAGACGGAGAACCTTATTTATAGCTTATACAGTGAATAATTAATAATGGCATTTGTTACTTTACTTTAATGAGCTATCTAATACATATTATCCACGACTAAAAGTTCAAAAACCATGGACCGGCACACAAAAGTTTTCTTCCATTTATATCCCCATAGGGTTGAATTTCGAAACATCCTTTCTTAGTACACCTCTACTCATCATGATAAATGCACCCTCCAAATTTCAAGTCTGTACGACCAGCGGTTTAGGTTAGGCTGTGCGTTGTATCTCGGTCGGTCGGTCGGACAGTCAGTCAGTCATTAGGTCAGGATATTAATTATTATAGCAACAGAGATAAAAGCACAGTATATAATCAGCCTTTTAATAGTCCACTGCTGAAGTAAAGTAGGAGCCCTTTTGATACGGGCCTGGACTTGAAGCCACGACCTCGCGATTTCAAGTCGAACATTAGGCTCCCGACCTTGGTTTTTGACAAACAGCCTAGCAGCAGGGCCCAATGTTTATGTTTTTGTTTTATATTTGCCCACCCGTACCTATTATATACTCCCGTATATAATTATTATATGTTTGGCTTAAGCCAGGCAAGCTATAGGCTGTTTCCTTTTCCTTTTCAAAGTATAATCAACTCGGTTTAGCTGCCACAGCGTGAAGAAGTAAAATATTTTTTGTAACGTAAACTCTGTCACATATTATTATTATTATTCTGTTGTATATTGCTTTTAAGTTTTAGCGTGGTATGTTTTACCGAAGGCTTAGGACACTTCCCATAAGCAGGTGGGTTAGTAGTACAAATGTCCGATACCTCCTTGTATGGTCTAGGCTGTAATCTTCCAATGATGTTACACATAAGTACCTGCCTCCACGTCAATGGGGGTAGTTTGCATTAATTTATTTATTTTTATTGTTTTATAATAGAATAGAATAGAAGTAGTGGAACATTCATTTCCAGTTTCCCTGTGTATGTACACTGAAACTGTTATAACATCAGTAAGCTCGTATAGTATGTGTGGTTGAGTTTTCATGTACAATCGTCCCAGATCTCCGAGATACAGGCTTTGCCTAGTTTGGAGATCGCAGTAACAAATTTTATGATAAACATGGTTGTCCTTTAATAATTTTATATTAATAAGATAAGATCATTATGTTTCTTTCATATGTTTGGATTAATAAAATATTTTTCACTTTTTCACTTTTCACTTCTAGTTCATCAGTTGCCTATGCCCAGTATTTTTTTTTATTCCATCACGTGTAATCTGGCTTCGAATCGTCACAGCATCCGTCCAACAATAGGAAGATAATCTTATTAATTACGGATTACGGAGCGCCACATAACGCATTCCAAGTCCATGAACCACCCCAGTGCAGGAAGCTTCCTACGTGGCCATTAAATACTACATTTGTACCGGCGTAGAATAACAAGCAAGGAGAACTGAATGATGACGACGGGATAAGTCCACCGGGTAATAGGCGTGATGAAAAAAATACTAAAGAGTTAGTATGGAGAGGGAGAGAAAACGTGGTATCCAATAGGGAAAGCCGCGCCTCGTAGTATTGATTGTGGGTTCAAACCTGGGCCCGTACTAATAAGTTCTTTGACGTATGGGTATTAAAATTTTGACTACTGGTTTTTTTTGTGATCGAAAACGTCTTAATATCCTGCGTTTTTATTCGGAAAATAAATGACGTATACATGAATCCGTCAACCCGCACTGAATCAGCCTTTCAGATGCGGTCATCAGAACCGAAGCTCGGTTTTTTATCTCAAACACGGAATTACTAGCCAGACCCCTAACCCCTCTAGGATCTTAAAGCATTCCTACAAAGACGCGGTCTGTGGTAGCGTCTGTACTGGCGGCTATGAATTTGGCCGCGACCGCAGGCCGTGCTTGTGTGAGGCAGACTTTATTGTTTGATGCCGCGTCTGCTACTACAAATCTTGGAAGACTGGGCCGTCCTAGCCATTGTTTTAGTTGACCGCACTTAGGTCGCTACTGCTTGTAGCTTCTATTTGGGGCAGGCTATAACAGAATATTTGATGTTTTTCTAAGATGCCTAGATTTATATCGCTTTTCATTAATCATTAATTATTCAAGAAAAAAAAATTGAGTTCTTTTCATTTTAATTTTATTATTTTAATTTTCTTTTCTTTTCCTTTTTTCATTTTAATGCTTCGCTTTTTATTTGCCCTCTTCATAAAATTACATATTAAAAACCTTTCTTGATTTGACGTACTTGTATCAAGTAAGTATCATTTATTATAGTGCACCAAACTGTAAGGACTTTTTTTTAAATGAAATATTTTGAGCGAAACACCACATCACAGAATCTATAAGAGTAGAAAATGAAATTTCAAATTCCAAAAAAATATATAACATTGCTTTAAAGTTTAAAGCATACGTGCGCATTGGATTAAACAAGCTTATATGTTTTACAGATGTTTTATGAACTCTATTAAAGTAACAATGTCAATCACGTCATAAAACGTCGAACAATCTACTTATGCCTAAAAAAAATCCAACCCTATGGTTTCACGTAAACAATAGCATATTCTAAACGCAACAAAGCAATAAACAACATTGCATTCAATTCAAAGCATTACAGGAACACTCCGTGTGGCCAAGTCTCCACTTGGGGCCCAGTAGTATGCAAAACAGCCCTGGAAGACGCTTTTAAACATAACTAATTCGTGTTATGTGGTAAGAATATTTTAATCGAGAATGCAGCGAATGCACCAACAAAACGCACGTTTTATTTTTTCAATGTTTGCGAAGCACGCTGTGAATATAGTTCCTAAATTGTTTTTCAATTATGGCAAAATGATACAAATGTATTTTTAAAATATTTTGATATTGTTCTAAATCGTTGCTGTGATACAAAAAGCGAAGCAAAAAATGTTGAAAGAAACTCGGTCTGCATTATGAAAGTGATATATCGGGTCGGGGCACAAAAACTGTTATTTTAGGGAATTAAAGTAGGCGTTTCTGACGAGATGTCAGGAGCGATCCTTGTAAACCAAATTGCTATTTTAATTGGCCGTTTAAATATGTTTGGATTCGATTTTAGAATTTCGAAGGACACGCGTTTGAAACCGAAACTTTTTTTGTTGAGCAAAAAGTTTGGAATTTAACAGCTGTCATAATTTTAGCGAATGGCCAGTGTCATTTTAGAATCATCCTTTTAGCTACGTAGTGTTAAATTCTCTTTGCTTTTAGTTTTACTTTCTATCACTTTTAGAGTAAGCCAAAAAAGTGATTTTAATCTATTAGCGACTTTAAGAAAACACCAAACGTTTACTTATAAAATCTAAATGGTAGTCACTAGTCAGGTTATAGGTATTTGTCCACTTTGAGCACACAGTTGATCCTAAGTGAGGATGTTGTAAAAGACCGAAATTTTAAACGATCGGTACCTAGTACCTACCTACTACCCCTACACATACATCAGCCAGAAGACGCCCACTGCTGGACAATGACATCCTGCCATAATCCCCACGCTTGGGCAGGCGGCTTGAGGATCGCAAAATGCTTTACCACCGTTAACCGAGAGTACGCTGCTGCCCGTCCTCCGGTGGTTTTGGTTCTAGGTGCAGGTTTAAGACATACCCAGGTAAACTATACAGAGACATAAAAATCATACACTTAAATAAGTACTTATAAGTTTTTAGTTACTTACCTACTTTTTTGTGTTCTTTTCATTTCAACGCGTTCTTCTCTGACCACAAAGGAAAAGTTTGCAAACAATTGACTCATCAACCTCGAACTGAGGTCTTAAAGCATTTAACGGCCACACAAGGCCTTTACTATTTAATATGTATCAAACATTCTATCAAAATCGGTTACCAAATCGTCCCAACGCCATATTTCAAATTACAACCTTGTCTAAAAGGAATAGAATTAAATTCTTTTTGTCAGAGTTTAGTGTTGACAAATATTTACCCTCACCACTGATGATCTATTTATAAACCTTATTTTCCAAGCAATAAAGTCGTGTTTCGTTAGATTCTTGGTTTTAGATTAGGATCGAAGCTCGTAGGAATCAATCTAATAAAGATTAGTGATAAGAGAGTGTATTGTTAAGTGCCCAATTATAAGCTGGTCATGTGTAAAACATTAAATTCAACCTCGAAGATGCTTCCGCGAATTGAATTCAATGAACTTTAGTATTTAGGCGCTGGAAATTTTTGGACCAGATGGCTTATAATAAATTTGGATTATAAAAATGGATATTTATATTACTTTTTTGAGAAACTTGTATGTAGGAAAAATTCTACATGTAGGAAATTTAAAATCTCGCACACGCTAACCGCACTTTTTTTCTGCTTTGTTAAACAGGGATCCCGTTTCAATAGGGATCAACCCTGCGATTTTTTCCGCTAGGTGGCGCATAGTCGATGCGGCCGTAGTCAACTGTCAATCTCATACATTATGTTGTTTTTTGTTTTATTTTTACAGGGAACAGTTTAAATACTCGGATTACCTGGGAGAATCTGCATATAGCTACTGGTTTGTACAGCAAACCAAAAAAAGTCCTTTGCCTTGCTAATTAAAGCCACAAATCTATTTTCAACCGACTTCAAAAAAGGAGGTTATCAATTCGACTGTATGTTTCTTATATTTATATATATATATATTTTGTATGTATGTTACGCGATTACTCCGCTAATTATGAACTGATTTTGATGATATTTTTTTATTTGGTTACCTACCAACTACTTCAGAAGTAATCTCATATAAATTTTATCGAAATTGTTTGAGTAGTTTGGTTTTTAAATCAAAATTACTAGAAAATATGAAGATGTCATCCAGCAGGGCTAACATGCGCACCACGAGAAAATTTTGTCGTGTCTTTATGTCGTGCGAAAACGAGACAAACTTATACAGATTCGTAGCCTTGTCCTGTTTTGTAGAATCGAGAAAATTTTCTCGCGGTGCGCATGTTAGGCCTGCTGGAGTTCGAAGTTGCAATCGGTTGTATTTTAAAAAAAAAAAGCGTATTATTATCAGACCGTCATCAGCTGCCTAGATACCTACTTAAAACAAGGCACAGTACCCAGTATTTTTCCTTGGACTAAATTATCGACTCATGAAGAGAAGATAGATTTAAGCAACAATTAAAAAGAAAACTTGATTTTGCCATATCCGGACCGCCGCTGGCGCCATCTGCGATAAGTTTTGTTTGTGAAACCGCATTGCTTCGCCAATCTCTATTCAAATGTCTAAATTGAAATGTCATCGTTTTAAATTTAACGGTTATCGGAACTGTCAAACCGCATATAAAAAATCAGTACACCGTGAAAATTATTTGTCAAACATCCCAGTATCATATGGTACATTTTTTTATGTCAGAATAAATTTAATATTAGCAGAAGCATGAAAAGGGATCGACACTTCACAATATCATTTTCCACTTCATCTAGAAACCATTATGTTTGTGACACTCGAAATTTTAACAAACTTTAAACTTTTATGTTACAATACGTCACCCTTATTGCAACTATTTTAAGCTTAAATTCGCGTTCAGTCAACTTTGACAGTTGTAAACGTCATTTTATAAATCAATAGAGATCAACAAAAGCCCAGAAAGGGAGAGACACATGTGTGAAGAGAGTAAATTGGTTTTTTCGTAATTTTTTTGGATGCTACTGGCAACTTCCAAGAAGGTGTAAAGTGGTCTTTATTTTGTTATTTATTTTATTGTATTGTTAATAGGCATGCTAAGGGGACGGCTGTCGGTTCGAAAACTATTTAATGCTTATTTGGAAATAAATAGAATATAATGGGCATGGATAATCGCTGAATAGAACCGGGCAATCAGCCCGCCATTGTTGTCACCAGCCAGCTTGACTTCTGACGTCTATATTCTATTATGTCATTGACAAAGTTAATTTGACTACTCTCAAATCTAATGCTCTCAAATTGTTACATTTAAAGTTGAAATTCGCTTGACAATACTAGGTGATATTAATGAATTTATTGACAGGAGATCAAAGTTGAATTTCGCATGACATCAAGTCAATAAATTTGAATTTATTGACTAAAGATATCCAATGTCTATCTCTAGATTTTGCACAGTTTGGCGCCTTCTTAGAAATGCGTGTGAAAGATAATTTGTACCGAATAAAGTGTCCTTTGTGGACATTCTGCGAGGTGTTTGTATGTAACAATGTGTAGAGGTTTCCTTTATTGGGGCATTGATGAAGTGTTCAAGTTTTTGCATGATTTTAGATTTTTGCATGAATTGGATGTTACACGTCGTTGCACAAATTCATTGTATTTTATTGTAGCCAGGAATAACAAATTCGCATGATTGTTTTCAGTTCATCTAGAGTTGTAGAGTTAAATGATTACTTAGAACGTGAAGAACCGAAAAATGTATTGTGTTTTCTGTTAATATCAATCAAGTACTTAGAAAACACGATACACTAGCTTACCCCTGCGTTTGATCCTTCATTCCATGGGATTATTTTTTGTTAGTCAAATCTCTTCAATCTAGAAACAGAATAAGAGAAATTACTGGGTATGAAGAGATTTAACATCTAATAACTCAGGGTGACGAGTGCAGTGCAGTGCAGCGCAGGATTGTGTTCACAAGTTCACAATTCTAGCACTGCCATTGTTAGTGGCAGGCGTGACGCTTACCACCAGGCAAACGTCTTGCTCGTCTCGTCACCTAAATGTATTTAAAAAAACTAGTTTTTTTTAAACAAAGTGAATTTTAAAAATTATGCATTTGTAGAAGCCATAGCCTAGCCGTAGCCTTTAAAAGACTCATAATGCCGTTTTGAGAATTGGCCATTTGCCTAAACCGACATTTCTTCTAGATCGACATATTCCATTCTTGGCCATACCATCCCTTGCAAGTTGGTGACCTAAAGGCATGTGACATTTTGGCCTAGTTCATACAAGGCGGTATGAAACATTTATACCACTAAGTCACCTGCGTCACAGAATAAATAATAGTACTACGTACAGAAAGATAACTCCGCAAAGGAATTAAAATAAATAACGACTCTATCTACTAGGCAATAAAGTAGCAATTCAACTCGCACAGGGCTGGATACCGCTCGCTATATTCACCTACATATACCGCTCTCTTTCTATCACGTATGCTTAGTTACGTGCGACGAGGCTAGCGTGCGGGCGGCGACTGACTTCTGCCTTGCATTGTCCACCCGGGACGGAGCGCCGGCCGAACATACCTAAACTACGGAGTGACACCCCCCTGCCTGCGCACAGGAAATGTCCTAAAGAAGCCTTTAGATCTATTTCCAATTTAAAAAAAACGGTAAATGTAGAGTTATCCTTCTTTATTAAACTGAACCGTAATGCCGTAAACTACATTGAGTTAGAATAAAATAAATATATTTTTTTAATTTACTAAAGGACATGCGCTCTAACAGCACAATAGAAAGCTATAGATTACAATTGATTGTTTAGAATTGCAATTAATTGCCCGTGCCCATGTCGCATAAATAACTTGCAACACGAATGAGGGGTTGTTGTAAACTGGTTTAGTACCAGGAATCATCCCCAATTGGACCAAGTAATACGTATAAAATATAAGAGGGTGGTATCACAAGAATATTATACAGAATAACTTTATGGGAAAACGAGACTTTCGCAAAACGGCGAACTTTTCAAACATACAATTACGTACGTGGAAATAAACGCAGACTTATTATGTTGATACAAATAAATTTCAAAAAGATTTAAAATTAAAATTTTGTAAACCGGGTAATGTGATAAGTACAAGCAGATATCGATAAAACATGCATAGTTTTTAAATAATCGCACGCGTGGAGGTTCTAGCTCTCTGGGTACTCAAAGATCGTACGTTAGATAAATCTAATTTGATGAATCCACAATTTTATTGTGGTGAGGTTTGAAATAGCATGTAAGTATTGGTACTCAATTCATGTTGTAACCAATATTAATTAGGTACATTGACCCAAAACGCTTAAATAAGAAAACCAACAGTAATAAATATTAAATAACAGACATGAAATCAGTGAGTAAAAACATCTTAGCATGAAATATAATAAAAAGTAAAGTAGGTAAGGTAAATTTAATTCAATTGTAAAAACATACAGTAGAATTGAGAACCTCCTCCTTTTTTTGATGTCAGTTAAAGAGACCATCTAACAACCGATTTTTTTCGACACAACAAACTAGAACAGATTTTACAGAATTTTTTAAATAATTAACTGTCCCATCCCTATAACATAGTGTATTGGTATAAGTTTAGTGAGACTATTGGGCAGGCGTTACGCCAGCCACATCGGCTAGTGTTGCACCCCGCTGGGTGGGACCCAGTTGGGATCACACAGGGATGGACTTTAACAGTAAACACCAAATCCATACCATCTCATCAGCTCACAAGGTTTCTAATGTAATTTAAAACTTAAAAGTGTCAGTAACAACCGAGAACTCAAGCAGACCGTCAAGAAAAATTGCGTATCTTGGTCATATGTGGAGATAAATAAATAAAATAAAATAAATAAATATTGGGGGGACATTTATTACACACAGCGCCATCTAGCCCCATACTAAGCATAGCTTGTATTATGGAAACGAGATAGCTGATAGAATACTTATATACATTTTTTTTTTTTTTTGTAAATACTTACTTATAATACATACCTACTACACCCAAGATGTACTAGATGTGCCAAGTTTAATCCGTTCTCAACTCCTTATAAATAAAGGTAAAGAACATTTTGGCCTAGTTAGACCAATTTATGGGAATTATGTTTATGGGACATTTTTAGCACTATAAATGGTCTAAATGCTATGTCCTATGCCTTGTAAGTCAAACGTATCATTTAAATTGTTATATACCATTATAGTATCTCTCATGTCTGTCTAGTCTATTCCAGCCTGGAAGAGATTGTGTTAACGACAAAGCCGCCAGTTGTGGCACTAGTTCATAAGGTGGTGTACACAATAATAAGTTTCTATCAGGGGCCGTACCGTGAACTGCTTATAGCGGGACCGTATACGCTCAGCTGCCGACGCTGCGCGACTGTGAATTTTATCGCCTCGCAATAAGGTTCGCGGTCGCGCAGTGTCCGCAGCTGAACCTATTCGGTCCCGCTATAAGCAGTTCACGGTACGGCCCCTGGTCTATCCTTAGTACGGCCCTTGAGTCGAATTCCTACTAATTACCTCAAAAAATAATGGCCACCATAATTTATAGTCTTGGCAATAGACGGATGGTGTTTTAATGGCCTGTCAAAGCCACAAACAACCATTGTCTTCTCTATGGTTTACCAGAAACGCTTGTGGTTTACAAACAACAAATTGTCTATGGTTCACTCGGAACGTTTCACGTTTTGCCTTGTCAAATTTGGTCGGAATTTTAATGATTTTTGGGTATGAATGAATAATGGGAAATTAAATTTAATAGGATTGAATTGATTTATTGAAGTCCTAAGTAATCGTTTTATGACCATCGAACATCGTTGAATATCGTTAGTTCATCAAATAAGGACGGACAAAAACCTTTTTACGGGGATTCCACAATATAATAATATATCGGAACTTATATTGGTACATTGGTAGGTACATTTAAATACCTATCAACATGTCGTGTATGAGACGGGACTTTGGTCTGATGTTATATGAAAAAGACAGCTATATTTCTAGTTCAAATTAAGTTAGTTTAAATATATCAACAAATGCCTTCAAAATTGGCTGTAGCGATGGACTTAAAACCTAAAAAGATTGCCCTCAAATTAGTTTCTATTTTATTTTGAAATACCTCATGTTATAGATTTTTCATTTACATATTTCTTGGAAGATTTACGTATACGTAGCTATATATCGACTACTTTTTTGATAAATCTATCATACACTTCTAAAGCTTGACAAAACAAGCCATAATTTAAAAAAACGTAATGCACGACTGCCTAGCCAAAAAGTAACACTGGCTATTTTAAAAATTATATCCAGTGTTACTCGGGATGATGTAAGGATTCTAACGATACCCCGTACAACCAAATCTGTTCAGACATTTCGAAATTAAGAAAGGAAAAAACGTTTAGTCGAGGTGTCAGGTGACCGGAATGCTGGCGTATATTTTGGTCAAAAACTTAGCATTGCCATCCAACGTGGCAATGCCGCCAGCATTCTGGCCACCTTTCCATCATCTACGGGGCTTTTAGTTTAAATTTAAGTTTTGTATTTTTATTATGTAGGGTTTGTTTTTACTAGGTAGGTTTTATTTAGTTGTTAGTTAGTTATAATTTAATTTTAGTGTATAATTGTATTTTATTTGTAAATAAAGTCTCTGTAGAAAGGAATAAAGAAACTCACATAGATACATGAACCCTGAAAACATTACACTCCTTTTTTGGGCAGTCGTGTAAAAAGAGTAGTAATTAATAGGGTCGCCACTATTCGCAAATAATTCTAAAATCTAGTAATCCCGTAGTACCTATAGCAGAGGGAGCTGATTAGATGAATTCACCCAAAAATTTAATTTTGCTATATAATTTCCAGGATAACAAAAAGTTCAGATGAGAAGACTTTAAGTCAAGTGTTATAGATATATCTATACTATTCTACATTTTTCATCGCCACCCTGAAAGTTCTATCCCCAAACTACAACTTTCTTATCCAAACTAGCGACGGATTAGTAGGAAAAGCAATGCAAATCCGGTCGGCTTCTCACAGGATTTCTTAAAAGCCGTTAAATGATACAGAATAGACGTGAAATTAACCTCGGATCCGTTAAATAGGGTTCTGCCCCCTGTCAGGAATTGAATGAACCACTTACAACCCCGGGGTTGACTCGGTGTCTGTTACCAAAATGTGTAAATTTTATATTTAACCAGCAATTCGCAGTTATTCTTGAATTTAACTTGATGTAAACATTCTATGATTTATCCTATTTTGTATCATGGACAAATATACTGTGCGATTATACAATATATAATGTATTTCATAAATGTAGCAATTCTTATGGCTATTGATCTACTCATCGATCGACACGAAATTGTATCGGACAAAATTTTATATTTTTAACCGACTTCAAAAAAAAGGAGGTGACTTTTTGCAAAGAGGAAAATAAAGTTAATAAAATACCACGTCATATTTCATCCGTTCACTGGTTTAATCATACTTTTTAATTTTTTTCATTGAACGGTAGTTTACACCCTTACGTATTGCTACACTTTTTAGCACACTACCTAACTTACTAATCACATCCTATCTAACTTACCCAGTTACTTACATGTGATGATTTTTGCTATTTCCGTGTATCATTTATCAGTAACTTTTAAGAATAAATAAATTATTTAGAGTTGTTTAGTTGATTTTCGTAACTAAATAATTTTGTCTTTGGTAAAACTATTTCTTCAATCGAAGGTTGAGATCGTAATTGAAATGTTAGCCTGTTAATAGGTACCGACTTACTTAATTTTTATACAAAATTACAGATATAAGTAAGTATCTATTACAAAAGTACATAAACAGTATTCAAAATCAACATCTAATACACAAAAAAACAATTCAATAAAACGATTCTATTAACAGTTCCGAACGACACTCGACCAACAAAGGCTCAAACTATCGATTTCAATGCAACACAATCAAAAAAAGCTTAGCAACAATAGATTTTTTCTCGACCAAAGCGAATGATAGCGCCCACATACCAACAATGGGAGTAAAATTGAAATCGACACTTCTTGAAAGGGACAAACGATCGGTGACTTTTGAATGTTGCAAAAAAATTACACATCTGCTAGCTGTATGGTAAGATGAGGAATTTACCGAATTAGGTTATGTGGGAACGTTCGTACTTTGAATAAATAGATAGAAACTCTTAATGTGTACAACAAAAAAATGTAAGAGAAAAATATACATTAAGAAAACGTTACGAGGTAGTGCCACAATTGGCGGCCTTATCGCTCAAAGCAATATCTTCCAGGCCACCACAGGAAGAAAATAGTTTATGAATTAATAAAGGCGGGAGATGCTAAAAACACTTTCAATGGTATAATTAGCAATTAAACAGCATCACACTTAAAAAAATCGGGGAGGCCTTGGTCCAGCAGTGGAAACCTTTTGGCTGACTGAGTGAATACACTTAAAAAAAAAGTACAAACACTTTTAGCACAACATATAATATGTATTACAAACATTTATTTGCTAAATAATCAAAGGCCCATTTTTTATTAGTTGCTCAGCGCCACGAACTCCGGGGATCATTTTGTCTAAACTTATCGATTTTTGACCACTTATGCGAGAGAAAGAGCTGAATCTTCCAAGACTAATACTATAACAAAAACCGACGATTTCGCAAAAGTCCGATAATCGACATTAAATCAGTTAAGCTAATTTTTTTTGCATAGATATCACTCCTAGATTGGTACTTGTTTACAAAGTGGAACTAGAGCTCTAAAATCAGTCATAATGATGTTTAATTAAATTAATTTATATCTTAATGTAATGTCTTAATGCTGATCATACATATTAATCAATTATTTAATGAAATAAATTAACTTATTAAATGATTTTTTTTTGTTGTTAATTTATTACATTTATTAATTAATTTATGTTTCGATGAATCGAACCAGGTTAAGTGGTCGTAGTGGTTATACAGTGAGCTCCAACTATGTGGTCCTGAGTCCGGGTGGAATAGTCCGGATGGAGCAATTCTGTAATCGATCCTATGGGAAATAAAGTTCACATAGTCCGATTGATCGAACTATACACGGTCGAACCACATGGCCACAACCGTTGCAATGACATTTATTCATTATTGGCGCTTGTATAGGACCTGGTCAAACGTTTGGTCGAGGTTTCAGGCGACCGGAGAGCTGTCGTGTATTTTGGCCAAAACTCTAACTATTCCATTGCGCGTTGGTGAATTTACACATGCCATAAAATTTTCGTCCTCATGCTTTTAAGGTTTTATTGCAATAACGCGTTGATAAAATAGATGGCGTACTATCTTATAGATAGGTTTATACTAGCAGTGGGCCATGAAAGGCTAAAGATGATGATGATGATGATGATGATGAACGCGTTTTGCGTTCCATCAGCTAAACTATTTGCTTCTCCCATAACTTCGAAAAGCTATACAGACCAACAAATTACGTACCAATAACACTTAAAAACATCCAAAAACCTTTGATGGCCATTATTTATGTCGTCCACCTTTAATTTTTTCAACACCCAGGTGTATTTTGTCCCATTATGCTTTTGTATGGATTATATGGGTATTCTCGCAAGTGATACTCTTTAATTGGTTAGTAATAATTTTTGAATAGTTATCAAATTGTGCGTGAAATTTGTATGAAGTTTGGTTATGTGAATTAATGATAGTTGTATTATAGCTGGTTGAATATTTTGAAAGAAGTTTTCCTACGTAAACATGATCATATTTTTGTTTTTTGCATTGACAGGTTTAGTGTTTAACCATAATTTATTGAGTAAAGATGAAAGTAGTCATATAACTCATTATATGACTACTTACATGAATACGATAGTCGTTGGAACTCATAGACAATGGCGTCTGTAAAACCATAGATTTTTATTTTAATCATGTCTGCGGAAGCTGTTACCTACTATCGAAATATTCCTTCATTAAAAGCACGATTTCATTTGAAGAATGATTTGATAGTTTTATTCAGATCTGTAAGTCTTTGGATGGGTGACCGCGAGTGGCATTTACGAATAATTGCTACTGTATATTGTATCGTTATTTTATTAGCTCTACAACTATATCCTTAAAGCCACATTAAGTCTTGACCACAAAGGGTCCTTAGGTTAACAATGACGACATTTAACTTCTGTGCAAACCAAAATTGAGGTGTTCTTTATTAAACATAGTCATTTAACTTTAAGCTTTGTTTTTTAAGGAAGGCCGTAAGTTAATACACTATATATACCTACTTTATTTACAACAAACATATAGCGCAGAACAACAGAAATCAGTAAGTTTTTTTTTTAAAACAATTGTACACCTATTACTAGTTTTTTAAAATCGTCTGTCTGCATGTTTTTTTTTTTATATCGTCCTAAAGGATTTTATTTTTATAATTTATATTACCCAATTCCACCAACCTGCCACTGATACAATCTACAACTTAATAATAAAAATAACTGAATTAAAATAATATCCTATTCAATTTTTTTTATCAGTCACCATTGTGACATTTCTATAGAAAATTTGAATAGATTATAGTCCGGAACCCGCTGTGTAATGCCTCCTATTGTAAAACTGCCTTAAACTTTGGCTGTGTGTTTTTGGACCTTGTCAAAATAAGCTAGTAAGAGAAGTCTACGAGTATAATAAAGCAGTGAAATAACAGATCTTTATTTTAGGATCTGTCGTAACAAGTTACGGTTACCTTTTTAATCTGTAATGTCTGAACAGCTTTCCGTAATATCAAGTCTACATCTTCTTTCATACTTTTGTAGTGATAGTACCACCCTTTTTTGCCAGTTATTTACTGCCAAGTAGTACTGTAAATGGCAATGTTACCAGAGAAATGACAGGACATGAAGAGATTTGACATCTAATATCTCAGGGTGACGTGCGCAGTGCAGTGCGGCGCATTTTGCTCGCAAGTTCACAATTCTGGCACTCCTACTGTATGGACAGGCGTGATGTTTACCACCAGGCGAACGTCTTGCTCGTGTCACGTCATTACATCCGCCATAAAACGTCGACTGCTGAACGCAGACCCAGGCAGCTTGGGGATCGCAGAATGCTCACCAACGTTAGCCGAGAGGACCCTGCTGCCCGTCCTCTGGTGGTTCTGGTTGCAGTCTAAGGACATACTCAGGTCCAAGCTCACTCGTCTCAATACTCCAATAAATAAAATAAATAAACTTACAGCTGATCCGTCCAAATAGATTCAGAAACCTCCAATTCACTCGATCAGTGAATACCAGCCGGATATAATTCTAACAAAAATTCCTGCGAAGCTCCAATTTCATTCCACTTTTATTATTATAAAAAGAAGTTTAAAAAACTTTTTTTTATAAAATAACAGTTTAAAGTTCTTTAAATAAACAACACCCATCATACTCCCATATCTCACGGTTGACAATAGAAAAATTTACATAATTCAAATTCCGACCAGTAAATTGACAATAAATCTAATAAAATAGACTTGGCTGCCACATTTTCTAACAAAAAGATTTTTTATGGCTCCACTTACATACTGATATCTTCATTCCAATGATATTAGGTAGCTGCCTAGCTACCATAATACCAGACAACAATATACGAACTTGGCTTATACCTTTGTCACAATAACTTTAGTTGTTAGTTAGTTATTACAAGAATTCATTAGTACAAAAAAAACTCTTCGCTATATATTACTTAAACATTAAGTAGAAATACACTTATCTACAAGCCATGGTAGCCTAGTAAGCCATGGTAGCCTAGTTGGAGACTACTCGACTTCAAAACGTCAAGTCGCAGGTTGAAATCCCGGGCCTGCCCGTGCCATGAGCTCTTTGATGTACGGATTTTCATACCACTAGCTTTACGAAAAAGAAAAACATTGTGAGCAAACCTGCATTCGTCCGGAGAAAAAAACCAATGATGTAAGTGAATCCACCAACCCGCAATCCGCAAACGCAATCGGTAATCCGTAATTGGACATGGGTCAATCGCCCTATGAGGATAGACCTAACCCCAGTAATGGTTAACAGGCTGCCAGTTATTCAACCTGCAGAGTCCGACTGGGGAAGTATCACACCTTTGTCAGTTATTCAATCGCCAAGCAGTAGTTTGCAAGCATTACTGTGTTCCGGTTTGAAGGGTAATGTTACCAGACAAATTACTGGGTATGGTGAGATTTAACATCTTATATCTCAGGGCGACGAGCGCAGTGCAGTGCGGCGCAGGATTGTGTTCGCTAGTTCACAATTCTGGCACTGCTACTGTTAGTGGCAGACGTGACGCTTACCACCAGGCGAACGTTGTCTTCGTCTCGTCACTTGAATGTATAAAAAAAAGAAAAAATATTGTGCTATGCTATGCTACGATGAACGAAACGAAGTTGAAGAAAGTATTCTTCAAAATTCTCTCGCGTATAAATGATAGCAATAAAGGCGCGTTCACACACACCCACTGATACGCCCACTGCGTACTGCGATGAAACCCGTCACCCGGCTCAGTCACAATCTAACGCACGTCGCTGTTGTGAACTGAAAATAAGTGATGGGTGACCTAATTGTACTACTGGCTTTTTATTCAACATAAGGTTTAATAACAATTAGTACATTATGATACGAGTGTGCTATGTTGGTCATTACACTAGAGGCGGTATTATGCGCGCGAGCCGCAGGCGAGCGCGATAAGAAAGCCGAGAGCGTAATGACGAATAGCACAAGAGTTCCATACGACTGTTTTCGTCACACTTGCGAGGAAAAACACATTTTTTTTTGATAATAATCAACCACACAGCGAAAACGTCAACAAACATTTGCGGAAAATGGCGCCCAAATCAGTAATGCGCGCGCAGGTTGACATTTACTTCAGCGGCATAAGAACTCATTGTTGGTATTACAAAAAAACTGTAAGTATTACCCGGCTATATTAAGAGTGCTTCGTACACGTACGTCTAATTGCAGTCACGTACAAACTTGGCTTTACCGGGTTATACCTATTATAGTACAAGTGCCGTAATGTAAAGTAAAAAGCACGCGTGTATAATAGCTTGGATTATGAGCCTAAAAGCGATGTAATAAGATCTACTTTACGAGCAAGTGTGATGAAAAATATTTTATACAATTAAAGTCATAAGACATTTTTAGGCCTAGTTGGTACAAGGACTTCTTACTCATAGTATGTCGTTTTTTAACAACTTTTACTATGGGCCAACCCAGAAGTCGAGAAATAAAATAGCTGTTCCAAAGTAAAAGTTGTTCGCACTGAAGAAGTTAGCTCTTTTCGGCTTAATATCGATCCGTTTTACCCCGTAGATCTTCGACACAATTTAATCAGCCACAGCTTCAGATGGCTTCATTTCTAAAATACAAATGTATACCGTGTACCTACCTCCACATTCATTGTGACAAATAAAAGTAAAGGCAGGTCTACAAGAATGGTCGCATCTCTAAATAATAGAGACATCACCCGCAACACAACGACAATAATTTATTCAAATTGAGCGTAATGCGATACGCCAGACAGCGTGTACGTGCCTTTATAGCCGAGATCTTGTCAGTTTTGGTGCTTTTTCACCTTTTTGGATGCTTTTTAGGGTTCCGTAGCCAAAGAGTGTCAAACGAAAACCTATAGCTAAGCCTACGTCGTCTGTCTATCTATCTGTCTGGCTATCCGAAATATTATGACCTGTATCTGAACCATAATAGGTAGCCGGTTCGATTTTTACAAAATTCGGAATATTACGTATACTTAGTAAAAAAACAAATATTAAGTAATCATGGATAAATAACACACATTTTTAGAGGAAATTTCTGGTTTATCCATATCGTAAAAATGACAATACATCATCATAAAGAGACATCCACTGCTAAAATACCTCCCCCTTAGACCACCACACTGTACGACAACCTGCCACTTGCATCCACCCGTTGCCCGCGACTTTCACTATGTCGTCGGTCCACCTAGTGGGTGGGTAGTGGTATGTGCGCTTTCCAGTTCGATAATGCTTAAAAGTATCAATCTCGGTGTGATTATAGATCAAATTCTAAAGAGTAATAACAAATGATAAAAAATGCCTAAATGCCAGTTAGGCACTCACTGTTCCAAACAAAAATACACCATTTTATGGTAAACATAATATATCGTGCAGTGGTACGGAACCCACGGTACGCGAGGCCAACTCACAGTTGAATAATTTTATTTTCAACTTTTGTGACGCTTTTTGTACCACTTTAAGTTATTGTGAACAACACAGATGGCGCTAGATGGTCTAGATTTATGTTGAGTTGGTTTTTAAAGAATTGTATTTACGTGATATCTTCATTTATGTTGGGTTGGAACAGATTTTATTAACCGACAACACAAAGGTCTCGTATTGTAATAGTGTACAGGAACACATTGGATTATTTCTATATATGTTTTTTTTATGAAAAGTACCTTAATTAAGTAGGTAAGTAAGTTCGTATAAGCTGAGCGGCTAGCCCTAGTGTCAAAGTTAATGTGCCTTTATAATTCAACAAAATAAAAAATAAAACAAGTATCAACCCTACTAGCAAGGATATTTATTAATGGAGTTGTGTGACGAGACGAACAAGACGTTCGCCTGATGGTAAGCGACACGCCTGCCTAAAACCGTAGCAGTGCTACAATTGTGAACTTAAATAAAAAAGAAAGTAATTTAATTGGTGTTAATGTTAATCATTGTTTTGTTAGCTCTCTTCACCCGCAAAGCGACGATTTATAACAAGTGTTTCCACGGTGGGTATTTCTATATTTTTTATGTATAGACAGTAAGAGTAGCTAAACTGCAGCAGTGCAGCTTAGTTGATTAGCATAAACAGTTTGAGAATTATGACGGGCAAGGCAGAGACTTCTGTAGCTTTATTGGCAAATTAAAGCAGTTGGGACGGAAACCCAGAGATTGCTCGTATGCAGGTTCAAATCCTGCCAGAGGTCAAATTTTCTTACTGTCTAATGTCTATGCATTTTTTTAAAATAAATACACATTTCTTTCACATTAATATTTTGACGCGACGTCCTGTTTCTCAAATTTAATTTAACTAACCTAGCCTATTGTACGTACAGACGCTATCAGTTACTTAAACTGCCTTTTACCGCTTGATACCGCATATAATAAAGACAGTTATCTCAATAACTACCAAAATTCTCATGATTCACCATCCGTCACCGCAGCGGGCGATAAACGTAGAAATTACCGTAAATGTCAAGCAATTGTCTCGAAAACTGGTTGGAAATCGTTCCGGTTTGTTTAAATAGCTTCCCAAAAGTGCCTCGTACGTGTGGTTTCTTTAGAGTTACGTTATTACGATAGAAAAACCTCAAGATATATTCTTTGTTTTCCTATTCAAAACCATTATTACTTATGTACGTTGGTTGTAGGACGTCTTCACGGATTCATTTTTTACTGTAGCGAATTTAATATAACTTTGTAAATATAATGTTACAAAATATATTATCCTACATATTATTATAGCATATGAATAATATGTTGAATGGCAATACATTGCCTAGTTTTTTTTATTTATATATATTTTTTATGTAAATAAGTAGTTTTTAGTATATATTTTAAATATTTATTTTAAGTTTTGTACATATGTAAATATTATAGATGATTATAGTATATATTATTTATGAATACAAAATATCTATATAAAATATATATATAAAATATTCTTTAGGGACTTTTAGTTGAACCTTAATTTTGAAATTTCCTTAATAGGTAATTGCTAACCATTCAAAGTTATTCATGCGAATAAATATTATAGGGCATTGATTATGTCGTTCCATGTTGAGATTGTGACACGGTGATAAGTATTTATTAAGACATCGAAATATTTGGCATGTTTCTTGTAGACAACAGACACGACAAAAATATTTTTAAAAATGGAACAAAAGTTTTGTATCTACGCGCGCTACGTTTTCATAGCAATGTCTGTCTAAAGATTCATTGAAAAGACTTCAACGGGCTTCCATTTCTCAGTGCTCAAACAATTTAGTACGGCTTTATAATCAAAACAAAGTAAAATAATGTTCTTATAGAAAGGATATAAAGCAAGCATTGGTCTGTCTTTCAGACATCGATGTTAACAAGATTTATTGTTATATTTATATGAATAAAAAAAAACAAAAAACATGTTTTTTCAAAATATATATATCCCGATTGGCTTTTCGTGACAAGTGTGATTTTTGGGATGATGAAATAAAGAAACTCACAAATTCATTACACTCCTTTTCCCTCCTTTTGGGGCCCCTACTTTTTCTAATTTATATCAATGACTTGCCACTAGCTTACAAGGATAGATGTGTGCTGTTTGCAGATGATGTGTCAGTCATAGTATCCAGTAAAGAACGAATAACACTAAATAGTCACAAAGCCTTAGTTGACACAGCAGCAGAATCAGTAGTGAAATGGTTAGACATGAACAATTTACAAGCAAACATTTCAAAAACTAAATATTTGCACTTTTGTAACTATAACAACTCAGGTTTGTAGTGACTAGTGGTAGGACTCTACTGCAGAATCCGTCTGGGGAAGTACCACACCTTTGCTAGTTATTCAACCGCCAAGCAGTAGCGTGCAAGCATTACTGTGTTCCGGTTTGAAGGGCAATGTTACCAGATAAATTACTGGGTATGAAGAGATTTAACATCTAATATCTCAGGTGTTCACAAGTTCACAATTCTCGCACTGCTACTGTTAGTGGCAGGCGTGACGCTTACCATAGACAGTATAATATTTTTTTTTATTAATTTTTTATATTTTATATTAAAATTTAAATTTGGGAAATTTTGATGTTAAGTGTAGAGGATTTCCAATATAAATAACTAAGATTATAAGTTTCTTGGTATTCACGTAGACCAACAATGTAACTGGAAGGATCATGTATCACAAGTGTGCTCTAAACTTAACCGTTTTGTGTTTGCTTTAAAACAATTAAGTCGCACTGTAAGTGAAAAGGCTGCTCTCACTACTTAACACGGATATGTTGCTTCTGACCTAAGGTGTGGACTCTTACTTTTGGGTAATTCCACAGATATTAGGAAAGCTTACTTAGCTCAAAAGAAATGTATTAGAGCATTATGTAATAAAGGCCCTTATGACTCATGTAGTACTCTTTAAAAAGTTGTTTTTTTTTTACCTTGACCGGCATATATATACTACAGGTAGGAATGTTTGTAAAAGAGCATCCTCATTTTATTAGAAGAGTTGTAAATGTCAAATATCGAAAGTCAAGAATTATTGATCACACAACATTGGCAACTCCTCGTCACAGGACTACTTTATTTAATGGCAATTGTCATTCTATGTGTATAACAGTGTATGATAATATACCTAAAATAATTAGAGATCGGCTTATTAAAAAATTTAAACATAACTTACATAACTGGCTAGTTGAAAAATGTTTCTATAATATTAATGGATTTTTAAATGATTATAAATGTAATATTGACATTTTCACTTGACTCAACTTATCTAATCCAATCTAATAACAATCACATAATTATATAATATAATTAATTATATTATTTATTAATTAATTAATAGTTAATAATGAATTAATTAATACTTATTATTAATTAATTATATAATAATAATTGTATTAAACTATAATCCATTACTTAATATTGTATGACGTACTTATCTAACGTCCAAACATGTGATACTTTTGACTTGCATGTAACATCTTTATGACCAAGTTTTGCCACAATACTTTTTTTTTAATTAGAATTTTTTTTACTCTTTTTTTCTTCTTTTTTTTTGATTTTTTTTTTGGCGGTTGGTTGGTTGGTGGTTGCAAATTGCAGGTTGTCGTACAGTGTGGCGGTCTAAGGGGGAGGCCTTCGTTCAGCAGTGGACGTCCCCGGGCTGATGATTACTATTTTTGGGCAGTCGTGTAAAAAATCTTAACATTTATAAACCCTTACAGAACCTTAAAACAATTTTCGTTCTCACAACCTTTCTAAACATCAATTCATGAATGTTTATTCCGCTAATAGCTGCTTAAAGCATAAATGGCGGCTGTACGCTGTACAGATAGAGTGATAGTCGGGTATGAGCTGATACGCGTCCGCCGTGTAGTCCGTACCGCTACTTTGTAGAAGATCTCTTGACCTCACTGTTGATTTACATGGAGCGATAAAATTGGACATAACTTCTGAACGAGTCACACTTTAACTCATTTACAAAAAAATAATATAAATATTGTATCAATTAGGTACCTAGTTTCTATAGTACATTTTAACTTTGCTTTTTTTGGGCTAGGTGGCGCTGTGTGAAATAAATATCCAGCAATATTTATTGATTTATTTATATTTCACTAAAATGTATTTTTGTTATTTATTTAGTTTATAAGGTACACAAAACAGAATACAGTCAATAATTTAGAACATTTACACATTATATAATTTCGAGCCAAACTATATTCGTAAAATTTTTAAAACAGTTTATTATTTGACAACTAGATACTCGGTTTCAAGTGGAAAAAGAAAAACAACACTTACATTAGGTAATTAAATTAAATTTTATTATATCTTGATACAGTTACAGATTTAATATTACTGTTATGTTAGGTATTACCTATAACTAATAATTATTAAGCTGTAACAATAATATTGCGGTGGATGCAAATGGCAGGTTGTCGTTCAGTGTGGCGGTCTAAGGGGGAGGCATTCGTTCAGCAGTGAACGTCTCCGGGCTGATGATGATGATGAACTTTAATTGATCTGAAACAAACAATTTGAACCCTTGTCCTTCAAAGTACTCGCTTACTGACACGTGTTTCTGTTATGTGTCCTTTTTTTTAGTTTTCAAACTGGCGGCATGTGAGCCTTGATTACCACGGAGCTAAGAGAATTCCAAAAGAAGTTGTCACACGCCACACGGTCTGACAGCGCTGGGGTCCATTACACCACGTCGTTAAAATACATTTGTAACTAGCTAACAACCTCTTAAGACCAACTTCTGTACAACATAAGAAACAGTTCTTGTTCTGTCTTTTAAAGTTTGCGAGACAATTAATGTATACAAACGCTGTTTTCTTTATGGACTTCTTTGTTTCATTTTAAAATGTAGGTATACCTAAGTTGTTGGTAAGTTACCAAACCGTTTTTACCAATGATGAATTATGAAATACCTTTGAAAAAAATTGGGCTAAGCGAAACTAAGTTCCCTGATACTTATTTAACGTTTTTTGCTACATTTTGCACGGCAAATCATTTGCAAGATTTTTTCGAAATTAAAGCCTAATGTACTTTGGTAACAATGAGCTCAAGTTCTTTGTTATCTAAACAGCTTCTCAGTAAAGTAC
Source organism: Erannis defoliaria (assembly GCA_905404285.2). Classification (NCBI taxonomy): domain Eukaryota; kingdom Metazoa; phylum Arthropoda; class Insecta; order Lepidoptera; family Geometridae; genus Erannis; species Erannis defoliaria. The sequence goes on from FR990066.1 coordinate 16,840,998, forward strand.
GTGATACACAGAGATAGCACAAATGAGCCGAGTCGACGCATGACCTACGTGTGAACCGTACAACCACATTTTAGTTTGGGGGTTTCCCAATATATAGTATATACACACTACACAGTACACGCCCTTAATTTAGACGGAGATGGGCGGAATGAAAACGTGGGGAATTAGAATAAAAATTTAAGGTTCCCAACTTATATCTCAGACCAAATAGACTTTTGAGATTAATTAAATGACAATTATTTTTTTAGATTGGTCGTTTTCGTTACGTTTCTTTTCTCCTCCACTTTGTCTTTTTATTTGGCATCTTATATCATCATCTAGAATCTAGGCTTTTCAGATATACAGGGTGTTAGTTTGAACACCGTTATCCTTCTAGAATATCATTGTACTCATAATTATGAACAACTTTTACTATGGGGCCAACCCTGAAATCACGAAAAGAGAACAGCTGTTCCATACAAAAAGGTTCATCGGTCTTGGACAAAATGTATGGAACAGCAGATATTTTTTTCGCGATTTCAAGATTGGCCCCATAGTAAAAGTTGTTCATAATGATGAGTACAATGAAATCTTAGAAGGATAACGGTGTTCAAACTAACACCCTGTATATAAATCTTATTATTGCTTTCGCTACCAAGCTCTATAGATTGCAGATGGGGAGCATTTTGACGAAATTAGCGCTTTGGGCGCCGTTTTGTAATCTTTTTTATAGATTTTTTAAAATGTCTTTATTAATTACCTAATGTCACCTAAAGCTAGTTAGTTAAGCTTTAACGACCTTTAGAGATAGTTATTTAGACCTAGTCTTTTATTGTGTGGAACACATTAAAAAGTACCTTAGCGTTACAAACTTAGGTGGGGTCCAACAGGAATAGTAAAATAATTAAATATTATTTTTGTATGGATCCCACTTTTTCAATAAAATGTGGCATCAGACAGGATTCAGTAATAATCTATCTGTCTATACATATAATAAAACTGTAATGAGGCGATTACTGTACATTGAAGATATATATTAAAAAACATTTTTTTAGAGTGTATGAGAGCAACAGAACCGAAAAATACAGGTTTTTCAAATTTTTGTCTGTCTGTCTGTAAAGGTTTTTCAAATTTTCGTCTGTCTATCTGTCTGTCTGTCTGTCCGGGATAAACTCAGAAACTACGCCTCCAATTTAAATGCAGTTTCTTGAAATATGATCTATGAAGTCCGGCGCTTCGCATAGGCTATGTTTTATCAAAATCGGCCTAGGAATATAGAAGCTATGACGCAACTTATGAAAAAATATAGATCACCACTATAACTTGTACCCCTGAGCATACCGAGCCCCTAAGGTCTGAGGATCAGCTTATATTGGACAATGTTTATCTTGAGAGTTTGGAGTAAGGAAGATAAATGGATTGACATGCGATTTTCTAAAAATGTTCTGTGTTGTCATAAGCTACTTAACACCGCACAGCACAGTAAGTAGGCCTCCTCCTAGGCGGACCGATGACATTGTAAAAGTCGCGGACAACCGGTGGATGCAAATGGCAGGGTGTCGTACAGTTTGGCGGTCTAAGGCGGAGACCTTCGTTCAGCAGTAGACGTCTCCGGGCTCATGATGATGATAATGGTGGTCGCGGGCAACCGGTGGATGCAAATGGCAGCTTGTTGTACAGAGTGGCGGTCTAAGGTGAGGCCTTGGTTCACCAGTGCACGTCTACGAGCTGATGATGATGATGATGATGATAGTCGCGGGCAACCGATGGATGCAACTGGCAGGGTGTCGTATAGAGCGGCGGATAGGTACTGATTATCTAGAAAATACAACATAAGACTGCATTCCCTCATAATTTTGATTTGATCATATTGACGATGTGTACCTGTTATATCTACAATTAGTTTTAATTAAGTACATACATCCTGTCTATATGTGTGTGTAATGTAATTTAATTTATAGGCCTACTTATTATTTATTATAATGAAGTATCTATCTTTAGAGAGGTCCCAGTGTAAGATAGTGCGAGATACAACATATTATTATACACGAAGATATCGTTACAAATGATCAGCCGAATTTAAACCTCTCTCTTAAACGTTACTTTGTTGTTTAAGTAAAATAAGGTCATGTGCATAAAACTATTTGGTCCACGCGAGCGAAGCCGCAGGTATAGCTAGTCCATTATAATTATTGTAGTATTGAACCTAATTTTATATAAAAAAATATATTTTTTTTTTTTTTTTTTTTAAATTTTATGTTCTGGTTTTCTATGAAAACTGGCGTGACTTTAAACACTTTTTTGCTTTGGTTATAATGGGCCAAAAACAGTGCGGCCCCGCGCAGTGTGAAATGCGCGTTAAGCTCTGTTTTCACTTCTTGGAAAAGATCACCCAATGTGATCGAAACTATAGTCAAAGCATCCAAATTAATCAACCTTAATTAATTCCGTATAAATAATACAATACTTTCTAGGCACGGGAAAAGATTACAAAATATGTCATTACTTACCACGTGCCAAGCCACCCCTGCTAACTTGATACATACCAACTCGACAATTTCTAATCAAGTCATGTCATTTCACTAATAAGAATCCATTTTAGAACTCTATCACAGTAAGAAATAACGAAAAAGTTACTATTTTTAACGAATGTGTCAAGAATTTTATACAGATAAGGTTGAAATATCCTATATTAAAGTAACTACAAATGTTCGTTTAAAAACTAACCACGATCCTAATAGTTAAGAGTAACCCGTGTCACCCGTTTAAAAACAATAAAATTAACTGGTTTTAACTATAAATGTGTTAAACTTTGTACAATGCGATTACTTGTTTTACTTACAAACATTTCATAGTAGAAAAGAAGCTTTACGTTTTTTGAATATATAAAATGTTAACTTCTTAGTTATTCTGTAAGCAAAGTGAACTGAACGATTCGGTAGAACTGTTTTACCAATGTTGTTCTTCGTAATTGGATTGGTATAATCTGTGACTAGAAAAATAAAAAATCTTACATACCAATATAGTAAATTGTGTCAAAGGTTCCGTACCAATAACAAAATAATCTAATTCAGAATATTTACAGTTATACTATTATTTACGGGATATTATGTTATACGAGTATTTATAGGAACCAAATAGATAGATAGATTATGAACGTGCTAGAAGTTGCGGTCTTATCACTAAAAGCGATCTCTTCCAGGCAACCATAGTATAAACAAAGTGATAGAAAACCATTTTTCATAATCATTTAGTATGTTATTTGTTAAAAGGTGGAGTCTCACGTGGGAATCGACAGGTGATCAACAGCTACCCTTTTGGGCATACAACAATGAATTATTGGTTAAACAGAAATAAAAATGTAATTTATATTAGTTATACACACGCACAAAATGATAATTCACTTTTCTTGAAGTGTATCATGTATATAAGATGATAAACTTCTTGAGATTGCTATTTAATAAATTTGTACATTTGGTAATAGCATTTATTCCAGTAGTAAGAATGGTAGGCCACACAAAAAGTCGTATAAACTCATACCTACTTAAACTTTTCAGTACGCCAAGAAACGCAAGAAGAAATGATTTAGGTACGGAACCCCAATAATACGCGCTTTTTTTTAAAACAACCGACTTTAATTTTGACTACCAGGATGACATTTTCAAATTATTATCGAGTTATTTTGATTCTTGGAGGATCTAGCTCTTTTGATTAATCCAGTAATTTTGATTTTAAAACAAAACTACTATACTGATTTCGATAATATGGGTCTACTTCTGAAGTATTACCTACCAAACAAAAAAATAACCATCAAAATCAATTCATAATTGGCAGAGTAATCGCGAAACATACATTAAAAAAAACGCAGTCGAATTGAGAACCTTCTTTTTTGAAGTCTGTTGAAAATCATCAAACTGAATATTAACAGGGAATCTGGTCAGAGATTCTCCATACAAATGTATTCCCCTATTTTCTTCCTGGATAAAAAGAATATTGCTCTAGACTAATGCCTCTAGACAAGATTCTAGAGGCATTACTCTAGAGCAATCTTTTTTTATAAAGGTCTAACTGTAGACATATTTAGGTCTAACTGTAGACATATCATGTCTCTGTCATTTCCTTTTTTCGGCAATTATTTTTACAAATAATTGTAAAAAAATATAATAACTCTTTAAAATTTTCATTTTAGATTTTTTGAAAAATATCAGACCAGATTCCCTCTTAAACTTTTCAGTGCGCCAAGAAACGATGATATGCAAGAAAGAAGAAAGAAGCTTTAGAATCAGAATTCTAAAAAGCATCAACACTATACATTACAACCACGGTTTCAGAGTCAACCACATCCTTTCTCCTCCCAGCCACCATCGCCCACTACTTCTAATGCAGTCCGCACGCACATTAAACCCGGCTAGTAAATTGAGCGCGTGTGTAGCATACTAGCCACAGTTTAACGGTAGCTGAGTGTGGCGCACACGTATCGATGGTTCGGTGAAATTATGGCGTTTCCATTCTAATGACAGCCACACAGGGAGCCCTAATTTACTACTACTCCATCATTATCATCATCCTTGTTTTCAGCCCGTTAATCACCCACTGACCGTCTTTAAACTTTTTGTATGCCACTAAGTTCGTATAGGCTGAGTCGCCAGCCCTAGTGTCAGAGTTAATGCGCCGCTCGACATGGCTTGGCGGTTGTTGTAATAGAAACATAGAACAAACAACCGGGACCAACAATTTAACGTGTCATCCAATCCACGGTGGCGGTCAGAAATTAATGCCACTCACGGTCACCCATCCGAAGACTGATTGGACCGTTCGTTGCTTAACATAGGTGATCGTTTAGAATGACCAAGGCAAGCTACGCCACTGACACTAATACTTTACAAGCTATACAACGACGTGTATACATGTCTAGCTGGGCCCTGCGGTTTCAGTCGCGTAATGATGATTATGATACACGCTATTCCCGAGTTTCATCAGAATGCGTTCAGCCGTTTAGGCGTGAAGAGGTAACACACATACACACAAACACACGAACGCATTCGCATTTATAATTGTGATAAAAAAATTAAAGCATGCTCGCAGTTATATCTGATTTGGAAATCCCTGTTTTTAATAGGTAGTTTTTTGGTGCCTAGGCATACAGAAATTATGCCGTGTTGGTAAAAAATATATAAATCGCTGCATCTACATTTGATATCTCTATGCTGGTTTTTTTTAATGGGTTCACTTTTGACCAGTGCGCTGACAAAGTTGAGCAAGCTTTCCCAGAAGGTTCATTCTTCTATTTACTCCTTGTTTGAGGATCCCCAGATTGAACATAAACCTACCGCATAAATAACAATCAAATTATTGAACAAAGATTGACATAGAGCTATTTTTAACGAGTGACTTGACCATGTTTCACCACTCTGGTCCGGAATGGTGGTTTTCCCTCCCCTGCGTTATTGAATTTCTTCTATGAGTATTATGCAGGTTCCTTCATTATATTTTCTTTCACAGACAAGCATAATACTGGCTTGTCTTGTCTTTTCAAAACCTATTAGTATATTCGGAAGAACCTATTTGTACGGTTCCGGAATCGAACTCCCAACCTCATCAATGTAAAACGTCCCTTCTCCCAACTTTTCTTCCCACAACTCAAATTAAATCACAATAAAACCTAAGTATTTTTGTGAAACTTGTAAAAACATCACCTCTCTATTTTCAACACCTACAGTTATGTTAAATCGTGTCTACCTCTAACCCACCCCAGAGGTCAAAAACAACAGACATTCTGTCCAACACTTTATTGAACTGTCAATTTTTATCGACGTCAACCATTGGTGCACATCTTACCTTAAATGAACACAAACTTTTCTCCATTGTCACACCAAAAAGCTTTATCATTTCGACATTTCAGAAAGGCTATATCAATTTTTTTTACTACGACAAAGTTGTACAATGTAAGGATATTTACAAAGCTGTTAGAACCGACTTCATAGAAACATCACTAACAATCTATTGTATTAAGAATATCCAATAAAAAAACTCTGGGCATCCTGCTTCAATAACTTTTTAGCCTCTAAATGGGTTAATTAAATAAACACATGGTTTTACTTGGAATATATAATGTGTATGTAGAGGTTTTATGTAAATTTTTATATACCAATAGAATTTGCATTGAAATTGCGGTTCAATGTAGGTATGACATCATGGAATCGGTTTTTAAACTATCTAATAAAAAAAATACGAGGCATTGAACGCGTACCTCTTAAAGATAGGTACTACTCAGTTTCTTTATGTATATATTATTGCAAATTATAATTTAAGCTAATTATACAAGTATTACCTAATTATACATTTTAAAGCAATTATATAAAGGGGAGGCCTTCGCAAGGGGGAGGCCTTCGTTCAGTAGTGAACGTCTCCGGGCTGATGATGATATAAGTATTTATTAAAAAAAAAAAAAAATTTAATACGTATTGGTATTTTAGTCATTAAAAATTACATTTCACGAATAAATCTAAACATAAAATGTAACTAAGGTAAGATATTATAATAAAGCAATATATTCATAAATTGACAAGTATTTTTTGTATCTTAATTAAAATATTTTCTTGTTGCAGTAGCATTTAAAACGTTTTCTCACAACATAATTATGATATGGTATATTTTATACACAATAAATACCGTATTTAATTAGTATAACGCACAGTTCCCCAAACTACAAATTATTCTTCCAACCTCAAATTATAACCTCTACTACCCACAAATTAGTATAACTACTTAACTACCACTAACGACTGACTCCCATAAAGATTCAATATATTCCTCTTTAGTACCATTCGATAATTCTAAATATCACATATTAATTCGATGGCTACCGAGAAAAAGCAGTTAAACAATAAAAATATACACCTTTAGTTGTTTTATGGACACTATAAAGATATAAGGAGTCGGGAGTTAGTGCAGTTTTAAATTACTACATTCTACTTACTGTTTCACTATTTGTATGTTTTTTATTTTTTTCAAAGAAGCATGCCTCAAGACGTGATAATAGTAGCATTAAATACAATACAATAATACACAATTTCATTCAAAACGCTGTAGCGGGTCCTAAATCAATATAGATATTATAGGTCGTGCATAATATAGCAGTTTCATTTCATATTAATATGCAACATTTTGATTAAAGAGTTATTTAAATATTATATTAAGCAAAAATACATTTTTATTCATGAAACCATACCTACTGTTAGCTTTTTAAACAAAATGCTAAAAAAACAAAACATAAAATAAATGGCAAATAAAACTTTGTCAAAGAATTAGAATTAAAACTAAATTTAAACGGAGTGTCTAAAATCTTTATTTGTGTAATAAAGTATCATAATGCAACCAGAAAAATAAATATGTACCTGATACTTAGTACTTTTATATTTACAATCCGATAACTCGCCTCAATCGGTGATTAAAATGATCGTGCGCTCCTCGCCTAAAATAAAGAGACAGTCAGGGACAGTAGTCAGTTAGTGTACCACATACTGGGAGTTGGAGAGACAAAAATTTTCAAACGCTCATAAAATCCGTAAGAAATAGCCTAATAAAGATAATAATTTTGTTCATATTCTCACTCAATGGGACTTTTGAGATGCCTCTGCGTAATCCTTTGTTTAGGAATCATTACTTTGAATATATTTTAGTTTTTATGAACTATTCTAAAGTTTTATTTACTTGTCCTAAGATATCAGGAAAGAAAAGCATCATTTGACTTGGTAAATTTGTATGATGATCGATAATTCTCTAAACATTTCGAAACACTTAGATAGCCTTTTAAATGGATTTACTCTCAGGTACTCAGGTTGTGTGACAGTGGTGACCAGGTACCGGAAGACGCAGCGTAGGAAGACCTCTCACCTAGTGGGAGGCCTTCCTACGCTGACGACATAGAGAAAGTCGTGGGCAACCGGTGGATGCAAGTGGCAGGTTGTCGTGCAGTGTGGCGGTCTAAGGGGGAGGCGTTCGTTCAGCAGTGGACGTCTCCGGGCTGATGATGATTCTGGTTGTAGGTCATGTATGAGACGCAGCGTAGGTACGCTTCCCACTAGGTGGACCGATGACATTGTAAAAGTCGCGGGCAACCGGTGGATGCAAATGGCAGGTTGTCGTACACTGTGGCGGTCTAAGGGAGAAGCCTTTGTTCAGCAGTGGCCACCTCCGGGCTGATGATGACTCTTAGGTACTCTGGTAGTAAGCAAGCCAATTCCGTTCAGAGAAATCATAATCAAACCTACAATAGTTAAAACCTATGTAGGTGATTGCTTGGTCGTTCTCTGAACACATTTGTATGTGCGAAAGATCATAAATTCGTAGACTGACTAGTTTATAAATTGACTAGATTTGTTGACAAACATGAGATCTGTCTGAGGCTTCTTTACGTGCTCTCGTGGTATCTATACGATTTTAAGTGCCGCTGCGGGGAGGAAGTGGTTCCTTTCGCTCTGCATAGCGGGGTTAAAGTAGCTTCTTTAGTCCCGCAGGCACGTAAAATATTTTCTAGCATTTTAATCGCCCTTTAATAGTCCACTGCTGGACATAGGCCTACCCTCGAAGGGAAATTGGGCCATATCCACCACGCTGGCCCAGTTGCGGATTGGTGGATTCATTAACGTCATTGAATTTCTTCTCCGGACGTATGCAGGTTTCCTCACGATGTTTATCGTCACCGAAAAGCCCTTATAAAAAGGCAGGGTACATTAATTATGAGATTATGGTTTTTGTAAGTCGTGGTTCTAAAACGAAAGACATTGTCTGAAACCAAGTCATGTTACGTGCTTGTAACTAGTTTTTAGCTAATAACCAATTTACCAGTCAATCAGTCCGTCATTTCCGCAAAATAAAACTTGATTAATAGTTTCGTAAAAACGTCCAAATCGAAAATTAAACATAATTAGGAGGTGATAAACTTTTGTGGTATTTCTTACATCATTATAAACATATTTTAGGATGTTTTGAATATTTAAGCGGTTATTAACTGTTATTTTATAATGATTGGTATTAAATAGGGATGTGAAAAATACACATCGTATGTCCGGCCATACATCCTGCTTACATAAGAACACATTTTTTGAAGTAAAATATCTTGGGTTTGTGAAACGGTGATTTAAACAATCATCATCATCATCAGCCCGGAGACGTCCACTGCTGAACGAAGGGATCCCCCTTAGACCGCTACACTGTACCACAACCTGCCATTTGCATCCACCGGTTGCCTGCGACTTTTACAATGTCGTCGGTCCACCTAGTGGGACGCCTTCCTACGCTGCGTCTTCCGGTTCGCGGTCGCCACTCAAGAACCTTTCTTCCCCATCGATTGTCAGTTCTTCGAGTGATGTGGCCTGCCCATTGCCACTTCAACTTGCAAACCTTGCGAGCTATGTCGGTAACTTTGGTTCTTTGGCGAATATTCTCGTTCCGGATTCTATCGCGCAAACTAACTCCGAGCATAGCTCTCTCCATTGCCCGTTGCGTGACTCTGAGTTTCTCCAAAAGGCCAGCAGTTAAAGACCACGTTTCAGTTCCATATGTCATCACTGGCAACACACACTGGTCGTAGACCCTTGTCTTCAGACACTGAGTGATTTTGGACGAGAAGATATTACGCAATTTCCCGAACGCTGCCCATCCGAGTTGGATTCTTCGGGCGACCTGTTGGTCGAAGTAGACCTACCTGACTGAATAATCTGTCCAAGGTAGTTGTAATGGTCAACAATTTCGAGAGTATCGTTGCCAACGACAACCGGTACGGGCACAACATGGACATTAGATATGATCTGTCTTGTCCATGTTCATTTTAAGACCCACCTGTTGGGAAACATTACTGAGGTCGCTGAGCATAGTATTGAGGTCCCTCAGCGACTCTGCCATGATGACTATATCATCGGTTAAGCGAAGGTCACTCACCTTCGCTTTGCATTTTCGCATGTATTCGCCATTAATGTAGATGCCGAATCAGTCCGATTTAAAAAATAAGTTAAATAAATGAAAAGGTCCAAAGGTCGGGCAGCAGCGTCCTCTCGATAAACGGTGGTGAGCATTTTGCGATCCCCAAGCCGCCCGCCAACCGTGGGGATTATGGCAACTCTCCCCTATTATGGGGGAGAGTTTGTCCAGACGTAGACATCTTCTGGCTGATCCTGAAAAGGCAATTAAGAAATCCTAATAATCTTGTAAATCCCGCACTAAATGGATTTAACTTTTACTATGGGGTCGACCTGAATTCACAAAAAAGAACAACTGTTTCATAGAAAAATTGCAGTTGCTCACAAAAACATAGTTGGAACAACTGTTTTTTTGCGTTTTCAGGTTTGTTCTCATAGTAAAGTCGTTCACCATGACGAGAACAATTACCACTTTTCGGCTTTAATACCATCACGCATAATCCAGTATAATGTACTGAATCCGGAAATTTGGACCTGGGTATGCCCTAAAACTGCATTCAGCCAGATCCACCGGAGAACGGCCAGTAGCGTCCTCTTAATAACAGTGAGCATTCTTTGCGATCCCCAAGCCACCTGCGAAGCGTGGGGATTATGGCAACCCTTCCCTATTAACATAGGCTTTCGTCCAGCAGTGGACGACTTCCGGCTGTTGATGTACTGAATCCGGCGGATTTTATCCGGCGCATCCGGCCGAATCACCACCATTCTTCTACTTTAAAATTGTCCGAGAATGTGATTCGTGATTTATTTAGTCGTAACTCTACACGAATTCCTACACATTGATGTAAAATAGGTCGGACCGATTGACCTACGAAGATATAGAAGTGATTATATTTTTTATAGTTCTAATTAAACATGTAATTGACAGATAATTGCAGTATTTCTTAAAAACGTAGCTCAAACTAAATCATTGCTTAAGATGCTCAGACAACTTCCCACTGTCGTTAAGTTTCACGTGCAAGAACAAGACAGAGAAGTAAAGCTTGTACTATAGGAACCAGATAACTGATAACCTTCTTTTGTAAATACGTACTTATAATACACAAAACCCTGGACCTGGACCTGCACATGGACCTGGGTATGTCCTAAAACTGCATCCAGCACCACCGGAGGACGGGCAGCAGCGTCCTCTCAGGTAACGGTGGTAACACTCTGCGATCCCCAAGCCGCCAGCCAAGCGTGGGGATTATGGCAACCCCTCCCTATTATGGGAGAGGCTTTCGTCCAGTAGTGGACGTCTAACAGGCTGATGAAGAATACACAAAACACCCAGACACAGAAGAAAAATCTATGTTCGTCACATAAATGTTTTTCCTGGGTGTTTAATATTGATAATACAATATGTTTTCTTTAGCGCGTCATCTCTTCCAGTCCAGTCTAGTTTTCTGCTTTCCGCCTTAATAATGTCACCCGAACAGCAAGCTGGTGGCCTGCTCGGTAGCCACTTTCCGTTCCGCGGCCACCATCCTTTGACTGCTTTGGCCTGCCGCCCATGTTCCCATCTTCACTTGAGTCTCGCTGTCCATTTATCCACCTCTTCGGGATTTTGTTCGCAGTCGAATCTCCACGTTTTGCATACGTTCTAGGAAAGTGATGGCTAACATGGCCCATCCCTTTGCACTTTGAGCTTCTCGGATGTTAAACTGGTCATTGGTGACCACGTATCAGCACCGTATGTGATGATAGGCAAGACTAATTGATTATACACCTTAGGTTTAAGATTATGTGGAATCTTGAGCAACGACGTCATCCAATTTTCCAAAAAAAGACCCTTCCGAACGCGGATGTCGTGATTTATGATCTTAGTCTTGTTCATCCCTTCCTCATCGTAAAACCTATTTTCATAACTCATGGAGTTCTTTTAGCATAGCCTAGAAGTCAGCCAAGTTCTTAGCTAAGCTAGTATTCTGCAAAACGGAGACGTGTTATGCGGGTGTTATTGATATTAAATACATCTTTTATCCCATTCAAGAGTGTTTACGAAGTCTTCTAGCACGTTCGTGAAGAGCTTGGGCTTTAGCGGATTGATCACATTTTTATTTATAGCTTTTCTTTCTTAGGACCTTATAAGAAGATAGACTATGTAATATTTTGGTCTTCAAACCATAACCTACTATGAATATCTCAAAGTACGAACTTACATTACAAAAGGAAACTTGTCTAAATTTCACATCTATGGCTTCAGTAGTGTGCAATGTTTTGCAGTACCTATCGTTGACTTGCTACTCTTTTAAAGTTTTGCGTCAATAACACTTATTTATATATATTTTATTGATATATAGTTGCAGTAAGTAAGTAAGTTCGTATAGGCTCAGTGACCAGCAGTATATTAACAGTAAATTCTTAGTAATAACACGATAAACGTGCTCATTATTTGTTCTTGAATACAAAATTAAGGAATGAATAACTTAAATTAACAATTTTATCACCCGGTTTCACCCTCTTCAGGCATGAAATCAAAAAAACAATTATAAACGTTGCGTTAGTTTCCAACCTTAAGCCTAAATAATAAATATTGTGATTTTTACTTTGAAAATGAATGACTTTCCATACACAACTTCATCCCTTTTTTCACCCCTTCGGGGGTGAAATTTTTAAGAGTCACTTAAAAACTAATTTTAAACCGTCAAATTCTAAACACAAAATTTGAAGATCCTAACTTCGAAATTGACGCACTTTCATATACATTTTCATCCCTATTTTACCCTCTTAGGGGTAAAATTTCCAAAAATCATTTCTTAGTGGATACTTCACAAATAACACACCCTCCAAATTTAATGTCTCTAGGACCAGCGGTTTACGCTGTGCGTTGATTGCTCAGTCAGAACTTAAAATTTTATATACACAGATTACTTTGGTACTACTATGGCTAAGGATACTTTCAGCTAGCTGCTATAATTTAAAGATTTCTCAGAATAATATTGCAGTTGTAATCTAGATGTTTGTGTATTATTTATCTTCCTATGATGATTTTTAAAGTATTTAATTTCTAAGCTCGCCCATTCTATACCAAACCCGCATTATGACCCGTAATGTCACAATTAACATAGATCTGTCCCCAGAACGGCCATAAATGGCTTTAATGCCCATTAATAAGGCGTAAAGTGTCATTAATTATACTAAAACGATCTTGGGTGACATTATACCTTTACTGAGGACTGGTTAACCGGTTAATAGTGGTATGATTTCATTATGTAAGCCAAATAGTGTTGATCTATTTTGTTTACTTTCCTTAACTCTAGTCGATTTATCGTCTTAAAATAATTGAAATATACACTCAATTTTAATTACATGTTATTATGCAGAATATTTTAATAAGTGTATAGTGTATACTTAACGTGGAACGCAAACCCTATTTGAATTGTGATCCAATCCAAGGAGTAATTTTTTCTACTGTTCCTATTTTTAATAAGATCCATGCTATAAGTAGATGAAGCGAGATTTTCTTACCGCGTAGTTTTGCAACATTTTGACGGGATGGAATCAAACTAATGCGAATCAAAATTAAAAACTAATATTTTTATCTGGTTTCAGTCTCTTTATCTTCCATGGTTGGATTTTTTGTGATGAATGACAGATTTGAGCTTTAAAGTCCGTGTGACTTATAAAAGTGTCTTAATGTGGGTAAGATAATAAAAGATATTTATTTAGTGGGAAAATCCAGTTTATGGTCCTACAAAGTCAGGGCTTCGAAACATAATTCAATTTGAGCGTATCCACTGAGTTTACATTTCAACTAACTTTTGTTTTTGTTCACGTTTATAACAAATGTTTAGCTAGAGTAGTTACTAGTTCTATGGTAATACCAAAAATTTATGTGTAGAACACCATAAAAAGTTTAAAATTCGGAATGCGTATTGGCGCGATTTGAGCAGATAAATATAAGTATATATTACCGGGATTGAAAGACGCGTATATTTCATTATTTAATTACTTCAACATTTCAGCCATGTTGCAGCGGTCATGAGCTGTCCAAAAATACAACGAAATTATTGTATTTGATTTGGTAGGTATTTTTATTTTTAGCATAATTATGCATAATACAATACAATAGTTTATTGATAATACCAAAGTTACACGTAACTTCATAAAGTATTTACAAAAAAAACACTTAATAAAATAATTATAAAAATACCTTTATAATCTATTATTTTAGAATAAGCTCCTATGTCATAAAATAAAGTTTGGCTTGGGTAGCTTGCTTTTGAAGCACGCGGTGGAAGGTACATCCTGAACTGAAGCTGGGATGCGGTCGTAGATCGCGTATGCCAAAATATTCGCTGACCTCTCAGTCTTGACGAGACGATGCGAGGGTTATGAGTTGGTTTTTCTTTTTATTGCTTCGTAAATCTAAAGGGCTGTGAACGCCCCTACGTTGAAACGTTTCTAGGTTAACATGGGTGAACAAAATAAGCTCACATGGAAAGGGCGGTATCTGAAGTTGCCTAAATAGCTCTATGCATATATGTTATGCCTAAAAAGTGTACAAATCAGATATCATTTGCTGTTTGTATCACTCGAAAGATTGTAGAAACATTAACAGTTTAGAATTAATACGCAATTTTCTGACAGGCAATTAAAAAACAAACTCATTGTAGATGGCGCTGATTTTGGGCTGAGCAGACGTGGCGATCATTGTAAATTTTTTTATTTTATTTTAGCGCCACAGATCAAAACTATGATGCTGTTTTTGATACGTTCACTTAGTCAGCGCCGTCTCTCGAGTTGAAGAGAACAACTTTTTTTAATAACCTCTCAGAAAATCGCCCATTATATAAAACAAATAAAATATACGTATTTTAGATAAAAAAATAAATAAATTATAGATTTTAGATAAAGATAGCAACATTTACTACTTCAACAATTTTTATCTGTTTGTTATCTCAAAAGCGGTATGAAACGTCAATAATACATCTAATACCGATATTTATTATGCAATAAACAACAAAATTGTCTATTTATGGGACTAATAACCTGGTCGTTAGAAACATCTTTTGGACACTTTTGGTTTCTTTTGTCAAGTATTGAGTTTCAATGTTAGGGTGTGTCCGCTTGAAATGCAAAAATCATTTTTTTTTCTAATTCTTGTCGACAAATAATTTTGTTTATTTAAACTTGCTCAAAGAGACGCGACCAACTAGTAGCTAAAAATGCTGCCGACTTAAACCAACTAAAACAGCTGAACATAGGTATCGATTGCTCAATACATTCACCACGCTGCGCTGGCCCAGTTGCAGGTTGGTGGATTATCATCATCATCATCATCAGCCCGGAGACGTCCACTGCTGAACGAAGGCCCTTAGATCCCCACACTGTACGACAACCTGCCATTTGCATCCACCGGTTGCCCGCGACCAGGTTGGGTTTAACATATGCCATTGAATTTCTTCTCTAGAAAAACTCAGGCTTTTCACGATATTTTCCTTCACTGAATAGCCATTGGTATGAAAATCCGTACATCAACTCCAAAGAGCTCATTGGTACGGGCCCGGGATGTGGACCCACCTCCTTACGATCCCAAGTCAAGCAGTTTCCCAATGGGCGATTTTCTGACAACTCAGAAAAAATCGTTCCTTAAAATCCGATAGACAGCGACATGGCCGTGAACAGTTTCACTATCAAGTCTGTGGTTCGGAAGATTTTGAACGAATGAAGCAAAGTAAAAAGGTCAAAGAATATAAAGTAACCTTATTTCATTTATATCAGATCTATCATGCGTTGTTTGTGGTTATTATTTGTCTTACAAATTATTTGCCCTTAATATTTCTTAAGATTTCGTTATTCCACGCAAATTAGTAAGTGCGCCTTGCCAAATAATTAGTTAATTACTATTACTAAACATTAACTATCAACAAAAAATAATAACAATAACGTAACGTAACAATAACAATTTATCAGAATTTCAACAAAATGATACAAGAAAACTTGGAAAGGCACTTCACCAACGAACGCAAACTGTGAAATGAAGCAGTGAAGGTGACTGAACTGCTCTTTCACAAGAAAACTGCAAAAAATAGTGGGCCATATCTCGCCAGCGCGGCCTATCCTTTGGCTGTAGAACTACGTTCTGACAACTGTCAGAAAACTTCCCATTAGGCTGCCGTGGCTTTTTGCAGGCTTTTATCCGACATGAATCAGTATTGGACCCCTGATTTTCTTTTACAACAGACTTCAAAAAAGGTGTATGTATGTATGTATGTTACGCGATTAGTCCGCCAAGTATGTACTGATTTTTTGTTTGGTAGGTAACACTTCAGAGGTGTTCCCGTATAAATTTTATCGAATTCGGTTCAGTAGTTTGGTTTTTAAATCAAATTACTAGAAAATATGAAGATGGCAGGTATTCGAAGTTGCTGTTGGCTGTATTTTTTTAAAAGGTTTTATATGATGACACTCTTCATTTCAACAATATATTAATCATAACAACGAGATCCTCAAAAATTGTAATCTCAACTTTCTAAAGTTATTTCTACTCTTAGTTTCATTTTATTTTATTTAAAACTTTTTTTATTTTAAAGCAAATCCAAAATTTTAAGTTACTTATAAATTTAAGTAGGGTTTATTAAGAGACCATTGTAATTGATTAATTATTAATAGTAGTAACCCGGTGTAGTAACCCGGTGTTGTTAGGTCCATAAACTATTGTATTCTATTCCATTTCATTTCATAAAGTTTTTTAAGTAAGTACGTTGTGCGCATGTGAAACAGCCCTTATAAACAGATTTCCGTGAAACAGTTTATTTATTATATTGCATTAAAACTCGCTTAACGTAAACGGCACACTCAAAATATCGAATGTCACGTGGAAGATAGAAAAGATGGTCACGATATAAAATGGATAAGGTATATAAAGAAAACACATACACACATACATCACATTATATTATTTTTATCCTGTAATTAAGATTTCAGCTACGACAGCTTTCACTAGCCAAATTGACGATGCAAAAATTTATAAATTAATAGTGTATAGGTTTCACATTTTTTTTTGTTTTTTTTTATGTTTGGCAGGGTTAGATGTTTCGCCACAGCTCACCGTGTCGTGTAGTGTAAGTGTCGGTGTAGTAGAATAAAAATTTAAAATAAACACACCTAGTCTGGAATGGAAACTAGGTCTTAAGTCAGGCTGTAGGAACACACTGTTAGGTGCCGTTAGCCAATTACTACAATTTGTAGTGGTAGGACTCTACTGCAGAGTCCTCCTAGGAAAGTACCACACCTTTGCCAATTATTCAACCGCCAAGCAGTAGTGTGCAAGCATTGCAGTGTTCCGGTTTGAAGGGAAATATTACCAGAAAAATCACTAGGTATGAAGAGATTTAACATGTGTATCAACATGTATTTAACATATATCTCAGGGAGACGAGCGCAGTGCAGTACGGCGCAGGATTGTATTCGCAAGTTCACAATTCAGAACTGCTACTGTTAGTTGCAGGCGTGACGCTTACCACCAGGTGAATGTCTTGCTCGTCTCGTCACTTGATAGTATAAAACAACTAGAAACTACCCTACCAACATGCTATGGTTTCCTCGCGATGTACCTATATTCTATCAACGACAGATCAACCAGATTTTTAGGATTTGAAATAATGTAATTTATGGTCATGAGCGCGTTGAAGTCTTTTCAACCGAATATTTTACTTACATTTAGTACGAAATTATTGATAGCTAATTATTTTTTAAACGTAGATTGTATGAATGAAAATGATAGGTAATTTACAATTTTGAAATAAGCAATCATACTAAATTACACCCGTAAATGTAATTATAATGTTAATTTTTCCCCTAAAATATAACGATTTTCTGTTATTTAACTGTTTAATTCGATTACCCAATATATGTTACAATTGTAACGCCTAAAGTCTTATAGACACGTTTATTATAGAGGTATCCATCTATAAAACAGTTTCTTACATCCAAGACTAGATAACATTGTTAACAAAAGTGAACTAATTCGCCCACACATCGATTTGCTTATTTATCGCCATGTTTGGCTTTAACAACCTTTATATTCTGCAAGATAAGATTTCTTTTTCTGTAATTTGATACAATGCTCGTCATTTTTATGAATAGTAATAGTACAAAAAACTGGTTCAATGGCGACGAAAGGAAACAGAAGTTTTTACAGAAAAAATGCAATAAAATAAAATATATACATTTTTAAGTCAACTAAACAAAAGAGAATGGATTTACAAAAAAAAAACAAACAAAAAACCGCTCAAAAAACATTCAAATCTATTAGAAATAAAATAAATTTTATTGGGTTTTATGTTCCCAAAGTCTTCACTGATGAAGGTATTGAAGTGGTTGACAATTTAAACTCTTAACAGACGCTGCTTAGTTTGAGCTAATACGCTAAGCAAGCTAAGACGTTGATGATTTGTAGTGAGAATGTATATTTTTAATTTTCAGCCAGTTTTAGTGGTCTCTCCTTAACATTGGCGACGACAGTTAATAGATATTTCTACCACTTGCTTTTCTTTCGTTTCTTTTTTCCAAAAAGCAAATAAGTTTATCTAGTCTAGTATTTCTTTTAGTTTTTTTTATATATTTTTTTTTCAGTTGGTATATTTGTAGATAGTGGTGATATGAAAAAAACTACGCTTTTTTGTTTACGTTTGTTTGCGTGTAGTGTAGATAATGTTCAATTTTAAAATCAAATGAAAATTACTAGCTTTACACACTGTCTTCCGTAACGTCTAGCACGCAATTAACATGATATTTAACCAAGTACCATTATTTAACCAACAAAAGTTTATAAATCATCCTAGTCAAAGTAAATAACTATAAAATATCCCAACCGCAGGGATGACTGGTATAGAAAATTCTCATTTCTCCCTATTTTTCCCATCCCTTTCTATTATTTATTTTCCCTTTCTATATTATTTATGTACGTATGCAATAAATAATAAAATTATACGCAAAAATTAGGTTATAATATTGTTATTTTTATTTTATAAAGCCTTTTTATAACCTAAGGTCGGTGCTGAGTACTCTACAAATTTAAATTCATCATAAAATATAAAATAATGACGTAGAAGTCCATTACATTAGAGAAAACTATAGTATTATTACTTAACTGGCTAAATGTTTACCTAAAATACATTTATATGTATTCTATGCAACTTGATCCCCATAAAATACCAAATAATCCAAACCTTAATAACGCCATAATAAACAGATTTTATTTTATTTATTTTCTTTCACAATAAATGTCTCCTAGTAAGCATACCATCTTAATCAAACGATATAAAACGTAACCTAACACTCTAACATTAAATATAATAAATATCCTACTTACTATCCCCGTCTTAATCGTTAAATTAAATAATTTGTTTGTATAATTCCCACTATACATTGGAAAATAAAGGTAAATACGCACTAGAGCACACGCTATATGCGACACGACATAATTATAAATTGTTATTTTAAAAAATAACAGGGCTTACCGCTTATGTTTGATACTCGATGTCACGCAAATGATCCATCGAAGATTGCATCATCATTTAAGGCTTGGGCCTCCTGATAGCTCTCTTACTCGAACATTTACACAATTTTTTTTTCAATGGCAGTCCTAAACCTTAATAAACCTTATTAAATATTTATATTATTAATATCCTTAAAAATCGTTCCCGAACTTCATAAATCTTTTCTTGAATTGTGCACGGTTGATAGCGCGTTTACAAATATGCAATCATAGCGCTTTGTTTGTACGTGGGGAATACCAGCTGTGTCCTTTACATGTAGTAGGTTCGTTGGTAATTTTTTACTTAATCAGGGAAACATAAATCGTTTGCAGAAATCACATATACGGATTTATAAAATTTGAAGAATGAAAAGTGATTTATGTTTTGTGCCTAAATTCGATCTCATTACAAAGATTCAAGTATTTTCAAAATAACTTCATACTAACTGGGGTTTGATTTTGACATGAAAATAAATTAATTTTGTTTAGTTAGAAATAAAGCAGTGTCAGAAAGGAAGAATCTTTTGTCGCGTCCCTATATACCAGAGTGCACATTGACTATAAAATAAAATAAAAAGCGATAGAGTAAGCGTAGATATGGATAACTCAATCTAACACTTGGGTAGGATCGGGTGCAATAAAACATAGTAGTAACGCGGTACATGGGTGCGAGAGTTGTTTAGGTTGACATGCCTTTTGGGGGTTCCGTGAAGAACAAATAGGCCAAATATTGTTAACTTTAGAACGATGTTTTTGAACTTTTCACGGTACTAACTATCAGTTGTTTTTTAAACTAAGCAGTGTAATCAAATTTCTAAGCAACTCTACTATTTGCAGCATACAAAAAAAAACAGAAAATTGAAAAGATATAATAAAAATACTTTAGTTATTCAACCGCCAAGCAGTAGTGTGCAAGCATTACTGTGTTCCGTTTTGAAGGGTCATGTTACCAGATAAATTACTGGGTATGAAGAGATTTAACATCTAATATGTCAGGGTGACGAGCGCAGTGCAGTGCGGCACAGGATTGTGTTCGCAAGTTCACAATTCTAGCACTGCTACTGTTAGTGGCAGGCGTGCTTACCACCAGGTGAACGTCTTGCTCGTCTCGTCACTTGATTGTATAAATATATTTATAAATTACCCACAGATTTATTTCTAATTTCACTACTAAATTTAAAAAAAGAATACGAAATTGTTATAAACTTATGAGGTCCTCATATGAAGTTTATTTTTATCGTACAAACTTTAAGATAGTATACAATAAGTATCACACTTAATGTGTCTACTATAGTGCAAGCTCTACAAAACAACATACTTTTTAAAAGTTATTTTTGTAGAGAACACCAACATGAAAATATTGTGCGACATTACGTAACACTCATTACTCAATGCAAGGTCCGACTCCTATTTGGCCGTTTTTTTCCACCCAAATCATTGCAACGAAAAAACATTCAATTCACTCAGCTGACTAATACTTAAGCCAAATTCTCAATTTTGTCGCCTGTAAATCAAACCTTAATTTACATTAACAATCCTTCTTCAATATACCGCTGACCCCTAAATCCGTCGTCCAGTGAAAAATCACATTAAACATTTCAATTCTTGCCTAAAAGGCTCTTACGTGGTTTAAACGTTTGTCTTATTGTAAAAGTATCTTGTTACTGATATATTGTGGAGTCTCGGTATGAACTCGCCTTGTAAAAGATGGAAGGTCAAGATTGTTGGCTGAGATGTGAGTAGTTTAGGTTTAAAAGTGTTAATTTTATGTTTTTACCTGTCCCGCACAGTCCTGTGATTGAGACCCCTGGATTGGAAATGGGTGGACCAATTATTGTCGGAATGCGGGGTTTGTGACGTAATCTGAAGCCAAGATGAAATCTAGTCTTGTGGGAGATCGCAACTTGGGATCGTGAAGTCGTGTGTTCGAATCTCGGGCCCGAAACCATGAGGTCTTTGATTTTATGTAAGAATTTTCATCCCACTGATTTTTGGTGAACGAAAACATCGTTAGGAAACCGGCATTAGGTACACAGAAGAAACTTAATGGTGTTATTTAAATCCACCAAGTAACAAATGGGCCAGCAGCGTGGGGAATATGACCAGTAGGTACTATTATACTAATACCAGTAGAACACTGTTTTAAACTGCCACGGTTGTTCATTACATTTCTATACTTAATTAC
This sequence comes from Erannis defoliaria, assembly GCA_905404285.2. Classification (NCBI taxonomy): domain Eukaryota; kingdom Metazoa; phylum Arthropoda; class Insecta; order Lepidoptera; family Geometridae; genus Erannis; species Erannis defoliaria. The sequence continues at coordinate 16,862,608 of FR990066.1, forward strand.
TTACGGGATATTTAATATTGGGAGCTCGTTTCACAAAATAATCACGGTAAATATCCCGTAAATAATCATAGAAAGAGAGAGTGAGAGAGATGGGGTAGAGACACTTGGGCCGTGGGGGCCAGGTGCTTTGCGTATCTTTAAGGATTTGACGGGGAGACTCAAAGAATCCACACGTGACGTGCTGGCCTTTATTTGGGCCAGAAAATTAGCCTCGCAATCCAGCGGGGCAACGTGGCCAGCATTTTGGGCACATTACCCGAAATTAGAGACCGTTTAAACTATCTATAGGTTTGCTACCTTTACATACTTTAAACGGTCTCTTATATCGATTATTTAATTTTATAATTTTAGTTTAGTTTAATTGTTTTTAATGTATATTTAATCCTAAAATATGTATTATTATATCATTATATTTTGCCTAGTATACTCACAAAATTTCAGAGTAGGTATATAATATACCTATTTATTATATCATAGAAATGTAATACCAGTAGTATTTAATATAGTATTTTTTATAGGTACTATTTAATACTATTATACTATGCCTGCAAGTTGCGAGTGAATCGGTTTCTTCTGGGCAAGCGTGCTATCGTAGACCGCATCTACGCTTAACATCAGGCTTGATTATGATGGTGGTCAAAGGCAATCATACTGAAACAAATTTTAAAAAAAACTACTGCCGTACTCCAAAATCGAGCTGAATGGCATGTCTTAGGAGAGTAGAGTAAATTTAATTGATAATGATGACGATGAGTTGTATTTAAAATGTTCCCTCGCAACTTTGTACACGTAAAGTATATTGATACAGAAAGTAGATAAAGAAAGCGCGAAACGACTGCAATGATAAATGATAATGTGATATAACCTAGCAAATACACCCAAGGAGTTCACGGGGTAATTTACCATAGAGTAAGTATAAAGGAGAGATCAACTTGTAGGCCGTATCGGGGCATCGTTCGAGGAATCGGTTCGGAGGGGAGGGCCCCCCGCTGGCTCGGTAATTCACGCTCACACCTCCGTGGTGCTTGGAGATGAATCAAGAACAAATAATTTTGGTACTTGAAGAAGAAGACGACCAACACTAGTTTAAGACTTTGAGTTAAAACTTGAAACACAAAAGAGAAGTAGATGAACATAGGCAGACTTTCTATTCATCATCAGCCAGAAGACATTACAAAGACAAATTTGGTAGGTCATTTCACATCATTATCACCATCTAGCTCCAAACTAAATAAATTTTGTTTTATGGGAGCCAGAAAACTGACAAAATTATAAACACAAACAAAGATACAGTCATGTCATTTTAAAACACCCAGATACTGAACAAACATAATAATATATTATAATTGTCACATAAATATTTGGCGAACGGGTAACGACTGTAAAAGCCTGTGTTTTTTGGGCTGTAGGGTAGACTATAACGATTACATCGAATTACTGGCCTATTGCTCAGTCAATACGGTAACAGAGAGCTACTACGTAGCATAGTAGAGAGCTGCTACCATACCAACTGAGCTATAATGACAGTAATTCGACTGCCTCCTTTCCATTCGAATTTCGAAGTACAACTACGTTGTTCTATTATATTATACTGTCATCTATGGTACTACAGTCATTTTGTCCTAAAGACCAGAGCAATAATTTCCCCAAGTATCAAGACATGTCCCTCCGCATGACCGTGTAATATATTGATGATGGTGTAACACTCTATTGTGATCTTTTGTTAGATTATGATAACCGAGATAACTTATTCCCGAGTTAATGTAAGCGTCTGACAGCTCGCGCGGACCCTGCAGTGTGGAGTACGCTTTTTTATTTTTTTATTAGCTTAGTAAGATTTAGTATAGTGTCATATAAACTGTGGTAAGATTAATTATTTCCATTTACGTTAAGTAATCACTATTTTCATTATTTAATTTCGTTCAAGATTCTACGATCTCTCAAACTCTAACGCCAAGGGAGCGAGATAAAATTCAAAATATTCATTAAATACAGTACTTTGATGTTTCTTAATAAAGGTATTTTTTATTAAATAATACCTTTTAGTCAAATGAACAAGTTGATAAATAGCACTTACATCATTAGACTTTTTCCAGCGGGGTGACGCCCTTAAGAGTTCAAATGTTTGAACCCGATACCAGTCAGCTGAGTGCCAGCATCCTGGCAACATTGTCACGTTTTACCTTTTGCTTATATTTATTGTTATAATCATAGATCTAGTATGGTTATAATGATACAATTTTACCTTTACTTACATTTAATAAAATAGAGCGATTACATAATATACGTAAAGTGCTTAGGATTAGTAGGCGATTTTGATCTCAAGGATCACGTTAAGTTTATTTAAATAATAATTAATTAATAATATAATTAATTATAATTTTATGATATTAATTATACATTTGTTTTTTTATATATCTTAGACCATATTTCAATATCGCTACTCATACATTTTATTGACAGCACAAATGACGAAGATACTATATACTTATTTCAACATTTTAGGTATGGCGAGCGATATTTTATCTTAACATGAAATATTATAGCATCCTCGTCGTGTGTGACTGCGTTAAATGGTTGACTGAATTAATTTATAGTTATAATAAAAACTATAAACTATTTATCTGTTTTCTCTTACACTGAGTTAAAAGTTGCTCTATAAGAATTCATCAGATACAAAGCCATGTCCACAATTTCGAACCCAAACAAACGAAGAAACAAAAAAACACACAGGTGCATTGTAGCGCGTCTCACCAGTCATAGTTTGTTTTACATGATAATTGGGAAGACTTATGGCGTAGGCCGCGCCGAGATGAGAGATATCACGTATCTTTAAAGAAGGCTTTTGAGATAATATTTTGTTTATTTTTATTTATTTTTGCAGACTTTTTTGAAAATTAATAATTTTGTAGTGGTTGAACTCCATTCCAGAGTCTGCCTGGTGAAGTACTACAGATGTTCCTGTTATTCAACCGCCAAGCAGTACTGTGCAAGCATTGTGTTTCGGTTTGAAGGGCAATGTTACAAGAGAAAAATTTAAGAATATCTCAGGGTGACGAGCGCATTGCAGTGCGGAGCAGGATTTTGTTCGCAAGTTCACAATTCTGGCACAGCTACTGTTATGGGCAGGCGTGATACTTACCACCAGGCAAACGTCTCGCAACCAGATCAAATTGAAAAAAATCCTCAAAATCCTAGGAAATATTTTTTTTTAATGAAAATTGTAGCCAGTGTCACTCGAGATGATGTAAGGATTCTAACGTTACCCTATACATTCCAATCTGTTCAGGCATTTATAAGTTATGGTGAATTAAAGAAACTCACATACATACATTCAAACATACATGAACCCTGAAAACATTACACCCCATTTTTTGGGCAGTCGTGTATAATCCACGTTTACTAATAAGACTCTTAATTTCTTATTTATATCTTGTCGCTTCGTGTAATGTCAAATTTTAATTCCGTCAGTTTGTCTATACGATAAAGTTTCTCTAGCCACATTGCTACGGCATGCGTGAAATGAAACGTATTACGATATTGTTTTGATGTGTGAAACGGAACGATTGTGGTGTGAGGTCATATAACGTTTTTTTTAGTTTTTTTTTATTGTAGTTATATTTCACTTATGACCATCGCCTAGTGATGCCCCATGGTTTTGCCTACAGGTACTTATTCCTCTTTCTTCCTACAAGCGGTGGCGTTATTTAGCAGACGCAACATAAAAAACCGTAAAAAGGCGCGCATGTACAACGCTATTGAAAAAACGTTCGAAAACTTTTCATAGCCGTAAAGTACGGCTATCATGCAAATAGCGGCTCCGCTGCTGACGTTACGATGTCGGACAACGCTCTCTAGGAAACTACGCTTAAAGTTTCAGTGACGTCATTGAACGTTACTTAGCGACCACTAAAGGCATGTGACATTTTGGTCTAGTTCATACAAGGAAGTATGGTAAATTGGTACCACTAGGCCACCTGCGTATGGGGAATGTCCAAAGCCTTTACGCCACCGCTATTGGAGAAAAACCAAATAAATAAAATCTTTAGAGGATTATGACGTCGCACTTTATGCATTTGCGCATGCGCACAAGGTCAAGTGCAGATTTAGAAAGGCCTATAGGCCTTGTATTGAATCACATAGGTGATATTTTAGAGCGACTCAGTGTCGTAACTAGCCTTTCATGGGCCCAGTGCGAGCTTATTTATATATATTATACACCTGCGACCATGAATTACCCAAACCTTGGTCCTGGTCTGGTCATTCCTGCGAAAGGTCTGCGCTCTGTACTTGGGCACCGCTGGTACGGCCCTACTTACGACACATAATAGTCAAACTACGTCACGAGCGCCCCTAGTTGGTCGCTGCTGCCTATTGACAACTGCAAAACCCAGTGATTAAGTGCCCAAGAGGAGCTAAATCCTCCAAGGCAAAACCAGATTGACTAAGTACTCTTCAGTAATCAAATGTACAAATAATCAATGCTTCCTGATCAATAAACAGCCTTCGAGCAACAACTTTCGTATATTAACTCTGACATTTGTGGTCACACAGCTTATAAGAACTTACAAAAAAAAAATACGCAAAATACACACCAGCTAGTTCGATCTAAAATTTTTTCCACCTCGCATAATCATTGTTTTTTAACCTCTTTTTAAATTTCCCGATATCTTTTACCTTTACTACTAGTATAGTGTATATTATCTGTTCCTGTTCTTTTACTAAGATCACATAAACCCACGTCTATCAAGATATGTTGTTATTAGCGACAAACTTCAAATAAATATAACTTTTCCCAAAACCGTGCCATAAAATACTTTAACAAGTTTATTTGTCGTATAAGTCCAAACATCTAGTGAAGCGCATTCGTTTACATCAAGTGCTGGATACAGGTAGACCATGACGATTTTCCCAAAAAAGTCTATGTACGACTTTTTTGAGAAAATCTTATATACTGTCTTATGCATAGAACACTAAAACTTATTTTATACCTATTTTATTTATAAAGTATTTTGTTTTGTTTTTTTAAACTGAATTGACAGATTGATTGAAAGAAACTGACAAAACATTTTTTAACTAAAACAGGTTTAAAATTGTTTTTAATGTTTTAAGCATAGGAGGGATAGCATTGAAGGTGGGTTCAGAGATGTGCGAGATAGTTTTGTGAGCAGAGTGCAACGAAAAAAATCACTACAAGGAAATAAATCCACTAATAGCCGGAATAGGATCGAGGCCAGGAAAATAAAGCAATCCTATTGGTGCTAGGTTACTGCTTAGAAATCTCCTCGATTACTGCTTAGAAATCTCGGTTTCTGGTGGAAGCGGTTTTTAGGTCATTTTCAACTTTGTGGTCGTACAGTTATGCTATGTTATTATATGGTGGTAATTTTTTTTTTACTGATAAAATTACTGTGTACCTACTACTCGATAATATCTTGCACGCACATTTCAATTTTTTTTTAAAAGTTGAATATACAGGGATTTTGGTAACTTTGCGTATAACCTCTTAGAGTTGGTACTTCAAGACAAACAACTTTTCTTATACGACTTTTGCTGATTTTTTTTTTGCATACAAAGAATAATAATCTGCAAGTCTAAATCATTTTAGTACCGCGCAAACTAAAGGCAGCCAACAGTTCAAGCACCATGCCACACCGTAGCACAGTAAACTTGATAGTACTACGGTATTAGTTAATTACTATTACTAATTACTACTATCGTAAAATAAAAAATAAAAAATAATTTCGTGAAATGTATTACGTTTTGACAAAAGTCATAGAGCAAAAATTGTTTGTCTTTATGTACTAAACTCACCTTTAAGAGGTTGTAACCAAGTTACCAATATCCCTGTATATATAAATGTAAATTTATTTTATAAAAATATTTTTGTAACGTTAAAAAAAAATATAATTTCAAATAGATACGTTAAAATGCGCGAGCAAGATTGCGAGCTTGGTTTATTTAGACGTTACTAGTTTTTCCTTATTATCGTGGTCAAGATTTCCCAACTAATTGAATCCTATAGCGGTGTCTAGTTGCAAGGTGTAACGATAATGACTTAATCTATAGATGTAGATAAGTGTACACTTACATAGGCTTACTTACTATTATGGTAGCTATAAAAATTGTTTGGTTTTACTTGATCGGTTTGTTTACGCCATTTGAGAGGATTTTGTTTCTGAGTGTACCTACTTTATTGGATTTTCTGTTACTTAATTTATTGAGGTAGTTATTCTGTATAGATAGATGTAGATATTATATCTCTTTAAAGTGTTATGGACAATCCAAACACGTTTACACAGAAAACTGAATATATTCTTTTGAAGTATTTTTTTTGTCTATTTTTCCTTTTTTTACGTCTTATGTTTTACTAATATACTTACACAAGAGGTCGCCCGCGACTTCGTCCGCGTACGGAATAAATTCGGCCCGCTCCCAAAATTCACCACATTAAATCATCCCGAACAATTTTTAGCCCATTTGAATGAACTACCCAAACCAATTTTCATCGCTATAACTACAAAAACAAAGAACTTTCCATACAACATTCTACCCCCCCTTTCCCCATTAAATCGTCACTGTCAAAAAAAAACAGCATTTTTATTTTAAATGAACTATCCAAATACAAATTTTTCGTGACTAAAAGTACAAAAACAAAAGACTTTCATACAAACTTCTCCCCCTCTTTTTCCCCCATTTGGGAGTCGAATTTCGAAAAATTCTTTCTTAGTACACCCCTCCGCATCGAGACGAATACACCCTCCAAATTTAATGACTGTACGTCCAGCGGTTTGGGCTGTGCGTTGTCTGTCAGTCAGTAAGACGGTCAGGACAGAGCCTTTTATATATTTAGATCACTTACTCATAAGCTTGTGTAATCTGAAAGGGGGTCACCGTAATTAACATTGTGAACAACTTCTACTACTAACTCGAGAACAGCTGTTTCATTGAAATAGTCCATTGACTCTGGACAAAATGTATGGAACAGCACACTTTTTCCGTAATTTCGGGGTTGGCCCCATAGTAAAAAGTACAATGACCCCTTAAGGTTTCGTATATCACAAGCTTGATGATTTTGATCCACCACGGAACTTTGCAATGGAACTACTGCGAGTGTATAATTTTCGCAATTATTCCACACTTTATAGTCCCATGAAAACATCGCAAAAAAGCGTTTGATCCACCATGGAGATTTCAATGGAACTACTGCGAGTGTACCAGCACTTGTGTTTTTCCTCAATGGCGGGTACCGCTCAAACCCCTTCGAGTGACCGGAAGATAGAATTAACACTAGAACTGTGCAGTAAGCCCAAATAAAAATAAAAGGTACGTAATAAATTCTGCTTATTAAAACAATAGCAATTTAACTAACAATTACTTGTGCCATAATTCAGAGCTGTTTTAAACATACATCCGGCGATGTTAAGGTGCGTTTAGAGTCACAACGCAACTTGAAATGCAGCGGAATATTTTTTGGTACACCAGACATTAAATAACTAACACTAACAATATAAAAACTAAAAATAGCATCAGCAGGCTGAATATTATCATCATCAGCCCGGAGACTGCTGAACGAAGGCCTACGCCTTAGACCGCCACACTGTACTACAACCTGCCATTTGCATCCACCGGTGGCCCGCGAATTTTACAATGACGTCGTTCCACCTAATGGGAGGCCTTTCTAATCCTATGCTGCGTCTTCCGGTTCGTGGTCGCCACTCAAAAACCTTTCTTCCCCATCGGTTATCAGTTCTTCGAGCGATGTGGCCTGCCCATTGCCACTTCAACTTGCAAACCCTGCGAGCTATGTCGGTGACTTTGATTCTTTGGCGAATATCCTCGTTCCGGATTTTATCGCGCAAAGTAACTCCGAGCATAGCTCTCTCCATTGCCCTTTGTGCTGAATATTGTAGAACAGAATACTTTTGCCCTGAAAATATTATTTCTCTTTTGGATTTTGATAATAATTCAACATTTTACAAAACTTAGTTGCGATATACTACCCGTACCCAATGCCTAAAGCTTCTGGCATTTTCCAAAACGCCCGTGGCCTAAGAATGAAACTTTCTCATATATTTTATTTGTATCCACTAAAACTATAATTTTAATAAAAAGCGTAAAAATCGTTTCTACGCATATCTTTTTTTATACTATAGATATAGAGAGACGGAACGTGCATGACATTCACCTGAAGCGTAAGCATCGCCTGCCCATAACAGTAGCAGTGCCAGAATTGTGAACTTGCGATCAAAATCCTGCGCCGCACTTGACTGCTCTCGTCACCCTGAGGTGTCAGAATAAAACACAAAAACAAATAAAAAAGAATAAAATACAAAAAACAGTCTTGAAACGAAATGATGATTTTAATATAGCAATAGAGTCCTACAGTTACAATCTCAACAATAAATCTGTACACATAATTATTATAAAACTTAATAAATGAGAAAATATAGCATTAGATAATTATTCCTTTTCTGTTGCACGTAGTCAGTACATGGTTTAAAGCAGAGATACATCCAGTAACGTAACAGACAGACGGACAAATTTATAAGCGAGCTCTAACGAGATCACGGCTTAGACGCATAACAGCGTACGTGAAATTTTGAAACTTTTACTAACTGATTTTTTATTGACAAAAAATGTGTGCTTGTGAAACAAGCTATTATTTAAAACTAACTTATATGATACAATGTAAATAAAGTACCTACAATCTAACTTTATAACAAATAGAATAGAAGACTTTCTGTGTATAACATGATAGATGAGACTAATATGCCGCGGCCATCATGAGTCTTAACTTCTTTTAACTGACTAATGTAATTGGTGTATTGTGCCATTTGTTTTAGTTAATAAACAAATAAATCATTGTCTAATAGACTTGAACTAGTATTTTTTTTCTTTGAAGTATGGGTCGGCTCATAATGTACATTCATTGATCAATGTGAATAATGTTAAAATTTGCACATTGCTAACAACGCATTTATGTATTTTTTGTGTATACACCATTACATACCACCATGTATTGATTTAAAAACTACTTTTTCTTTAGAAGCATTTCACATTTTTTATTATGATCTTTGAACTTTACCATCGTATATTATCATTATCATTATTAGTAAAAGAATATCTTTAGCACTTGCCCCGTTTTTCCTCCTCGACCGTATAACGAGCTTTTAAAATAAGAACATGCGGACAAACAAATAAACAATCCTTATAATGTGCAGGTGTGAATAGGCTTAAGCTGCTGGTGGGAACGAGACAAACATGCCACATCTTGCGAGAACAGAAGAGACAGCGTTATAATTGCCATAGATGTAATATTTTATAGACGTTTAATCGCCGCTCGATCGGTCGAAACAGTGTTACAGTGAAAACTATTTCGTGGTTGGATTGTCTAAAATTATTAGTTTGTTAGTGGTGTTTAGTTTGGGTGGTAATTTATTTTCGTTAAAGATAGTGTCGAATTTGTTTTTACAAGGTTGATTTGTCTTGCCTTATCGGATTTTACGGTCGATTCTTTACTTTAGAAATAGTTGAAACAGATCTAATTTACCTGTAAATGTTTTAGAATTTTATTCTTAGTCATCCTTTTTTAACAATGGCCTTTTGGATCTTGACTAAATTTTGTATGTTTTTTATGCAATGAAGTGACGAGTCAAGCGAGACGTTTGCCTGGTAGTAAGCATGAACTTTGAAACAAAATCCTGCGCCGCACTGCACTGCGCTCGTCACCCTGACATATTAGATATCAAATCTCTTCATGTCTGATAATTTCTCTGGTTTTCAAACAGAAACACAGTAACGCTTGGACACTACTGCTTGGCGGTTGAATAACTGCCAAAGGTGTGGTACTTCCCCAGGCGGATTCTGCAATAGAGTCCTAGCACTACCAGTGAGAACCATCTTCGTTTTGTAATCATTCAAATAGAAACCGGGCCAGAACCCGAATTCGTATAACTAGATTAGCACTATGACTTAAAATAAAAAGCCTTACTAAATAAAATTGTATAAACTTGACAAAAGATTGTATAAACTTGACACTGGCAGAATGCACAACGTGCGATGCCAATAACTAAGGAAAAAAAAAAAAAAAAAATTGTGTATTGATTGTGTATTTTTAAACCATAGCACGTCGTATTTTAGACCAGCAGTTTTTTTTTAACAAATCTCAAAACGGACTTTGGTTAAACGGGTCTCTCTGAATCTCTCCCACAGTCACTCTCTCTATTTTCTTTCAATACATAGAGACATCGCATACCTAAGTATTGCAAATATCAGAATAAGTATGACATCTTATTTTACCCCAAGCTGGGCTATAATCTCCCCTTATAAAATCAAACGCTCCAACTGCGCAATCTGCATTAATATTTGAATTTATTATTTAATTATTAAAGAAAATGACTACATTTGAGCCATTTACGACATCCCGTGTTCATAAACGTGGCAGAAAACACATTTGTTTATCCGCTCAGTGATGGCCAAAAAAGATAACTTCATCGAGGCGAAACTTTATACAACAAAAATGATACTGAATTAGTTATTATTGCATCAGTTTATAACATGCATCAGTTTTTAACATGCATCAGCTTTTAACATGCATCAGTTTTTAACATGCATCAGTCTTTTACATGCATCAGTTTTAACATGCATCAGTCTATAACGTGCATCAGTCTTTAACGTGCATCAGTCTTTAACATGCATCAGTCTTTAATGTACATAAGTCTTTAACGTACATATCAGTCTTTAACGTGCATCAGTCTTTAACATGGATCAGTCTTTTACATGCATCAGTCTTTAACATGCATCAGTCTTTAACATGCATCAGTCTTTAACATGCATCAGTCCGGGGTCTAGGCGTACCCTCGGAGAGTGGTTATTAAGCCCTATGTAGGTGGATTCACACATGCCATTGTATTTCTTTTCCAGACCAAATTTTTTAATTTTTTTATCATCACCATCAAAACAACTACGGTAGTTTTCTTTCACAAAATAAAACACAGTGGTATTACTTGAAATTCGTACGTTTTTCGATAAACCGTAGGCGCTTTGGAATCAAAGGACCGGGATGGGTTGCGAGTGCGACTCTACAACCTAACAAATATGACAATTAACCAAGTGAGCGAAGCGAGTGAAGTCTTTGCAACAACTGCCAAATTAGTTATACATGTCCGGTTGTTGGAATTCGCGTATAGGTTGCATTTTCCGAAACTTGGTTTGCAGGTAGTTTTTGTGGTCTATTGTACCTGTGTATTTGTGGTCTGTGGTGTGGCTTATTTTTGATTGGCGTGGTTTTTAATTTGTGTTTTTTTGTGCCCCTTAATTGAGGTGAAATTGAATGCGTCACCATTTCGTGGTCTTAGGATTAGATATACAGGGTTAGTTCTAATCAGTTACCATCCTTTTAAGGGCATATTCTGTACCTCAAAACAAAACAACTTTTACTATGGGGCCAAACCCGAAAAATATATCAGCTCTTCCATGCATTTTGCTCAAGGTCGATGAACTTTTTGTATGGAACAGCTGATAATATTTTCGTGATTTCGGGGTTGGCCCCATAGTAAAAGTTGTTTCTTTTGAGGTACAGAATATGCCCTTAAACGGATGCTAACTGATTAGAACTAACCCTTTATACTTATTACTTAAATCTACGATACACGCAGTTATCCAACTTTTATCGGGTTTGTCGCCACTGATCCCGTGATCAGACTGGATTAGCCACGGTTACCGGAGCGTTGTCTCCATTGTCTCCGTCTCGCAAAGAAACTAAGTAAGTAGTAACTAAGTATTACTAAGTAATACTAGTTTCCTTTTAAGATCTTTTTATTCCAGTATTCTACTGTGACATTACACAGACTCACGCACATTCGTATTTACAATAACAGTACACACGCTTAATTAAACTTTATCTTTTACTCCGTGTATTGCTTCACTATCTTAAACGTAACAATCAAATCGCACACCGGCGCCGAGAAAAACGTCATATCAGCAAAATTTTGCGCTACAATTTACGCTCTGTATATTTCAAGCTTAAGATTGAAAATTACATTGTTTTCAAGTATATTATAACGTATTATGTTTGTGTAAAAGTCAAGCGCAAAAGTGTCATATGCATCTTTAATAAAAGAGGGTCTTAATTTGTGTTGGTTAGTGAGTTTATAAACGCGATTTTATCTTATTGATACCTTTTTAAGATGGTCGATTTGTTCAAACGCCTACGGATACTGTTTTTGTGGCTAAATTAAGGTTTGCCTGGCCAAGGATATGAGTTTTGGGATCCTTGACTCCTTTTTTTAAGCCAGTTACCTGGGTTTTGATTATCTTTGTGAGTTATGAGGAGTTTTGGGCGCGTAATATAAATATCGCTTTTAGAGCCATTAGACTACTCTTAAACGACTTTATGGCTTGTATTGTGTGATTTGTTTTAATCTTTAATTTAATCTTAGTTTGATATTGTTTACACTTATCTTATATATTAAGTTGATGTTAGTAACTCTAAGCAATGATCTCTTTACAACAAGGATAAAAATAAAAGAATCTCTCAGTCATTTAATGTTTCCTTAATTAGTTTTTTTTGCTTTTTTGACCATCTAAATAACAAAAACACAATAATAATTATAATAACAAGGAAGTTCTTTCCTAGATTAGCGTCACGCTTATCCGCTTTCTTTTAATCAGTATATTACAAAAACAATATAAATTATGGCATGTCAATGTCAATGCACAGACCCCTGCAGGGCTAACATGCGCACCGCGAGAAAATTTTGTCGTGTCTTTATGTCGTGCGAAAACGAGACAAACTTATACCGATTCGTAGCCTTGTCCTGTTTTGTAGAATCGAGAAAATTTTCTCGCGGTGCGCATGTTAGGCCTGCTGAATATTGGATGATGAATAACTTACACAATGATTTCTGCACACAACTGCCTGGCGATAGAATTAATGAAAACGCGTAATGAAAAATACTTCTCCAATAAAATTTTGCATTTTTAAAATTTTAGAGTCTTACCATTAGGTACAATAGGTACCTCTGTTATTTTAAGAACATTTCGCTATGATAATGATGGTTAAACCGTGTAGTTAATTATTTGTTGGAAAGCTTTATTAGGCATTCTTTAAGAAGCATCAGTTTTAGAAGATCACCTTTGAATATAATCTCCATATAATTCTATTCTAACTTACAATATGTAACATTAGTGAAGGTGCGATAATCATCTTTTAAAATAAAAATTCATATAATGTAAATCCTTTATTGGCTGTCAGTTTCACTATTAGTCTCATTGTATTATTTTTAAGAGCAGTGGATTTTGTAAATAAATAAAATAAAATTAAATAAAATTAGCCCTTATTCTGGTTTGGTAATAAAATATTGTAATGAAATCGTTAAGACATTTTCTGGGATCAAAAATAACACTTCTGAACTTTTTCTTAAGAATTTAATAAAAAATATACCAATAACAAGCAAGACAACTTAAAACTGAGACTGAAAGAAAAATAATACAAATTGAGCTGTCTTTCTTTTAATTGGTAACATATACGTCAAAGTCAAAGTCAAGTGAACTCATAGTCCTAAATCCACACTATTAGAAAGCCCTGTAAAAAGGTCTATTACTTTCCGTTATAATGTGGTCGATTCTAGCGGTTTTAATTGACAGTTCTAAACTAACTAAAGTATTGCTGTCCTTAGCTAACATGCCTAGTAAAAAAGTGACAGCAATATTTTAATTAGTTGACAGTTCTATGTCAACTAAAACCGTCAGAATCGCCCACAATATCTGGGTATCATATTTGATTTATCAGAATACATATAAATTATCTAAATGTGTGAAAATTATCACTAACGTCAAGTCATGGCAACTTCATCATCATCATCAGCCCCGAGACGTCCACTGCTGAACGAAGGCCTCCCCCTTAGACACTTACCCTTAGAAACCCAGTGAAAACTAATTCAATGTAGTTGATTGCTGTTGCTTATTTTTAAGAGTGACCGTTTTTATATCGGTATAAATATTATAATTACATCAAGATAAAAGGATACAAAACCTTAATCTAATGAACTACTTTTTTTATTTAGATATTTATTTATTCAGAAAGTTTTGCCAGATGGTAATCTAAACCTTAGTACTTTAAAATATAAAATCATATTTCCAGTTTTAATAAGCTAAATCTCACCTTTCTTTTTTAATCAAGCCAGGATTTAAGAGTCAATCGTTTAACATCGAAACAAAACGATATAACGGTACCACGCCGTGCGGTCAAAAATTAATTTAGCCAAAAAATAAATAAGCGTAAAAGTAATAAAAAATAATAAAGTGAAGCTCACACCGAGGATGTCAGTGGGCCTTGTTTACGACGGACCATATTTATTTATTCGCATAATTCGGACACGGTCATGTTTATATTTAGTGAATTGATTTTTAGGCTAATAATGGATTGGAAGGAAGGCTTGCTGAAAAGGGAGCTGTCGTTTTTTTATCTGTACATATCACTGAAGAGAGAAGTAAATAGAACAGAAATGTGACGGGCCACGCTAGCAGGCATTAGGTGCAAATGCGCTTAATGTCAATTCTGACAATATACATGTTTTTAGACTGAGAATACTCAAAAAGACAATTTAAATAGACGCGTAGAAAACCAAACCACATTGTAACGTAATTAGATCAATTTTAATCTGGTGCAAAATGGCATTTCGTGCGTTTTACTACAAATGCGCGACCAATATTGGGGTTTTTTCGTCGTAGTTTCTATGCAAATAAGTGTGAAACTGGCGACAGCGGTTTTCCATACAATTGCTTTAGAACATTGTTTTGACAGCCTTTCTAGAAGTAGGGATTTCGCTTTTCTGTGATACATATAATAAAACTGTAACGAGGCTATTACTGTACATTGAAGATATATTTAACAAAAACAATTTTTTTAGGAGTGTATGAGAGCAACAGAAGAGAGAGAGCAGCTAAGTAAGGTCATGCGCATAAAACTAAGTATTTGGTTCACGCGAGCGAAGCCGCAGGTACAACTAGTCTTACATATTTCATGATAAACAAACGACGAAGATACGCGAATTTTTGTATGATTTTATTTTAACAACTTTGTTTTGAATATGTTTTTTTTTATAAAATGTCTCTTACTGCTTATCAACAATTGATTTAAGGCCTGAAACTCATAATGTGGTCGGTTCTGACGGTTTTAGTTGACAGTTCTAAACTAATTAAAATATTGTTGTCACTTTTTTACTAGGCATGTTAGCTAAGGACAGCAATAGTTTAGTTAGTTTAGAACTGTCAACTAAAACCGTCAGAATCGACCACATTATGTATTTGTTTTTAAGTGAATATTTTCTAAGAATGTATTCTTCAGTTGTTGATTGTTTTTTTTTACTGGCTTAGGCCTGTATTAACTTTTTTTTGTAGTGGTAGGACTGTACTGCAGATTCCGCCTGGGGAAGCACCACACCTTTGCCAGTTTTATTCAATCGCCAAGCATTAGTGTGCAAGCATTACTGTGTTCCGGTTTGAAGGGCAATGTTACCAGAGAAATTACTGGGTATGAAGAGATTTAACATCTAATATCTCAGGGTGACGAGCGCAGTGCAGTGCGGCGCAGGATTGTGTTCGCAAGTTCACAATTCTAGCACTGATAGTGGCAGGCGTGACGCTTACCATCAGGTGAAAGTCTAGCTCGTCTCGTCACTTGACAGTTAAAAAAAAAATACAACCTACAAAGACTACTTAGCCTTCTACACAAAAAATATGTTTCTTAAAACAGTATGATTAATATTGGTACCAATATAAATAATAATAGGTAAGTATACTAGTGCCAATAGTAACAATAGCTTTCCAAGAAAATGATATGTTCACAAAATTGAGTAATTAAAAGAGACAAGTATTAAATAAATATACTGATGCATAAAATTCCCCAGTCTCCAAACTTCAATCCTAAGCAGTTTTCAAAGTAAGCAAACTCCGGCCAAATCTCTTCATTGCCAAATAAAAAGGTATCACACAATAACGTTCTCAGAACGCATTATTTTAATGGTCGATCAGATTTCGTTTGCACGTTTGCTTAACACTTTTATTTATATTACATTAAAATTGCTTCCCATAAAAATATATTTCAATATCGGCATCGAACAAGTGCAATCTGATATTACTACTTATGTTATTGTGAGAAATTGATTTTTTGTCCAATTTATAATAATAATGGCTAATTTTTATTTATAGTTTATGGATGCCTGGTGACTTTTTTAACGAATTGGAATAAAATATTCACAAAACGATAAAAATAAAACACATCACGTAGGTATATAATAGCAGCCTATAGCAACTATGGTTATAGCAAAGTTGGTTAACAATTGTTTCAGTTATGAAATTCATTTGTTTTATGATGGATATGTCGCAGCCAACTAGCTTAATTAGACGTTCAATTAACAGCCTAGCCTTCTTACTAAACGGCGGCTTCTTACTAGTGGTCGGAATTATAGTTATATTATAGTAAAATATTCAGCCATTCAACTATAATATAACTATAATTCCGGCCACTAGTATAAGGGCGCCGTTTAGTAAGAAGGCTAGGCATTATACTTATCGTTATTAACAACTTTTACTATGGGGCCAACCCTGAAACCGCGAAAAAACAGCAGCCTGCCTAGCACGCGAGCCGTGATAAATGTCTACTCTTTTTCCCCCGCGAAAACGAGACAGACGTATCTATATTCTAGCTTTATCACTTTCCCGCGCGAGGAAAGACCAATTAGTCCTCGGCGCGTGCTAGGGGGCCTGCTCCATACATTTGTCCCCATAGTTAAAGTTGAGTATATCGACCTCGGTAAATTTGGCCAGGGTGCAAATCAACAGCTTGAATATATAGTATTAGAGATACCGTAGACTTTGGTTTAAAAAATAAGAAAAAGTATTATTACTAGTATTGTCTATAATAAAAATGCTTTTTTAATTATACCTATAGAAAAACAGAATTTAAAATAGGTGCTTATACGTACATTATTCAATTACGTATCTCATAAAAATAATCTGATTTCTAACATAAGCAGAACTTAACAAGTCTTTAATACGAATAAAACTGCTAATTGGCTCATTAAATATTTAAATCATTTTTATTAATTCACACTTCATAGTTTTACATATAATTTCTGATATAAAAACTGCCGATAACGCTAGAAAAACACGGTTAAAGTCCTGAACTTATACTTATAAAGCTATTATGACCATAAAAATTTGCATTTCTTATTTTATGGAGGAAAATTAATAATACATAGCTGTGACTAGCTCAAATTTTATATGAAACCTGTGATTAGTGTTAATCAATTACTGTTATTTATAAAGACAATCATGAGCTTAAATATAATATAGTAAGCAGTAAAAAGATTTCATTTGATAAGTACTTATCTACCTGTACTGGTAGGACTCTATTTCAGAGTCCGCCTGGGGAAGTAAGTGGCTTAGCAGTAGTGTGCAAGCATTACAGTGATTCAGTTTTCAATGTTACCAGATTAATTCTGGGCATGAAGAGATACAATACACATACAATAGTGCACTGCACTTTGTACTTGCAAGTTTACAATTCTGGCACTGCTACTGTTATGGGCAGGCGTGTCGCTTACCACCAGGCAACCGTCTCGCTCGTCTCAACACGCAACTAAATAAATAAAAAAACTATGTAGGTAGAAAAAGTAACCGTAACAAAAAATTTATATTA
This sequence comes from Erannis defoliaria, assembly GCA_905404285.2. Classification (NCBI taxonomy): domain Eukaryota; kingdom Metazoa; phylum Arthropoda; class Insecta; order Lepidoptera; family Geometridae; genus Erannis; species Erannis defoliaria. The sequence goes on from FR990066.1 coordinate 16,880,315, forward strand.
GGTATACAGATATTAGAATATTACACAGGTATTCTTATTTGTGGTAAACACAAAAAGTCTTAATAATTTTCATTTTAAAGACAACCCAATTACGCAAACTTTTCGCTTTACAAGCACATGTGTATTACACCTACCGTATACACATTTTTCAGCGAAAATTAATGAACCAGACTTCCCAAATTCAAGAACAATAATTGCTCTCCCCAGTTCCTCCAACAACATAAACCCTGCAAATTCCCATTACAATACACCCTATAAAACAGCGCCCATGAAAAACGAGAACAATTATAAAAATTAACATTTTATTGGTCAATTATAATAAATGATTTAGAAAACCTTACACCAGTTAACGATCCCCGCTTCACGGTGACGGATCGTGATTAAAATGTGTTTAAATAAAAATAATCGCTCTTAAAAATATTTATATTCGCCTTTTTTCGAGTTCGCCACTGCGCCGTTTCGCCATAATGTTGGCGCGTTCTGTTTTATAACGAAGCTACAAAAATACATCCATCCTTGTTTATCTCATAAGATTTTGAAGAGATAGAGCATCGCCGTCTCTTACGGTTAAGGCTGGCAATTTGCTAGCGTGTTGTTAAGTTGCAATCAATTGGCATGCGCAAACAGACGCCTATGATATATCCCATTAAGTGGGCCTTAAATATAAGGTGGTAGCTGCAATTTTAGCGATTACTTATTTATTGATTGTCATTCTTAAACTCACATAACTAATGGGTTTATTGATGATATTGAAATTGCTTGCGTTATTTGTCAGCCTTGAGGTGTTATTATTATAAAACCCCGCTTACGGTAGAGAAAGCGATGGAGCAAGGAGTTATCATAATTGGCTTACTGGACATCACTCATCTTTATTCGGCGTTTTATAGACGTTTTGTAGGGAATTAAAATCAGGGAACATTGGTAAATTTGTTACCAACGTGTGTTGACAATATTTTGAACATCAAATTCATTTTTTTATTTTTTGTATTTCTATACATAAGATATGTAACTTCGGCCTCAATAAAAATGTTAACTAATAATTGGGTTTAAGCTACGAGTGATAGCATAAATCACTTGAATTAGTACTCTAATCAAAGTAACCTGTCATCTTATACCTGGCATTAATTAGGTATAAAAATCAAAATTTATTTGACAAAGCCAAAAGGGAAATGTTACACAGTAACTGAAATTGAAAGATAATGAAAAATTGGTACGCATTGCTCATAAAACCATTAAACATATTTTTTATAATTTTTCAGTTCCCATCTTTTTCGCGGGGACCCAAAACTGAGGTAACGTGCAGAAATTTACCGTGTATTAAATCTCTGAACAAACAACTTGTTCGCGCTTACACGCACACATATGCACACACAAACCCATGGAAACAGGCTGTAAACGTAGCGTAGAAGGTAACTCACACCTTTATATTGGTGTTAAGGGCCTGTCATAACTGGCCCGATGCATTCTAATAATAATTCTCCGGACCCTTCGTCCCCCATATGCAGCTGGATCTTCATTCTATCTTTCAAACATCCAAAGAATTTTGCCAAATATGTAAATATCGGTGGGCATTTTTCACAAAGTGCCATCTAGACCCAAACTAAACAAAGCTTGTACAATGGAAACCAGATAGCTAAAAAATATTCTATACATATTTTTTTATTACAGTCATACTTATACTTCATACTACACCCAGACGCAGAAAAAACATCTATGTTCGTCACATAAATGTTTGTCCTGGGTGGGGATCGAACCCATGCCCTTCAGCTCTGAAGGCAGACACGCTACCAACTGAGCTATAAGGCAGTCTGACACTTTGATATCTTTGATCTTTGCATTGATGGACAAAAATAATTATTATTTTATAAAATGGTTAAATAAAAAACCTCGTGGATCTCTCGTTTTCGCCACAAAACTCCGGACTTTTATGTTATGATAAGCTGCTGTTGTTGTTGTTTTAAGTTGTTATGTTGTTGAGGATTAATAACAAGTTGAACGTGTGTATCAAGAAAATGAATGAAAGCGCAGATTTATACAAATGAGGCTATGATGTGTCTCTACCCTCGACCCTACAAGTAGTTTTTCTGAGATAGAGACACACATTACGTCTTTTATGGCAGAGAAACAATTCTATGAATCTAATGTAGAAACATACATTTCCACTAAAAATAATTTTATGTTTTATATGCCATACGTATTAAAATGTTTATATTACTGATAATATTTACAAAATTTTTTACAATTTTTTTTTGGTAAATATTATCAGTAATTTTTTTTTTACTTTGTAACAATTACACAAGTTTTATGAATAAATGCGTATTTTTGTCGGTATGACGTGTATATTTTATCATTTTCATGGAACTGACGACGACGAGCAAGACGTTATATACTATATTGATATATATAGTATATAATATTGATATATCGCTGAATATGAATAACATTTAGGGTATTTTTTATCATCATGATTATCGTCGTTTTTCATCAACCCACGAACGAGACCGCGGGGCGCAACTGTCTAGAAATAATTCAAAGAGGTTTTTGTAAACGAAAACTTCCCCTTAACACACACATCCTATATTCACGCACACATGGCAACGAGCTGTAACGTGTCGATACTAAACGAGGCAAACTTGATATTTGTAACAGTTAGCGCTTTAGAGCCTTCTCGATCTTAATAAGCACTATCTAGTAGCTTTTAACAAATTAATGATGCATAAAAACTTGTATTTGCTTGAAAGTTGTGGTGAGGTACTATTTTATATATCTAAATATATGTTTGTAGACTTTTGTCTGAGCTTTTATGTGCATAGTAGCAGCACTGCAGTGACCCTTGCTAATTAACAGTTTGTCTACAATTTTTCGTAGTTAAGATAAGATAAGGTAGTGATGATGTACCTGGATATGTCCTAAAACAGCATCCAGAACCGCCGGAGGACCGGCAGCAGCGTCCTCTCAGTTAACGGTGGTGACCATTCTGCAATCCCTAAGCCGCCTGCCAAGCGTGGTGATTATGGCAAACCCCCTCACACAATATAAGGGGGAGGCCTTCGTTCAGCAGTGGTCGTCTCCGGGCTGATGATGATGAAGGTAATCTTTAATCCCAAATGAAAAATGTCAACTACAATAAAACGCATTAATATCACTGGTAAAATATAAAGCTTAAAGAATTATAGTTGAACACGATTACATTTTTGTAGGAGCTAGGCAAACCTGGTCACCTTGGTGACCTGGATCCGTCGGCTTACAGGTTCCGATTTCGCACGCTTGCTTGCTTACAATTTGATTTATTGATAACAGAAAAATAGAAGTGGAACTATGTGGCTCTCAAAGTCGAAACACAGAAATGATGTAAAAAATATGTTTATTTTTATTTATTTATTTTTTGTATATAGGTAGTTTATAGTTATTTTAAATATTTATTTCAAGTTTTATACATATGTATGATGTAATCGTAAATAATCTCTAATAAACTGTACCTACTTTATATAGTTCGCTATACTGTTTTGATATGTAGGACGTAGGTATATATTTTTGCCAAAAATAATGTAATAAAATGAGGTAGAATATTATTTAATAGGTTGAAAGGAGTTGTAGGTATAAGTCTGATTAGGGAATCTGTACGAGTTCTGATGAAATCTGAGGATGTTATGTATGTGGAGTGTGGATGGAGTGGTGTGTGTGATGGGGGTTAGTGGAAATATCTCGTTTTCTACTGAGCAAGGCAGCTTCATTGTAGGCCACATTATCAGGCGTGATGGACAATTTAAAAAAGCATATTCAAATAAGAGAAATAAAATGCTCTAGACTCTATTTTCTATTTTGACAGTCCCGAAAGACTTCAACAGAAATCTATATCTAATCTAACCCTATGTTGATATACTTACAGCTTTTTGGGAAATAAGTAAAAAGATTCGTACCCGATTCTTTTATTTTCAGCCGACTTAAAAAAAAAAGGTTCTCAATTCGTTTTTTTGTATGTACGTTACGCGATTACTCCGCCAATTATGAATTGGTTTTGATGTTTTTTTTGTTTGGTTTGTGATATTTCAGAGGTGGTCCCATATAAATTTTGTCGATATCGGTTCTTTAGTTTCGTTTTTAAATGAAAAATGAAAAATGGAATAAAGCTGAAATAAATCAAAATAACTGGAAAATATGTAGATGTCATCCAGGTAGCCTAAATTGAAGTCGGTTGTTTTTTTTAAAGCGTATATTATGTTATATTTATTTAATATTTAATAAACTTGTTCAGTTAAGTTTAAGTCAGCACTGAGCCGCTTCATATATTTCTCTTAATTTATGCCTATTAATGTAATACGTAATTCTAATGTTTGTTAATTTATATTACGACAAATAACTATAATAATAATTATTAAATTTAATTACATTGTTTCCACACTTTAAAACTTCAAAGCGGTCGCTACGATTGGCCGAACAGCTGTCAAAGTGACGTCTGTCTAATGACGATTGACAGGTCCATCTAGATAAGGATAATCAAATTATAGTTAGGAACATTTAACAAATGTATCTAATGCTATTTGAAAATCTTTATCACATAAAACATAGAGTCTATTATGATGAAAACTGGGTTTACAACTATATTTTGTTTGTTTGTCTATTTATCTCATAATCTTTAGTTTTGCCGACAGTTCTTTGCGCGCATTCAATGGTTTAGAGGTAAATGTTCCTTAAATTAGTTTTTGTTGCTAAGAAATTAGTTTGTTAATAACTAAGTATTTTGTTTAAGATTTGTAGTTATTTTTCTAGCTCTAATTAGCACAACTAACACTAATCTCCTGCCTATAACATTTTTATTATAATTTTATTTACACCAAGTGTCAAAAGTCACCCTAAAAAGACCTTCTGCGTAATACTATCTATCATCATAGTATTACCTGATTCAAACTTAATGGCGGCTGTGAACTTACGCGCGGGACGCTGCGCAGTAGCAAAAATTAGGTGTGCGGTGTGCGTACAAAAGAAACGCAAAGTTTTATTATAAAAACTGACATGGTTTTGACACATTTTGTTTTATTTAACAAACGCAAAGTCTCGCTTGCAGCACACTTAACTGAATCAGCCTGCCTATGTCTACAGCTATCTCGTCTTCACTCGAAGGGTGATGGTTCATTTCCAGCATCACTAATTGGTTGGTTTAAAAAACGTCAGTGTTTTTATTTATTTATTAATACGTAAATTCTGAAATACTCATTGGTAGGTACCTGGCCGGTATCTAACCCACAACCTCATGATTGTGAAGACGTGAAGAGTATGCTTCTTCTAACTGAACTACTAAAGCTACTAACAGTTAAAGCCGTCACACACGATGCGGATGCTATAATACTTCATGTTAGCTTAGAACACATTTCAATTTCGCTACTCATACATAACAAATGACGAACAAGTGACGAAGATAATTTTTGTTTCAAAAATGTATGGAGAGCGATATTTAATCTTAACATGAAATATTATAGCATCTTCGTCGTCTGTGACGGCCTTTATAAGTACCTACTTACCTGCCAAAATATATTTATGGAACGTAAATGGCTTCTGTCATTTACATACTACTTTTTCGATACTGTGCTAGCTACACACACACGCATACCCCACTTACAGTTGTTTTAGTTTTAATTATTTTTTTCAACACTCATTAAAATGTATATATGTAAATTCTAAAACGTAATTCAAACTTACCTAAACAAAACTAAATCATACAAAATCATTCTCGCATAATCTGATGTGTACCGACTATTAATTAATTATTAAACCTATTTAAAGCCTGACATCTGTCATACTTGTCACCGCGAGCAGCCAAATATACTTTTGACATAAACTGAGTCAATCTAAACCTTATGACTCTAGAAATTAAAGTTCACCAAATTTTAATTAGTTATAATTATAAGTTAGTCGTAAAATCTGTGATGTCCGCCGAAAAGATTGACTAAACGTAATTAATTAAGATTAAAACAGATTTGTTTTGATCGTATCTACAGAATTTGGTTTTGTTTTTAGTATAATCATTTTTAACACGGTTAGTTGAATGTAAGCGTGAAAATTAATAGTCAGGCTAATAAGGCAGCAGGTAGGCAAGTCGGTGCAGGCTATTATAAGCTTTATAATTTTTTTAATACTTAAAAAGTAAATAAATATATAATAAGTTTATTTAGTAATCATCATCATCGTCAGCCAGACCTGTCCAACAACAACAACTCAACTGCAGGACGAAGGCTTCCCCCTTAATAGGTAGGGGTTGCCATAATCCCCAATTCCCCACGCTTGGTATGCGACTTGGGGATCGCAGAATGCTCACCACCTTTAAACGAAAGGACGTTGCTGCCCGTCCGCCGGTGGTTCTGGAAGCAGTTTTATGACATAGGTACCCATATTTAGTAATCATTTTCACAAAAACACATAAGAAACTCTGGAATTCCTTTTAAGAAAATAGGTCTGTACGTATACGAAGATGTTATAGGGATGATCATAATGATCTATAGAGCATTGAGAAAAGTGTTTGTGTGGTGTGTTTGGGTGTGTGTGTGTGTGTTACCTTAATAATTAAGTTAAGCTTGCAATAAAAAATATAATTTTAATTGCAATTACAGATTTTTACCTTTTAAGCGTCAACTCGAAATAAAATATTTAAAACATGTTTGTGCTTCCACTGAACATTATAGCTCATCAATAAAAAAAAACGAAGATAAAACTATCTATTTTATACGCTAAATATATAATAATCTATTGTGTCTATACTTTTTACTAACTAGGACTCGCGCAATGTAATGTTTTCAAGGTATATATGAGTATGTAATAATATGTACGTCCACCATAACTTCTAAATGCCTGAACAGATTTGAATGTATGGGGTATCGTTAGAAACCTAACATCATTTCAAAGAGTGACACTGGCAATAAATATAAAAAAACTATATATACGGCGCACGTATGTTTCTATCTAAAAAGTAAAAATTGGTATTTTAGGTGTTTTTTTTTTAAATTATCATAATAAGATGTCTTGTTTAGTAAGTACACATTTTAATCCGTACTTAAATTTCGATGAAATTTTATAATTGATACAGGCCTCGGATTTACACTTCACAATAGTAACACGAGATTTCTCCATCTAGGCTGCCAGCGCCACGGCCTATTTCGAGACCATTATTATCCAATAATGATTTGAAATCGATATCAATTCTACACCTTTCTATCATTTCCTTGCTGGTATTTAGTTCGCCGGCGACGGGTGGTTCAAATTGGGCGGGATGGCGGTTTAAACACCCACTTAGCCCATCAACGAGTGGGCGCCGGTAAATGGGGAATTGGGATTATGGTGCGTGCACGTTATGTTCCGACTTTATTATGAAAATGACGTCTTAAGTAAATTTTAAATTCAATATAAAACAACTACTCTATTTAACTGCCTTATAGCTCAGTTGGTAGCATATCTGCCGTCAGAGCTGTAGGGCGTGGGTTCGATCCCCACCCAGGGCAAACATTTATGTGAACATAGATGTTTGTTCTGTTTCTGGGTGTAGTAGGTAATATAAGTATTTATTTAAAAAAAATGTATATAAGTATTCTATATAGCTTTCATATTACAGGCTTTGCTTAGTTTGGGGCTAGATGGCGCTGTGAGAAGTGTCCACCGGTACAATTTTTTTCATCGATATCCCATTGCTGGGTATAGGCTTCCCTTACTGTGCCATCTGCATCGGTCCTGTGCTAATCTAGTGCACGTTCGACCCGTGATGGTGATCTTGCAGCTAGGCAACGTCCTCTCGGTTGACGGTGGTGACATTCTGCAATCCCCAAGTCGCCTGCCAAGCGTGGGGATTATGGCAACACCTTCCTATTAAGGAGGCCTTCGTCCAGGAGTGGACGTCTTCTGGTTGATGAAGACCGCTAACTTGATTAATATAAAAAGTGATGTCTAACCGATGGGTCCAATGTTTAATTCCTGTGCTTTTTTTTGACGTGGATGATTTAAGGGGGTGAAATCGGGGATGAAACTTTGTATGAAAAGCTATCTATATTGAAGTTATAGTAACGTTATTAGTATTTGGATTGAGATTTTAAAATAAAAACAACATTATTTGCTAGGGTTAATTGTGGTGAATATGGGGAGGAAAAAAATGTGTAATTAACCCGCAGCGTTATATGGACGATATTTGGGACTGGGGCGAATTGCTTCCGAACGCGGACGAAGTCGCGGGCGATCTCTAGTTACACATATTTTTTGATATTATCATTATACTTTGTATACTTTAAAAACACCCAAAACAATGTAAACGCACCCACACCACCCCATTTGTATAAATATAATCCTGCCCACTTATGGAAGATGATTCGGAGGTAATACTTAATAGCAATTTATTACGTAATGGCCTTCGTTTACCTTCCCTTTGTTTTATAATACGTTATACAAAACATCTGTTTTGTGGTTTGGATAAAAACACAGGAATACACAGGGCTTTCGTTAAGTTACAACTTCTGCTATTAAGATGATTTTTAAACTTGCTTAGGATCTGTTTCGTTACTTAGGATATGTTTCGTCTTCGAATGGGTAATATAAAAATACCTACATATTTGTAGAGGAAGGCGTTTTAGGCATAAATTATTTCAGAGCAGATCTACAGATCTAATCAATAAGTCAATACAATAGAATGATCAGTAAAAAATATGTTCAGCTAAATATTCAAAACCTGTCAAAACATCTAACGAGGTGTTGCCAATCATGAGATGAAATCACTTTGACTAAACAACTTTATCGCTATGCAAAAACTAATATTATCAGTCTACAAGTCCATAGAAAGCCTTAAAAATTTACGATGACACGGTACCACGGTTTCTTTTTATTTCAGCGATACATACAAATGAGTGAAGCTTTGTCGCATTAAAAAACATTACGATTCTTCAAGAAGTCAGTAGTTATGTTAAAAATAGTTACTGTGGTAAGGTTGTGAAATGCTATTACATTGTATCATGCAAAAAGAGTTGAACGCTAAAACAGTTCAAATATCGGTGGCGTGGGTCATCTCTCACGATCTTTGTGGCACCGTTATGTGTGGCCCAAGTCTTGAGATACTTGCGTATGCTTTTACTAGACTTTGATGGCGTGTATGGTAAAGCAGTAGCGCTTATGAGATCTAAGGTTCGGTTCTAGACCGGACATATTATAATTATTTTTAGAAACATAATATCTTCAAATTTGGTGTACCTACTTACAGTCGAATGTAACTAGCTAGGCAAGGGGGTGTCTCTATCTCATTCTACGGTATCCAGGCGATAGGTTTCTGCGTAATTTTATTAACGTTTTGACCGCTACGAGTGCTACGACAGAAATGCATCGTCTTGCTCTTTACGCTAAGCTACTACACCTGTTGATCTATTGAAGTTAACGCCTTAAGTAGATCTTCGATCCTCACGTGGTGATTTCGTGTCCTGCTCTAAATTACAAGTGGCCCGCTACAGAAGTAACTTGGTCAAATGGGGATAATTGGAAGCCGAAAGAGCACAGCGCGACTGCGGAGCCCCAGCGCAGACCATGTCGCACCTACTGTCGTGTCCTCGGTGCCCGACTTCCTGCACTTTTAAAAACCTGAATAAAGCCACTCCTTGCGGGATGGCAAGGAGTGGCCTTATGATATCCATGGAGTTGTATTTTTATTTTAATAGCCTCCATAAACATGGCCCATCGAGTCGACGAACAATAATAGGTATTTTTTTTTTTTTAAGTAACAACCACTTTAATTTTGACGACCTGGATGACATCTTCATATTTTCTAGTCATTTTGATTTATTCTATTACGTAGTATTTACTTACTCTATGATTTATTCCAGTAATTTTGAGTTTAAACCTAAATACTGGACTGATTTCGATTAAATTTATATGGGACCACCTCTGAATTATCACCCACCAAACAAAAAACGACCTGGGTATGTCCTTAAACTGCAACCAGACCCACCGGAGGACGGGCAGCAGCGTCCTCTTGGTTAACGGTGGTGACCATTCTGCGATCCCCAAGCTGCCTGCCAAGCGTGGCGATTATGGCAACACCCCTCTATAAAGGGGGAGGCCTTCGTCCAGCAGTGGACGTTTTATGGCTGACGACGAAACAAAAAAAGAACCATCAAAATCAATTCATAATATTGACGGAGTAATCGCGTAACATACACACAAAAAACATTCTAATTACATTCTAATTGAGAACCTCCTTTTTTAAAGTGGGCTGAAAAAAAGAATTGTATTTTGACGTCATAGCCAGGCCAGAAAAAATCTGGCACTCTTGGCTATCATACAGTGTCAAATTGTTGTGTAGTCTACTTCAATACATGACTGGATAAATCAGCGATTGACAACTCAACAACTCAACTGACAAGTGGCGATGTGGTTGAAGATGACGCACGCAGTTTTAAAAGAGTCACTCTGATTTTTATGAGACCTAGATTATATCTCTCTGGAAACAAGGAGGTTTGTCTGGAAGAGATCGCTTTTAGTGATAAGACTGCCTTTTGTGCCAATCTGTAGTGATGTTTGAAATGGCCTTTCTATGGTGTCAATAAAGTGTTATTGTATTGTATTGTAAGGAAGCAGGCATACAGAAACTAACTAGGTAAGCCTTTTGTTCGCAAATGCTCATCAAGTAAGTTCATCAGCTAAGTATGACGTTACGTCATTGGCGTATACCGTAAAGTGCCCGTTATCAAATAAAGACGACTGTAGTGGTCACAGGGTCAATCCGATGTAAACGCGTTCAGTTTCTGACTTCTGCCCAATCGTCTGGAATGACAGAAGGAAAACTACAACACAATTACCCGTTGAAAAATGTCTGACAAAAGTTAAAAAAGGCGGGTAAGTGAAGTGCTTGCAATTCGACATCATGTATTTAAAAGAGTGAGTTAATATAATACAAAATTCAAAATCAAAGTCGCGAATGAATCGGATTCATCTGGGCAAGCGTGCTCCATCTTAGAACGCATCTTCGCTTACCATCAGGCGAGATCTTGGAGGTGTCTGCTCTCTATCGGCAAGACGGCGGTCAACACAAGCCATAAAAAAATCGTAAGCTAATAGGCTAGATGACTGATGTTTAAATCGTTAAAACCAATAGTTTTTATGAAGAATTTAAGTAAATATAGTATGGTAATTGAAAACATTATTTAAATCGGTTAATAATGTTCTGATATATGACCGTTTAAAGTTTTTGTTAGAGACAACTCTGTCCCTTTCCCACAAAACAAAAAATGACGTCACGACTTACTTGTCAGAATATAATTTATATGGCGTCCTGACAAGTGACGTCACGATTTGTTGTTTTGCCTCTCTGTCTAGCATGATATTAAAATGCTTATAATCCTGACTGATTTGACTGATTGCCAAAATCTACGCTAACAGACACTAATTGTAAGCTGAACGGCCAGTCCTAGTGTTTGAGTTAATACCCTCAGTTAGTGACAGGTCTGAAGGCCTCTGACATGGAATGACGGTTGTTGCTATAGAAAATACAGTACAAATAATAAAACATCTAGAATTGACATACCTACGGAAAGTTACGTTTTTAGGATACCTATGTATAAAACATAATAATTAACATATAAGCTCGTTACAAATCGTTCTAAGCCAGATTAAACAAAAAAAAGTCAAAGTCACCGCTTAAAACTTTTCGGCTTTATCCACTAAAAGTTACTGACTCAAAACTTTTAAATGGATACAAAATAGAATATTAAAATCACCTAATCTTAAATGTAAAACGCCTTTAGCGATAAGCCTTCTGACTTTTGCCGATTTTTTGCTTCTCTTTCGTAAATGGATTATTCAAAACTAAACAGCATTAAATTGGGATTTGGGATCTATTGAGTGAAAAAAACTGTATGTTCTTTTTAGTCGTAGAAAGTTTAAGCTGTTGACAAAAGTTAAATATGCTCGCCAACAAAATTTAAAGACTCCAAGTTAAATACAGTAAAAAAGAGCAAAGGGCGATTGATTCAGGCGTAGTTGTGGTTCATTACTTTGTTATACAAGTAGGTTCTTCTGAGGATAAGGGTGATATTATTAATTTTTACTTTTATATTTTAGCTTTTTATTTAAGTATGTTAATCTAAGATCAAATATCATAATATATATTTTTATACTAAATATATTTCATCACAGGTTTAATCAAAATTATTTGTTTTAAGGTGAAACATTGCAAAATTGAAACTTACTTATTAAAGTAATAAAAAATATTTATTTATTATTACTTATTAATTTTTAATTATAAATTTGGTAGAAAAATATCAAGAACTAACCTTTACAAAGTCATCTTAACTTTCAACGTAGCTACAACCCTACTGAGGATTTCTAGAGATACCCATCTATATGAAATCTGACGTGATTTTGACATATTTATGTTTTTACGAGATATTTACCAAGGTTATGTTATGAACAAGCTCCGATGTCTGACCGTATGAACATGGTGCATGCTGCGAAATATCAGCAGCTCGTTTTGACGACTTAGTCACGGTAAATATCACGTGAATAATAATATAACTGTGAAACTGGAAAAGTCGGAAGAAGCTTTTGTACAGTATAGTGGGGCTAGCAACAACAACATAAATGATTGGATGGTAGAGGCTAGCAACAGCAACGTATGTTGAGATGGTAGCTAGATGATGAGATAATACGATTATTTTAAAATAAAGCCTGATTCTTACGGCCTTACCTAAAATAATCTCGATTCTCTTAGTCACTGCTTAAACTTCTCTGTCCTTTTCTAGCACATGCAACTTCACGTCAGAGAGAAGATGGCAGAACATCTTAAGCAGTGACTAACGGTTGAAAAGTTTTTTTAAATAAGGCCGTTAGTGTTTACCGTGCTCGCCTATTAATCACTCATATAAGTTTAGCTAAACTTATATGAGTGATTAAGGTGGGTACGGTTTTATTATTATAACGGCATAAATAATAATAAAACAGTAATAAATAACCGTGATAATTTAAAAGTGTTTTTCTGTTTTAGCGGTCCTGAGTTAACTGCTGCATTGCCAGGAACCGATTTTGAAACAACGTTAAAATTTTAAACCATAACTTCTCACTTTAAAGTTTCACGGATTAAGAATTACAAATAACGTTAGACGTCTCTAGAACCTTAGCGCAATTTATTGATTAACTTCCCAAAGCACCGCTTCCACTCAAGCAAGAAGAGTCAAATGCTTAAAAGGATTAACTCAAGTCCTACTTAAGGCAGGTAGTGGGTTCGATTGCCAGATGTGGCAGAATTTCTGTGAACATCGTGGGTGGCAAGTTTTTAGACGGCTCATAGATTTCACGAATCATTTTAGATAAGAAGTGAGAAATTAGTTTTTTTTTTGCTATTTTGGTCGGTGATGGGATTTTTGGGATTAAAATTTGAATGTTTGGCATAAGGTTATTTATTAACTAGACTGGGTAATGTGAAATCTGTTTTTATATACAATGTGTAACTAAAAGGTTCAACAATACTGAAGGGTATGTAAGTATGTACTTACTCATCATTATGAACAACTTTTACTATGGAGCCAACACTGATATCGAAGTAAGTAAGTGAGTATTTACGAAAAAAAAATGTATATAAGTACTCTATCAGCTATCTGGTTTCCATAATACAAGCTTTGCTTAGTATGGGGCTAGATGGCGCTGTGTGTAATAAATGCCCCCCTAAAATTTTTTTTTTTTTCGTGAACAATAAAACAGCTGTTCAATTCATTTTGTCCAAGTCAATGAACTTTTTTATAAAATCGGAACAAAACAACAGTTGTTTTTTTCCGATTTTAGAGTTGGCCTCACAGTAAAAGTTGTTCTTAATGATGAGTACACACATGCCCTTCAGTATTGTTGAGCCTTAAGATTACACGTTATATATTGATTTATAGCCTACTAGTGGACCTGTAAGACGTCCTGCCTTGAAAATAAAAAACCTTGAACGTGATCGCTCACACCGCCACCTATACCGGCTCCAAATGTGAATCTTAATGATCCAGGGATCTCGAACCCACACAAAAAAACATTAAAATCGGACCAGCCGTTTAGGAGGAGTTCAGTGACATACTTACACCGAATAATTATATATGTAAAATGTTGTCTGTTCATACAAAGAGCTATGCAGGCAGAACGGTCGTACTAACACTTTCTTTCATCTTAATTTTGCAACACGCAAATCCTAATAACATAAAATAAAAATACATTTGAAATTAAACAAGCTGCCGGCAACTGAGAGATACAATTTAAATCTTTTCAAGACCAATGTTACTCACTTTACCTACGCCACGCTACTTTACCTGCGCGTTTTTAGAACATACCTACTTAGTATCTTCAAATTTTGCGTTCTTCATCTCCGACCACATCGTCGTTTACCAACAGACGACCCGTGGTGATCAAACGCAGACTTGTCTGCATAAAAAAAAAAACAAGATATCTCAGGCGCAGTTAAAACCTTACCGTAAGTATAAGCTAAGTGGCCAGCCTAAAGACATGCTTTGATAGTTGGTATTATTAAAACCTCATTAGATATTTTAATTTCAGTGGAGACTCTAGAACGCGCCACGGTAAGAATTATCGATTATTATTCCTGTTGCATCCCTATTCCGCATGCGAGATGCGTAGCTGTCATCGTTGTATCGATGCAGGGATGACGTCATATCGCAGTTTGTGTGGTCTGATGACTTTGACAAGTATATTAAGAATGGCTAGATGCCGTCAAGAGAGCCGAAAACGTGAATAGAGTCATCATCATCATCATCAAACCAGAGACGTCCACTAATAAACGAAGGCCTCCCCCTTAGACCGCCACACTGTACTAACCTGCCATTTACATCCACCGGTTGCTCGCGACTATTACAATTTCGTCGGTCCACCTAGTGGGAGGCCTTCCTACGCTGCGTCTTCTGGTCTGTGGTCGCAAGAACCTTTCTTCCCCATCGGTTGTCAGTTCTTCGGGCGATGTGGCCTGCCCATTGCCACATGCAAGCCCTGCGAGCTATGTCGGTGGCTTTGGTTCTTTGGCGATTATCCTAGTTCCGGATTTTATCGCGCAAAGTAACTCCGAGCATAGCTCTCCCCATTGCCCGTTGCGTGACTCTAGTTTCTCCAAAAGGCCAGCAGTTAAAGACCACGTTTCAGTTCAGCCTGCCAAGCGTGGGGATTATAGGCTTTCATCCAGCAGTGGACGTCTTCTGGCTGATGATGAGTTTTTAACTAAAAGTTTTGCCCCACGGCGTTGATGAAAATGTTTTATTGATTTATTGGAAAACCATAAAGGCTTAGGCCCAAAAAAATATACTACAACAAAGTCATGACCAGTGCAAGCTAATTTGTACTTTATTTGTATAAGACAATGTTTAGATTTTCCACTGTAGCGCTAGACTCGTTGACGTCACGCTGCTTTCGCCGGCTGCACGCCCCTCAGCACTACAGGGGAATATCGTTAGTGTTCTATACAGTTAAAACACAAATTAGCTTGCACTGAATATGACATGATTGTTGGAATTTGAACCGACGCCCTTCGGAGTGTGATCTAATCACCCAGACTACTGAGCTATATAGCTACAAACCACTTTTCATCACACCCTGATATTGTAAACTTACAGCTTGGCAAGAAACTTTTGAAACGGGCACTTTTCTCGTTTCCTGCCAACTGTGGATGATTAAGTATGCAGTGAGGGATTTTAACCAATATTCTTTCTCACTTCGAGTATAATTATATTATATACCATAGGAGGTGGCAAACAAAGACATTCCCCTCTAAAAGGCATATGGTTGACCTGTTCATTTGAATATAAATTTTTATTAATGTATAAATTTACTTGAAGAGTTTACCTCGTCTCCCGCTAAAAGTGGCAGAAAACTTATGTACCTACGCAGATTATTGTTGCTATTGGCATCTCCAATAATATATGTTCGAATCTTTCTCATATCTTCCACGGACGTACTTTGTTGCTAGAATTTAGAACTATTTGCAATAGTGGCGTCCCTATCACGTTCCTCATATTTTTCACGACTACCCTAAAAAGGCCCTAGTAATGTTTTGTTTTCAGGGTTCATGTATGTATGTATGTTAGTTTCATTGTTCCACACTAACTTCTAAATGCCTCAACAGATGGAGATGTATGGGGTATCGTTAGAATCCCTAGATCATCCCGAGTGACATAAGCAATATTAAAAAAAACAGAAGTACGGCGCCTTTTTCAAATGTGAAAAATATACTTCTATTCTTATACATTTTAGTTTGTATTTTTTGGCAGGGCAGTCGTGTTATTAAATTGTTTTAATTTATTTGCTGAACTGTATTCACATTTAAGGCGCGACAAGGGTTAAAGAAACGCAATATAAATGAGTAAAAACATATATTTATATCACTCGTCGTTTAAATAACTACAATTTTCGGTACTGGTATTAGGAGAAAATAAATTCAGGGTATACAGTCACGGAAGGAAATAGCCAAATTTACACACAAATACTTCTTAATCTGTATTTCAAGTAGTAGGAAGACTGAAAACTCGTACATAGATTAAGTAAATCTAAATATTTTCATTGGGATATTATGTCTAAAGTTTTATTAACCTCAGGGCCTTGTTTTATAAAGCTACAAGTACAAGGTTCTTGTATCAGGTTACCAACTACTGTTTACCAGTTACTGGTAGATGGTTTGTCTTTAACTTATATACAAGTGCTTGTACTTGTAGTTTGTACACTGGTTGTCTTCTAGCTAAAGAAAACGCCGTACTCAATATTTTTTGCGGTGTTGCCAGTTTTTCACCACAAGAACAAGACCTGTAGCTTTTTAAAACAGGGCCCTGGACTGTCGTCGCAACATCGCGACTATAAAACTATTATTCTTAGCGTAAACAGGTTGCTGAAGGTGTAATAAACGTGCAATAACTTCGGAATAGTTAATTCGTCTTTTGTCTTTCTTTTGTCCGTCGAACTATAAACTTGAAAGAAAGGAAAAGGCAAAACACGGATTAACTGTTCCAAGGCCAGTAGTGCAAGGCTAGCTTTACTTATAAGGGGTAGGAGTGTAAATCTAGATGAGACACCTTACTTCAAGGCTATTTCGAATATTTATATTTTCTTCTATCTGTATTTTAATTCCTTTTATTTCACAGTAGTGTTGTAATTTATTTGGCTTTTATGTCAGCTACATAATTTTATGTACCTTAGTTGAGAACAGAAAAGTGAATGAATAACCAGCTATTGAAATTATAAAAATCTTATCCTGCCACCACACGTCAACAAGGGACGCATCTATGTAATCTGCATACGGCTATACGGATATGGCTGGTGACGAAAAAAATTGCATAGATATCCCCAATCCCCATGTGTCCTAATCTGTAGTTTTAATAAGTTTTCAGTTTTCCATACAATATACTCTATCTAACACACAATATTTACAAGTAACTAAATTAAATAATTAAAAATGTACATGTATTTCCTACATTATAGATGTTATATCATATTGTATAATAATTATTTAGTTCATATTTACACTCAACTATGGCATGCTAGATCCATGACAGAAGGAACATATTCTTTTATAATAGAGAAATGTACAATACTTTTCTATACAAAGTTTCCTAATTAAATAAGAAGTAAGAAATAAATACTTAGTTTTATTTACAGTATATTGTTATCAAAACAAATTGGAAATCAATTTACGATAGCTATTGAAAAACTGGAAATTTAAATATTAATGAAAATATTGATTGAAAGCTATATTATCTTTGATTGAAAGTATTGTAATAGGATTAAATGAATTACTTTTCAATTGAATCGTGAAATCATAATATTACAATTCGTTTATAAAACATTTTTAAATTAAATTATACATTTAAGGGGCAGATATTGGCCCGCTCGTACGTTGATCCAAATGATACTCAAAAACTCTCAGCTCGCAGTAACTTTATATTTTTGAAATAGTTGAAATGTGCGACCAAGCGAATAGTGAATCAATTTCTGGGCCTTAAATGAAGAAATGAACTTGCTGTTAAAAACTTAATACTGTGATATCTTTAGAGAGATATTTTCGCTCGTTATACTAAAGGAACTCTCTTAACTACAATTAATTTGAGCGAAGGAATCAATAATTATATGTTAATTATTTAGTTGGTGTCAATTCTGTTGTGTTATTTGGTAAACTAAATTTGAAAGAAGTAAAGTGCTGCTGCCCTCCAACGTTCTTTGCACTTATCGCTGAAATCAGACAGTGAGAAAAAATAACATCTTAAATTATGGTAGAGCAAAATTCTAAATTTGCGAGAATCAAGTACTAAATAGTTATCTTAGTCAACTATAGAGCTATGGTTTTTAAATATCGTAGGTCTCATTTACGCTCGATAGGTTTAGTTAGCAGTTTCTGTTTTCATATGTTTTTCTATCATTTAGAAATTTCTATGGTAGAGTACAGTTTATACACTTTTGGAAAGTGGTAGGTAAATAGCTCCGAATTGACACCATTACATTAGACCCTTTGTTACTATCAAATATTTAAGTGTTTAAGTATCTAAAATTATATTTCATTGGAAAATCGTTTTTAAACTGGGTTGCAAGAAGAGCCGGTCATGCTTCCAACTTTTGCGACGATACTTCGTGACTTCTTTTTCTCAATGTATATATATGGTATGTGGAAAGGCTCACGCTTAAAAGCCGCCACGGCGAAGATGCTATAATATTACATGTTAAGATAAAATATCGCTCGCCATACAATTTTGATTATTTATAAAATTATCTTCGTAATTTGTGCTGCCAATGAAATGTATGAGTAGCAATATTTAAATATATTCTAAGATAACATTAAATATATTATAATATTATAGCATATTCATCGTATGTGACGGCCTTTATTACAGATGCGTTGGGCCGCATCGAATTTGCGTGATCTGTTAATAGTCCAGTGTTAGACTAGTCAGTACCAGACTAGGCCTACTCTCGAAGGGCTATTGGACCACACCCTTCACGCGGGCCCAGTTGCGGCTTGGTGGATTTTTTATGCCATTGAATCTCTTTTAAGGACTTTGCAGGTTTCCTACTAAGTATGCTTTCCTTGACCGACAAGCTAGTGGTATAAAAAATTGTAAACTCCAAACAGCCCATTGGTTTGTACGCGAGCCTTAACAAGACAAAAACATTTGTAAAGTCTAAGTAGTGTAATGTCAAGATTAAAACATTAATTATGTTAGAATGATCTGTACCTTTCCAAAAATGTAACTGTTAGGTAGGTTCATTTATACGAAAATGAGCCAATGGTGTCGATTCTGTTGCACCGCTCACTAAACTAAACTAATCTGACAGGACTAAAATTATACGCGTCTCATTTCATTTTAATATGTTAGAAAAGGATGTCAACAGGTTTCGTCCTGTCAAATTAAGTTTAGTTTAGTGAGCGGTGCAACAGAATCGACACCACTGTCAATAAAATATAGCATAATCAATAAAAAGTAGTGGCTTTCCTTCCACACTTTAGCCAATCGATGTGTCACGGAGAATCGTTTTAATTGAGAAATGTCGACTCATTTGCAATAACTAAACAAGTAGCCATATTTTACCTATTAACCAATGGCCCTAAAATTTACATCATTTCATCACAAACCGACGTAATGACCAACTGAACACTGAAACTTTTTTAAGCAACTGAGATCAACTTGGCTTGTGTGATACTATGTCGCTTCTAAGACTAATATAAATATCACCAAAAATACGTTTTTAAAAAAAACAACCGACTTCAATTTTGACTACCTGGATGACATCTTAATATTTTCCAGATATATTAATTTATTCCAGTAATTTTGATAAACCAAACTACTGGCCCGATTTTGATAAAATTTATATGGGACCACCTTTGAAGTATCGTCTACCTAATAAAAAACAATCATCAAAATCTATTCATAATTGGCGGAGTAATTACGTAACATACATACAAAAAAACTTCATATCGTTCTCAATTCGACTGTATGTTTTTTTTTTAATGTATGTTACACGATTACTCCGCCAATTATGAATTGATTTGATAATTATTTTTTTGTTTGATAGGTGATTTTTCAGAGGTGGTCCCATATAAAATTTATCGAAATCAATACAGTAGTATTGTTTTTAAATCAAAGTTACTGGAATAAATCTAAATAACTGGAACATATGAAGATGCCATCCAGTTAGTCAAAATTGAAGTCGGTTGATTATTTAAAAAGCGTATTATTTTTAAAGCGTATTATACTATTGGTGAACAATAAATATGTATTGTAGTATAAACTATCCAATTTTTACATAGTTTTTAGGCCTTTATGTATTGAAGTTTATTTTAATACAATGTGGTCGATTCTGACGGTTTTAGTTGACAGTTCTAAACTAACTAAAGTATAATGCTGTCCTTAGCTAACATGCCTAGTAAAAAAGTGACAACAATATTTTAATTAGTTTAGAACTGTCAACTAAATCCGTCAGAATCGACCACAATGCTTTTCAAAGCGTCTGGATCAAAATTCTGACTTGTTTTCAAATAGTCAACAAGTAACGTATTATGATCTTAGTTTCAAACCACAGGTACTAGCTACTCGAAGCATTTTTCCAGCAATAAAAGCCACAATCGACTCTAGTAATTAAAAGCCAGCTCGCAAGAATAGATCGTTAAAGTTCGAACACGGTCGCTAATCGCAAACACTTAATGAATAAAAACGATAATTATAATCGACTAACAGTTAATTGAGCTGAAAATGGAATCGAGATTTTTAATTCAGTGGCTGTAATTCGGTTGTAGGATTTTAATTGCTTTTTGGTTTCTAATCCTAGTAAGTACTTAGCCTACTTCGTTTATTAAATGAAGGTAACTGTGTTTCGGTAATGAGAGCATGCTTTTTTTATCGCACTACAAGGATGTGAAATTTTCAACCAAAATCTAGTTTCCCTGAAAGAACGTTAAAGGATTATATTCTGCATATTAACGGCCTTACCTAAAATAATCTCGATTCTCTTAGTCACTGCTTTAACTTCTCTGTCCTTTTCTAGCACGTGCAACTTCACGTCGAGAGAAGATGGCAGAGCATCTTAAGCAGTGACTAACGGTTGAAAAGTTTTTTTAAGTAAGGCCGTAAGAGTCCTTTTTTAAGAGGTTCTTTCTACATAGATTTAAGTCTATTTAAGTATTCTGTCCTAGATTCCATCGCTGGTAGCATCGAATACTAAGTATTCGATCACTACCTATCATAGACGTATTTGAATGCCATGGAGGTTGCCCAAATTCTACTAAAAACTATAAATACTCGCGTTTTATGTAAGAATGTCGTCTAAATACACACAAAAATACTGTTTCAAAATATAATGACATGGTAAATAAACCACATGAAAAAAGTCATCTGTCATTTATGTAAAGCAACAGTCATAGGGATGTACCATTGCGATTATTTTTAGGTACCAATGGATCTATAGTAATTATTGAGCTATCGAATGATTTTACCGTAGGTACCTATTTAAACGCTTGTGTAATTTTAGTTACAACTATCCAATGTGGTCAATTCTGTCGGTTTTAGTTGACAGTTCTAAACTAATTAAAATATTGCTGTCACTTTTTTACTAGACATGTTAGCTAAGGACAGTAATACTTTAGTTAGTTTAGTTCTGTCAAAACCTTCAGAATTTATCACATTATCATTCCTTGTCTTTAAGAGGGGTCTTATTCAAAACAATTAATCAATCAAACGTAGTCAATCTTGACTACATACTAGGCCAAAACACAAGTTTTGCTATAGAGTCTTGTGCCAATATCGCTGAATAGAGTTTTAAGAGTTTGTAAATTCTTAAACAAAAACATGTATAACTAAGCTTCCTTATTTTGCTATAGGACTTTACTAAAGAGCACGCTTTTATGATCAAGAGGCGAAAGAGAGCGCGTCAAGACGCAAGCGTATAGATGTGTGCGCAGAAACGACCGTTACTCTTGGTTAACTGTGGGTTTTAAATTGCTTTTGGTAGATTTTGTAAGAAGAAATGAAATCATAAAACTGTTTAGCAAAATAAGAGCTTAAAACTGGGGCATTTTAGCTGTAAAATTACATTACATTTTGCAACAACAACAGCATAATAAATAAAAACGATTTTTAAAATCGTTACGGGAACGGGTAAACCGATTCGAACGAGAACTCGATAGTCGTAATCGTAAATCAAAAGAACAAAAGACGGAAAGAGAAATACAAATTAGCCTTATAATCGCTTATTAAAAGCGGGTTTTGAAGTTATAAGACTCGCTTCGAGAGTACGTAATACAATGGGCTCGGATTGCGTATTAAACCGTGTTCATTTCACAGAGGTAAATTCAAGCCGCATTTTTGGCTGTATGTGTTTTATTGCGAAGCCAAACTATTACTTTCTCCGTAGTTCAAAATCAGATAAGTTAATAGTGTTCATATTACATTGAGCTTTTAACTCAAATCACATTTTAGGCTGCAATTCGAATCACGAAGTAAAAATATATACAAAAACTTTTTCTTAATTTGAAATTGGACAATGCCTCACGACCATTCATCCTAATCTAATCAAAGACGTAACCACCTATTGTATTCTCTATCAGCTTTCATTCGATTCGTGATTTATCGAACATTAAACTGGTTCCTATTCGATACCATTACCGTTGTTAACCTTCCAACGCGTGAAAGAAAATATAAACAGCATCATCTAGAGATTCCAATCTCGAATTCTGAACGCTCGTAGACAAATAGCCGAGAACAATCGTCAGCAGTTTAAAAACAATTTGGTTACGTCGCGAGCAATTACGAAACGTGATCCGTGGCCGAGATAGTTTTTGAACGCATCTCTTAATAATACACCCGCACAATAATCGCCTCATCTCTATTATGCACCCATCTCGCTCGCTCGATGAGAATTTGTAATATCTCTCTCCTCGTCTTCCGTTGACAGCTCGTTTAGAAACCACAGACCCTGCCTATCAGCGTTTCAAATCTAAAACGTCTAATTATACCCACATCAGTCGAGGAACGCTTCAAAAGGGTCATTTTTAATTAATTTAGGCCCAAAAACTATTATAATATGGGCAATT
This sequence comes from Erannis defoliaria, assembly GCA_905404285.2. Lineage (NCBI taxonomy): Eukaryota > Metazoa > Arthropoda > Insecta > Lepidoptera > Geometridae > Erannis > Erannis defoliaria. Next base: position 16,903,368 of record FR990066.1, read on the forward strand.
TTTTTTATCTAATTAGCTGTGACGAGTTAACAAGGCCGCCATCTTGGTTTGTGTCGTTATAAATGGCCGTTTATTTCGTATCGAGATAAATCATCGCTAATTTAATTGGATAACGCCCAAATATTAACTTAATGGGATGAAATGTAGTTATGTTTATTAGTGACAAAGTAATTTCTTATTTAAAAATAATTGCTGCACGAACGTACATCATTTTTGACCAAGTTGTATTTAACTATTCACATATCTAGAATATGTAACGTTCTAGGCTAAGTACGAATTATAGTGGAATGGAAGTAAATTCAGAACAATTTTGTAATTAGCAGAATACCAAATTAACAATGTACGAAGTAATTAAAAGTCATTGGTTTCAATTAGTTATGCAAGAGGAACTAGTTAGAATAATTTTATAGGCGATTTTTAATTAATTTCGTACCAGTAATTATAAGCACTTTAGCTTCACTACGATAAATTTTGGAGCCATTGATTACTTTTGCTTTTCTTTCAGTATTTTGTAAACCATAAATAAATTATCACTAAAACTAGTTTTAATTAATATTTACACTTTGCAACACTAGCGTGAATTACGTTTCGTTTTCACTGTCACTTAATTCGTCCATGTCCATATCAATAAGTTCTTCGTCCTCTTCTTCATAGGAGTTGTTGAATTGACTTCCGTCTTCTGGTTTGGAAGAGGAACCAGATTTGGTTCCGGTTTTGGCTTCTTCTTCTTGCTGCATCCTTTTGTGTTTTGTTCTTCTGTTTTGGAACCACACTTTTACCTGGGAACAAAAAGGGTTATGTTTATTAAGTTGAAAATAGTCATTGGTCTTAATCGGTGGAAATATATAATTGTTTAATTTAAACTAGAGGTGGTAGCACAGTGCTTTAAGCATAACGTGTAAAACATCGGCACCAAATACAATCTATATATTATTTAAATAAATAAAAAGATTGATGAAACAGAAAAATCGTTTGAAAAGACAGCAACAAGGTCTTAACATCTGAAAAATATTTATTCTTTAAGACAACTTTTCTTTATTATTACTACAAACATGATTTAATATCAGAATAATATGCAGCTATAAAAAGTGTTTTTTTGTTTCCCTATCAAGTATTTCAAAATAGTAAAACGTTATACATTATTTTAATATGATAATTTTAATGAAATCTCACTTTAGTTAATATTAGGCTTGTTTATAAGCGCGCGCGATAAATCTAGGTAGTTAATACCATTTAAGGACCCCAAGATACAGGCTGTGCCGAGTTTGGGGCCCTATGCTAACTGTAGTATGTAAGCTTACAGCCTATAAATAATTTTGATTTTGATTTGATTTGATTTGATACCCTTTTAATGTTTTTTTATTATGAGCCTTCATACTAAGATTTCGTTATTATTGATCTAAAAAAGTTCCCTAACGTAAAATAGCATAATAAATTGATACCTCCATAAACCATCCCCTATCGCTAACTCGCAATATAACCAATAAAAATATAAAGAAGGAAATCCTATTATCAAAAAATATCCATGGACTAAGTTTACGGTAAATCTAACAACAATAAAGGGTTACCCTATAAAACTATTCACTACACCCCTCCGACAATATTTCAACATCTATTGAAAGAAAAAGAAAATTCGGGAGTTTCCCGGTCGCAACAATGTGTTCCCGCCAAAAATCAGCCGCCATCTTGTGACAGTTTATCACAGAGGTAATGGCGTGCAAAATGTATTCAGACAGCTAGTGTATGGAGCGATCATAGTTTTTTTAGAGCGACAAACGTATATTTGGCTTCGAACACGTACCGTTGGAGACGGCAAGCCAAGGCTCTGCCAAATCTGCCAAAAGGTCAGTGAATACCCTTTGTGCGCGTTGTTAGTTTGTTTTGGTACGTGTTCATACGAACAGGAAATTTTGTTTTAACCATGTGATAGTTTACTAAGCTCGTAATATTATTACATTTGATATTACAAGAAAACATAATCTATAGCATCCAGGGATAGTGCAGCTTTCCATTAGTACAAGGGTTATGTCAATTAAAGCTATAGTTCCGAAGATTACCTCGATCAAACAAAGAAATTCCAAACTTTATTACCTCTTTATAATATTGGTGTAGAAGTAATAAATGAGTAGGTATTGAAAATACTTTCAAAATAATTTATGGGTTAATCACACATATATTATAAATGCAAAATTTTGTCGGGTTTTGTGCATGTTTGTTACCTCTTCACGCCAAAACGGCTGATTGATTTGAATGAAACTAGGAATGGAGATAGCTTATTTCCCGGAATAACGTTAGCTACTTTTTATCTACTACTTCCGGTTCGCGGTCGCCACTCAAGAACCTTTCTTCCCCATCGGTTATCAGTTCGTCGAGCGATGTGGCCTGCCCAGTGCCCATTGCCACTTCAACTTGCAAACCCTGCGAGCTATGTCGGCGACCTAGGTTCTTTGGCGAATATCCTCGTAAACAGATCATCACATAATAATTTCAATATGGTATTTATTTGATTTCATTGTGTCAAATCAAAAATTATGCATAAATCCAATGCGGAGTAGTCAGCCATCTATCTCAGATAATTCAAACAAACACAATTAAACGGTGATGCCTTTCTAGGTATATCTATTATAGTAATAGGTATCTACGTATATGTTTCGATTAATTTTCTAAGCAATTTATTTTATATTTTCCATAATACAATTCCGCATTTTACAGTTGCATTATATTTTATAGCCGAATAAAAAACTTATCGAAATTCTATTAAAAAGTCAATACATCAGTTAAAACATCAATACTATATTGTTAGTTGTGTTGCATACCCGTGAAATTGCATCCAATCATACGTTACTTTATGGATTATTACATTTTCATACAAGTCATAAAATACCAAACGATTTCCAATAATTTCGAATGACAAACTTATTTACGTAAAACTTAACGCTTTTGGCTTTGGCGAAATTGGCGACTTAGTTGTATCTAGTTATCTGATGTTGGAATAACAGCTTTACTGTAATACATATAGGTTATAACTAAAAACAACGAAAAGCGAGTCGATATATGAAACCATACACAATGATTGCGGGGTTTCGCGGAACAGTAGTACTAAACTGAAAGGAGCTCATTATACTCATCAATAATCCGGGATGCAGAGTTTGTGACACACCCTCAAGTCAAGAGGAAGTAAAAAGCTTCTTGCAAAATAGCGTCGATTTGTAATGAATGGAGCAGGCTGAGTTCATAGTCTATTTCAGACAAATAACTAGAAAGTGTCCTATATAAAAACTGGCAGCTTGTCCAAAAATATGCTTCTAGTCAAGCCATTGACTATTGCATGAATGCCGTACAGGGCCTGTCCATGTGTCCATGTCCATTGCGTCAATGTATGAAGTCTATTCACAAACCAACTATTCTCTGAACACGCAACACACATCAACAAAGTTTATAAGAAGTAGGTAGGTACTATCCTACACTAAAATCCAAACAAATAGCGTACTTAACACGTTAAAGTCCGCAACAGTAATCCATCATTAGCCGCCTATGTGCGAAATTTTGCAACCCATTTCATACACTTTAACTACTGGTAACAAAAGAACATACCCTTTTACGTAATGCATAAAGTCCCAGAGTGACGACTATTCACTGATTTATGAGATATAAATACAGGTTGAGAAATATCATATTGGCACACAGATTAGAAAACGTTTCAGAGATACCACTCTCGCGGCAACGCAAAAAATTCTATCAACTTTATTCCATTATTAAAATAGAATGCTAGGCCATTCGAAAATAAATGCCTATTTTAGTCATAAATTTTAAAACATACTTAATTAAGTAATTGCAAAATAAAGAAAATAGTTTTTTATTATTATTAGTTACGCTGTAGGGAAGCTATATTATTGTTAAACTTTTGAGTGCATTCATTTAGGTACTATACATGTACAGCATCTACACTTATTAAATTGTATTATTAAATTTAATAATATGTATTATATATATTTAATAATATATTATATATTATTAAACCACAAAAAGCTCAGAAATTTATTGATATCAATTTGACAGATTTCTCTCATGTGGCTGTAACTATAACACGGAATTACCAGATGCCGTTGATTGTGTACGTATTCGAAGCAATGTCTGAAAAAGGGCAATTCCATTCTTAATCTTGTTCCTCAAATTCTGCGGCTACTTTAGCTTTCCTCCGACAGAAGTTGTCCCTCTGTTACCTAACTTATTCACCGCTTGTACAGGGTAGTTATTAAGTACTAGTAAAATTACCATAAAGCTTTTGTCAATAGGTACAATATGACTTAGTTGCGGACATGATCTGTTGGACAAAGAATGAACGTGAATGCTTTACGTTTATAAGTTTTGTAAACTAAGTGAGATGTGTTTGTAATTTACTACCTTTCATAGACTCTAAGAATGAGTTTTATGGTCACAATTAAAGAGATAAATAAATAAATAAATATTGGGGGGGGGACATTTATTTTATTACACACAGCGCCATCTAGCCCCATACTAAGCAAAGCTTGTAGAAGAAAGATGAATGAAGGAATGAATAAATTAACTCTTAATTGCAACACAGTTACACATTATTATCGTGTAATGTACACCTACGAGTATAGTTTATTTTAAAAAGAACCAACTATCTAAAAATAAAAATAATCAACTTTCTTCAAAGCACTAAAACGAAACGCAACTATGCAACTATATATATATAAGAGATCATCATCAGCCAGAAAACGTCCACTGCTGGACGAAGACCTCCCCCTTAATATGGAAGAGTTGGCATAATCCCCACGCTACACATCCTCCACTGAAAGAGTAAATCCTTACAAATAAAAAAATAAGTTTACTCAATCAGTTTATAAATGACGGAGTTCTGAGGTAACAAACATAAAAATCAAACGCATTCAGGACCTCCTCCTATTTTGAAGTCTGTTAAAAATACATATTTCATACGAATTGACCCCGCCGTGGTTACGGGAAATTTTCTAACAATTTATATAGCTTCGACCACTTTGGTTTATACGAACAAGGCTCCATTTTCAAAACTTCGAAAATCTCACAGTTAAAATTTCTCCCATTTTCAAAAGCATCCCCTCTTCCGCTCCATTACCTCGAGGGTGGAGATCGGAAGCGACTCGATTGATATTCGATGTCGATGCGCCGCGGTAATGGTCCGTGGCGGCTTGTTATTGTGTTTCATGCCCGTTGACCAACCATTGACAGAAGTTGGCCCGGGAGAACCAAATGGGTGCAAAATTAAATGAACCTTTTTATTTTACTATGCGAACTGACGTGATTTTGACCTATTTTTCAGACTGCGCTTAGGATGATTATATAATAGTCAAAACGTATTTTGTGTGGACTAGTTACTAATAGGCTGATTAGGCGCATATTTGTATGTTCTAGGCCAAAATATCAAATACCTGTACTTTACAGGAAATCCAGATTTAGATCCAGATTAAGAACCTAAATTTGCGTCACAAGAAACTCAATGTAAATCTGTGGCATGACGTGTTCCAATCAAAAATGCAAACTTATCAACTAAAATCTTTTTCAGTGTTTGGCGTTGAATTGTTAGCTCATTATCTTACTCGTATTATTTGCAAAAATGTATTGAGCGTTTGGACGACCCAACGTGTGATCAAAATACTGGCGCTTAATTGTTACGCAATGTATATTTTTTGCCGATAAGTGGCAGTGCCATCAGCAGTGCAATGCTGGGTATACAGCCAATCGCTATAAAGTGATTTTAAAAAAATGCCCGAAATGCCCAAATGCTCAAGTGAGCATTTGGGTTTCATCTCTTTCTTCGATCTATTGTGTTTTGTTTTAACTGTTATTCTATCGTATACATAATTACGCCTACAATAATTAGGGAAATCAAATCCGTTTAATATAAAATGCTAATGCTAAAATGCCGCAATGCTTTGTACGGTCTCACTGACTGACTGACTGACATATACACAGCTAAATAAACCTTTCTTACAAACTAAGTGTATCTCGATATAGCAATATGTACACTTTTGTAATGTTTATATGTACGTACACTAACTAGTAATGGTAACTGTTCGAGATAATAAGCGATATGTACCCAAGTCCCTGAGAGACGAAGGGTAACCTAACCCTTTGATGATGGATGCGTTTATTCAAACCCATCATTGTCTAAAAGCACGAGGGACCGACATAAGCATTCAGAAAACAAAGTTGTTTCGAAATAAGCGTTATAGTATAACACTGCAATTTAAAATTGTATAGTTTGTGATTATATAGGTATTTTGTAGACCGTTGGTAGACGTAAACATAGACCTCTGACTAAAGCACGATGCATTAGAGGCCTATGTTTAATGAACTAAGATGGACTGACGGTGATGATAATCATGTTTATATTTTGTGTTCATACTTATATAAAAATAATAATTGATATTTAAAAACAAAAGACAGGCTCAAATATTTTTCAGTGCCTACGTAATTATTTCGATATTTGAACACTCTCCTGCAAACGTAATTATTTATTTATTTATTGAGAACCAACATATCATAAGTAAAAATAAACTAGATCAATAAATTAATATTATTATTTTGAGTATTTATTGCCATTCTTAGTTATTAGGTTATTTACAATATGTAGGTACAAAAATATAAAAATACAAATTATAAAAACTTAAAAACTAGGGTGCCGCCAGTAGCGGGGCAGGGCTCAATCTGCCGGTGGTTAGGGCTGCAGAGTGAGGAACCTCCTGACAAAGCGTGCTGTGTCAATGACTCTATTTGGAATATTATTATTATAATAATAATAATATATTAATTACCACTTATATTATTATAATACACATTCCATCCCATTTATCTACTATTGAAATATGAACCTTCTATTAAAGTTAGACCACAGATTAAATAATATTACACGGCTATGTAAACCAATTTAAGTACCTAACTGACAAATACATTCGTTTCATAAAACACCATTAAAAAAATAACATATTTATTATTAACATCATTGTGATGCCCAAAATCCAATTAAAACTCCATAACGGCGTTATAAAGGCGTTACACAAAGACATTTATATCTGAGCTCAAACGATTAAACAATTATCACATTTTAATGCAAATTTCAAACCCGAATCCAACACAATAATAAACTTAATTCGTTTCACGAGACACATCTGCTCCCAACGTTCGAAGTGACCAGCGTAACTTGAACCAGCAAATTTTAAATAGACTAGTGACGCTTTTGAGAGGGTCTCGCTTTTAGGTTCTTTCAACCAGAGTTTTCACTATTTTCAAGTAAATAAAACGAAAAATAGATTTAAAAAAAGTAGATATGCAATAAAAACCCAAAAATCCTAATGTGCATTTTTGACTTATTTGTGAACCAATAAATTTACTACATCAGTAATCCAAAATGCACTTTTTTGAGGAGCGTTGAATGAAAATTAAAAAATAAACTACAGATAGTAAAACCACGGATGCTATCTGAAAGCTGTAAAAAAGTATGATACAAATTACACGCAAGAATCTGCACTTTTTGATTTAGAAATCCAAAAAATGGTAGTGTCCTATATTAGAATTAATATTCTCCTAAACCCTCAAATTGCAAGACCAAGTTACAATGGACAGCAAAAGCATAGAGCTCTTCATTCGCTGGTCAAATGATAAAAGTCATAAGTCTCCGCAAACAATCGTTTTAATACGAAGGGTGCGTAACACCCGTACTAAATAAATAGGGTGCCTTAACAACATGCCCCCAAATGCGATTAAGTACTTATGTACCCGATTATACTACTCCCAACGGATTACCGACAGAGACACCAATACCACCTTTACAATGCGCAAGAGAGAGACGGCAACAACTAGGGGAGATCGGGGGAGAGATACACAATTAAGGGGTACAGCGTAAATTGGACCAAAATTTAAGCGAAGAGCTATTTATCAGTATATTACTTTATTGTCGATCCATTACTGCGCGAGAGAGAGACCTCGCGCGAAAAAGACGACAAATTGGGGTCGTTAGCAATTTTTCCCCTCGCTTACTCGAACGAGAAAGTGATACGTTGATTGGCTGAAAAGGAAAGAGATGGAGTATGATATTATCTATGGTTCGAGGTAGTTACGAAAGATCAATTGAGAGTTAATAATGAACGCTTTTGTACTATAATTGAGAGTTGAGTAATATATTATTGTACGGTAGGTTTAGTAGATTAATGTTAGCTTTAGAAAATTATCGGGTAGCCATTTTGTTAGAGTAATCTTTGTTAATTACAGTTGGTGTTCTTTGTTTAGTTATCAGGTATCTAAAAGGTTAAAAAATTATTGGTCTGATTTCCGGTTAGAGCTAGTAATCGTGTAATATACAGGATGTTATTAATTCATGTGCAATATCTTAGGATTTCATTAAACTCATCATATTAAATACTGAAAAACGGGGATAAAATCGGCTATGCCATACAAAAAATGCAATTACGTACTACAAAATGTATGGAGCAGTTGTTTTTTTGGGGCTGATGTATATTTAATACAAACGCGTTGATGTCTTTTGTACGACAGTTTAATAAAGCAATTCGTAGTTACGCTCTGCTAGCGATTTATAAATAGTTAGTCACACTTTTCAACCTAATTAGTAACCTGTGACTATACTGACGATGTATACTATTTATTTCCCAATTTTTATCGAGATCTATCCATAGTTATTTGTTAGTATTTCTTCCATAAAAAGGTAACAAATACCATAAGCACATCTAGGTATTTATTATTACACGTAGTTATAGTCTATATTTTTGATCTTGGAAGGAACGTTTTTATCAAATAGTAATCGTCCTCCCCACATGCTGGGACCAAAATTTTCTATTGAAATCGTTTCTATTGGCGTTTTTATTTATTTTAGTGTCTTATTTTTAGTTTTATCGAATAAATAACAAGAAAAAAAAAAGCATAATCAGATTCGCAGTTCGCAGTTGCAGGTTAGTTGATTCACATTCACCATTGATTTTTATCCGGATGTATTAAGGCGATGTTTTCTTTCACCGAAGGTACGAAAATCTGTACATAAACTATGTACGGTGTTTTGTATGACTTCATGTCTATGTCAGTGTGCTATAGACCCAGCATTAAGCCCAAGATTTCCAGCCGAGTGGTTTCCCGCTAGACTACCTTGGCAATAAGCAAACAGAATAGTGGAAATTATCCTGAAACTTACAGCCAGATGTTATCAGGTTCAGGCTCGCGATAGCCGAGTTAAGCTCGGAAATGGGTCTCCGGCTCGCCGGGTTTCCGGCCGGCTGGACTATAGTTTCCGGCAGTTCTGCACGGAAAGTGCACGATTACTGTGTTAGTGGAGACTACGAGCTTATTCGTATACGTGTGTAGTATACTATGCATCTAGGGAACCGAACGTTTATGCTACTCAATTAAAAATACAGAGTAATTTTTATTATTATTCTTTTTATTTATTCTTATTGCTGATTGCCTAATTTTATTAGTTTGAGAATTAGCTCTCTTCCAGAATCTTCTCTCAGAATGGTAAGCGACAAATAGCCAAAGATGGAGCACTTTTATGTATATTTAGGTAGGTAAAAGTATCTTGTCTCATCGAACAGAAGACGTCTGCTAGATGGCCTTCATGGGTTGTTGCCGTATCCCCCACGCTTGGCGGCAGACGGCTTGGGGCTCACAGAAAGCTCACCAGTTAACCAAGAACCCGGCGACGCTTCTGAATCACCCTTTTCGAGACATCTTTTGGTTCCTTTTGACACTTGTTAAGGAAAAGTTTTCGAATAAAGTGGCCGCAATAGTGTCTAAAGGCATATGACATTTTGGCCTAGATCATAGAAGGAAATATGAGAATTTCTACCCACCAACGCGTAGAAATGTCTTAAGCCTCCACATGTCTATGCCGCGTCTCCATGTCTCAGTCTGTCATTTTTATACCAATTATGTAAAATAGCCAAATTCATCAGCTGATGAAAACAATTATTTGTATTGTTTAGGTCCCTTTCTTTCTTCATAAATGGCTCATTGAGAAAAAGTACAATGTGGTCGATTTTGAAGGTTTTAGTTGACAGAACTAAACTAACTAAAGTATTGCTGTCTTTAGCTAACAAGCCTAGTAAAAAAGTGACAGCAATATTTTAATTAGTTACTGTAAACTAAAGCCTTAAAAATTGACCACAATGTTGTTTGAAAATAAGAAACGAGTTTGTCTATGGTTTGGGCTACCATTTAAAAACGCCCAATCCACTAGACGGAAACTAGCTAGTCGCGTCCGGTTTTCCTTAACATCCGAAGCGATATTAATAATATTTTATAGCTCCACCTCGAGTGTTTCCGGTAGTAAAGTGATCATGTAGCTGATTTTGGAGTTATTACGCCATTCCGCTGTTTGGGGTTCAATGACTGGCATCAATTTCGTATGAATAATATTGAATGAAGTTATTGCCTCCAATAACATTGGTCTTCAGTTTTTGTTGCTTTTCTTCTCTCGGTTTAACTTAATATCATCATTACCATCATGAAGAACTTCGTTTCCTGCACTCCTTGTATTCCTTTTTTTAAACACTTTTTTTATTAATTTGTGTATGGCAAAATTGAAATTGCCGTTGCATCAAGGAGCTGTAGCCAATTAAACAAAAAATCTTGGCTAAATCTCAAAAATATTAATGTCATTAAAAAGTTGTAGTAGCCACGCGGCTCGCAATGTTAAGATCGTAGGATTGATCCCGGACCCGTACCAATGAGTGTTTTGGAATTAATATACAGAATTCTAAACCTTAACCACTGGTTTTTCTGTGAAGAAAATATCCTGAGGAAACCTGCGCAGGTATGTCTGGAGAAGAAATTCAATGGCGTATGCGAATCCGGCGACCCGCTAATTGGCTAACTTTGTGGAATTACTGTCCAATTGCACGTCGAGGGTACAACTACACTCAGCAGTGGAATGATGCTGATGTCGTATAAAGACAAGGTCAATACGTAAAAGTAGGTTGCCTAGAAGAGATCTCTTTTAGCGTTATTTATAAAAGAGTTCTCTTCTCTCCTATGGTGGCCTTACGGCCGTCTTGTTTTTTTTAAAATAATTTCTGTTTTTTTTGGTATGAGCAACAGAGTATATATAGTAACCACCATAGTACATAATATGTACTATGGTGGTTACTATAAACAAAACCTCTTTATCTACTCACATAAATATAACATATCCAACGGAATAGATAGATGTACCTAGCTATGATGGGTATAGCATTCTCAGTGCAGCCGCTACATCATCCCTTATCTCCCTGCCACCCCATAAACAAATATTAGCTTAGTACCGCGCATGCGCGAGCCTGCTATACCAACTAGCGAGTATTCTGTGTAGCACATGCGCGGTTTCGCCATACTAACTGCTATGTTGTCTATGTCTCGGGGCGGAGTCCCGCTGAGTCGACACGCACCCCTGCGGGCTGAAGCGCAGATTTATGACGTCACGGCATAGAGTAGGTACATACGCTACATTCCTTGCTCAATCGTTAAACCCATGTTAGAGTACTGGAATCTCAGGAATGGGAGGAAGCGGTAGTAGCCTAATCAGGAGACCGGTGACTTGTAATCGTGAGGTCGCGGTTTCAAATCCATGCCAATGAGCTCTTAAGGGTTTTTTTTAGTTTTTTTTTGTAGACCACAAAACTGGGTGAACATACTAACATGGCAACTAATTTAGAAAAAAATAAACTTACGAGCACATCCACCCTTCTAGATGTAGTCCTAACATTCAATAACATTTATGTTCGGATACATAAACCACTGGGTTTTTGGTGAAGGAAAACATCATCAGGAAACCTGCATAAGTCTGGAAATGAAATTCAATGGCGTATGTGAATTCACCAGCCCGCAACTGGGCCAGCGTGGTGAATATGGCCCATTTGCCCTTCAATGGTATGCCTAAGCCCAGCAGTGGACAATTATAAAGTTGATTACAGACTTTATAATTATACAGACTCACATTAATGTCTCAGGTAGCAATACTTAGCGTGATCAATACCCCGTAAGAGAATAATTATTAATTATGCCCTAAGTAAGTATAGCTAAACCCAGCAGCCGCGGAAGTAGGGGGAAGAGGGGCCAAATGCCCCCCTAAAATCAAACGGGTGGTGCTGCGCGCCCTCCAATTTTAATACCTGGCGAAGAAGGTTTCTCTGTACATATTAAAAGACCTAAATTGTTATATGTTCTCGGATGATCCACCTTTATTCTCACACCAGTGATATAGTAAAACTCAAAGTGACAAGTGTCAAAGGGACAGGTGTCAACCTACCAGTAGTAGCAAAACTCAAAGTGACAAGTGTCAAAGGGACAGGTGTCAAACTACCAGTAGTAACACGGGTAAAAACATCCTGTGGTACTACTGGACCGCTTGGTAGTACTACGGGGTATTTTTTCCGTGGTACTACTGGTAGTAATATGGGTAGTACCACGGGCAATAAACGGACTATATACGTTTAAGAAAAGAACCGATTAAAAACTAAAAACACCGATTAAACAAATATAAAATAATGATCGCCAAACCGATCACGCAATAAATTAAAAAAAAAACTCAAATCGAGTTCTCAATAATCGAATTATGTACGGTAAACATTTTATCTTAATAGGTCTCTATATACGAATACACTGACAAGCAGCTGTGTGTAATTTACTTAATAACATAAAATTACTTGCACAGGCCTACAAACTTATTGTACACTTGGTGAAATTATTGAACTAAGAATTTTCATCAGATGGCTGTTAGTTTAGTTCAGAAAACCCGAAGGTGGCTCCATCATTCAAGTATACACACAAGGTGGTTGCAATGCATCGTGGTTTAAACCTGTATTCGTAAGTCATTGGTTAGTGAGGTTAAGCGCAAGTTGAGTAGTTAAGGGTTCAGTATGATTTATTTGTGAAATAATGATGATTAACACTATAATAGGCCTATTAAAACGGCCAGGTAACGATTTTACATTAAAACCAGGCGCTATAAAACCTAGATGCAACCACACTAGATCTATGAAGCACACAATATAAATACAAAAACAAAACAAATACAAAAGCAAAATTATAAATACAAACAATATATAATAGGAGTATTATAATACCTCTATCCCCCTGGGCAGGATGGGGGTAGTGGGTAGAGCAGAACTCTTTACATTTGTCCTGCCCACAAGAAATAATTACGTACTCGTATCTTGTCACAATTACACTTCAATTCTATAACTCTATTAACTGTAGCTTGACCGATTTGGCAGCTCACGGAATTTCATGGCATAACTTTGATGAATTGTCTGACAAATCACATTTATTTGTAACACAAAGTCAGTCAAAATCACTGGTTTTCTCCGCGTAAAACTACTATGAATAACAAGTGCTGTACATATAAATAGTAAAACTATATTTCAGATCAATAATTATATTTTTGCATTCTGACATAATAAGGTTACGTCAAAATGAATAAAATACTAGGGATGTGGTAAATCGATAAACATAAAATCCATCGTTTTATTTAGCAAATGCACAAGTTCTGTGTATGCCATATTAAAATAACAGTGTTCCGTCGTGATGTAGGTACATACAGCTTGGCAACGTCATTTCAGTCAAACTACATTTAATACACTATAAATCATCGTCATTCAAATATCGTAATTCTAAATGTTTTCAGAATTAAATAAAAACACATTATAACAATTACTCCAAGCCTTTTCAGAATTTGTACCCTAATCATAATTCTGAATCGATATTGATAAAAATAACTAGTTTTGCGTACCGTACGGATAAACGGATACAGGAATAGAATCCTCAAGATCGCGAGTGATTTCGAAAGACGTTTTATAATTCATTCTAGAGAACCCCAAAGGCAAGATTATTCCCCACGAAGATTGCTAACTTGCGAAGAGGTTTGTAAATTGAGAGATGGAATATATTATGAAGTGCCTAACAAAGAGGCAAGCGGGAAAACAACGTAAAGTTATATTAAGTAATACCGGAACATAGAAAAATATCAAACAGCCGGAGAGTGACATAAGACTGTATCCCAAAAAACATCTCTAAGTATTTTTTCTATAATGTATATTTTTGCAAAAATAAGAACTAGTGAGATATAGAATATAGATACATTTTATTACGACAAGAACTTTAAAAAAACCGAGTTTCAATTTGGATAACATGGATGACAACTTTTTTCCAGTTATTTTGATAAACCAAACTGATAAACCGGTTTTGATGAAATTTCTATGAGACTCTGAATCTGAAAGTACCTTTTCAATAAAAAGTAATTTTCCAAAGCGGTAATAATGACGGAGTTCTCAGGTAACAATTATTAAAAAAAAACATCCAACACAATTGAGAACCTCCTCCTTTTTGAAGTCGGTTAAAAACTGACGTGGTTTCATACACATGACGTGGTTGGTGGGTTTTTCGTGTTTTATGCGAAGTATCCGATTTAATTAAACGTGGGTAAACCCGTATAAATAAAACAAAGATACATTATAAAATAAATATTAACTGAAAGAGATTGAAATGGAAACTGACTCTCAAGTGAGACTGGAACATACCTCTATACATTTTCAATATAACACAGAATAAGGTACTAGTGCTAGTACTATTTTACAAGACAATGTCTCGATTTTCCACTATAGCGCTTGGCTCGTTGACGTCACGCGGCTGCCGATGCGACGGTTGTGCGCGCGCCTCAGCACTACTGCGCAATATCTACAGGTTTTTTTTCTATAGGATTCTAGCCGCATTTTCTAGTGAAGCTTCTGTACATAGTACTATTATGTTTTCTGTGATACAATGTCAGAATGTCAACTTCTTATGATCCCTCATTATAAAAAGCATGTGACATTTTGGCCTAGTTCTTACAAGGAGATATGGGAAATTTGTGCCACTAGGCACCTGCGTATGGGTAATGTCTTAGCCTTTACTTATATTACTTATTTACCTCAGTTGACTGTAAAATAAAAACCAACCAACTAGATTCAAGTTGTGATAAATTAAATTTGTTCAAGGCTCATTACCCAGTAATTTCGTATGTTAATACGCGGTAATAGCGACGTGCGAGTCTAATGATTCAACAAAAACTTGGTGTTTGCTTCGACTTGTTTTCAATGTCTGACAGGCTACTTTAGTTTGATTTCTAGCAAATGTAAAGCAAAATATAATTGTTTTTTTTCTTTCATTCTAAGGGAATTATGGCGTCAGTTTTCATGCATTTTCCGTTGTCAAGTATTTTAAGATTTCAAGTTTTCGTAATTCCAGTCAAATGAATCTTAAATTTTAGTCAAGGGAGAGGCCTTTGTCCAACAGTGGATTTCTTCAGGCTGATGACGTGAAAACGAGTAGAAACTAATGGGGGCGCCACTATCATAAATAGTTCTAAATACAAGCAACCCTGAACTCCGTGAAGTACGTTTTGGATATGATGGGATGAATTCCACTGACGTGATTATCCACAGAATGTCAGACGATAAAAACATTTCGGTTCGAGACTTCTTTAGTTAGCTACGCTTTACAGTTTGTTTTCGTTGAAGTAAGTTACCAGAATCTTTTATAGTTTAAAATTATTTATAGGTAGGTACTGCGGTTCGAAAAGAGCAACCATTATAGTCAAAAGGAATGTAGGTGTATTATACTTTTCGTAGGTAGGTACATAACTTTTTTGTTACAATAAAAAATATGCAACATCCCTATATCGATCTCAAGTTCGAGTCAATGTTACCTATTCACGATTAAACAACAAAAATGCATTGCGGGAATACGGAATAGGCATCGCAATAAGTCTTAGAACTTTTCCTGTCGGTAAATGAGACACTTGAATCGAGTTAAAATCGTCGGTTAAAAACAGCTCAATACAATGTGTTCACTCTTTTTAAAAATACGTTTACTTACCGAGTTATTGTTGCATGAAAGCAATCAGGGTTTTTTTTAAGCTGGTTAATATTTAGCGTTAGTGATGTGCTAAGTTTTTTTGCATCGGTTTTGAACGATTAGAAAAATAAATAAACAGGGTAATAAGGTTTTAATGAGCGGATATGAGACTTTTTCTCTGACGTGAAAGTGTTAATAATACTTCAAGTTGCGTGTACTATTAAAGAACACAGGAACCAAGTAATTAATGCGTTACTAAGAAAAGGCTATTGCAAAAAAATACGTCTTTATCTAGTATAGTAGTCTTTATATTCTTTTTAAAAACAACACTAAAATATGTAGGCCCAGTAATGACTAAATTATATTTTATAATAATTTTAAATTCAATAAATGTTTAATTATAAAATACCTACTGTAATTTAATTGGATAATTTATGAACAAAACTAAACCGTTTAAAAACAGTATTTAACTGACATAAGTATCTAAGTTTATTTAAAATGCCACATCAATTTATTTCCAATAACATAATTTCGTCGATTAAAAATATTAAAATACAAAACCGTGCAGACAAATTGCTCGGCATTTAAGCAACATACCTAATTAAGCAATTAAGTTATTTGACTGTGTGTCAAATGCTTTTGCTAAAAATTTAACTAGATAAGTTATTTAGATTTACTCAATTATACCAATAAGTTTAATAAGGCATTAAGCGGTTTATTGGGTTTGTTATTTGCTTGGCAGTCTTTTCCCACTTTTAGTTATCGTTTTTACTCGTGATGTAGCTTGACTAGGTGGTTCTGAAAGAATACCGATGTTCAGAGGGGTGACCGTGACTGGCATTTATATCTGAGCGCTACCGTGGGTCGGATGACACGTTAAATTGTTGGTCCCGGTGGTTAGTTCTATATTTCACACATTAACCCTGATACTGGCCACACAGCCTATATGAAGGCCTATACATTTTGTTGAGTGCAAATGAATGAAGTACTGAATGAGACTGCTTTTTAACTGACTTCAGAAAAGGAGGATTAGATTAATTTCCAAAAAACATATTTTTTTCACACATCACCATCTAGGCAAAGCTTGTACTATGGAAGCCAGATAGCTGATAGAGTACTTGTATAAATTTTATTGGTAAATTTATTTTTAATATATTTTTGTATTTTTTTTTGTATTATAAGTTATGTAACTTATAATACATACTACACCCAGACACATAACATTACTCGGCTTCTATAGGTTATTTCCCTTCCCTTGTAGTATTTTTTAAATATGAACATTATCTTTTCCTTTTACTTAATTTTGGCATTGATCTTGGTCGACCTCTAATAGGTTGCCATAATCCCCTCGCTTGGCAGGCGGCTTGGGGGTCGCAGAATGGGAATGGACGCTGCTGTTCGTCCTCCGGTGGTTCTGGATGCAGTTTTAGGACATTATCCAGGTCCACTATGGTTTATTATTATGACCCTAAATGTATACTTACTAATGTATAAGTTTGAATAGTTTATACGCTTGTATTGAGAACAACTTCTTTGTTTGAACTAGGCCATAAAACAAGTGGCATCAAGGTAACCCAACCGTCAACACAGCTGGTCGGTATGACTGTAATAAGTTACTAATTAGTAATAGTAGACTAAACACCGACACAGAATCATTAATAGTAGGCCCTGGTGTAGCGATATTATTGTAGCGGTATTTGGTGTAGTGTTATTATACTGTTTTTATTTTTTATTTAAATCTATTGTTTCCTCGCGATGGTTTTCTTCAACTGTAGTCTTTTGTTTTTATTATGATTTGAACTGACACTCTTCGATTTGGAATCCAAACTCATTCATTAAAAAAATCACAGTTGACGCCAAAGTCAAACTTACACACCTTGGTGCGTAAGTAGGCGCGTTTGTTTCATGAAAACCAGACTAGCCTTCATGAAGTCTACACAACGAAGGTCATAACCAAAAGTTACGAAACTACTTGTTTAACTACTCTTTAGAGTTAGACCAACAAAGTTTTACGTTAAATATTATGAAATATAAAGGCATGTGATTTTGGCCTAGTTCATACAAGGAGGTACGGGAAATTCGTATATACGACTAGGCCACCTGCGTACGGGAAATGTCCTTTACCCTTTAGTCACAGCTAAGTACAAGAGAGAGAGAGAGAGAGAGAGAGAGAGAGAGAGAGCTAGATCCTCCAAGAGAACAAGTCATGCTTTAGTATAGTACTTAGTGGTGACTACCTGGAAGAAGAATGGAGTTTAAGAGCACCAAAAAGTTTCAGTGTATATTCTGTTGTTCCATACTCCAGTGCCCTAACACGTTACTATGAGCTAGTTACTGACTTTATTTAAAAAATATTTATTATTCAAATACAAATAGGTTTTAATAAACAAATTTTTTTATCGTTTTTTACAAATGAAATTGTGCAATTATAAATAAAAAAATAACTGGCCTTAAGCCATAACAAATGAATAAATCGTTTGCTTATTACGTAATTCACCCAAATGTTTATGCTACAATTTTCTTTACCATTGCTATAAACATTAGACCTACGTACTTAGACTCGTGACATAAATATCTTAACTGGTTCATTTAGTGCTTGTATCACACACTAGTGTGCGGTTTCTCGCCATATCTAGGCTTCATACGTCAGGGCAAGCACTCTAGGGCTTGTGTATGGCATTCATCAAACAAAACCGTGGTTCTAAGCTATGGTGGGTATGATACTGTATATTGGTAATGGATGAGAATAATAGATCGTTATGGGCCGTCATATAACTTACTTATGGGATTTAAGAACTTATAGTGTTACTCAATATACCAGTAGTCTAGAGTAATATTTTTTTTTATAAAGTCTAGGTCTACTGTAGACATAAATTGTCTCTGTCATTTCCTTTTTTTCAGCAACTAATTGCAAAAAAAAATATAAACCTTCAAATATCTTCATACCAATTTTTAGAGGGTTATATTTTCTTTAGCAATTAGTTGGTGAAAAAAACGAAACGACAGAGACATGTCTACAGTAGACCTAGAATTTAAAACAAATATTATTATACACTAGAGCCTAGAGGCATTATCCAGGTAGAAAATAGGGGAATACGTTTGTATGGAGAATCGCAGATCGGATTCCCACTTACAGGCTGATTCAAACTTAATGGCGACTGTGAACTTAGGCGCAAGACGATGCGCAGTAGAAAAAATTAGGCGTGCGGTGTGCGTACAATAGCAAACTCACGCTTGCAGCGCACTTCACACCCGCTATTAAGTTTGAATCAGTCTGTAAAAATGTGTCAAAATCACGACAGTTTTCATAGTACAATTACCATCTATCTATCCTGCCTGAATTGCCTGATGCAACAGTACATCCACATTAAAACAATGAAATCGGCTAAGTATCGACCGCGCCTAATTGCACGCAACTTATAAAAACTGTTAAACTACCTTCATAATAGTCGCGTCATTATACAGTCGCGTGTATGTTGTATGGACAGCAAAAACATACACACAAACAAAATTTTACCCCTGTCACAGAAACCATAAAAGAAATGGACTAAGTACCACTTTCTTTAATGCAATATAATCGGAATCGCTTCCAAGAAGGGATGAATAGAGTTGCGAAAGAGAATCCTTAAGTCTAGCCAGGATATTCCATTGTTTCCCCTCGAAAATCAATGTCTTTATCAATCATAAAGTATCATATATGACTATACAGGGTTAGTTCTAATTAGTTAGCATCCTTTTAAGGGCATATTCTGTACATCTAAACAAACAACTATTACTTTGGGGCCAACATTGAAATCGCGAAATAATTTTCAGCTGTTCCATACAAAAAGTTCATCGACCTTGGACTGTAAAATGTATGGAACAGCTGTTTTTTAAGCGATTTCAATGTTGGCTGCTTAGTAAAAGTTGTTTGTTTTGATGTACAGGATATGCCCTGAAAAGGATGCTAACTGATTATAACTATTGTTTTTTTGTTGTTATTTTGTATAGCCAAAAAATATATGTTACAGACGATCTATTCCCTTCTAATACCACAAAATGAATACCAGTGGTATTAGTTTATTTTCGTAATTAATTTCTATTCCCAACGAATACCACTCATAAACGAATCCCAAAACAAGTTAAATTAATATCCGTATAATTATCGTGTGCCAGGGCAGACTTACTCCCATAGAAAACGCGTATAAACGTAGATACATACATATAACAGACATATAATATATAATACAACAAAGTAATTTCAGTGCAAGCTATTTTGTACTTAATTTTTTAAAGAAAGTATCGATTTTCCACTGTAGCGCTTGGCTCGTTGATGCGCCGCTCCGCGGCACCCGCCGGCTGTGCACAGAAAATCGATACTATTCTGTGCAAATAGCGTACAAATTAGCTTACACTGGATATGACATGATTGTAGTTATAAATATAGTGTAGTTCTAACAATGTTTTAGAGACGTTTTCTTTGAGAGAGAATCATCCGTATGTAGTACTATTATAATATTATCTGTTGTAGTTATTGAACTCACAAAAAAAACGGGAGATACGGCACCCGTGGCTCGAGCATGGCAATGTCAAAGTCTCAGTCGCAACACGAGCAAAAAATCATGCACACTTGTCTTGTGATACTGGTAATGAAGGTCTACTGCCTGATTGTCTACCTGTCTTAGTCATTCATTAAGACGTATCATATAATGGAAGTGTAGCTGTGTGCACGTTATTTGCTTGTGTTTAATTTTCTCCACATTATATTATCGTGACATCAGAGCGTATGTACCCTCTCCTCTTTTTTATTTATACCATGGTGGTAGTACTAAATTATTTCAAACCTCCTTTTTGCTTACTCTAGTGAAAATAGACAAATCTCTATTACCGATGCGTGCTGACTGTACCGCACTTAGGTGTGGTCGGTTACAGGCGCAACGACCTAGTTTCGGCCCGCGAGCATTTTTCAATCATTAGTTGTAATTAGTTACTAATACTGCTAATTGCTTGATGCAATATTGTTGTTTCGACAGCGGGTTTCTATTCTGATATTAAATGAGTGTTTTACGGTCAAACTCTATGCACTGTGTAATAAATAATGGAAGATACTAGGCGTTGGTAACATTTTCCAAAAAAAAAAGCATTGTACTTGGTTATTTTCTGCGTATATACCTCATAAAAAAATAAAAAAATGTATTAGTGGACATTTCACACAGCGCCATCTAGCCCCGAACTAAGCAAAGCTTGTACTATGGGAACCAGATAAGTGATAGAATACTTGTATACTTTTTGTAAATACATACTTATGATACTTATACCTATCAATGGATCTGGGTATGTCCTAAAACTACATCCAGAACTACCGGACGGGTAGCAGAGTCCTCTCAGTTAACGGTGGTGAGCATTCTGCGATCCCCAAGCCGTATGCCAAGCGTGGGACAACCCTTCTATTAAGGGGGAGGCCTGCGTCTAGTAGTGGACGACTTCTGGCTGTAGGTACGCCTAACAACTCTCTGAAGGTATCAACTAAGCTATAAGGATGATTAATATAATAAAATGTATGCTTCCTTATTTTTAGCCGTCATGGAACTGAGTACAAACACACCTACAGACAAACTTTCGTAGGTATTCTTTAGTGTGATGTAACTAAGTAGTACCTACTTATATAATTGTACTTAATTAACAAACAACAGATTCAACATAATTTACGTCAAATTGTCTCTCGTATGATAAACAATATTGCTAATTAAATATAAAGGTCAAGTTTGATAGCGCCATTACAGTAAAATAAGAAAGATAATTGGTTATTGGGAGATATTTCGCGATGTTCGTAAAATTAACATCATTTTGTTAATTACTTAAGTTTCGTTGGTACCTACAGATAATATGTATAATATACAGAGTATATACATATTATTATCAGCTAACTTTGACTAATTTAGATAAGTCATAAATGCAAAAAAACTAGGAGCTTGTGCAAAACCTCCAACATTTTTCTGAGATTTTTCTAGGTTATGACCGTGGCTTGATTCGCTAGTCTTGGACTGTGACTTTATTGTGATTTTTCCTTTATTATATTTGGCTATAAAATGGCAAAATAAGTACCATCCACTTACAATTCTTGACAATATTTTTAATTTGTCTTCGCATAAATTTTGAGTGCTTAAAACCAGGAGCCTGACAGCCTTAGACAATTTTATTAATTTTGTGTATTTTGTTAAATCTCAATAAAGAATTGATTGATTACTGATGTGGTTGAATATTCTACAATTACTTGATAGTCCTAAACTACTTGCATACGCTAATATTAACTATAACTAATATATAAATATATAACTAATAGCAAACGCCTAACGAGCGACGCCACAATCCTGTGCGGAGCACGAAAGAAAAATATAGACCTTAGTTTAAGTGGTGTCCACTTTCATCAGAACCGGGCTCATGATTTCTCTAGGTTTCAATAGCTAAAATCCAATACAACCCGAATACAACCAGACTGCACCCACATCTGTATCTTTAAAAAAAACTCTCGCCTCAAGAAAAAAAAATCTGCGGTCATCTCACCTGTGTTTCAGTCAAACTCAGCGTCTGCGCGAGTTGCTTCCTCTCGGCTCCCACCACGTAGTGGTTCTTCTCGAAGGCGTGCTCCAACTTGAGCAGCTGTGAAGGAGAGAAAGCCGTTCTGATCCGCTTTGGCTTTCTGAACGGCTGGAGGAGGAATCCGGGGATGTCTGGACCTGCAAAAGAGACGAGAATGAACGAATGAACGAAGAGTGACGATGATAGTTGTCATGTGTCAAAACGACGTCAGTTTTTATAATAAAATAGTTGTCATGATTGAACGCTGCCATGTGTGATGAACATGGTAGTATGCAATAATTTACGGCCGATAATTTACAGACAGTAATACGTATACATGACTTTGTTCGCCAAATTGGGATCCACACAGCGATTTTTTCCGCTAGGTGGCTCATCGTCAATGCGAACAAAGTCAAATAATCTCATACACATTTTATTGTTTTTGCATAGAACCTTAAAATGAAAACTAATGCAATAGGCATGATGACTACAATTTTTTTATTACCTCATAAAAAAGCTGATCATCAATAGAGCCTATCAACGAAAACAAAATTTAAAATAATTCAAAAATAAATAAGTTATAAGTATTTTAATTTCAAGCTAGACAGAGAGCGCGCTATACTGAGCTGTGACGTCAAGCCTCAGGCGCGGCATACAAATGCTATACTAACACGTGCTTTGCGAGAAAGGGATAGAGCATCCCCTCTCTATCCCCACCTAAAACTTTAAACGCTCATATCTCAGAGATTTATCAGCCAATACAATTTATTTTTTCAGTATGTGTAATGTATTGAGTTATATTCATCACTAAGCCTGTTATTTGTCATAAATTAAACATTAGGCCACACGCCTATTAAGTACATAAAAAATAAGATCAATATGAAAAGTACTAGTATTAGATATTTATGAGTAAATAAAAATAGACAATCAATTATATTATAATAATATCATAATGTCACAAATCAGTTCTTCGTCAAGGCTAAACGAGGTAATATTTTTTTAAAATAAAAAAAAACTATTTGAGAAATGTTACACGGATTACTAGGTGTACAATATAGTGACTCTATTATCATCTTAACCGATCAAGTGTGTTGACCTCCGCACCGACTGAGTTGGTCTCGCGCACCGAAGGTTTCGTATCCAACACTATACAGGGTTATTACGCAGAACGGTAGTATTAAGCCGAAAAGAAGATATAATTGTATTGTACTCATCATCATGAACAAATTTTACTGTGAAACCTACCTCGAAACCACAAAAATTTACTAGCTGTTCCATTGAAAAATATAAAAATATTTTCATCTTTTAATATCGCTATCCACATAATGTATGTAATGTAACGGCAGATTTTGTAGTTGTTGGAGAATCCGCCTTAGTTATGTATTCTGTGTAACATTTCATCCGGTTACCTATTACGATTTTGAAAATACAGATCATCATCGGTCGGACGGACGGACAGACCGACAGACGAATAGATAGACACATATATAGAGTCAAGTTGGACACCCTTCGGGGACGGAACCCTAAGAACGGTAATATTCACATTTAAATATAGAACATACAAAAACAAAACAAAATTCCGCACGCCGTAACCTTGTCGAGCGTCCCACTATTAAAATGAAATTAAACAAAGATTACTGCTAAACGACTGCTCAGGGTCCTTACATACATACATACACATCAATCCATCATCCACTTACGCAGTACATGTCATGAAATATGAGGTAATGAAAGACTACAAATTATAGAGGAGAGAACAGTAAATTGTTCCTCAGTTTGCGTTGGCCATCGTTGGTTAAGTTTCCAAACGTGGTTAATTAATTTAATAACTAGTCAAACTCGGTTAAATTTTCAAACATGGCTAATATTCAGTTATAATGAGTGTTTCGTTTAATAAATACAATGTTTTGAACGTTTTTGGGCTTCTCAAGTAAGGAAATATTTCGAATTCTTCGAAGCTTTTAAATATTATTAAAAAATTGGCTAAAATAATTAGCTTCTTTAAATGTTCAAACTCGAAAATGTTTACTGTTATGGCTTGGATTTCCTTGACAGCTCTCTGTGATCTCTACCGCTCACACATTTTATGTTTTTTATAAACTAAAATATAGACAATATTATTGAAAAAAAATGTTCAGCTCTATATCAAGTAGGAATCAGGTAAGCATTTAAAACAAAATTATAATTTCAGTATTTTTTTTTTGTTTTCCAGACCTAATTATTGCGCTGTTGGGAATTGTTACTCCGGTCTCATTCCTTGTCAACTTAAAGAAAAAATCGAAACGAAAATACGTTCTAAATATTTCGTGAGGTTTTAATATTGTAAGTTGCACTGAACACATTTCTTTGTTATTTTTCAAATATAAATGTTAATTTAAATTCAGATTTAAAAAATCTTTTTGATCATTGTGATTTAGCCTATTTTAATGGCTCATGGAACCTGGGTTGCCCATTAAAAGTTTATTTAAGTCAAAAGTCAAAAGCTTTATTGCCAGGCTGTGTTTAAAATGTTCAAGTTGTTACATTAGTGGTTATACAACTCAATATAGATTAAATTGTATTTAATTGTTAAATTTATTATTAATTAATGAATTATGATAAAATTACTACATTTATTTCAAATACTTAATTCATTTAAACTATTTCAAATTATCAATCTTATTATTATATTTAATAATTAATAATATTATTGCTTTATTAATTTTATATTACATTAATTTTATTTAATTAATATTATTGCTATGATTTGATTAATAAAAATGTGTTTTTAGACTATTTGTTCAAAATTTTGGCTAAGTTCATATTAACCCACCGTTACTATCAGGCAGGCTATGGCTAAACGTCTAGATTATCAAACACAAAAATACAGATACAAAATGTAACTTATAATCTGACAGCTAACACAGACATGCAATAAGTGAAGAATATTATTCTCAAATGTTTACTAAGCGTTCTTGAATTAGGTTTAGTAATACGCCTGTATGCATTACGGTGAATACATCGGCAGTTACGCTAATTCCTAGAAGCCTTAACAGCCTCATCATCTGGTAAAATTGCTTCAACTCATTTAATAGTGATAAAGGTTAATACAATCTCATTATATGACGTTATTGTGTATGTGCCCTACGTGGCAACTTAAGTAGTTAAAGACCGGTCGTTCATTCTTAGACGTCTCGCTCGCAACTTTTTATTAGGTACGTTTGAATGTAAACTAGAAATGCCTAGGACTTGTTAAATAAATCTCTAATGTTATAAATTGTTAAATAAATCTCTAAGATATAAATCTTTTTGTTAGGGTATTTTGAAATTTTACGTAAAGACAAACAAAACCAGTATTCAAAAATCTTAGGTTTACCTGAAAAGATTAAGTAATTATTATCAAAATGGAAATTTAAACTGGGCATTTTGGATATTTATGTAGCTTTAGAAATTTTTCAAAGTTGCTCTATTAAACAAAAGCAAGCTTGTCAGTTATAAAAAGTATTAAATTTACAGCTGTGAAGGTGAACTAAAATCCTGCCCTTAAGTTCTGTGGGTGGCAACCGCGCTAACCTTGCTCGAGCGTCCATTTCTTGACATTTGCTAATGACATTATAATTGTGCAGCACCATTCTAGCCAGGCCTCTTGAACGTTTTACTCAAGCAATCTTTCATATGTCAAGATTAAGTGGCGTTTATAACCGAAGTATATCAATTACCAGTGCCACAACTACATTAAAATTGAGATATTATCGTTATTCTGGTTGTTATATTCGTGGAGACGTAATGAGATTAGGTAAGTATAGTTCGCAATATACGAACGCTTAGAAATACCTTACTCATGTTTAGTTTTGTGCATGCACGTATCTCCCTTAGGTTTTTTATTTGACTCTAAGTTGCTTTAGCTGCAAAAAACAAAACACACGCAAACATTTGAACTTGATAGCTGGGCACAACAATAAACGTCTATTTTCTGACAACTTCAGTAATTTTTACTTGAATTACATAGCTAAGAATCAAGTAGTAAAGTATAGTCATAGTCATAATCATTTATCAAAATTATATTTTACTCTTTTCACGTAGAACTATAAAAACTTTCATGTCCTGTTCTTTCTTATATTTTTATTCATTCTTATTTGGCCACAGCATGTTTGTACATTCTGTATTATATTTGTATATGGTCATATCAAAAATAAACCCGTTTTAGATTGTAAGTTATAACAATGTATTAACATGTTTTCAAAATTCTACAAAAACAAAAGAGTAGGTACATATTTGAACATCATCGATTGATTAAATATTATGTCATTGCTTTTTATCTTAATTTTAAGGAAAAAATGAGAGTGTGTCCACATTTCAGGCATTGTGTACTCTCCAGAGAGAATAGCAGCAAAGCATAGCATGTTTTTTTTTATAAGTGACGTTTTTTTATTAAAACGATGCACGACTCCAGCTCCTGCCACTAGAAAGGAATGTAATCGTAATTTAATAACAATTTAATAAAAAGGTGTCGTGTAGTCGCAAATGCGAATATCGCGTGATAACTCTGCAAAAGGCTCAAAGTTTCCTTAGCTTAATGAGTATCATAGAGTCTGGAATTAAATGCAATTTTATCATTGCTATCTAGAAAAATACCGAATGAGTAGGTACTTGTTCGGTTTTTCGGCACTTGTTTATTCAACTATATTGCAACTAAAAGGATTGTGAATGTACTTAAATGCTACTTATTAGGTAAGGTTCAATTGATACTATAGGTACAAAGTGAATGTGAGAGGTTTTGTCTAAGCAGCGCCTATAATTTTTCGTAGTTTTTATCTATCGTCTTAAATTAAATTAAATTTGATAAACTGTAACCCTTCTGTTATTATGTACTATATCTCTAATGTATTTTCGCAAAGTAACGCCAGAATCAATCAGAATATATCGATAAACTTTCACCGCGCCTTATTTGTTAGATTATTTAGTGAGATAAGGCCCCTCCGATATAGGTATCTCGTAGTGCAGATTCACTAGTATTTATTTCACCTAATATTATAATAACATAATATATTTTTTATTATACTTTTAAGGTACATGTAACATGTTCAGCTAATAAATTATTTAGTACGACTGTCCAAAAAAAGGAGATAATTGGTTTCAGGGTTCATGTGTGTATGTGAGTTTGTTTGTTCCACCATAACTTCTAAATGCCTTGACAGATTTGGATGTATCGGGTATCGTTTAAATTCTTACATCATCCCGAGTGACAGGGCAGTTTTTTTTAATATAAATCGGTTTTTGGCAGAGCATTCGTGGTTTTAAATTTTGTAAAATTATGTCTTGTTTCGAATAAACATTTAATGTTAACTAGGTAAAAATAGCTGGTTTTTGCCGATTGCTAGCATTTTGTATCTGTAATAGATTATTTTATTGCTTTATTTAAGTGATTATAACATAGTTTAAACCGACATTAGGGTCAGTTTGACTTTAATATCGTTACAATGTGTTTAATAACCGTTACATTATTAAATTGTAGAATAGAAGGCCCAAATAAACATAATTATCTAACCTGATAACCCGAGACAAAAGTGTCACGAAACTAATAAAAACTGTTTTATTACCATAATTTTATGGGTGTTCGCCGAAATCTAATAATTCACAGATAAAGAGGAAAAATATTGGAGTTAACAAACAAACTGATAAATTATTATAAAACACATTAAATAATTGGTATAATTAAAGACGCCCTGACGAGGTCACTGCGCGATGAACTAAGATCAAGGCTCGGTCAAGATTATTAAATATAGCTCATGACAGGGTTCCAATCTTTCTTTTTTATGGTTGAGAGGCTGACTACAGCTCAGCCAATGTTAGCTCCACCGGTTCACGGAATGGCTGTACCTACCGAGCTCTGAAATTTGACACTTGATTACTAAAACTTTTTTTGTTTCTAAATAAACGTACAAAACTTATGGTATACTCAAACTCAAGTTTTATTTAGTATAATTACTATATTTATACACCCAGGATTTGAATTGTTTCACTCGATAGAAAAAAAACACCTTTTTTCAATATTTTAATTTCAATTTATTTAACATGTAGTATCGTATTGGTTATGTATCGATTTAGGTAAATAAATCATATAATCAATTTATTTACGCAATAGCACAGTTTTCCTATAGAATAAGAAATTACCTATTACTCAAAAAAACATCATAGTCGTCATAGCCGCTAGCTTTTTTGGCTCTTTCATACTTTATTTTCTACGGATCTCTACAAATGTTTTATCTATGGTATGATAGTGAAGTGAAGCCAATCGCTTATGATGAATTAAAATGGCTCGTCATCAATTAAAATAAGTTGGCTTCATTAGATTTATTGCTATTGGATACTATTAAATTAAACTGTTATTGAGCGTAACTGACTAAATTTTGGCGGGAATATATCAACGTTTAATAATTTGAAAAAATGATCACCCCCTCATAGCTAATACAGCGTTGTAACTTACGTAAACATCACAATATAGTAGTATTATAAATACAAAAAGTTTGTCGGTAGGTATGTGCGTGTGTCTCTTTACGCCAATACAGCTGAACGGATTTGGACAAAACTCGGAATAAAGATAACTGATTTCCCGGAATAACATATAGGCTACTTCATCATATATGTATATCTTCATCATCACCGTTTTTCATTATCACGCGGGTAAAACGGCGGGTAAGCTAGTATCTAATAAGTAGGTACCCTAAAATACAAAATTTCAAAGAATTTTAATAACTCAGTAAGTTTCAACAAAATAATTAGAAAAGCTGATCTAACTGACTTCTGTTACAACTTTAACTCAATTTAATTGATCATAATTCTTCGAGTCGAGACCTCGACATTGTAAATCTCTCGTCTAACTACCTATCACGTCACTAACGTTTGAAAATGGCTGCCCCAATGTTACCAACCTTAATAAATCGTTGCTTTTTAAAACCCACCATCGGTCAGCTCACAACAAAGTGTACTCAAATTACACCCAATTATAAGCCATTCAATCCTTTTAGTGGTAATATTGTGAAAAAATATGCTGCAACAATCGTTGGTAATTAAGAAAAAAAGAGCGCGTAACGAAAGATGACGTTTGGGTGCTACCAACTGCTTAACGAAGTGGCTAGTGACAAGACGCTTATCGATATTTTTGCTAGCTTATTTTACTACTCTACTTATGATTTCACAGGCAAAACTTTTCGCAGATGGCGCCAGCGGCGGTCTGGATGTGGCAAGTTATATCTATCTGCTCTTGATGAGGACGTTTTCGATAATCTAGTCCAAGGAAAAATTCTGGGTACTGTGCCTTGTTTTAAGAATATATGCAGTTGTTGATGTCCTGAAAATAAATTTGTAGGTTAGATAGTTGCAAGGCAAAGGATTGCTGTACAAACCAGAATCACAGAAGAAATAATAGTACTATGCATATGCAGATTCTCCCTGGTAATCCGAGTCTAATAAGTGTAAAAAAACAAAACAAACAAAAAAGATTGTAAAAAACACAACAAAATGTATGAGATTGACAGTCGACTATGGCTACATCGACGATGCGGCACGGGAAAAAATCGCAGTGTGGATCCCCATTGATCGTTTACACCATTTATCTATTTGACATATCCTTTTACGAGACAAGATAAATTATTTTACATGGTTTACATTTGTTATTTTTAGTTATTACCACTTTATAATATTTTCAAGTTATAGGAACTTAAGTTAAAAATAAAAAAAGAATAAAGGAATTTTAATTTTTTGACGGTTTGCTTCGAAATGGTACTCCATATCAGAACCATTTTTCGTTTAAATTATTTATACACTTTTGTATCTTTTAAGAGAAAAATAGCCTAGAAATTAGATGAACAAGTGTTTAAACAAAGAAGAATCATTCCTGTCGTTATTAAATAATTTCCTTAAATAAATTCAAGGTCCGAATGTTTTTTTGTTACATCATTATAATATTATCTATTTCGTGAGATTTATTCAGTTAAAAAATCATCGACACCGGAACATCACTAGGAAACAATCAAAATTCGAACACAATGGCGTCGGTTGATAATCGCGGGCGTACAGTTCCCGCTTCGTCACATAAAGACTTCTTTGTCAAAGCTCCTGTGTGTAGTAATTTTTTTTTTTTACTTTTTTATTCCGACGGCGCATGACGTGATGTGCGTTAAACCGGTTTAATTAAAATTGGGTTCTTTTATAAAGCAGCCAGTTCATAAAAATAATATTGTTGATAAATAGGGGTAGCACTCAATTGAAATTGGATAAGGGATGTGCAACTGTATATTTGCAGAGCAAGGGCGGGTGCGAAAAGGGGACCAATTATTGGATAGGTTTTTTGTTGACATTGATAATGGCGGGAAATTGGAGCTTAGGGTCCCGCACTACCATACCTCTTTATGAATGAAATGATAAAGTAAGGAATGAAAGCTCTAAAACCAATCATAATTTTATTTGAGCCTGTCATTTTGTATATTAGGTTTACTTGAGTATCTGAAGTCTTCTCATCATCATCATAAGCGCACGACCTCACAGTCCATGCTGGACACAGGCTGGGGATCATTGTGATTTTTTTCACCAGGTGGCGCAAGGTCGATGCAGCCCTCCCAATGTGTGAAAACTATTAGCTACGCCCGTAACTGTCAATTACATACATTTTGTTGTTTTTAAGTTTTGTTTTTGCTGAGAACATTTATGCAGATTCATTACCAGGGAGAATGTGCATAAAATATACTGGTTTGTACTGCAATCCTTTGCCAGGCTGGATAGAAAGCTCTGTCCAACATAAAATGTAAACAACTATCTAACCTACAAATCTATATTCAGGCCGTCAACAGCTGCATAGATTCTTAAAACAAGGCACAGTACCCAGTATTTTTCCTTGGAGTAGATTATCGACAACGCCCTCATCAAGAGCTATACATATAATATAGGCAACGATTAACAAGAAAACTTGACCTTACCACATCCGGACTGCCGCTGGCGCCATCTGCGAAAAAAGTTTTGCCTGTGGAACTCATTAGTCCTATAGTCACTGATAAGCGGTTCTACGTTTTTTATTCACACGACATGAATGTGGAACTCTGCCGAAGTCTGTATTTAGTCCAGGGACCGAGCAACTACTCCATGAAGCCCCCAAAAACAGAGAAACCTTCTTTACCAGGTATTCAAATTGGAAGTCAATAATTAGAGGGGGAGGGGAGGTATTTGACCACCACTGCCCCCCACTTCCGCGGCCGCTGATTTAGTCTGTGTCAGTAAAATTTTGGTGACTTCAAATCCAGACAAAACAAGTTCCTTCTAGTGAGCGGGCTCGATCCTAGACCGCATCGTTTAATATTAGGCAGGTTGTAGTCAAACACACTATTTAGAACAAAAAAAACTGATTAACTATCTATCTTGTTTACATACACTACAGCTCAACTATACTAACACAACAAGCTGGAGTGGCAGTGGGTCGGACATAATCCACCGTAGAGTCAACTGTAACTGTTGGAATCTATAGTGTTCTAAAGTGGAGTCTACTAATTTACCAACAAATTCTAGGACGCCGTAAGGTTCGATGGAGTGACGACATACGTAAGGCAATGCCTGGAAGCAAAAAATCAAAGATTAAATCGAGTGGCGAGCATTGGGAATTTGGGAGAGGCCTATGTCCATTCATAACTTTTAACAGACTTCAAAAAAGAAAGAGGTTCTCAATTCGGTTGTATGTTTGTTTCCTGAAGTCCGTCATTTATAAACCAATTTGTTTTTTTTGATATATTTAAAAAGTTGATATTTTTTTTGATGGATGCGATTACAATTCCTCACATTAGCTATTTCGTCGCTATCCCTGATAGGTCACATTAATAACACGCCACTCTGTGTCACTCTCGCTTCATGCTGTATTTCGACTCTTTTCCAACTCGTCCGACGCATGTGTACAATGAAAAGAAGAAAAAAGAAAAACCTATATATACAATACAATACAATACAATACAATACCGAAAATCGGTACCGGTAGTGCACGCAGCCAAGTTCAGTCACGGTACAACGTTAATTAGTAACCAAAAAAAACTTTGCACTCTTGTTATAGGTTTTTTTAGTTTAATCAAATTATTATTTCGTAGAATAAATCAAGACTACTGTACAATTATCAACATAATTATGTTATCGAAAATTTAATTACAACTAATGAACTAGATAGCAACTTTGTAAGAAGTCACAAGTTATCTCCTGCTACATAATTACGAAACGAGGTCTATGGTCAACTGATAGAGATTCAAAATAAGTTTATATTGCATTGACACAATATTAATAATGAGGTAAGATAAAGAACCGCCTAATTAAAGTTTAATCATTAGGATTTTAAAAGGCTTGTTCTAAAAGACATTTCCCATGCGGAGCTGGCATAGCGCTTTTTTTTTTACTGCTAATTTACGGGACGAGCTAGACGTTCGCCTGGTGGTAAGCGTCGCGTCTGCCACTAACAGTAGCAGTGCCAGAATTGTGAACTTGCGAACACAATCCTGCGCCGCACTGCACTGCACTCGTCACCCTGAGATATTAGATGTTAAATCTCTTCATACCCAGTAATTTCTCTGGTAACATTGCCCTTCGAACCGAGACACAGTAATGCTTGCACACTACTGCTTGGCGGTAGAATAACTGGAAAAGTTGTGGTACTTCCCCAGGCGGACTCTGCAGTAGAGTCCAACAACCTCCTTGTATGAACTAGGCCAAAATGTCACATTAAAAAAAAATGTACACACTTTAGTATTAGAAGACCAGTGTATCCGACTATACTGTGGGTAGGTAGATATATATAATATGTATGCATTTATGTCATAATAGATTATATATTTTAATAACTTCATTCACATAATTACAAAACTTGCAATTTTATTATTTATTACATAGCATTTCTGTTTTAGTGTAAAAATCGTTGAATCTTGCGTTCGTTGAAAGGATTTTATACTTTTTTAAATTAATCTAGGACAGTTTTAGATGAATATCACATTGCTTATAACGGGTTTAAAGAATCATTTTTTTTTTTATGTTTAGTGAAATCTACAACTGTCTAAAACTGGCACCATGCCGAGTCGGGGCCGTTTTGCGGCAAAAGACGAAAGATTACAATTTCTTGTTTCCTTTGTTTGTGTGCTATGTTTTTGTCGCAAATAAACTACTGTCTATTGTTTATTAAAATATAAATAAGTACCTAGGCATCACCTAAAACTAACCCTCAAAAAAGCTGAAAGTTTTTTTTCTTTTTATTATTGAAGCAAACATAATAAAATATTATACAAAGCAAGCGGATCCCGTAATATCTTAGTGGTGGCATTTTTTTACCAATATCGGGTGCGTTAATCCTACAATTACATTAACTTTTATTTAAAAAGTCATGTTTTGTAAATTAAGTATTTACAAACACAACAATTCGTCGTCAGCCAAAAAACATCCACAGCTGGACGAAGGTCTCCCCCTTTATAGAGGGGGGTTGCCATAATCCCCACGCTTGGCAGGCGGCTTGGGGATCGCAGAATGCTCACCAACGTTAACCAAGAGGACGCTGCTGCCCGTCCTCCGGTGGGTCTGGTTGCAGTTTAAGGACACACCCAGGTCCTACACAACAATTGCCTATTCAAAAAGATTCTACCTACGTAAGCATACTATTCCCATAAAAACTAATCGTCCGGTAAATCCTTTAAGAACAGCGCTTTTTCATCAAAGGGATGACAAATAGATTAACGGCTAATTCTATTTGCCTAAATTTTTAACAGCCTTAGAATCCTTGAAAGTATAAACTATCCGTTATTTGACACAAAAAAGCCTTTCATCAATCAGGGTAAGTAATTCTGATTAGGTACTTAAAAGTTTTTTCTCACTTTGGCTTAACATTTTTACTAACCACGACATGAATTTGAATGCGTCTGCCGATAAGGCTGCTTTATCATAATGGCCGTTGTTTTAAGATAAGCTACCAATTTTTTTGTACGGAACACTTAATTCTGTCAGCGAGAGCACTTCAGACACGCGATGACATGATCTTATCTCGGGAATCATTTAAATGATTATTTTTAGGCGACGCAGTGGAATTAAAAATTGTTTCTAGCGTATTAAGTAGTCTGAAGTATTTGAACGCATTTTTTTATAATAGCTATGATCACTGAAACTATAGATAAGTTTTATCATCATAGGTACAATTATTATGATTCCAATTTCAGCTTTATTTAAGACTGTGTTGTGTATTCAGGTACCATGGTAGAGTTACGGGCCAAGTTCGGTAAAGCAATTCCAAAAAAATTTAGAACTAAGTACCTGATGTTTTGCTCTTCTTACGCAAGGCACTGCAGTGCAAGCTATTAAACTCAGCTATTCAATCCTGTGTATATTATTTTGAGGCTTGAACATTAAACAGTCAATCTATCTATTCATAGATAGATAGATAGAAACTCTTTATTGTGCACACCAGAAATAAAATGAACAATATAAACAAGGAACTAGTTCCACAAGTGGCGGCCTTATCATTAACAGCGATCTAATGCGATTTACATAAAAGTATTTGGCCCTACGCATAAGCATTGCCATTCAACGTGGCAATGCTGCCAGCATGCTGGGTACTGGTAGTGGATTTGAGGATTTGGATTGTCTCTACGTCTCTAGACTGTCGTCGATTTGGATACAATCCTTTTGTTTCTGTGTAGTAGGCTAAGTAGTACAAGTGCCTAGCCTATGTAGTTTCTTGTAATAAATAAAGGCTTATGCCCTATTAAAAAAAACTATCACCTATAAGTAGGTACATAATTATGATTAGGTATTATTAGTAAAAATATGTATTACTACTAAATGCAGTAATTTCATACCGATTAAATCGCATGGCCTAATTATAATGAAGACCTAGTAACTACTTAGATATAACGTTGATATATTTATTATTAATAACCTATAAACTCGCTTATTTAACTGTACGAGAGATACGCAACAATATTGCAAAGTGCACGACAGTAATTAGTTATTCATAATTACCTAGATGCTGTAAACAAACTTATGCGCATTTGGTACGTTGGCAACAGTGATAAACATTAAGAAAATATGTAATTTGCTCCGATTCGATATTAAAGTTAAATTATTCCAGGAACAGACTATTTTAAAGTAGCCCAGTAGGGGCGCAAAGTGCCTTATACACGAAGAAAAAAGTCTGGAGAAGAAATTTAATTGCGTAAGTGAAACAATAAAACGCGCTAAGTATTTCGTATGAAAAAACACCGAAGGATTAATTAGATGTCGTTTCGTTGGCACAATTATGGAAATTGGCTTAGAACTAAGTAAGTATACTGATGCTCTCTACGCACGAATTTACGCACCCGCAGCGCGAGTACCGTTCTTGACGATCGTTCTATTTGACATTTAAATCGTATATTTGACTGTTGACATTTAAATCGGTATAATTAGATAAAATTCGGTATATTCTTAAATTTGTCTTGGTAAATCTGCTATATCGACACGTCATATTTAGTTAGGTACATAGAACGGTACCTACTCGCACTGCTGATTAAATTCAGTATTACTAAATAAAACTTTTTTTTTTTTTATCACTTTTAAAGTTTTATTGTGTTTTGTTTTTCAAACGATAATATTAGACAACTTCTAGAGTGCCAAGTTCACTCAAGGTGAAATTAATTTTAAATAGGTAAGTAGGCGCTTAGATAAAATTAATTTTAAGCAGCTTTCATAAGTTTAGGATTTGGATAAATATGTATACTTACCTTTTTTTTATAGGCCTAGCCTTTATTAACTACAGCAAACAAAGACTACTTAGCCTACTACACAACACAAAACAAAAGGATTGTATCCAGACCTATGAAAGTCTAGAGACAATCCAAATGCTCAAACCCACTACCAGTCGGCAGCGTACCCAGCATGCTGGCGGCTAAATAAATAAATTTTATTTTTTGAAATTTTATTTTTACTTACCTAAATAAATTTTATTTATAAGTACGTATTTTCCTTCTTTCCTCCGAACAGGAAAGGATGAGAAGCAAAATACAAGTAAAACTTCATCAGGTGTAGGTAAGTAAAAGCCTTAAGGTAAGTACTTGACTGTCAAACTCACCTCCCGGAAACCTGTGAGGGAATATCCTTCCATGCCTGTTGATCAACCACGGGTATAGTTGGTAGGACTCTCTAGGCACGGGAGCGGCGGGGTGTGGCGGTGGGTGCGGAGGGAGAGGTCCTCCAAAGCTTTGTTGCTGGTGCGCTAATGCAGCCGCCAGTGCCGCCCCTTGAAAGTGTGCTAAGAACTGGTGGTGATGACTCTGAGCCTCGAGATATGGATGCCTCTTCAATTCCGGAGAGTGGAAAACGGCCGGTAAAGCGCTCGGTCGCAGCAACGGTCGTGGAGATGGACTCCGGGGAGAAGCGACGGGAGAAGGAGACCCCGGACTCGCCAACGGCGGCGACGCGTGTTTCGGTCTGTCAGACCCACCAACTATACTGTCTATACTAAATCCGATCTTCGGCTTCGATGGCAGCGCCACCATAGGGGTCGGTGCGAGAGGCATCATGCTTTTACACACAGCGGGTCCGTCACAAAAGTATCACAAAAACCACATGTCACACTACACAATCCATCGTGACGCGAACGCGCGATACGAACGCCAAGGCGGCGCGCGGCCGAATGAATCCTCCGCTAACACCAGACGCCCGACGACCGGTTAAAAAAAATAACTAACATGGACTCCTGCGAGCTTATTGGTCGAATGTTATTCGGTGGGTGTCGCCAACGCAACGAGCTGCACTCTTTATTTGAATACCTTCGTTAT
The DNA here is from genome assembly GCA_905404285.2 of Erannis defoliaria. NCBI lineage: Eukaryota > Metazoa > Arthropoda > Insecta > Lepidoptera > Geometridae > Erannis > Erannis defoliaria. The sequence goes on from FR990066.1 coordinate 16,940,600, forward strand.
CATTGGCTGATAGCGAGCGTGAAGGTGTTGTTTGAATTAGGAACGCTTTTGCAGTGGGCGGTTTTAGTGAAGAGCTTGTGATTTAACCGTCCGGATGGCGTGTTACGTGAGATTTGTCTCGCATCGGCGACAGGTGGAGCTTTTGAATTTAGCTGGTTATGATTCAATTAGGGCGTCGATTGGGTTTGGGGGACTCGCTCGTTTTGGGATAGTTGAGTGACTTGGCCGGCGCACGGTCGCGGGCCGTCGGTGGAACACTTTTAATTAACTACAATGCTTTAGAAGCTTAATCGTCGGATAAATGAGAACTTTACAGCGAGTCTTGAAATATGAAATACAAAATGGCGACTCCTGACGACGATTACACAAGTCGACCGTCGCAAACGATTGTTAAATTTAATCGACAGTAAAATAATCAGGTGAATAACATTGTTGAATTAAATTTTAATGAAACTCGATAAAGTTTGAATTTCACGCAAATTTAACGCTATTATAAACTAAACTGTGTTTGGTAAATACTTTGATTTTTTTAATTAAAATGGTTATGGTTAGACTTTAGCGATATGTGATTGATTTTTGTTTAGTAAATATTACATCTTATGGACCTTACACAGAAATTGTTTCTTTTACAAAATTGTATAGTTTACGTTTAAACAAACTTAGGTAGGTACTTACGTAAGTAGTTATCTTAAAACCTGTCTACCTACTTAGACGGAAAATGAAAACTAAGTAGGTATAAGTACCTACATAAAGTATTCTTAATTTATCATAATCTATATTTTTTTTTTTGTTTTTTTTTTTTTTTTATTCATTACAATTTGTACATACATTATTACATCATAAGTAGTACCGAAAAACCACCATGGTTTGTCTCGGCACCAATCACATAAAATCATCAAAAGTAAAAAATCTAAAAAATATAGAAAAATCAAAAAAATCATCATTAAATCATCATTAAAAGTGTATAATTTATAACTACGGAAAATGTTCGAGATCTTCGCTTAGAAGGCAAATAAATATTATACGTTATATGTGTATTGTATGTATGTGTTACCTACCTACTTGCGATTGACCGCTATCTCGCATCTACTGGAGCTGAACTTGGCTTCTATTTCAATTTCTTCTTTGTTTTAACGACTAAAATAATATTGTTGTTTAGTCATAGACCTAGTAAAAATAAAAGAGCGCTTCCTCATCTATTTTAATAAAAACCAATTGCCGTGCCGTGCTTGAAAATGGCTCGTCATATTTGTTTTTTTTTGTTTGCCCATATTCGCCAAAGATAATGGCAGAGTATAATACTTATACAATATTCGCAAACAAAAAACACAAATCTACAAAACAAAAATGGCAGGTTTTGAAAAAAAAGTAGTACTTACGTAGTTCACCCAGATGACGCATCTAGCTGTTTTTTTTTAAATCTCTATTCTTGTTATTGTTTTCTTGGTCATTTGGTTTGGATTTCGACCCAATAAGTACTTAATCTATTCAAAAAGACCTACTTTGTTCCTCGCATCGCAAACAGGGCAGAAATGAGCTATTTTCTGCCCTATGGAAGAAAATAACTTTTCCTCCCTCCTGTGATTTGATTTTGGAATGTGTTTTTTTTATTTTTTTATTCTTTGATATTATTGTGAGTGGAATGTGGATATTGTTAGTAAAAAGTTCCAATCACCAAAGATATCAACCACGGTCATTGTATATGAACAAGTAACAGGCTGTAAGAAAAAGGAAGCCGCGCTAAAAAAAAATTGTTTGCGAAAAAATACTTCTACTAAGATTCTACTTTAGAATCCTTTGCTACGCTCTGGATTCAAAGAAATACTCTCGCCTTAAAAATAGTTGTTTCCTCACTTGGTAAACAATCTACTATTTGTGTATTTGTATTATTTGTAGATTTTATTACTACTTATTCACATAAATAATAAGGCCTTAAAATTATATTGCGTGAGTGAATAAATTAAAAAAGCGAATAATGGTATTCCCATTCTTAAAATTCTTATTGTTAACCCGGAAAAATAGCAGTCTTACTTAAAAAACTTCTCAACCGTTAATCACTGCTTAAGATGCTCTGTCAACTTTTCTCTGTCGTGTAGTGTCACGTGCAAGAACAAGACAGAGAAGTTTAAGCAGTGACTAAGTTTGAGCGGCATTTTAAGTAAGGCCGTAGAGAGCCGGAGTCTTAAGTCAAGCGGTACGGTAGATAGGCTGATACGAGGGGCGAAAAAATATTTTTTTCTTAGTTATTGGTTAGTGGTTAGTTATCGCACTTTGTGCATTCTGCCAGTGTCAAGTTTATGAATTCTCAAGTTTTTATAGTATCATCAAGTCAAATATGTCATGAAATTACAGTTAGTCACACGAAATTAGTCATAGTCATGCCCTAGTAAAGTTGTGGCGACTTTACCATGAGCTTTTACGGAGTTTTGAAAACAACACGAAAGACACGTTTCACCACATTATATCACTTGCCCACACTCGTCCATCTAATTCAACACTCAATGAATAAAACACCACCATTTTTTATTATTAATTCGCGAAAAAACACAAGTTTAAGAAAATAATAAACCCCCCAACATTAAGAAGGCCTCCCACTAGGTGGACCGAATACATTGTAAAAGTCGCGGGCAACCGGTGGATTCAAATGGCAGGTTGTCGTACAGTGTGGCGGTCTAAGGGGGAGGCCTTCGCTCAGCGGTGGTCGTCTCCGGGCTGATGATGATGATGAAGAAAGTAATAGAATGACATGATTTTTCCGTGTTCTGCCAAAACTCCGGGGCGTTTATTATATAGTGAGAATAAGGTACAGACTCTTTGGCATCGAAAAAAGTGAATATTGGCTGGTAAAGCTGGAATATTGATTAGATTTTAATAAAGGAAATCATTGAATACCATTTGTTTAAAAAAAATATTTTGTCTTTTGTTTGCAATCGGTCGTATTGTGTTGTCTAAAATCGAAAAATAATAATTTCGCGCGGTTATTAAGTATCTGTGCTTGAAAAATTTCACTACGGAACGACTACTCACTTACTTAGGACTAAACTTCTTACTTTAAATCAGGTAATTAAGACGCACTTTTCACGACATCTTAAAGTGCAAAATGCACTTTAAGATTTTAGTGAAAAGTGTGTCGGGGGCTATTAGAGTACAAAACTCACACTTTTTGCATCAGGTTACTTTCATACTTGACGACAGGTATAGTCCGACAAATACTTTAGGAGCAAATGCTTCTCCGTTTACTACAGTTGCAAGTTGGTGCGCCGAATTTAAAATTGCAAAAACTTCCACCAAAGATGACCCTCGCCCAGGCCGCCACATAACGGTAGAGACCGAAGAAATGGTCAAAAAATTCGAAAACATTGTTTTAGCAGATCATTGTGTCACCGTACGTTTTATAGCCGAAGAAACAAAGATTCGACCGGTAGTGTGCATACTGCATAGCATTTTACACGTACGCTTGGGGATGAAAAAAAATACGCACGCTGTGTCCCCAGAATGCTTACCGATGCACAAAAACAAATCAGGCTGAACATTTTTCGAGCTTCATTGGAACTGTTACAAGCTGGCTTCGCAATACTTGAGCATCCTCCATATTTACCCGACCTTGCCCCTAGTGATTTCTATCTATTTCCAAGGTTGATTTGTCTCTGAGTGGATAGAGATTCGAAAATGATGAAGCAGTAGTCGCTGCAGTAAGGAATTTTCAGGTTCTCAGGATGAAGAGTTTTTAAGAAAGGAATTCTAAGCATCTTATTAAAAAAAAGATATTCCAAGTGTATTATGCTAAAAGGCGACTTTATCGAAAAATTAAATAATATTTAGTAAAAGTTACCGGCAACACGGCAACCGGCGGGTTATTCTCACTTTTTATTGAATTTTATGTGATGTTGTCTACTATACATGATATTATCCTAATAACGGAGGCCTTCGTCCAGCAGACATAATATCTTCTGGCTGATGATGATGTAATTCCAGCTTTCCAGCGACAAAAAAGGCATTCACCCTTTTATCTCATTCATTGTTGCCATAATCCCCACGCTTGGCAGGCGGCTTGGGGATCGCAGAATGCTCACCACCGTTAACCGAGAGGACGCTGTTGCCGGACCTCCGGTGTTTCTGGATGCATTTTTAAGACATACCCAGGTCCACATAATAGTAGGTACAGCTTTATTACACGATTGTCCAAAAAAGGGAGTGTGATATTTTCAGGGTTTGTGTTATGTTACCTATGTATATAAGAAAAGATGAATGTATTATCGGGGAGACTTAAAGAATCCACCATTTTGGTCACGTGTGGATTTGCCAGAAAATTTGCCTCGCAATCCAGCGGGGCAACGTGGCCAGCATTTTGGGCACATTACCCGAAATTAGAGACCGTTTAAACTATCTATAGGTTTGCTACCTATAGATACTTTAAACGGTCTCTTATATCGTTTTTTTTATTTTTATTTTAGTTTAGTTTTAATTAGGTAGTTTAACTGTTTTTATTTTTTACTTCGTCGTTTACTAATAAAATATGTACCTATACCGGGTGTTAGTTTGAACACCGTTATCCTTCTAGGATATCATTGTACTCATCATTATGAACAACTTTTACTATGGGGCCAGCCCTGAAATCACGAAAAAAAAACAGCTGTTCCATACATATTGTCCAAGATCGATGAACCTTTTTGTATGGAACAGCTGTTTTTTTTCGTGATTTCAGGGTTGGACTCATAGTAAAAGTTGTTCATAATGATGAGTACAATGATATCCTAGAAGGATAACGGTGTTCAAACTAACACCCTGTATATGTATAAGTAAGTGCCTTATGTGAGATTCTTTGTTCCATCATAACTTCTAAATGCCTGAACAGATTTAGATGCATGATGCTAGTTAGAATCCTAACAATTCTCTACATCATCCCGAGTGACATAGGCTAAGTATATTTATTTTATTTTTATTTGTTTATTTTATTTATTTATTTATTGCACGAAACAAATAACATGACAGTATTTAGGTACCAAATCGTACCAATCGGCTGGCCACTCAGCCTATACGAACTTACTTACTTACTTATCGTTACTTATTCTATGAAACTTTATCAAGTTAAATCGGTATGGAAGCTGTACCGCGCCATATTCAAATGTAAAAAAATATCTTTAATTCTTTTACATTTTAGTCCGTTTTTTGGCAGGGCAATCGTGTTTCTCAATTTATTGTGTTTTCTGTGTTCTGATAGAAATCCTTCTACAATATTTAGGTAAGTATACCTGCTGCACCACAGAATAAACAATAGCACTAGCCATACTTTGCAAGTACCTACCTATGATTACAGGTCAAAAACAAACCCTCGACCAAGTTGTAACACCTCATTACAGGCAGTTGAACCACGTTATCTCGCCGGACCCCGCCCTCAAACGTGATTTCATTTGAATACTAGACAAGAGCTTTGTTAGCTTACTTAGTTCTTAAGCTGTGTATTCTGGGTTACGCGTTACGGTAGCACTAAGCTGAAAGGAGGTTATTGCACTTATTGTTGCGAACAACTTTCATGAGGGCGACCAATGCCAAAATTAAGTAAAAGGTGTGTTTTTGAACACATAGTTTAATGATAATGAACGATGTAAATGTAATGTAAATGTAAATTTTCAGATTAAAAAAATATTAAAAGTAGTGAAAAAACTTATGGATGCCGGCCGAGTAACTGCAGAATTTTAGAAAATACTCTGGATTAATAAAAAAAAAATACAAATTTCGAACAAAAAAGAGCGGAATTAATTCTAATGCTCTTATTTTTTACGAATTACATAGCCAGACTAATGTTTTATTTGAGTAATCGTTTTTATTTTATTTAATGCTTATATATTGAATAATTAAGTAAAATCCCACCAATATTGATCAAAGCCATTATCATCATAAATTGTATCATGCGATTTTCGACTCTAAACAAATGGACGACACGCGGGTGAAATCTGATATTTTTCTGACATTAGGCGCGCTCTCGACCACGCGGCCGAGATGACTTCAAATTATACGAAACCGTAAAAAACGTGCTAAGTATTAGATACCGTAAAAAAACACCTCTTACGAAATGTTTGGATCAGCTGAGTCTTTTCACGATTTCAGGGTTGTCCCCATTGTAAAAGTTGTTCTCAATGCCCCTTTCGGCTTAGTACACCCCAGTATACCCAGGGTTCTACTCGCTTCTACTCGTTCGCTTACTCCCTTTAATAAAAGATTTTGAAAAAATTGCAAAGAACAAGACCCATAAAATCTGCAAAATAAAATAACATAAATCCTACTTGGAGGATCTGTTCAAATGTATCTACAAAAGAAAATAATGACAAAATAAAATAATAATGGTAAAAGCAAGATGCTTATTTAATTACCCATATTAGGTACGTAGTATTTACTTACTCTATGATTACACATAGCTATAGATGTAAGGCCGGTTTAAAACCAATTAAATCAATCGGTTTAAAACGAAATAAGCCTTTTTTCGATTTAAAACGGTTGGTGTTTGTTACATCTCTACCAAAGAGTTCGGAAGCACTCAGTCAACCGACCTCATACGTGGTGTCAATGTATCGTTGAGCTGTCTTAGCTGTCATTAATAAATATGAATCTAACTTAGAAATGCGAGTATTTATTAATATTTCAGTGTTGACGACTATGTTTTTCTTAAAATATAACCACATTTTCTTAATGTTCCGAAGAAGGAATAGAACGGAGTAGGTATATATACCTATAAACTGTAAAATGAAATGTGTGATACCTAGATCGGTACACTGACTTGTTTAGGTTCTAGTTGGTGCAAGTCGACCGACCAAGCGTAGGCATTACCTAGCTAAGTTATAAAAACTATAGTTAAAACTGTGTTGGTTGTTTTCAAAAGATACAATCAGTTTGATTCGATTTAATACGGTTTAAAACCAAACACACACTCGCACTCCTCGCGCCGTGAGATGTCAAGTCAAGGGCGACATTTTGTCTGATCTGTTACAAGTCTATGTATGTGTGCGTAATATTATTTTCATCACACTTGCTCGTAAAGTAGATCTTATTACATCGCTTTTAGGCTCATAATCCAAGCTATTATTCACGCTATTATTTACTTTACATTACGGCACTTGTACTATAATAGGTATAACCAGGTAAAGTCAAGTTTGTACGTGACAGCAATTAGACGTACGTATACGAAGCACTCTTAATATAGCCGGGTAATACTTACAGTTTTTGTTGTAATACCAACAAAGAGTTCTTATGCCGCTGAAGTAAATGTCGACCTGCGCGCGCATTACTGATTTGGGCGCCATTTTCTGCAAATGTTTGTTGACGTTTTCGCTGTGTGGTTGATTATTATCAAAAAAAAATTGTTTTTTCCTCGCAAGTGTGACGAAAACAGTCGTATGGAACTCTTGTGCTATTAGTCATTACGCTCTCGACTTTCTTATCGCCTCTAGTATGTAATGACCAACAGCACACTCGTATCATAATGTACTATTATTAATAAGTATAGTATTGTAATGTAGATATAAGTATAAACTAATTAACTAAAACGAAACGTAACGTCAGGTGACCAAATATTGTCGATAATGAAGTGTAGTTCTTTTATTTTAGTAGGCGAGTTTTAAATCGTCTAAAACGATTTATTTGGGGTTTTAAACCGCCTCATTTGGTTTTGGTTTTTTTTACATCTAAGTATTCACATAGCTAAGATCTTATCAGAATAATTGTCTATCTATCTAACATCACCAACATTAGCTCGGAGTTTTGGCGGGAACACGGAAAAATCAATACAATACAATACAACTTGTCAACTTGTCTTGTTGTAAAATCATGTCGTTGCATTCTATTATTTTCTTAAACTTGTGTTGTTTCGCGAATTAATGATTAAGAATGGTGGTGTTTTATTCATTGAGTGTTGAATTGCATGCACGAGTGTGGGCAAGTGATATAATGTGGTGAAACATGTCTTTTCGTATTGTTTTCAAAACTCCGTAGAAGCTCATAGTAAAGTCACCACAACTTTACTAGGGCATGACTTGGACTCGACTGACTGGTTTCGTGTGACTGACTGTGATTTCATGACATAATTGAATTGATTTTAATAAAAAAACTTGAAAATTAATAAACTTGACACTGGCAGAATGCACAACGTGCGATGCCAATAACTAAGAAAAAAAACATTAGCCCGCAAACGTCCACTGCTGAACAAAGGCCTCCATCTAACTTTTAGAAAAAAATTGTTTACACATTCACATACATAAGCACACACAAAGTGGATCCCCATGGCATATGGCACAATCGCACTTCTAGGGCCTCCATATATAGGCCTACTATGTCTAGCTAGTTAGTTATAAGCTTATAATTTTAGTGTCAACCTCATTGCTTGATTCCTACATAATACTTATTTACTTGTATTTGGCTTGATTGGCTTGAAAATTGACAATAAACTTTCATCATTATTGCAGTCGGTGAAAATTTCGTTGGAAAAAAGTAACAATTTGAAACCTCATGGGAAACCGATTAAATGTTAAAAAGGCTGAGCAACTCTTAATTGTGTTTGTATTTTCTGTTAGCTCACGTTTCATATTGTAATGAACTCGGAAACACTATTTTAGCATTAGCCGAGTTAATATTGTACCGAGTTTTATTGTTGTTTTAGTGATGGGAAGTTATTCAGTCGATAAAAGTTTTGATAAAATATCTGAGCATTTAGATATAGCTTTATCTAAATCAATCGTTTCTCTTAGTGAAAGAAATAGTGTCAGTTATCCATCCTATCATGGCATAACTCATTTGGATTCGTGAGGGCTTCAGAAATTCATAGTTCATCGTCAGCCATAAAATGTCCACTGCTGGGCGAAGACCTCCCCTTTATAGAGGTGTGTTGCCATAATCCCCACGCTTGGCAGGCGGCTTGGGGAAATTCATAGTTACTTACGCATAATTTTAAATTTACGTTTTTTCCTCATTAAATTGTAGTGAAGGACAGCATTAAAAAATCTGCTGTCCTCCATAAGCCCGATAATGTGGAGGCCAACAGAAACAACCCAATTAGTCACTATCTACTAAACCTCTATACTTACCTACTTACACAATGTTTGTGTACCTACAACCTTCTCAGTAACACTTTTAACGCGTGTATAATCACGAGAATCACGTTATAATTTCTGAATACCGATCCTTCACGTTCACAACCATATTAAAACACCAACACTTTAGTTACTCTACTAAAAATATACCAGTGGTCGCAAGATCGATTTATTCCATAAGAATTTATTTGTCGACGAAACTTATATCATTGGTTAGTCACCATCGACCTCGACATTATACTATCGATATCAGATCGCATCACTGGCATAAATGGCGGAATCAATCATAAACCTCCTTTGTTTCGCAAGAAGCGTGTGCGGGCCACGCGGGCGGTCCTGCGACACATTAGTCTTTGTTTGTCGATATTATTTGGGCAAGGTTTATTGTTTTAATTATGTACTGGTAACATCGATAAATTGTTATTTGTCATATTAGCTCTAAAGAGTTCTAAAAGTTATGCTATGTGTAAATTATACGAATTTATTAATACCAAGTATAAGCTAATATAATAAGTATAGGTAGATACTTAATAATAATAATAATAATTATTATTATTAAGTATCTACCTATACTGTGAGATGTCACCATCCCCCATGACGAGAATCTCGTGAAGGCCGAGAAGGACAAGCTTAGCAAGTACCTTGACTTGGCCTTCGAGATAACCGCCATGTGGGATGTTGACTCGACGATCATTGTCCCGATAGTCGTTTCGGCAAACGGTCTTATAGCGAAGAGCCTCGACCAATACCTCAAGAGGCTCTCGCTGGGCGGTTGGGTCAAGGGTCAGATACAAAAGGCAGTGGTCCTTGACACGGCACGTATTGTCAGGAGGTTCCTCACTCTGCAGCCCTAACCACCGGCAGCTTGAGCCCTGCCCCGCTGCTGGCGGCACCCTAGTTTTTAAGTTTTTTATAATATTTATAATTTTTGTATTTATATTGTAAAAAACTAAAAAATTAAGAATTTAAATAAATACGTGAATAATAATTACTTTCATGGGATAATTATTTTATTTTAATGACTCGTCGATTAATTCAACTAGGTACTATCCTATCATATACAATACAGAAGATCTCATAGCACACTATAATTCCTATTTTGAACCCAATTTTATATAAATTACAGAACCTACTTATATATATATATATATGTATATACTTTCCTTTGCGCCAAAAAAATAGGGAAAACTGTTTCAGTCAATCCACTGGGTTAAATAATCAAATATTGATACACAAATTACACAATAGTGAAGGGTAAGATCCACCAAGATACCGATATCGATAAAATGTCAATACGCGGAATGCACGGCCATTTTGTTATTAAACACGACATTTACGACTCTCGCGCCACTTACTGCGCACCAGATTAATTTTATATTTTGTAATTGCCGCCTTACTTCCGTTCGAGACTTAATGAGAAAATTCCAGTTTTGTTTGGTTTAACAGGCTTTGATTTGTTTTTACCACCACATAAACAACGCTTTATACTTACTATTTCATACTTAATACCACCCACCATACTAAGAAGTAAAATCGTAAAAAAGATTGAGTTACGCGTAGCATGGTAATACAAGGAGGTCATAGTCATCGATATGTGAAATACTAACACGGGTTCCTGAAATCGCGAAAAAACAGGTGTTTCATACATTTCGCCAAGTGTGAATATAAGTTTTCTATGGACATTCTGTCGCTAATTTGGGGTTGGCGCTTTAGTAAAAAAAAAGCTTTAGCCAATTTAAGGTTGCCGTTTTACTTTTGGTTTAGTAGGTATTACCGTTAAGCGTTAACCTTTTATAGGAAAAAATAAGTTTAGGATTCAAGAAGTTACAAACAACTTGGCAAGAGAGAGTAGAATTTAGTTTTAGTTACTTACCAATAAAAACAAAATGGACCTGGGTATGTCCTAAAACTGCATTCAGAACCTGCGAGGTCGGGCAGCAGGACTCCAAGCTGCCTGCTAAGCGTGGGCTTTATGGTAACAAATTAAAGGGGAGGCCTTCGTCCAGCAGTGGACGTCTTCTGGCTGAAGAAGTCTACCAGAACAAAATACTGGTCAAAATAATAAGAATGGTTAGTCTACGAATGTATTTAAGGGGTAATTATGAGTATGATGATGAGAGAGTACGCTTACGCTTTTCAGTACTTAGGCCGTGCGGCCAATAAAAGGCGTAGATACTTAGGTAGATACATTATTTAATGTACACACCAAAGAAATAATAACAGTCAGGATGATCACAACAGCAAAAAATACTTTGAACTAGAGTAACAATTGGAGGCTTTATCGCTAAAAGCGATTTCTTCCAGGCAGCCTTAGGATGGAAAGGATTCGAATAAACATTAAAAGACGGCTAGGTAAACTGATGATAATCACAATTTAGTTTAAATGGTAAAAAATAGTTAATAAATCAAACCTTATTTACGTCACATATCTACAGTAACAGTTTATATTTTTACCAAGCTTTTTAATCATCTAAAATAGGCCTATAAAATAATACAGGCGTTAAAGAACCTGTCAACAAACCAATAAATTGAACTCACTATAACAAAAGCTACTCAATAAAACAAAAGTCAAATAATATCTGTACATGAACCAACAATGGTTCATTAAGACCCCTCCCTCCGGCTAGGCATAAATAACAACCCCTACTTATTTCTGTTTGTTAATTCCTTTAATTGCCTACCAACAGAAACGTTCAATTGCTGTATGAAAAATAAATGGTCATATTGTTTTAACAGTAAGGACTCTCGCATGAATATATTTTTTTTTTTGATAATATTTGTTTATCAGCTATTAATGACTGCTTTATTAAAATAATGATATTTTTTAGCTTTAGTAAATACTTTGATACTTATTTTTAAGGTCAAAAGTTAAAGAAAGTCTTGTCTCAGTAAAGTGGTAAATACTATAAAAATTGGCTTCTATGGAGTTTTGTAAACAACACAAAAATAATATAGGTAAGTATACCATATTGAACAAGTATACATACCTAAAAGCACTTGCTTAGATCATCATCATCATTTTCAGTCTGCAATCGCGCGCTGAATGGGTAGTAAGAGCTTCTTCTATGCCACTCATCCCGGTCCAGAGCCATCATTTCCAAGCTGGACCTGCGACTTTAACTTCCTTAGGACAAGGATAAAAGAGGGGAAGATAAAACCAAAGCAAGGACTCGGAATCTAATCTAAAGGATCGGCCGATAGTGTAATGGTAATTCGTGTCGTACAAGGAGGTCAAGGCACTGGCAAAAGATAGAGAAAGATGGAAGTTACTCCACCGACAACCGGCTCTTAAATAAATGATGATATACAAATCTTAAACAAATGGTTAGATCGCGTACATAAACTCAGCTGACCGAGTGTCCATACTGTTGTAACATCGGTATTGTATCGAAACGCCACAGTTCGAGTTGAAACTATTTATTCTTAATTACTTATAACTGAGACGTAACTCACGCGTTGAAAGTATGTATTTTAGGCGGTTTGCTAGGACGTTGATGTATTGTGGGCGATGTATACATTTTAGAGATGTGCCCATCTTTAGACATGTCGAAACAGATATAAGTAACACAAACCCTACAACTACATACATAGGTACTAAATTAATGATTGTATACAGGGTTAGTTCTAATCAGTTAGCATTCTTTTAAGGGCATATTCTGTACATCAAAACAAACAACTTTCATTATGGGACCAACATTGAAATTGCGAAAAAAAATACTGCTGTTCCTAAATAGCAAAACTATTCTTTCATATTACATTATTGTTGTCATTCAAAACTTTGCAGTCTCTTTAGGTAGATGTTTTAACATTCACGAATTCTGAGATACTGATTTATTCTAATTGCTTGTTAACATCTTTAAAATTTATTTAAATAAGATGATTACAATAATGACATTATATCGTAGCTGTATAAAAAATATCGACGCAACACAATCAAAAAGTATATTTTGGTAAGTACAACCCTATTTTTTACGCGTACCGATACTAAGGTAGTCTTAATAAATATGGAGTTGGCCAAATTATGAAACTATTTTTTAATAATGGCTAAGTTTTACGTCAAAACAATGTTGGTGCAGGCCACTCTACAGGTCACTATCATCTGCCTATCCACTGCTATTCATTGAGGTCACTTCGAATGCATTTCACTTAGTCCGATCTTAGATTGTAAACAATCGAATTAAAAATGTGGCGAAATAGTCCGGTTGCATCATAGGTACCTTATGGTTACCATTAGGTACCTATAATACTAGTATATGAAATATGATAGAGCTACCAAGTACCAACGTTATTTCTTTAAAACAATCGAGTCTTCCTAATCAACATAACGTAAAATTCTACAAATAAATTTGCTCTGTATTATTTTAAATGCCTTTGGCTCTGGTCTCAGGCCCGTTCAGCCATACCATGTAATTAGGCTGTTATAAAAACTCTACGTAATTAATTGTGTTTTCTTTGTGGGCAGACTGATGTTTGTGTGCGTTAAATTGATATTTATTGTTGACATTTCGTGCCGTGAGCCGCGATAGTTAATTGTTGATTTTCGTAAGGCGATTTTTTTAATTGCTTGTTAGAGAGGTAATTTTGGTTAGTTTAGTAGTGAGGGTTTGAAATACTAGATAATAAATAGTATTTTTATCTATTCTCTAGCCTTTTTAATTCTCATCATCATCGTAATAATCAGCCGATCATAGTAGATACTCTGCTGCTTTTCCAATACACACAAATTAAGCCTGAGCTTCATACCAAAGAAATAATTATGAACTACCTTCGCACCTAAAGTGCATCATCCGTTCAACCGTTTTGTGAGTGATACAGAATATAGCCCGTGGTAACATAATCACGTTATAGTATTCATATGGTCGTATAGTGGTCGTGGTGGTGGTTGTAATCGGGAGACCGCTTGATTTGGAATTCCTGAGGGTGCGGGTTCAAATCTCGAGCCCATACCAGTAAGAAAATGTGCAAGGAGTTTTATATGTACGGATTTTCATCCCAATGGCTTTTTAGTGTAGGAAAACATCGTGAGAAAACCTGTATAAGTAAGTAATTCGTAAGTAGAGAAGAAATTCGACGCCGAATGGGAACCCACCAACACGCGACTGCATGGGCCACCGTGGGGGATGTGGCCCAATCATCCTTGGAGAGCAGGCCTGCGGTCTCTGATTATGCTATCTATGCCATTACTTAGACACAAACTTTCGCATTATTTTATACTATTAGTAATTACTGTGACCATAATTAATAATAAAGACAGCCAATTAATAATTAACAATGCAACAATAACAAACCACATCACTATTGTGTCGCGTACTTACGCGTACAATATCGTCGGAATGGCGTGCGTGGCGGCCATTCCTTGGCCATTAATTAGCAATTCAAACATATTTAGCTTAATAACTACGGCTAAACTTAGTGCCGATTGCTTGCTGTAATTAATGGTCCCCAACGACATAGGCGCCCCCACACGGAGAACAAAAGTACCTGTTTGTGGTTTAAAAATGGCGCACGTTTATTTTATGGCTAGTGATGGGGTGGAACGGTGGAACTAACATTGGTATTGTCGATGAATGAGATTTTCCGGTACACTTTTAAATAAAGTAGTGGCTCATAGTGGCGCTGACCTTTTTTTTCTTAGTTATTGGCATCGCACGTTGTGCATTCTGCCAGTGTCAAGTTTATAAATTTGCAAGTTTTTATATTAAAATCAAGTCAAATATGTCATGAAATCACAGTTACATAGTCACACGTAATTAGTCATAGTCGAGTCCAAGTCATGCCGTAGTAAAGTTGTGGCGGCTTTACTATGAGCTTCTACGGTGTTTTGAAAATAACACGAAAAGACATGTTTCACCACATTATATCACTTGCCCACACTCGTGCATGTAATTCAACACTCAATGAATAAAATACCACCATTTTTAATCATTAATACGCGAAAAAACACAAGTTTAAGAAAATAACAGAATGCAACGACTTGATTTTTCCGTGTTCCCGCCAAAACTCCGGCGCTGACCTTGCGCCTAAGCCTTGTGCTGACCAGACGTGTCTGTCATTGACAAGTTTTTTATTTAATTTTATATGCCACATATCAAAAATATTATGCTGTTTTTGACTCGCAGTGCCATCTATCGAGTCGAACTGTTTTTTTAGCATGTTTGTAAAATCTCTCATTGAAATATAAGATCACAATCCCTAAGTTCTTCCCGGTATGGTTACTCTTTGGGTCCTTCTCATGTTCTTATAGTGCTGCTTATTGAATATTTTCAGAGATTGAACTAAAATGTCTGATGAAGCTTAAAAATATCTATAGGTCCTACCTACCTAATAGGTATAGGTTTTTTCACTTCTGTAGTGGTTTATACTTTTCTTATAAGTATCTAATGGATTTATTATCATAGAGCCAGCGACGGAGCTCTGTTTATACTATTCCTTAAAAAAAGTCACCGGTTGTGACCGGAACCAATAGTCGGAGTATCCAACTTAATTTAAACGTGAATAATCCCGTAAATATAAGTACCTAAAAAAATTTTGGTTGGTAGGTTTATCGATTCGTTTCAACAACGGCAACGGATCGACGTGTTTGTGCAAGGATATAGTTTAAGGGTAGGGTAGTGATAAGGGGCCACTATTTATCCCAGAATAACATACAGTCCCTGTGCAATACGCGGGTGTTAAAGTTAAAGTTAAGAAAATTAGTAAGAAGGTAATAAGAAATGTCAGCTTTTGGGCAAAAGAATACTGTACGACGCCTTAACTTAATCGTGAAAGAAGGAAAGAAGAGAGAAAATATATTTCTGTGCTGACAGATTGTGGGCTTTTGGAAAATCCGAGACATAAAAGGCATAGCCTAGTTCATATAGGACGTCCACTGCTGAACGAAGGTCGAAAGCCTCCTCCTTAGACCGCCACACTGAACGACAACCTGCCTGCATATAGAGCTCTAATAAAAAGGAAATAAGCATGAATGTGCCTCCTTAGTTCTTTTCATATTAGAACCAAAATGAAAATAGCTCATTGTACTCATCACAATGAACAAATTTTACTATGGGAGCAACTCTAAAATCACGAAGCCAAAATGAGCTATTCCACAGAAAAATTACATTCAACCTTGACGAAATGTTTAGATTAGCTGTTTTTTTGATTTCATTATTGGTGTCGGAAAAAAACAGCTATTCTTTGTTGGCCCATAGTAAAACTTGTTCGCATTGCAAATTATCAGTAAATTTACTTCCTTTCGGCTTAATAATGTTTTGTGTTATCGTGTCTACACAACAAAATAAAGTCTACAAGCTGAAGGTAACCTGGCCGTCTCTGTTGCCGGAAAACGGGTACTACGTCATTATTTAAATTTAAAACACAGGTCTCGGTTTAGAAGAAGGAAGAAAAATAATAATTTTGGCGGGAACGCGTAAAAATCATGTCACTGCATTGCATTATTATTTTCGAAAACTTGTGTTTTTTCGAGTGTTAATAAATAAAATAAATAAAAATATGTTTTTCGGATTTTTCCAAAAGCCCACAATCTGGCAGCACAGAATATTTTTTTTAAATGGTGGCGTTTTATTCATAAACGGCCTTACTTAAAAACGCCGCTCAAAATTTAGTCACTGCTTAATCTTCTCTGTCATGTTCTTGCATGTTACACTTCACGTCAGAGAGTAGATGGCAGAGCATCTTAAGCAGTGATTAACGGTTTTTTAAGTAAGACTGTAAGTGCTGATTTACGCGCAAGAGTGTGGGCAAGTAATGTATTGAAGTGAAACGTGTCTTTTCGCGTTGTTTCCAAAACTCCGAAGAAGCTTGTAGTAAAGTTGCCACGACTTTACTAGCGCATGACTTGACTGTGACTTACCAAGTGTGACTTTTGACTATGACTAACTTGACTTGACTTGAAATTCATCAAAAACTTGATAGGTAGATATTTAGGGCCTTACTTAAAAACGCCGCTCAAACTTAGTCGCTGCTTAAGATGCTTTGTCAACTTCTCACTGACGTGAAGTTGCACGTGCTAGAAAAGGACAGAGAAGTTTAAGCAGTTACTAAGGTTGAAGGTGGAGGAAGGAAGGAGGAAGGAAGGTTGAAGGTGGTTTTTAAGTAAGACTGTTAGATACTTAATACTGGCAAATGCACAAAGTGCGACGCCATAATCCTCCTAGGAGGAAAGAAGAACATTAAGAAAAATAATAATACTGGCCTAGTAAATTTCTCTGATACTGGCAGCCAGAGAAATCTATACATTTCTTTGCTGGCAGCCCTCCATCGTTTGACGCTGTCAAGCTGTCAGCTGTCAACTTGACAGCTTCAATCAAAGCAACGATTACAATCCGGTAACACCAATAGCCAGAGAAATTTCCTAGCCAATAGCCTATCTTTCTACGCAAAGAAATTTATAGTTTCTACGTGACATTGGCAGAATTGAGAAATCCCTTCGCAAAAGCCATTATAATCAAGAGTTGAAGTTGAATACCAATAGTGCCAGAACGCCAACTGGGGTAATAACAACCAACAAGAGAACAATATTTATTCAACTAAATGCAGTTGGTTGATATTTTCTCATTCACGCTGATAACATGGGTTTTCGGAACATGTGCAGAATTTAAAAAAAACATAGTTTCACTGGGCAGGCCCTATGGCCTACCAACGTAGGCGATTATCGCCATTTAGGCTTCTCTTGACAAGAATATGCTAATATCAAGAATCAGCGATAAAAAAATCTGAAAGGCCTTTTAGCCTACTCTAGGGCCAAGCCATTTATTAGTAATTTTATGTAAGCTTACAAATAAATAAGCTGATATGATATGAACAACTTTTTTTTAAAAGATAGCGATGTTTGTGTAGCAGTCTACTTTAGGCTAGTTTTGGTAAATGCTGAATTTAGGCTACTTAAACTGTGAAAAATGGCAACAGTATTCGGCTGAAAGACTAGTATCCATGGCCAGGAACTATTAAAAACAACAAAAACGCTGTTGGCAACACTCTGACTGTCACTGTCAGATGAATAATAAGCAGAGTTTTTAAAATTCCAGCCAGGGCCCTTATTTTTGAATCGTACGCAAGCGTAGCGCATGCGAAAGGAGCTGACCTTCGAACGATACTCTTTTGAATAAGGTTCAATATCGTTTAAAAGTCGGCTCCTTTCGTTTGCGCAACTTTGCGCACGATTCAAAAATAAGGCCCCTGGACTCTTCGGAAGTATTCAAGAATTTATTAAATAAATCGTAAAACTTTCGTGTAAATTATGAGTTTTATCACAACAAACATTACCGCCCGACACATTCATTGATGTACCGAGGTATCAATTTAATGGGTTACCGAATAAACAGCTCAAAATGTATAGTGACATGTTTAGTTTTAACTTTTATTATGGGATGCTATTTAGCGTCTTTACCCATACAAAACGGTGAGTTAAAAACACTCTTCTAACCTTCGTTTGAGAGTAATTCATTCTATTTATAATATAATCAAATTTTAAAACAATTTTCTTCATATTTTTCAGAAATAGAGGCCTTACCTAGCAACAGTCGCTATCAAATAACATCCAAAGAGGTTACAAAGAAGCATTTAGCCATCCTAGTGCCGTTCCGAGATCGATTCGAAGAGCTACTAGAATTTGTCCCTCACATGTTTAACTTTCTTGGCAAACAGAACATTCCTTTCCACATATTCATACTACAACAGACAGATAGCTTCAGATTCAACCGAGCTTCTTTGATCAATGTTGGATTTTTATACACTAAGAACAGTTATGACTACTTAGCAATGCACGATGTTGATTTACTGCCATTGAATGATAATTTAAAATATAACTATCCAGTCAACAGCCCGATACACATATCATCGCCTGAGACTCATCCTAAATACCACTACGAAACATTCATAGGAGGGATATTGTTAGTTAAAAGGGAACATTACGAGTTGGTTAACGGAATGTCAAATAATTACTGGGGATGGGGGCTTGAGGATGATGAATTTTACGTGAGACTTAAAGATGCAGGCCTTGCTGTTACTAGACCGAGTAATATCAGTACGGGAACTGAAGATACCTTCAGGTACGTAGACGTCTTGTTATTTATTCAATCTAATATTTTTTTCGTTTGTAGGAAAACTTTCACCCACCGTACCTATCTTTTCTTTGATATACATTTTTAGTAATATATGACAATTACATGTATGCGCTAATAGCATCAATCAAAGAAATAATTATTAGTATTATTGAGCTGTAATTCCATTGTAAAAGTTGTGGGTAATTTTTGGTTGCAAATGGCTGGTTGTCGTAGTGTCGGTCTAAGGGGGAAGCATCTCTGATGATGAATTCCATCACCCTAGCCAAGTGCTAGTTGGAGAGGCGCCATCACCACCAAATTTCTTGTCCAGATATATTTATGCTGGTTTTCCCGTAAAGTTTTCTGCTAGCGAAAATTACTGAGTATCCCAGAATACTATGTGTCACATTTAACTGAACTCATCACATCACATAATAGGGAATATGCATGTGTTGACTATTGTTTGTTGCATATTGACTCACAAAAAAGCTGACTGGCAACAAAACATAATCGAAAGTAAAATTTTAATATGTGCACAAATAACGAAGTTATAAACATTTTAGTTTCATGTTAGAGATGAAGCTAAGCTTAGATACCGCTCTTGGGCTTCTAAGGGCAGTAAACTAGGTTTATGACGTCAAAGTTCACGATTCCAAAAATATTCCATACTGTGCACATGTTTTGCTAGAAAGGGACAGATGACTGCCAAATACTTTGAACGCTTATATTTCAGAACTCTACCAGCCAGAACTTTACTTTACTTTATTAGTTTTTCGACGTAAGCATCAGATTAAGTTAAACTCTCCATTTATCCTATTATTTGTAATGTTTGAAACACATGCATATTCCCTATTATCATCAGCCCGAAGACAACCACTGCTCGACTAAAACCGCCTCATTAACAGGAGATTATCATTGTTCCCTTTCCATTGTGTGCTTCTGAGATGGTTTTGGGATCGCAGAATGCTCACCACCATTAATGGAGAGGATGCTGCTGCCAGTCTCGTAGTAACTGAACATCCGCATTCTGCATATTACTCTGATATTGAAGAAGAATGTTTAAATTCCAGGCACGTTCACGACAAGACATACCGGCGGCGTGACATGCGCAAATGCTTCAACCAGCGCGAGGTGACCCGGCGTCGCGACCGACGCACCGGACTCCACGACGTGACCTACAAACTCCACAGCAGCCACCGGTTAACAGTAGACGACTTTCCCCTCACCGTGCTCAACGTGGAGCTCACCTGCAATAGGACCGCCACACCTTGGTGTCTCTGCCCAGAACCAACTAAACTTAAGAAACCTTAGCCCGTTCAATGGCAAGTTTTCGTAACATTTACTTACCTCCTGTGCCAACAAGCACACACTATATACTATTATAAATACGAAAGTTTGTCGGTATGTCTGTGTGCGTGTGTGTGTGTGTGTGTATGTTTGTTACCTCTTCACGCCAAAACGACTGAGCGGATTTATGTGAAACTCGGAATGGAGGTAGCTTATTTCCCGGAATAACGTAATGGCTACTTCTTACCTTTTTCTTATTCACGCGGGAAATATAGTAGTGAAACTTATATATATATATATATATAACTTATAGTTAAACCGCAAGTCGCAGCTAGTTTTGCCCATTTAAAAAAAACAATCCCATACTCGAGACGCGCTAAGAACTGTTGAGACAGCTGTAATAACAGTGATAAAAGTCGTTCAAGTCTGAACTAGACTCCGCATTTGGTGTGGTTATAAAATATTTATAAAAAATCTTCTGATAAAACTCGCTTCTATAAATGACCAAGCATAGCGAAGATCTCCTAGTCTAAGGGACCTGCATTTGTACTAATGTTTGTTTGACGGTAACTTGCAAACCTTTGATTATGAAATTTTGTATGCAAGTAGTTCAAAAAGTGCAAATACAATTATCAAGTTCATGAGCCAAATTGGCCAAGGTGCTTGGAAGATACGGAGGTCGCGAGGTCTCAGTTCGCTGCGAACTACTAGTATTGATAGTACTTCACTTTGCAAGTTTGTTTTATTAGTTAGATCAATCCTACTTCCTACTAATATAAAAAATGCGAAAGTTTATTGGGGTGTCCGTGTATGGTTTGTTATTCCTTCCTTCGAGTCACACCAAGTTATTTGTCTAGTAGACAAAACTTGGTGTGACTCATTGGAATCTTATTCTTCCCATTGAGTCACACTGTAACTGCATGAAACTTTTTTTTCAAAAGGTTATCCCAACGAGTCACACCAGTGTAACAGTGTTACTCGATGGGAAGAAAAATCCCAACGGGTAACAGTGTGACTCGTTGGGAACCCACCGTCATTTTTTAGCTTTACATCAGTTATCTGAATGTTTCTTAGCCCCGCTCCGCTAGACGCAGCTCTGTTCCGTCGCCATCGCAAGGAACGGATTTTTACCTTTTATTATTATTTATATTAATTATATCGATAGAAATATTTACTTACTATTTTATCACACCTAAGATAAGTGTTTTATTAGGAACCATGTACTCGTCACTTACATTTATTTTGTATAGTATAAGCCTATCTAATCTTAATTACATTTAGCCGACAAAAAATTATGAGTAGGCGGTCTGCTATTTAAGTTGTGGTAGACGGTTTAATGGACATGTTCATAATTATACAAGTCATTAAAAAACGTAAAGCATGTAAGTCTATCGGCTGCATTTTCGGTTACACTGTTTACGAAAGCATTAGTACGTTTTTGATTTATTCGTAAACAGAATTACTCACGTTTTATTAGGCCTCTTCCAACTGCGTCAGTTTTCTTAGTACTTTAACTAATGTGAAAAACTTAGTACGTTTATAGACAGTTATGTCACATTTTGTAATGTACAGTCGCCTGCAGTAATATGTACTCATAATTTCCGAAATAGATAGTATAAACATATTATCAATGTTTTTATTGAATATGTTCATAAAATAGTTATGCCACAAGTTGGTACTTCGTCATTATTTTGGTAATGATAAAATATATGTATAAATATTTTACTATTGCAGGCGACTGTAATGGAACGAATATTTTTCAACTCATCGTCAAAACGCATAGAACATTATTAATGAGTGTTATGCGCTTTAGGATTGTGTGTTAACTGGTAAAGCGTCACTAACACCACACACGAAGTTGAAACACGAAATTTTAAGTGGAGTTGATCGCAGACCGAAGTCCGTGACTACATACTCATGGAACCTCGCGTCGAGTTCGACTATTCCCGACACATTCATTCAGTCATTCATTGACACGGGCAAAAAACAAAACCGAATAATCAACTGTAATCTCGTGGATCAAACACAGTTCATATTATTTTCATTTCGCGAATTCCGATACAGTTTACGAAGCTGCCATGAAACGGAATGTCCGTTATGCCAGTCCGGAATGCCAGTATTGTGACCAAAAAACTAAAATTAAATGAAATAGTCGCAGAAGCAATTAACCAAGAACAAGAAGTCGAGTGATGTCGACAACAATCGGTAGTTGTCCGAGGCGAGACGAGGTTGAATGATGCGAATCGACGTGTCGTCCTCGGACGTTTTTGTGTAGACTGAACTTTTGACTCGGGCGCAAACCGGCAACGATCGAAAGTCGCTCGACACCAGGGGCCTTATTTTTGAATCGTGCGCATAGTTGCGCATGCGAAAGGAGCCGACTTTCAAACAGTATCGTTCGAAGGTCAGCTCCTTTCGCATGCGCTACGCTTGCATACGCAAGCGTAATACGATTCAAAAATAAGGCCCAGGGCCCTGTTTTATAAAGCTACAAGTACAAGCTTACAATTGTACTAGCTTCTTGTACCAGTAACTACAAGTTACCAGTTACAGGTAGATGGTTTGTCTTTATCGTATAGACGAGTGCTTGTACTTGTAGTATGTACACTGGTTGTCTTGTAGCTATAGAAAACGCCGTACGTAATATTTTTTGCGGTGTTGCCAGTTTTTCACTACAAGTACGAGACTTGTAGCTTTATAAAACAGGGCCCAGGCCAGTTTGCAAGAAGCGAAGCATCTTTGATCTTCTTCGACTTCGCAAGAACTATTCGCGAAGTTGCCTCGACGAAGTCGATAGCCGTCCTAAGCATAGAATACTAGGTCCTGTACGTGACTACACTCATGTAAACCCGCGAGGAGCTCAACCAGTCGTTTAACTCAGGCGCGAAAACCGAACGTAATGATACGAAGTTGCCCTAGTGCATGTGAATGTGGAGAGGCAATTCACTTGGATCAACTTCGCGAGAAGTGTAATGGACTCTTTACGTTTTTTTTTGTAATTAAAAGCACCTGACATCCACCCAAAACAAGAAGTCATGATAATTATAATATTATATTTAAAATTATTTTATATGTGTATATTTGTAGTTCTTAGATGTTTATAGTCATTATTATGTTAATTATATTATAAATGTATTTTTATAGCTATTTGTATTATGTGTATTAAGAAAAGTTATGCTCAATTTGAAATATTAACTAATAAATATTGTATTGTTCCAATTAAAATGGAGTGTCACAAATTCAGTTATCAATGTAGGTTAAAGTCTAATCTCTGTCTATTAGGTTAGTTCTGCTTTTTAAGCTAGGTAATCTCATATATAGCTTAAAAAATAAGTTTTTTGTTTGTTGCCCAAATATATTTTTTAAGTCCCAACGACCGCCACTGGCGGCAGTTGCTAGCTTTGCTTAGTTTAAGGCTAGATGGCACTGTGTTAAAAAAATACCACCCAATATTTATACAGGGTTACTGGTAACTCGATATATTCCCGGCGGGAGCAGATAGGAGAGCTAACAAAACAGTAAAAATAATTGTGGGATAATTATTTTAAAAAAACAATAAAATATTTTCATAGATATTTAGAATGTGATAAGCGTGACATATTTTTGGTATTTTTTTACGAATAATGCCAAAAACGTATTTTTCTGTAAAAACCCTAAATTTTAATTTTAAATATCTCGAAAACTATTAACTTTCGCCAATACATTGGTGGGCTTAAATTTAATGTATGTTAGCTCCCCTATCTGGTCTTGCCGGGAATATGTACAGTACCAGTAACCCTGTATACATGTCCACCCAATAGCGAAACCTAACCTTACCTACAAAGTTAGCTGAACGTTAAATTAAGATCTTTTGAAATTTATGATTATCAGCATAATATTAAAGGTTTAATTTTTGAAGCCCATAAAAGCCATATTTATCTTTGGATTATGTCCATTGGACTAAAGTGGGCTGATGACGAAATAATAAACTTTATACTTTACCAGGTAGTAAAATAGGAGGGGTCGCGGCGCGGTCACCTGATTGATTTTCCATCCATCCATCCATCAGCCAGAAAATGTCCACTGCTGGACGAAGGCCTCCCCCTTAATAGGATTGATTTTAGGGGGGGGTATTTGCCCTCCTCTGTCCTCACTTCCGCGGCCGCTGAAATTAGGGCAGCGTAACCTAATAGATTGGATTAGGCTTTTTTGTTGTATTAGATTAGAACTGAACATACCTACCAAATTGGTGAGAATTGACTTACTAGAAAAATTTAGTTCCTATACCAAAATTACTGATTTTATAAGTATTTTGTAAGTCTATTTATAAGTATAGAATTAAATTATGTTTTTTACTATACGTGTTAAAAAAAGTGTAGTAATACCACGGAATACATAATAGTACTTAATACTGAAGGGTATGTATGTACTCATCATTATGAACAACTTTTACTATGGGCCATGACATCACGAAAATAAACTACTGGTCCATACATTCTGTCCAAGGTCAATGAACTTCTCGTATGGATCAACTGATATTTTTTTCGCGATTTCTTGGTTGTCCCCATTATAAAAGGTGCTCATAATGGTGAGTACATAACATACGTACTCATCAGTATTACTACACCTTTTTTTGGACGTATAATTATAATCATTAAGTACTTAGGTAGAAAAATAAATGCGTTATACGAGTTATGAATGTAAATAAAATAGCTTAGTCAAAATTATAAAAAAATATGAATTTGTTTGACTATGTATGGTAAAGAGGAATAAAACAACAAATTTAAAATAAAGGTTTAATTTGTATATAAGTATCACAAGCCACAACTATCTATTGCATCCAATAATAAGCAAACATATGACAAATTCTGTGCACCAGGGCGACTAAAAGCCAAACATTGAAATAAATGGATCCTATGGTGAATCCCATACAGCACATTTTGAAATGACACTAAGACGTCTGGGCCATGTGGACAAAGGCCTCCCCTTTTATAAAGGGGAGATTGCCAAAATCCCCACAATTGGCAGACGGCTTGGGGATCGCAGAATGCTCACCACCGTTAACCCAGAAGATGCTGCTGCCCGTCACCAGTGGTTCTGGTTGCAGTTTTAGGACATACCCAGGTCTAACTACAATCGTGTCATATTTAGTTCAAGCTAAGCTGTACTCTATTTGTATAGCAGGCGCCGCGTGACGTTAACGAGCCAAGCGCTAAAGTGGAAAATCGACACATTAGTCTAATACAAATAATGTACAAGTTAACTTGCACTAAATGTGACATTGTTGTAGTTATATTGTTTGTACGTATAGAAATGTTTTCTTTGGGAGTGAATCTGCCCGGTACCACTAGATTTTTATTTACATAGAATTAGGTAGGTAACAGGTAAGTTGCTATTATTTTCTTAAAACATAAAAAATGGTAACCAAACAATATTCTTTGTTTTTTTTCTATCAAGAACGCAAATGTTGTATTGAATGAATGATTTAACTAAATATAAATTTCGAGACAAGCATACATATTTATCCATAGGTCCATACTAACAGAAAAAAATACCACTTATGCTAACTAGAGTTATTTGAAATTGTGCTGTATCTCATATGATATAGAGTTCACATTCCAATGCTTTACTTCTTCGAGTCTTCCCGTTCTCGACACAAGTTTTTAAAAACAACTATAATTCGTAATTTCTTTACAGCTGTAACAGTAAAATTATAAGAATAATACATTATACTTATTACATAAAATACATTTTGAGATTATATTTAATAATATCTTATTGTATTGATAACAGATTAAAACTTAAAAATAACAGGAACATAACAATTAAGTTTGTTTTTATACCCAGTCGTTGACATAAAATAATTATATTTATAATAAGTACACATATAGTATAACTTTCAATAAATGCGAAATAAACAATGTTTATAGTTTAAAAAAACACTTAGACAGGTACGCTGTACTATTAAAAAAAACATTTTTACACAAAATTATCGTTGTAACTGAGATTACGTAAATTTTTGAGCACTTGTCAAGCAAAAAGGGAAAGAGACAAATAAAGAACGCGGCTTTTTAGTTGGTCTACGAATATCAACGAAGTTTGTTTTGTAGAACGTTCTCAATTCGCTATCGCTGTTATATCTCTATATTATAAAGGGTTGAGGTCGTTGTCGTCGAGGATGAATTCTATTTTTCTATGAAACAGCAGTATTTTTTTTGTATTTCAGGGTTTGCTCCAATCTAATGTTGTTCACAATAATTTTATCACAAAAATTCTAAAAACGAAACGAATTGTACCTGACATACCAACAAAAAACCGCGTTTTCTTATTTAAAAGAAAAAGTAGGCAATTTGAGACTAATAACAACAAAGGGGATAGAAATACAAAACAGGAAGAAGAATTCATGCTAAATATGTAGCCATGTCGACTTCAGCCGGCAGTACACTCTCGGGACTCCGTTAAAATTGCGCTAGAACCATGCCTTGTAAAAAAATATATAGACTATTTAAAAACATAGTCTTATTTATAATTTTTAATGGGCTAACACGGTGTTTTACAAATTGAAAAGTATAGAAACGTGGAAACACTAATAAAAATTACAATTCAAATGGGCTGTGTTTTATCATTGGTTTTTTGTAAACTTACTAATGCCCCTTGAATTGGGGTCAATTTATGCGAGTTGCGCGATTTGTTACGTAATCTGATGTCCTAGTCAATTAATCAGTAATCCTGACGTCGATTTATGGCGGAACAGTCGGTTTACTCCCAACGGCCACCACTAAAACTGGCAGCAGCAGTCGAGGCTAGGACATTTCCCATACGGATGTAGCCTAGTAGTACAAATTACCTATACTTCCTTGTATGAACTAGGCTAAAATGTCACATATCTTTACTTGAAAGTGTCTTACTCAAATATGGCGACATGACAAAACATGTGCTTCAGTCGAGCTATTGCCTATTTTTTAAATGTCTTAATACATGCTTACGTACCATCTCGTCTGAAGTTAAGTGAGATGCAGTCTACGATGGGGCACGATTGCCTAGCAGAAACTGAGCGCCTTGGCCTTTCGTGGCGAGAGTGTACCGCCGGTATTATACAGCCATGTTTCTATAAACTCACTTATATTTAGGTGTATTGAGTTTAGGTTCTACAAAGACCAATCGAATCTCCCGAGCCGATGTTTATAACTATTTAGTATGCTGGCAATGTCGACTGCAAACGCTGGTAACAACATGATATAAATTCTGTCATATACTTTTTTAATCGGCGCTTGTGATTCGCTCCTGTTACTCTTATAGCGTTTAAAACGCAGAACAGGCAAAAAATCTCACTGCGACCACTAGCTTTTATAAAATGTAAAGCATGTTTTATTATCTAATAATCTTTAACCGCCAAGCCTGGCGCAAAACAAAATTGGAAACGGTGACCAAAATTCTAACTTATTTATACGGGAATACTCACGTTTAATTAAATCTGATACTCCGACTATAGTTTCGATCACATCCAGTGACCTTTTATAGAGCTTTTTAGCTTTTGCTTTTTTTTTTTTAGAGATCGCCGGCGCTGCTCTACACTATCCGCCCCCACCCCCTCGCCCGCAGAGCAACCGCTGTCATCGCGCGCCCGACGCGCAGCGGCCCGCAGTGCTAAGCAGGACGCAGCTGCACGCGCGTCGGGCTCTGTATTCACTCTTTGAAAAAGGTCACCGGATGTGATCGAAACTATAGTCGGAGTATCCAATTTAATTAAACGTGAGTATTCCCGTATAAATAAAACAAAAATGTGTCAAAACCACGTCAGTTTTCATAATAAAATTCTAACTACTATGGCATGTTCAAAACATTGATTTTGCAACAATTCTGTTGCGCCGTCTCAAAAACAACTAAATAGGACAGATCTAAAACTGTTTCTCTTTTTATCTAACATAGAAAACATAATTTTAGTTCTGTCCAATACAAGTAAGTTACATTCCTAAGCAACTAAGGCCGCAAGATCGCGGTTGCGTTAGTCGCCCGCAAATATCTACTCTAATTTACTGATTGATTTAATTAGGTAGCTTTTCAATTCACACTGGTATGGCCATTCGCGCCCACATAAAAATCCTACCATATTGTAAGGTCAAGCCACACTCACGCGGGAGAGCGGCGCGGGACGCGACGGACTTTTTTGTAATTTTAGAGTTTATGTGCAACACGATACACAGAGAGCGGCGATCGCGCTCGCTTCCGTACCGTCGCCCGCTCTCCCACACCTGTGTGACTTGACCGTTAGACTTTAGAGTAGATATTCGCAAATCTAAAATCAAAATAACAAGCAAGGAGCATATCAAAGCGAGACAACACTACAATCGTCTATGTTTATCTCATTCGCGCGGCGCGTCCCAGGTACATAACTAGTACGTATTCTGCGGCCCCGTTGCAGCCAGCCGCAGTAACTAGTTCGTAATCTGCGGTTCCGGACGCTAGTCGGGTGGATCGACGCACGCGCAGCATGTCAGCTACAAGGCGCAGCCTCCCTACGCACACACACACAACACTGTTAACCAGGGGATGGGGGAGGGGCATGCTTATAAAGTCTACGAAGATTACAGAATCAGCACCCTTAGCATATTCGGTTGAAGTAGAATGTTAAACAATAATCAAGTAATAAATTCTTCTTGTAGTGGTAGGACTCTATTGAAGAGTCCGCCTGGGGGAGCATCACACCTTTGCCATTTATTCAACCGCCATGCTGACATGCTAGCAACATTTAAAGGCAATGTTTCCAGTGTAATCACAAGGCATAATTAAAACTCATACAGGGTTTCGCGTATCGGTATTACTATATAAGCCAAAACAATAATGGGTACCATGACCTCAGTCATGGTACATCATTGTCAACAAGTTTTACTACTGAATTAGCGAGAAAAAAACAGCTGTTCCGAACGCTTGGTCAAAAATAATGGCTTTTCTCTAAGGATCAGCTGATTTATTTTCGTGATTCGGGGTTGGACCCATTAGTAAAATTATACTCAATGATGAGTACAATCACCTTCTTTCGGCTTAGTAATACCGATACGAGTAAACTTGTATATATCAAGGTAACTGTAAACTGTAAGATCAAAATTCTGAGTGGCACGGAACGGTTACGAGCAAGCGTGACGTTTACCATCAAGCGAGCGATACGCTCGTCTCGCCAATAATCCACCTAAATTTGACAGCTCCTTGTGATATCAAAATTAACGAGGGAAAATTAACTACATCAAAAATGGATTCAACTACTCATACAAATAAATATTAGGTAAAATGAGAAATTACGTCACAACAATTAATTTTTTTTTGTACAGTTTATCATAAAAGTGTAGAAATTTATAGGGCGCTACTATCGCATAAGTTCTACTTACTAGCAACACTGTAAAACAAATAAATAAAATAAATATTGGTGGGCATTTTACACAGCGCCATCTGGCCTCAATCTAAGCAAAGCTTATACTAAAGATTGGATGAAGACACAGATGTATTTTCCACAGTATTGCCCAATATAAAAAGGACCGTTTCAAGACTTTTTTGCCTAGCTCTAAATCAATACACTTTATGGACTAAAAGGTTCAAAATAAAAGGTGTCTGACCGAAATCTCTCAGACTACGACATATTAATGGAACAGGATCGAAAAACCGACTTAAAAACTCAATTATAATAGGGAATATGCATGTGTTTCAATTATAAAAATAATAGAATAAATGGAGAGTTTAACTGAATCTTATGCTTGCGTCGAAAAAATAATTGAAATCGGCTGGTAAAGTTCTGAAATAGAAGCGATCAAAGTATTTGGGAGGGAATTATCTGTCCCTTTCTAGCAAAACACGTGCATAGTATAGAATTTGTTTGGAATCGTGAACTTTGACGTAATAAACCTAGTATAGTGCCCTCCCTGTATAACATGAAACTAAAATGTTTGTAACTTCGTTATTTGTGCACGTATTCAAATTTTACTTTCTTTTCGATGATTTGTTTTGTTGCCAGTCAGCTTTTTTGTGAGACAATAAAAGAAACACATAATATTCCCTATTGGGCCGTTTTGTGGCAAAAAACTAGTGGTAAGTGTAAAATTTAATGTTTAAGTTGTCTTAATTTCTTTAATATGTTGTGTTTAATTGTCTTATTTTCTTTTGAATATTACGTTTTTTGTCACATAATTATAAAGTAATGTCTATTGTCTATTATTAATATCATAAAACCACTAACATCTGCAATAAAAAACAACAAATTATAATGAAGCCACTAGAACTTTAAAATGGCAACCTATCTAAATCCGCTAAAGCTTCAACGTGGGAGAGGGTTGATACGAGGGCGGCACTGAAAATTTCGGGAATCAAGGAAGTGACACAACATTACTATTTAAAAATATATTTATTGCTTTTCGAAGTATTCTCCGCGAAATTTGACACATTTTGCCATACGATGGAACCAATCATTGAAGCAACCATTCCATTCGGAAGTTGGGGTCTCCAAAATGGCCGTTTTGTAGGCGTCCACAGCTTCTTCAGGTGATGAAAATCTCTGTCCAAGCAATTTATTCTTTATTTTAGGGAAAGTATAGAAATCATTAGGGCTTAGGTCGGGGCTGTACGGCGGATGGTCTAATAATTCTATGTTTTCTTGCTCTAAAAACTCTTTTGTTCTGTGCGCAGTGTGAGAACTCGCATTATCGTGATGGAGGATGATGCGGCGGTTGCAGTTCTCTTTACGGAGTTCAGAAACGACCTGTGGCAAACAAATGCTAGCATACCATTCTGCATTAACCGTTCTTTGTCCCTCAAGAGGAATAGTCGTAACATGGCCGGTTTTGGAGACAAACGTGGCCACCATTTTTTTTGCAACACTCCGTGAACGAACAATTTTTGTTGGCTTTAACTAATTTTCGAACACCCAAACTCGTGACTGGTTTTTTGTTTCGGGTTCGTACGCGTATATCCAGGATTCGTCACCTGATACGATGTTGTATACAGCATTTGAAGATCCTGCGTGGAATCTTTCGAGAGTTCTGACGCACCAAGTAACGCGAGCCGCTTTTTGCTCTTCACAGAGCGAATGCGGTATCCATCGGGAAAACAACTTTTTTACACCTAATTGTTCATGCAAGATTATTTGTATTTGACTCATGCCAATGTCTAAAGTTGCCTGAATTTCGCGGTATGTCACATGTCGATCTTCCTCAATCAGCTTACGCACAGCATCAACGTTTTCTTGGGTGACTGCAGTTTTTGGACGACCTTGACGGGGATCATCACTGAGCTTGACACGTCCACGTTGAAATTCAGCAAACCAGCGATAAATTGTGGTTTTGGATGGGGTTTCATCACCAAATGCAGAAATCATCCGGTCAACACACTGTTTTTGTGTTAAACCACTTCGAAAGTCATAATAAATCATCGCTCTTGAAATTTCTCGAGTCAATTCCATTTTCTCAACGACTAAACAAGTTTGACAAAACCTTGTGACAAGACCGAGAATCTTTTTTTATATAAATAAATGGTATTCGATTTTTAAAACCAAGGAGTTTTCAATTAAAAAGATTTTAATATAACAGAAACAGTGGAAATATTCCATTCCCG
Source organism: Erannis defoliaria (assembly GCA_905404285.2). NCBI lineage: Eukaryota > Metazoa > Arthropoda > Insecta > Lepidoptera > Geometridae > Erannis > Erannis defoliaria. The sequence continues at coordinate 16,972,584 of FR990066.1, forward strand.
ATACTTTTAGTGCAGCCCTCGTAGTAGCAAGATATGTAATAAATATAAATAACCAAAAGCTAACATAAAATAGCAACTAGCAAATTAACGAATCAATCTATTGGACATATATATTTCGCTGTACATTGTTTTTGAAGCATAAGATTATATTATCAGAAAAATAATAATTATTCTATAAATAAATATTTTGTTAGATATGAAAAAAACACATTTTTTATTTATTTTTATTTATAACAACAAATAATTTAATGAAATATCATTTCGAAACTCCTGGTCCGATTTGAAATGATTTAAAAGAAAATAATAAATCATTTCTGCAACCAATTAAAGAAAAAATATTTTTTTTAAAAACAATTAAAGATGGCGACTCGACCACGTGGGCGAATTAATTGCGGTCGAGAGGACCACTAAGTATGATAAGTTTCATCACAATTGGGCAAGACGTTATCTAACAAAAAAATAAAACTAAGCTTGTATGAAATTAAGTTCACGAATCCTTTAAGATAAACATTTTAATTAAATAAATTTTCATACAAAAATAATATTTAATTATTATTATTTTATACTAAATGATCTTCACAACGACAAGGAACTAAGTATCTATAACAAAATTACATTCTAAGTTATATATTTTAACATTTAATATTAGCAACATTCATAATTTTAAAAAAATGCGTAACATTTAAGTATCATTGTTTGTTATTTTATATTAATAATTCAGATATATAATTGGCACTAATTATCTATCTAAAGTGAATTCTATCACAGAGAAATAGGTATAACTATAAATCGAACACAGTAAGATTTCACAAATGCTTGCAAATTCATGTAAAACTCTCTCTCTTTCGATATCTTAAGGATATACAGAGTGATTTTCAGATAACTGCCATTCGAACGGAAGACACGATAGAATTATTTTTTTCAATGTAGAATGTAGTGGAGTCGTGAAGAACGCTCTCCTGGTGGCTAGGTATTCGCAGTTTTTTTGTCTAGTAAAGCTAATTTAAAATTTGTCAACAGAACAGCAAATTTTCTCTTTCTTTCAATGTTCGTCCCGACGATTTTCTTTTTTATAATTAAGAGTAATATGACCCTCTTTCTTCTTCCAGTTATCTAATCACCCTGTATCAGAAAAATCCTGACAATCTTCACATATCATATTTTCGAACATGAAAGAAATACTCACACTTATTAAACTTTCATGATTTTCCATATATAAATACGTGGTTTTGTACCAAATTTCATCTAAAATGGTTCAGTTATTATTTGGTTAGATGGCACACAATCTCTCAGTTTTGTAAAATGTATATTAAAAAAAGTACCATAAGGGGCCTTATTTAATTAGAGTAATAAAATGGTACATCTAAGGGGAGTATACTCTTAAATTGAATAATTTATATTAATAATTATAATAGAACGATGTAACATGTATATTAATTATTAAATTTTATAATAATACTGCATAAATAATACATCAAAAGGGCTCTAAATTTGGCTACAATCTATGTATATTTATTTTGTGCTTTGTAAAGTCTTAAATGGAAGATATTTGTATAATGGGTAAAGCTGGGAATATACAACTAAGATATACCTTTTATAAATTGAGATTATATTTTATACAGAGTGGAAACTTTTTGGTGAAATATATAGTACCAATTTAAATTTTAATAATATCCTCGGGTGGTTTTCTTATTAACTTATTTATGTAACTTAGAAATCCCTTTCTTTAGGTTAAGGAAGTTTATTTTCGTCTCACTATCCCAACTACATATAATTTCCACTCTGTATAAGTAATTTAATTACATAAATATTAATTATAATTATACGTAAATATTTATCTTGGCTAGGGACCCTGGTTTTTGTAAACAGGATTCTCAATTTGGGTTTTAACTTTTTTTTGGTAATTATTTTGTTTCAGGTGTTTACTTTGTTTAAAGATATTTATTTTAAAGATATACATTTAGACAAAAATTGACATCTAAATTCAACATCGAACGACTATGACCTACAGCGAACAACTATGGTATATAAATAAATTCTTTCATTCTTCTCAAGTGTCAAACCATTTCCATCGCTTCAAAAATTATTTTTTTTAAGAGTATCTCGAAACTCTTTACGCAAATCACGATTAGAAGCAATCATGATTTGAGTAAATAGAATATATTGACTTGCATTCATGATTTGAGGTAAATCTTTATTGACATGCATTCATGATTTGAGTAAATTTTTATTGTAATGCAATCGTGATTTGGGAGAATCTTTACTGACATCCAATCATGATTTGGGTATATCACACATGCAAACAATTTGAATTATTTGAGTAAATATTTATTGACAGTTTTTAAGTCATTTCGACATTTGTCAAACCGTCTAGGTTGCATAAATCACACAAACATACATACGCATTTACAAACAAAAGAAAACGTTCGTTTTCTTTGGCAGTTGAGTAAGAAGGAGTTTTCTGTTTTTACTGTCATCAACTATTATAATATCTTTAGATTTAGATTAGTTTCTTTGCATACATATGGATTTCATTTTATGTTATAAAAATCTCACTAGTGGCTTCGACGTTTTTTTTGTAAAAAGTTTTGTGACCAAGAAGTTATACGTATATCAAACTGAAACTCTTCCCTTACAACAGCCTTTCTTTTGTTTTGACAAACCCGCTTTCTTTTGTTTTCACAAACCCGCTTTCTGTTGTTTTGACAAATCTGCTTTCTTTTGTCTTGATTTGTCTTACAAAAGTAAGAACATAAAAATAAAAACTGACTGACTGACTTGACTGTTAAAAATTAGGATTTATCATAGATACTCTTTTTAAAGTTCACAGTACACCAATCATTTTCATATCGTATTTGATACATTCCCATATATTTCAATACCATTATTCTGTCAAGCAAAAACCTTTCACACAATAGCTTCAGTGTCACTGATCACATGAATACCATGTTTTGTTAAAATCAACCTTACTATATCGTTGCAACTCCTCGTTTTATAGTTCTTACTCTCTCTTTCCTTCATCTTTATACTCTTCATCTTGTCGCAAAGTTTGCTGACTTCAGACTTGCTCTTTTTCAAGTCCTCTGGTCTCAGTTTCCTGATAGTCGAGGAGCATCTCTTTTTAATCGGCTCCGTTTGTAAATTTTGCTCAACATTGCCTTCACTGACTCTTCGCCTATATAGCTCATATTCTATGTCATCTTTTCGTAAGTAACTATCCAAAGAACAATGTGTAGACTCTCCTAGACTTAAATTATCATCCTTGATACTAACTTTCTCAAGACTTACCTTTTCGTCTTGAATTGTGTGTTGAGTAGCATCGCTGACGATTTTGACCGCTTTTCCCGGAACATACGTAGCCGGGACTTTGTCTACGTAAGCCATTTTGGGCTTTAGTGTGGCAATAATAGGGCTGACGGAGTCCGTTTGGCTTGGCATTAGGAAGTTAGCTTTTCTTTGACGTTTTACTGTTATGGTTTCGTCGACTATCGATGGTTTGTCTCTGATAGAGATTAGTATGTTTTTGAAGGTGGTTTCGTCTGGTGACGTCATTATGACGTCTTGTGGAGATCTTTTGCCGTAGTGAAGGAGGTTTGTTAGGTACTCACTGTTTCCATTGTAAGCGTGAAAATAATGCAATTGTTAGTTATCTCTGAGTCATATTTTGCTACAATTAGTTAGTTATTAAGTACCTATAAAATATAATATTAAAGTTTTCGATAACTCTCACTCTCACTTATTTTGCATTTTAAGTCTTAATCTCTTAATTTAGAGTTGCTATTAGTAAAGCTAAAACAGTGCTATTTTGAAATTGTGCGTACGGATTGAACGGGGTACAATTCTTTATTCCTTTGGCCGAAAGTTATGCGTCACAATATAAGCCATCTCTATGGTACATTTTTAGGATTCCGTACCTCAAAAGACAAAAAGGAACCCTTATAAGTTTACTTCGGTCTGTTTGTCGGTCGGTCTGTAAAAACCTGTTTTCAGGAATGTGTATCAAGTTGAAATTATTTTCAAATCCTAAGGAGTACGGTCAATACTAAAATCCACCTTATAGTCAACGCAATAAAAAATATGGTAAGTTTTGCCACATTTTTGCCAAATTTTCCAACTTACGTATCTCCTCGGGCGTTGTAAAGTTTATACTGCTTGATGTACTGCAAGACCGCGTCGTCTGTGAGGTACTTGGCGCTCTCGGATCGCCTCACAAGTCTCCGGATGACGGTTGAGCTCACTTCGTTCACTATATAGTTGGTTACTAGGATAACGTTTTTCTGAAATAGGAGCAAAACATTCGTTGAAATGTGGACTGTTTTAGGGGTTAGCACAATCAGCCTTTTTTAATAGGCCACTGCTAGACACAGGCCTACCCTCAAACATGTCTGCCATTTAAGATCTACTTCAAATTGAAATACGATTTACTACGGAAAAATACGTTTTTAATAAAAAAATATTTTATACAGTGCTATATTATTCCTTATAATCACTCTAATATTATATAAAAGAACGCTGAACTGAACCATCCTTATTAAACTGTCAATTGTAGTGTAATAAATTTAAATGAATTGTAACGAAATATGATTATGGGTATACAACGGATGATATATGCAAAGCATACATGCTTTGATGATATATTGATAGATGATCCAATACCGACACAAATATGCAACAAAATTACAATGTTTTTAACAAGTTTGTCGGTTTATAAACAGACGAAACAGAATTCCATAAAATACAACAATATTGTAATTATAAATACCCAGCGTATTAATATTTGCAGTTATATTAGTGCCACCGCAATAGCAAGAATCGACTGAATTTGTTCTTTAGGAATAGTGTAAATAAACGAACGATTCTCTCCTGTCGTGATTATCAGGTAAGTTTTTTTTTTTGCAAATCTAAAGATGCTGTGGAATGCGCTGCATGACGTGTGTGGTTGCAACCTGGACATCTTCAAGCCGCGAGTGAATCGGTTTCTTCTAGGCAAGCTCCATGGTAGACTGCATCTTCGTTTAACACCAGGCGAGATGACAGCAAAACGCAAGCCTATTATCTATTATTTATAAATAAATAGATGAAATCCGATGGGGAATAAAGGTTCTTGAGTGGCGACCGCGAACCGGAAGACGCAGCGTAGGAAGGCCTCCCACTATATATATATATATAGGTGGACCGACGACATTTTAAAAGTCGCGGGCAACCGGTGGATGCAAATGGCAGGTTGTCGTACAGTGTGGCAGTCTAAGGGGGAGGCCTTCGTTCAGCAGTGGACGTCTCCGGGCTGATGATGATGATGAGATGAAATCATCAGGCGAGCCCTTGTTTCGGCTGAGGCGCCGTGCAAGCAAACGGCCGGTCGGCCTTACGTTGGTTACGTTGGTTCCTATGGCAGAGAGAGCGCAACCTCGTGTGGGATGCTACGTGCGTTAGAACTTTTGCATGTTGCCACCTCCCAGTCACCCAGCAGTCTGCTGGTGGAGGAGCTGAGGCGGCAGCCAAAGACAAATGCCTCAAATACTGCCTCTAGAGCATTTTTTTTTTATAAAGAGTAGGTCTACTGTAGACGTGTCTCTGTCATTTCCATTTATTTTTCAGAAACAATACGATTCCAAAGTTGCTAAAACAAAAATAGCCCTCCAAAAATTACTATGAAAAATAGCGTTATATTTTTTTTAGCTATTCGTTTCTGAAAAAAAGGAAATGACAGAGACACGTCTACAGTAGACCTAGATTTTATAAAAAAAATATTGCTCTAGAGGCATTCATTATCCAGGAAGGAGATAGGGGAATACGTTTGTATGGAGAAGCGCTCACCAGATTCTGCTGGACTTAGCCTACCTTTGAAATACCTCGGTATATAAGCCAATAAACTACAAGTGCTCCGTCGACCCTCCGGTTTACCACGACCACCCCACGGTAACCACGGTTTTAAACCCCCGGGCAAAAAGAGGGGTGTTACAAGTTTGATATGTCTGTCTGTAGCACCATAGCTATCTAACGACTGAGCCGATCTTTATTACAATGTTTATGTTTGATAGGTGAGTTGATCGAGACTGTTTTTAGCTAGGCTGTTTGGTGTAGTTTTTAGGTATTGCTGTAAAAAAAATATGTCGGTTTTACGAAATGTTATATTATCCAACTTAAATCTTGTTTGTCACAGAATGAAACCATTGCTGCTTACACTCATGTTGTTAATCGCAACCCGAATCGGGTCGGAATGGCTCCCAACAAAATACGGGACTAGATCAACGCCAATGGTGTGGGTCGACGGCCGCTTCAGATATGACGACCCCATAGAAGTAGATACACTGTTCGACAGAGTGGTCTCCGTCGCTTATGACGACAACAGCGGCAAATACACAAACTTTCTTTACGCCAGTATGGGTGTTCTCATAACGGACGTATTGATCCTCACATCGTTCAACGCATTCAGGAAAGTCTCAACGATGGAGGACAGTCTAAACAGAATGGAAGCTTATTGGATCTTTGGACGTACTCTCGACGAATCTGGTCGGACTTTGTCTTACAGGTACCGAAATGAAAGGCATAAGAAAATTAAATGCGCTCGTCAAGTGATCCCCTCACAAGCGTACGAAAACCGTCCCATCCACATGCAGCACGGCATTCACTCGCCTCTTCACGACTTAATGGTGATGCGTTTAGAGAACCCGGCTAATTTCGTCACTCCGGAACCTCCACTGGAATACGATTTCACCGATTATAAGACCAATTGGCTCTTTGATGAAAAATTAAATGCTTATAGAAAAGATGGGTTCGGTGCGATTAAAACTATCCTAGCCGAGCCGGCCGACAAGCTGGTCCCGGGTGAAATGAAGTTCGCATCGTTGGGTCATATCGATGAAAAACATATCGATACTAACTCCTGGCTGGAGAAGGGGAAGTTTGGAGAGATAGCTGACTGTGATGAGTGGTTTCCCAAGGAATGGGGCCGGCTTATATGTCTGCAGAACACAGAGGACTACTCGGGACTGGCTAACGGTGCCGTGCTGTTCTCAGGCACCAAGCTATTTGGTGTCGGCGCATTCATGCTTAAGAAAGGAAAGAGTAGTATTCTAGTGTTCACTGATGTGCGACCTTATAGGGACTTATTGTACAGGACTTGCACGGAAGACGATCAACATCTTCGAGCGCCCGGTAATTTATAACCAAGGAGGTTATAATTGCGTAAATCTCGGTGCGTAGCTTCATTAGGTGGTTCTAAAAGGTTACTGATGTTAAGCAACGGACCGAAAGATGAAAGAGGCACAAAACTTGTTCATCAAACAAGATAAATGTCTTCGTATAATAATGAACATCCATCGAAGTTGCGAACCTCATTTCAAAGAACAAACTAGGCTAACTTTACCTTGCATTTACATCATGGATCTACAATTCTACATACTCGAAATAGTAAATGTAACTAATGTAACGACTGCATTATAGCTCAGTTGGTAGCATGGCTGCCTTCAGAGCTGTAGGGCGTGAGTACGATCCCCACCCAGGGGAAATTTTTTGTGTGACGAGCATAGATGTTTGTTCTGTGTCTTGGTGTAGTATGTATTATAAATAATATGTATTTACAACAAAAAAAGTATTTAAGTATTCTATCAGCTATCTGGTTTCCATTGTACAAGCTTTGCTTAGTTAAGGGTTAGAAGGCGCTGTGGGAAATGGCCACCGATATTTATTTATTTAATAATAATAAAACACACACATTTTTTGACGAGATGTGCAAGACTTTCGCCTAGTGGTAAGCATCATGCCTGCCCATATAACAGTAGCAGTACCAGTATTGTGAACTGGCAAACAAAATCCTGCGCCTAAATAGCTAGCTTATTATAGCATAGTAAGGTAGGAATAAGACTTAAAAAGAGGATAAAGACTTAAAATCGAGAAGTAAGACTTAAAATCGATGAGTAAGACTTAAAATCAAGGACATTGACTTAAAATGAGGATGAGTACCTAGTTAAAATCGGGGATTAGGACTTAAAATAGAGGGGTAGGACTCAAATCGAGGAATGACTTAAATTCTAGGAATAGGACTTAAAATCGAGGAACGATTTGAAATAGAGGAATAGGACTTAAAATCGAGGTGCAGGACCCAAATTGACTTAAAATCTAGAAGTAGGGCTTAAAATGGTGGAGCAGGGCTCAAATAGAAGAATAACTTAAACTCGAGGAAAGACTTAAAATCGATGAATATGAATTAAAATCGGGGAGTAGGACGTATAACAGTAGTGATAGTAAAAACGACGCTAGAGCTTACCCTATGTTTGTAGAGCATGTCGGACTCGTATATGAAACGGCCGGGGTCGCTGCCAGCGCGCGACACCACCACCAGCCCGTGCTTGCCCACTATCGTCTCCAACTGTTGAGTAATCAATATCAAACTGTAGATTAATCAAAATCAAACCGTAGATTAATCAGAATCAAACCGTAGATTAATCAGAATCAAACTGTAGATTAATCAAAATCAAACTGTAGATTAATCAGAGCTGTAGGGCGTGGGTTCGATTCCCGCCCAGGACAAACATTTATGTGATGAACACATAAATGTTTGTTATGTGTCTAGGTGCCGTATTATAAGTATATATTTACAACAAAAAAAAAAAGTATTCTATCAAATATCTAGTTTCCATATTACAAGCTTTACTTAGTTTGGGGCTAGATGGCGCTGTGTGAAATGTCCACCGATATTTATTTTATCAAAATCAAACTGTAGATTAATCAAAATCAAAAAATCTTTATTTGAGGAAAAATTAATATTATGTACAATTTAGAATGTTTATGCTTGAATCCCACACTATACCCGGCCATTATGCTAATCGCTTTATGGCGACATAACGTTGTACAGCGTCTAGCAAATTATAACCCATACAAATAAATACGTTTTATCTATCATTACCTCTTTACAAGGTTACGTGAAAAGTTGAAGTTGTGTGAAGATTACCTTTAGGGGTAGATAAAGATTTTTTTTAAACAATCTAGAGGTAATTTTATTACTATAGAACTACGGAAACAATGTACAGAAGATGCAATCCCATAGAAAACGCGCCGAAACGTAGTTGAACCACAACATAATATTATATGTAACTACAATCGTGTCACATTCAGTGCAAGCTAATTTGCACTCTATTCATATAAAACAGTATCAATATTCCACTGTAGTGCTGAGGCAATTATTGATTACTTACGGGATATTTACCGTGATTATGTTGTGAATCGAGCTCCCGCTATTTCACACACTACCACGGTACTACAGTTAGCATAAACAATAATAATCCCCGTTATCCTGTAACTAAGTCTCGTAAATAATCTTTCATAGAACTGCACTTCTTCGTTTCTCGATTCATCTCGGGCGACTTTTTTTATGCAAAGGAGTAACGAGATAAGCGAGACGCTCGCCTGGTGGTAAGCATCACGCCTGCCCATAACAGTAGCAGTGCCGGAATTGTGAACTTGCGAATCAAATCCTGCGCCGCACTGCACTGCGCTCGTCACCCTGAGATATTAGATGTCAAATCTCTTCGTTCCGAGTAATTTCACTTCCACTCGTAGTCGGTTTTGCGTCCGAGTCAACTAGTCGGGCTTCTCGCGAGCCGACATGAATGTAGTCACCGTACATCGGACGGCGATCAATATCGATAAGAACTTTGTTAAAACAACTTCTCGAGTAGTACACAGGGGGCGCATAAATTAAATACTCACATCTTCGTCCGACCACAGACCCGGCGTAGCAAACGACTCCAACAAATCGCCTCCACACAGCAGTTTTACCGTCACCTTGGAAAAGAGAGCAAGTTGAGATAATAATTTCAGAAATGGGATACTCATCATCATCATCAGCCCGGAGATGTTCACTGCCGAACGAAGGCCTCCCCCTTAGATCGCCATACTGTACGACAACCTGCCATATGCATCCACCGGTTGCCCGCGACTTTTACAATGTCGCCGATCCACCTAGTAAGAGGCCTTCCTACGCTGCGTCTTCCGGTTCGCGGTCGCTACTCAAGAACCTTTCTTCCCCATCGGTTATCAGTTCTTCGAGTGATGTGGTCTGCCCATTGCCACTTGAAGTTGCAAACCCTGCGAGCTATGTCGGTAACTTTGGTTCTTTGGCGAATATCCTCGTTCCGGATTTTACCGCGCAAAAAAACTCCGAGCATAGCTCTCTCCATTGGTCGTTGTTTGACTTTGAGTTTCTCCAAAAGGCCAGTTAAAGAACACGTTTCTGTTCCATATGTATACTCATATGGATATTTAAAAAAGTTGGATGTTTTTTTTTACATACACGAAATAGAAAATATTGTCTGTAATACAATCTTTAGCAATCACAATAGAGTTCCTTTTACCTTCTCGTCCTGGTGTGAGCGTCTCTATAATGTTATCTGGCTCGTCAAAGATGTTAAGTTGAAAATATCGCCCGGAATCAACAGCACGAAACATATTACCCCATTTGGAATAAATTTGCGAAAATAAACAATTGTTTTTTTTTGTAGTTTCAAGTTCTATTTACCTTATCGTCCTAGTTTTCATTGAATCTCTCCATGATGTTTTCTAGCACGTCGAGGCTGTTGACCTTGAGGATATCGGTCGTCCGGAATCCACAACGCGAACCTTACTTGGCAATATGTACCAAAAAAACGCTCTATCTTAGTTAGTTTCAACAAAGTTCTATTTACCCTATCGTCCTGGTTTCCATTGAGTCTCTCCATGATGTTGTCTGGCTCGTCGAAGCTGTTGACGTTGAGGATGTCGTCCGGGATCCACGGCGGGGAATCGTGGTTTGACTCGTAGTTTGACGACAAGTGATCATTTATTGTATCCTTCACAGAAAAAAATTGTAGCTAAAAATCAACTCGAGAGGTTTACCTATTAGTAATCATCACGGCATTCTACTATCTACCTACAGGGTCCATCATCAGAGCCATCGTCACTATGTGTAATGTGCCGGACTCTTTAAAGCAAGCGACGCGGTCAAACGAAGCCTACACGAAAAACACATCCATTATTATGTCTACTGGTATTAATTCTCTCGAAAGGCACGTCAGTCAGCTCGATCCTTGGCTTCTTGCTGCCAGTGTCTGCCAACGTTCTTAAGTATACGTATATCGTCACTCCGTCGTCTCATGTTGTCGTGGTTTTTACTAACCAAGCGTGCTTGATTCTACACCGCATGCTAGGGATAGGGGCTAAACGCAAGCTTATGGGTTTTGTTAGACCCTGTGTTTGCGTCGGGGGTTAAAAATTGCGTCGTGTGCTCCAGAGATGGTAGCTCACCTGGTGGTACTGCATGGAGATCTTGGTCCGAGTCCAGCCGGACTGCTGCGTCTCCCACTCCGAGATCTTGACCCAAGCGGACGAGCGCAGCGCCAGCTTCAACATTGCTATCCTGAAACCAGTTACAACTAACTTAATCTGTGCTTTTTATTCTTCTTTCCTTCTGAATAGATTATGGCGTATCAAGTATTTTAATATTTCAAGAGTTTTATGATTTCCAGGCAAATTATCATAGGATCTGGGTATGTCCTAAAACTGCATCCAGAAACTCCGGAGACGGGCAGCAGCGTCCGATCCGTCAACAGTGGTGAGCATTCTTGATCTCCAAGCCGCCTGCCAAGCGTGGAAATTATGGCAACCCCTCCCTATAAAGGGAGTCCTGCAGTGGATGTTTTCTGGTTGATAGTGTGATGTGATGTGAATAAATGAGTTTGTATACATATACAGCAATTCAACATTAGTACAGAAAAATTATAGAATGCATTGCTAGTCTTTTTTTTTAATCATATTTATTTCTTGTATTTTAATTATTTATAAGTACCCCATAAAGTACATTAAGGGCGCATTTATTAAGCATGAAAATGGCTGCCACGCCGCGCGTTATCTATTCAGCTACATACTGCTTTCTTACGTATTTAAATGCAAATGTGAATTCTTCTGTTTCCTAGGCAACAACGTTTACACGGAATCATGTAACCGCGTGCGCGGAAAGGTATATGTATTATTGCGAGGATTTGCTACGACTATGAGGAACGGTTGTCGAAAGGCTACCACGCGACGGCCGCATGAAGGTTTTCGCGTTGCCTAAACGCAGCCTTAGGCGTATCGCACACTGCACCGCGCAACGCGACGGTGCGCGGGGGCTGCGTTTATAACGTTGTACCTAAGTATCTCAGTTTTTATAAAACACGCGCGGCACAACACACTGACAACGCATCTCCGCGCGATCACGCGCCATTGCGTGGAGGAGCGGGGCGAATCGCCGAGTATGGCACACTGAGCTCCTTAGTACTGCACGTATTCATACACATAATGGACGGCGATCGACTGTGAAGTAAATAGCAAGATCCACACCAGACGATCCAATGCGCGTTGATCGCGCGCGGCATGAGCGCGCTCCACAGGAGCGTTTGGTGTGCACGTGCCTCGCGCGATCCAAACTGCGCTGCAGGAGCGCACGCTCCTTGCCGCGAGCGATCCGTTGGCTATCGGTTTTTGGATTAAGTGCAAAGGTGCCTCAGCGTTTTGGCACACGTGGCGGAGACAGTTGTGTGCGAAGCGCGCGATCGAAACGCATGGTCTGTGATCAAACGATAGGGCAAAAAAAATAAGTCGTCGTCTATATCCCTTTACTAACAGCATAAATGCGTATGGGCTCCAAGTAACAGCAAATACACCAATAGAGGCTCCATAGTGAGCGAGAATTCAATTGTAGGCAGACCAGTGTGGATCAGCTGGAGCATTTAGGAGCGGCAGGATCGCAAGAAAATTATATTCAAGCCGTCAGACGAGTACGTTCCATGATCCATGCTCTACGCTCCCGGATATCGGGATCGGTGATCCAAAATTGGATCGTCTAGTGTGGATCCGGTCAAGATTTGGCTTGGGGCGGGGCCGTCGAACGTCGCCCCGATCACACCGCGCGGCGCGGCGGCGCAGACCCGTTTCTCCACCTCAACTCGCGTGGCTCCGGTTTCCGCGCACCGCCGCGTGCGCAGTGCAGTGTAAGAATCGCTTTAGACTGTATTCATATGTAGAGAGTATTCTAGAGGAAACAGGTTCCATCTAGGGTATCATGTATCAACCTAGACTTTATAATAATCTGTATCTGCTAAACACTAGGCAGAGTATAATTAAAAAGAATCCTACCCAGAACTTATTGACAAAGCAGTGAAAAAATTGCTACTTAGTACCATCTTTTTCACTGCGTTGTTATAAAATAAAACTATCAACTATATCACAAACAGTCTGAAATCTATTCATCATCACTACACTATCTTATCAACCCATGTAATAGGTCAAACAATAACACTTAATAAAGAGCTTATTTTTATCACAAGTATTTGAATAATTTCAAGGTTCCTCTTATCAGTGAATCATGTTTACCATTTAACCTAAAGAAGTCCTATAGGCATTAGATTTGTAAGGCATTTCATCATATTTTATAAAATGAAAAGCTGTGTAGATTTCACCTGCGATGTAAAATGATGATGATGACAACCGTGTAGGCTATCCTTTTCCAGAGTGACCGCTATCTACTGTACCAAATTTCATTATTGGCCAAGTTATTGGGTTGTAAAACGTAACATATAAACGTAACAATATCATAAGAAATTTCCTAATAGAGTCACTCTCCCGCGCGCCGGAAGGCACTCCTTGCATACATTTTGTACTAGGTTCCTCCCGCACACCGTAAGAAAAGTCTCGTGACAACTGTCTTGCTAGCACCTGTTATTGTGCGTGGTGTATGGCGGTCGGTCCGGCGCACGGTGTCTATCGACAATGTTTCATGTGTGAAATGTCTTATAATGTGCGGCCAGCCTAAATAGAGAGACAGAGTATTGTAATTTCGAATTTTAATACTACTTGCAGCATTGCTAGTAGTATTGTGTAATTCCAAGGTATAAGCTACCTCTATACAAAGGTTGATCCAAATGCATTCAGACGGTTTTGTGTGATTGAGTAACAAACATTCAAAGTTTGAAATTGACATTTATAATATAGTACGATAATCAGGAATAGGATTAAAACATGTTTTTCCTTGAAGTCGTATGAGGAAAAACATCTGTTAAAATGTAAGGACTGTGACCTCGACATCTGCTTTAAAATTATGTATAGGTTTCCCTAAAGTTTAAGCCTCATTGTTGTGTATAAAGTTACATTCATTACAATCTTTTTATGAATTAGACTTATATTACCGTTGGTCTCTAAGAACTTGACCAGTGCATTATCCGGCGGAGGGTATTGTTACGCCATAACACAGGTTACTTCCTAGAGTGGCTAACAATGTTCTCCTCATGGACTGTATCTTAAAGAACAAACTACTGTATAACATATCTAATTAAGTAAATGTATAGAAACCTTTCATTTTCATTTCAATCTAGTATAGTATTATAATATTATCTTTGATTACAATTCACACACAGGAACAAATAATTGTCTATTATTTACAATGTAAGAAATGTTGGTGTGGCAAGGTGCTATAAACACTACATTCTGAAATCTAAACCCTGAATGCTAAAGCCTACATTTCTGAGTTAATAAAAGTATTTGCTTACTCATCAATTCTATTACAAAATAAAATGAGTCATGTAAGATCGGAAGTTTAAACAACAGTTGATAAAGTAATTATTGGTATTTTTTACTAATTTTAACATAATACTAATATAAATCTTGGACCTAGGTATGTACTAAAACTGCATCCAGAACCACAGGAGGACGGGCAGCAGCATCCTCTCAGTTAACAGTGGGAGCATTCTGCGATCCCCAAGCCGCCTGCCAAGTGTGGGGATTATGGCAACCCCCTATTAAGGGGAAGGCCTTCATCCAGACGTGGACATCTTCTGGCTGATGATGATTTTAAATCAGTATTAGTCCTTGGACCCTAAAATTGCTGCTAAAGTTACAGGCATGCCGCTCCACTACCGCAGGAACCTACTCAGTTAAGAGGCATGCCTGCAAAATAGGGAATATGCATGTATTTTTTTTAATGACTCACAAAAAAGCTGACTGGCAACAAAACAAATCATCAAAAGTAAAATTGTAATATGTGTACAAATAACGAAGTTATAAACATTTTAGTTTCATTTCAATTATTTTTCCGATGTAAGCATCAGATTCAGTTATTATTCCGATTATATTAGTTATTGTTCAGATTCTCCATTTCATTTATCCTATTATTTTTAATAATTGAAACACATGCATATTCCCGCATCATTGAAAATCATTGAATACAAAAATGAAGTGCACACTACACAATAATAACTCATTTAACTTTTTTCACCACCACAAACACCTATAGTTCTGATAAGTTTGTAATTTTTGTGCCCTCAGTGTAACAACTTCACTAGAATTTCATCATTACCTACATTTATGGCCTTAGCGTACTGGGCACGGCGATACAGGTTAACTATGAACAACCAATGGCCAATTATCTATTAGTGTTAAGAAAACAAAGTACCTACTAATTAGTCTAAATTCTTACCTATGAGGTGCAGCCACCAGATCTTTTTTACCATAAGCATCATGTACCGGAGACATGATTCCGCCAACAACGCTCCCCAAACCAAGGGAGTTGATGTAATCCTTGGCAATTTCTGGAAAAATAATAAGACATCAAAGACTTGCCCAAAGTTATGATAAAACAGAGCTTGAAGGTGAAGGACAAGGTAAAATAATCAGAAAACCGATAAAAGGACAAGGGTAAATATCAAATTGCTGGGTCTGAAGTCTATTGTGAGTCGATGAAAATATACCAAACAATCGAGGGATTGAAACTGCCGCAGGCTATCAACACTATCTTGCCCAGCCTTGCATTGCCTATCAATATTGTTGTTTTTTTTTACAATTAACTGCGCATTATAATAGAAAGTGCAAGAGTAAAATAACAAAATAATAATTCTGAAGTCGAAGAAACATACCGAACATTCGCAGGTGCATATAAGTCGGAGGACTGAAACTGCCGCAGGCCATCAACACTATCTTGCCCTGCGACATTTTGCCTATCAATGTCCTTTCAATTATTTATGATAAACTGCGGAATATATTTTTTTTAACTATTTTCACATCACAACAAACCTCACTGCGAAACTGATCGATTTTAAATTTTTACTAAACCAACTAAATTAAACTTTAACAAATTTATTGATTTAGCGATAGATTTACGAGTCTTTTTCATTTGGCTTTCTAATATTTTCAGGAATGTTTCAAATCAAAGCCACAACATTATAACTTTCGTGCATGAAACAAAAAAAAACTATACTAAGAAGCTCTTCGTTAGATAGAGAGATAAAACGATCATGCTAAAAATAACCTTATAAAACACCATCGGTATCTTGTCATTGTTGTGTCATTGTCACTATCGTTTAGAAGTCGTGTGTTGTCAATGTCAAAATATATTTTTTCTTTCCTCCAAGGAGGATTATGGCGTTGCACTTTGTGCATTTGCCAGTGTCAAGTATCTATCAAGTTAGTCACACTTAGTAAGTCACAGTCAAGTCCTGTCATGGCTCATGGCCTAGTAAAGTCGTGGCAACTTTATTACAAGCTTCTTCAGAGTTACAACACGAAAAGACACGGTTTACTACACTATATTTATATTATATAGGCCACTCTCAGCTCAGCCTATACGAACTTACTTACTTACTACACTAAAACTTCTCAAACTCTTGCGCATAACTCAGTACTTATTTAATGAATAAAACGTCACCATTTTTATGCATTAACACTCGAAAGAACTCAATTTTATTAAAATAATACAATTCATCGACTAGTAAATTTCTCTGTTCATCGACATGATTTTTTGTCGTCTTTTGGCAGTGAGTTGACTTCTAGTTAAATGCTCATTTTTTTTAGTTTTTTTTTTTCTTAGTTTTTGACATCGCACGTTGTGCATTCTGCCAGTGTCAAGTTAATGAATTTTTACATTTATTTGTTATCATCAAGTCATATAAGTCATGAAATCACAGTCAGTCACACAAAATCAGTCATAGTCGAGTCCAAGTCATGCCCTAGTAAAGTTGTGGCGACTTTACTATGAGCTTCTACGGAGTTTTGTAATCAACACGAAAAGACATGTTTCACCACATTATATCACTTGCCCACACTCGTGCATGTAATTCAACACTCAATGAATAAAACACCACCATTTTTAATCATTAATTCGCGAAAAAACACATGTTTAAGAAAATAATAGAATGCAATGACATGATTTTTCCGTGTTCCCGCCAAAACTCTCAGTTAAATGCTCAATGTGCTCAATGACTTGACCACTGGACTTGACATTGACACTTGCTTGACATTTGTTTATTTATTTTATTTTTATCTTGCGGCCGTAAAATATAATATAATTGAGAAAAAACTGGTAGAAACTGTAATTAATTATAAGAACTAAAGAGCAAGTAGCAAGTGGCAGTTTAATCTTAATTGCTGGATGTCTAATACATCTATGTGGTAAAAGTAACCCTACTAATGAACAGCTGTTTACATAGTAAAAAGGAAAGTTTGTATTAATTTTCCTACAAAATGAGATTGACCTTACGCTTGCTATCTTCGATAGCTCAAAGGATGCCCTTTTACGTAACTACGCCTATATTCTACGTCAATGCCGGTAAGGAAAATAACATAATAACAACAATAGTAGTCAATATGCTGCGTTCCGTAATGCGCTAAAAGTGATAATATAGCGAATCCGACCAAATTCAATTATTACTCGATCAAATCAAAGCTCTCATATTTTGTGACTATTAAATTTGGTCGGATTCGCGATATTATCACTATTAGCGCATAACGGAACGCAGCATTAATATTACTTACTTCCCTCTTATATTATTACAGAGCCCCGTTATTTATTATCAAACCGACAGCAAAGATTTGCAGGCAAAAAGTACTGTCTCTAGACTTTCATTGGTGTAGATACAATCCTATTGTTTTCGTGTGTTGTTTCGTGTGTATTGGTTTCGTGTTGTGTTTCGTTTCGTGTATTGTTTAAATAGTTAGATAATATGTATTTAGCAGTATTAAACATTTGATCTTACATATTTTTTAATAATAATGCTACTGCACTGCCAAAACAATTTATAGAGTGTGTCTCTCGGGGCGATGTAAGAACGAATGATATCCCATACATCCAAATCTGTTCAAGAATTTAGAAATTATGAACCTCCTGAAGTTATGGAGTAAAGAAACTCACATACAGAGTAAATACATACTAACATACATAAACCCTGATAACATTACACTCCTTTTTTGCGTAGTTGTGTAAGAAGTACTCACCCAGACCACTGTATTAATGGTCATCGCTACCACATTATATAACCCCTCCACTCCACTCTAAGGTAGAGAAGAATTTTGCGTAATGTAGCTGAAACTGGGCTATTGTACTCAACATTGTAACAACTTTTACCACAGGACTGACCCTGAAACTACAAACAAAATAGGCTACTCCATAATCTTTGTTTTGTTTTGATCAACATTTTTCAATGGAAGTGGAACATCGGGGCCCTGTTTTATAAAGCTACTAGTCTTGTACTTGTAGTGAAAAACTGGCAGCACTGCAAAAAATATTGAGTACAGTGTTTTCTAAAGCTACAAAACTACCAGTATACAAACTACAAGTACAAGCACTTGTATATACGTTAAAGACAACCCATCTACCTGTAACTGGTAACGTAAGCTTGTACTTGTAGATTTATAGAACAGGGCCCTTATTTTTTGGCTGGTCACTGCTTAGTATTACCGTTCCACATAGCCTGGTATGTGGCTATAACCAGCAGCAGTATAATGTTTTTCCAAGTGTTTTTATTCATTTGTTTAAAGATTAAACTACATTGTTACAGCGCCCCACTTAGGACACCTTTATACAGCTGTTGTTGCTGATGCCATTCAGAGGTTTGAGAAGCTTACTAACCCTGACTGCAATGTCATATTCAGTACTGGTGAGGATACTACTTTATTTATCAGGCTATTCATAATTTATAAATGCGAAATTTTGTTAAGCCTGCAATACATGTTGGCCGAGCATTGCCGAATGAAGGCCAATACCAACATATAGACAGTATATTTACATTGTCTTGCCATTGCTCGGTGTCACTCGCTTAGCTGGCCGAGTAAAGGCAAGCGCCAACGTGTATAGAACTCATTTGGCGTAGTTTGTCACGACTTGCAGCCGCTCGCGACCACTCGCCTCACTTCGAAGCGCTGCTGTCGGTTTTTCTGCACAAATCAAAGGCGTTCGCGTGCGCTTGGCCAATAGTGCTCAAATGTCCGCGCGCCATTACGCGGTTTCAACAAAAAAAATAACAAACATGTTCTTTGAATACTCAACATCCACCACCTTCTTTTTTGTCTTCTTTTTCACAACTTTATTGCGGTATACACTGACATAATAATTATAAGCGCTCGTTAAATAAATAGCAGCAGCTGCAATAACTTCTGCGTCGTCCATATTGTTTCAATGCACAATACAAACTGACAACGCCCAACATGTGGGCATCTCTTCAAAACTCGTCTATATTGGCCATTTGCATTGGTATTCGATAAACTTGCCGAACGTCTAGGCAGCAGCGCTTGCCTTGTATTAATTTGCCTACGCTACGCTCGCGTTGGCCTGAACTCGACCAACATGTATTGCAGGCTTTAGAGAGTGTGTGTGTATTATGTTTGCTACATCTTTACGCCAAAACGCCTGAACGGATTTTCATAAAACTCTGAATGGAGATAGCTTAGTTCCCGGAATAAAATATAGGCTACCTTTTATCATAATTATCGGCACAGTTTTTCATCATCACGCGGGTGAAACCGCGGGGCGTAGCTAGTAATTTCTACAATTTAATATTTATTAGGTAGTTATTTTACCAGCCCTATCAGGTAGATGGCATACCTACCCATTTTTTTTGAATTCATAACACCAAAGTTATACATCAAATACCATTAAGAATGTTACAAAAATAATATATAATAACCTAATTAAATAATATACATGCAATAATACTGAAAATTATTAGGCAAAATGAAGAAAACTGACGTGTTTTTTTTTATACGGGAATACTCACGTTTAATTAAAACGGACTATCCGATTTAATTAAACGTGAGTATTCCCGTATAAATAAAACGAAAATGAAGAATATGATGGATGGTCCAGCCCAGAGCTGCCAAGAGATGGTGCCAAAATATTTTTTATTTATTCATATTGATATATATTTTTTTTTTTATGTAGATTGCAATTCAATTTGAAGTAGATCCTAAATCGCCGTTTTGTGTGCATTGATTATTAATTGCCTATATTTTTGATCGTAAAACGAACACCCCACAGTTTTACCTGCGATCGTTGGGATAAAAAGTGTATTATGTTTTATTCCAAAGTATAAGCTATCTCTGTACCAAGTTTCATCCAAATCCTTTCAGCCGTTCCGTTCAACAAACATACACACACACACACACACACACACGCAAACAACGACAAACTTTCGCATTAATAATATTAGTTGGATATTTATTCCTTTTTTGCAGCGCTGCTTTCAGTATCGTCATCATCCCATTGATGAAGGAATATTGGATTATCCATAACATTTACATAAATACACTATGACACACCAGAGAAATTACTGGGTATGAAGAGATTTAATATCTCAGATTTTCTCAGGGTGACGAGTTCGCAAGGTTTGCAAGTTGAAGTGGCAATGGGCAGGCCACATCGCTCGAAGAACTGACAACCGATGGGGAAGAAAGGTTTTTGAGTGGCGACCGCGAACCGAAAGACGTAGGAAGGCCTCCCACTAGGTGGACCGACGACATTGTAAAAGTCGCGGGCAACCGGTGGATGCAAATGGCAGGTTGTCGTACAGTGTGGCGGTCTAAGGGGGAGGCTTTCGTTCAGCTGTGGTCGTCTCCGGACTGATGATGATGATGACGAGCGAACTGCAGTGCGGCGCAGGATTGTGTTTGCAAGTTCACAATTCTGGCACTGCTACTGTTAGTGGCGAACTTCTTGATCACCTCGTCACATGATAGTATAAAAAAAAATTATACGCCTCAATAACCTCTAATTTAAATAATCTTACTTGTCAAAATATAATTAATAAGTAGTTTCTTTTTCACAGGCACAGACGAACATGGCACAAAGATTCAGCAAGCAGCGGCAAAAGCAAACCTCTCTCCGGCAGCGTACTGTGACCACATATCTAATGAATATAGACAACTGTTCAAACAGTTCAATGTTGAGTATACTGACTTCATACGCACTACAGAGGACCGACATAAGAAGGCTGTCACACATTTCTGGGTAAGTTTATTTCAAATCGATGTTATGTTTCTTGGGCGGCTTTAACTAATTTTAAGTTTCATTGAGTTGATCCCCAAGCCGTCTGCCAAGCATGGGGATAATGTCAACCTGGCATATTCTGTACATCAAAACAAACAACTTTTACAATGGGGCCAACAATGAAATCACAAAAAAAAATAGCTGTACCATACATTTTGCACAAGGTCGATTAACTTTTTGTATGGAACAGCTGATATTTTTTTCACGATTTCTTTGGTGGCCCTATAGTAAAAGTTGTTTGTTTTGATGTACAGAATATGCCCTTAAAATAATGCTAACTGATTAGAGCTAACCCTTGTATACTTAAGTTTGCTTTACTATATAAATTACAGAACAAGCTAAAAGAGAACGATTACATCTACAAAGCGAAGTATTCAGGCTGGTACAGCGTCAACGATGAGTCCTTCGTGCCGGAGACACAAGTAAAAGACGAAGTTGTCAATGGAGAGACGGTGATTAATTTCCACTTTTTTTAATGTGTTTAGCATAATCAGCCTTGCTAATAGTCTACTGAACCTACGTCTGCTAACTGCATCCAGAACCACCGAGGGACGGGCAGCTGCATCCTCTCGGTTAACTCTGGTGAAAACGGAGCTTACGATTCCCAAGCCGCCTGCCAAGCATATGAATTGTGGCAACCCCTATTAAAGAGGAGGCCTTCGTCCAGCATTGGACTTCTTCGGACTGATCATGAATAGTCTACTTCAGGGCTCAGGTTTACCATCAAAGGGCGACTAGAACATATCCACCACTCTGGCCTAGTTTCGGTAGAGGTTGGTAGATTAACCTACGCCATTGAATTTCTTGACGCAGGTTTCTTCACGATGCTTTCCTGAAGGAAAAAACCAGGTGAACCCAGGGACCGACATCGATAAGTAAATGAAAAATATCGATAACTGTACCGATACTTATAAAACATATCGTTATCGATATATACATACCATTATTTTCAAATAGAAAATTGAGGTATCGATAATTTTATCGATACTCTATACCGATACGGCGTGGCGGCGACATTGCCAGATTTCTCGGCTCTGCGGTGCGGAGTGGCAACAGCACCCGCAGCGCGGGGATTCTCTTTATTCGAGCGCGGCTTGCCCCTCAAGCTTCGATGTTTTGTTTGTCCGTCTAAATATTTAAAATAAGATGAAAAATAGGGCGCAAAAGACAAACCCATATAATAGACATTTTGATTTGAAATTAATAAAAACAAATTTAAATCATGTATTGAAATAAAATATCGGTATCATTAATGTATTGAAAAAAAGTATCAGTATCAATACCGATAATTTGCGTTCCAATTATCAGTATTTATATCGATATTGCGATATCGATACCATAGAAATATCGATATTGCAGTCCCTGCCGTCACCGAAAATCGAGTGGCTAAGAATCGCTACTTAAACGTAGAGCTCATCGGTATGGGCCCAGAAAAAAAAACAATCAAGATTTTTATTGTTTCTATTGTTTGTTAGAGAACCCGCCATAGTTAAACATTTTTAACCCACCTAAAAAAAGGAGGAGGTTCTCAATTCGACTATGATTTTGTGTGAAAAATTTAACGGCTGTTCCCCAGGTAAAAGTGTCAATAGAATCTGGTCACAAAGTGGAATGGACAGAAGAAACAAACTACATGTTCAGACTTAGCGCCTTCAAGCCTCACCTCCAGAACTGGCTCAAAAATGGTAAGCGTCACTCACAAAACCGTATTTATTTTAAATAATTTTTTTTATTTTTATTTGTTGACTACCGACTACTACTTATATTATAGGTACTAAAACTTGTTTAGATCAAAATAGTATATTTGATGAAGCTTTTTAATATTTTTCCTATTTTTCATAACTATAATCAGCGAATGAAACTTTTAATCTTTCCCGATTTGAACACATAATTATTTTTTAATTTGTTTTGTACGCGATTAAGCCCCGGTGATAAACATATAATTATGTATTAAGTGATTTTACACATTCAAAAATGTCGGACTGCGCGAGCGAATTAGCACCGCGCAACATTCTGAGGCTTAACAAAGGTAATCTATCAGAGCCACAGAGTAATAGACCATAATCAGAGCCACCTAGTCAAGACTCAAGATACGTCATGACTACTATAGCGTTAAACTTTAATACACATACTTTATGAGGTAATCATAATCATAATTTATTAATAACAAATTGTTACAAGTCAAGAGAATATCAATATAATAATATACCTACGTACTAATAAGAGTACGAATTAATTAATAATTTAATAATGTTCTTTTAAACAATTATAATTATACAATTCAGGTGTCGATTCTGTTGCACCGCTCACTAAACTAAACTTAATTTGACAGGACGAAACCTGTTGACATCCTTTCTAACACATTGAAATGAAATGAAATGAGACAAGTATAATTTTAGTCCTGTCAGATTAGTTTAGTTTAGTGAGCGGTGCAACAGAATCGACACCAATGTCAAAATAATTCATATTAAAAGAAAAACAAAAATAAATTACTCCTTAAAATTACAAAATTCTGTGTATTTTTGTTTTATTTATACGGGAATACTCACGTTAAACGTTAAACGTGAGTATTCGTGTTAACGTTATTAAACGTGAGTATTCCCGTATAAATAAAACAAAAATGTGTCAAAACCACGTCAGTTTTCATAATAAAATTCTGTGTAGCTGTAGAACGTATGCTCTTGCCAGAAGAAGCCAGCGTTTGAGTCTTGACTTAAAACTGCCCAGAGAAGGCGCTGAGGTGATATGCTCCGGCAGCTTATTGTAAACTGTCGGACCCATAACAAGCGTCGACTTGGCCGACCTACCAGCGCGCGGGGTACATTACATTTAATCGAAAAAGCTAATTTTTTCATCATATTTACATAGGCCTTTGTTTACAGATGGCGTTATTACCCCTAGCAAGTTCCAGAAACAGCTGCAAGATCAGCTTGAGAGCGAGACGTACTTCCCGGACATATCGGTCAGCAGGCCTTCCTCCAGGGTACACTGGGCTATAAGGGTATGGAATACTTTTTTATTTCCTTACTAGTTGCACCTCGCTGTTTCACCCACGAAATGATCACTATCGGTGATGATGATGATGATGATGATGATGATGATAATAGTAACCTATGTGCTTTTCCGGGTAATTAGCTATCTCCATTCCGAGTTTCATCCAATTCAATGTTTGGCGTGAGGAGGTAACAAACATACAAACACACACACACACACATACTGACAAAATTTCGCATTTAAAATATTGGTTAATTAGGGTGATTACTATAGTCACCGCGTTACCAACTGAGTCGTGTGGCCATAAATCATGGCCGCACGACCCACAAGTGCAAGCAAGACCCACAAGCAAATCCCACAAGTGCGAGCGAGATAGACATAGTGAAATGATTTATGGCCGCACGACTCAGTTGATAACGCGGTGACTATAGTATAATATTATATTATCTGTGGTGTGATTGATGAATGATTCCTTCAGATTATGGCTTCGGAAATCTGCATTTGCCAGTGCATCAATTTATTTATTTGCTAAAGGCGACATTTTACACTTTACCCTATGAGCGGAACAGATTGAATACCAGAGTGTTTACAGGAAATACCAGTCTAGCTCTAGACTCTAGTCAGTCTACATCTGTCGCTTGCACGGTGCGGGCGCGTTTATTGTTCTTATGTTCACTGTTACTGATTTCACTCCTTACTTATACTCTTTTTATTTAAACTGTCTGTCTGTAGGTACCTAATAATGACGTTTTGTAGAACTATTATAAAGTACGCCATGTAAACCAATTTTTTTTTCTATGATTCAATCTAGTTCTACTCGCCTACCTTGTTGGCTAATTATTTCATAGTTAATTATTAGATAGTTATCAAGTAACCTTTGTTAGGATACGAAGGGGCTGACATAGGTGGATAGTCTAAAAGTACCTAAAAATAAAAGAAAAAAAAACTTTAAGTTTTTTTGGTAATTGTTTACCCAAACACATATTTTTCAGCCAGAAAACGTCCACGAAGGCCTCCCCCTCAATGGGGTTAATTGTGCCATCCATTACCATCATCCCCTCGCTTGGCAGGCGGCTTGGGGATCGCAGAACGCTCACCACCGTTAACCGAAAAGACGCTGCTGCCCGTCCTCCGGTGGTTCAGGATGCAGTTTTAGGGTTTACCCAGATACTTCCATCCATCTGACCGGTTCGTCCATTGCTTAACGTTCGCAGGTGCCGGGAGACGAGGAGCAAAGCATCTACGTGTGGCTGGACGCGCTGATCAACTACCTGACGGTGGCGGGGTACCCGGACCAGGATGCCATGAAGCTGCGCGGCAGGCCGTGGCCCGCTGACGTACACGTCGTCGGGAAGGACATACTCAAGTGAGCGCTGCCGGGTTTCGCAGGCCACGGGGAATAAACGACGACCTGCGTAAAGCCTAGCCTTATCGGGAGACCGCTCGACTTGTGATCGTGAGGTTTTAGGTTCGCCTGTACCATTGCGTTTGTAGTTTATTTAAAGGTTTTCATACCAACTTTTTGGCCACCAGCTTTTCGGTGAAGGTAAACATAGTGAGCAAACCTGCATACGGCCGGAGAACGCAAACCTATTATGATTTAAAAAAGGTGAGTTCTGAACGTTGTACCTGGGTATGGCCCAAAACTGCATCGTCCAACTAATTTGTCATTAAACTGCATCTGGTGGTTGTGAGGGCTATGGAAACCCCTCTCTATTAAAGCGGAGGCCTCTAGCTAGAAGACGTCTAGCAGTGGACGTCTCCTGGCTGGTGATGAGTTCTGAACGACTAATTAATTATAATTATGAAACTGAACCTGGGTATGTCCTTAAACTGAAACTACATCCAGAACCACCGGAGGACGGGCAGCAGCGTCCTCTCGGTTAACGGTGGTGAGCATTCTGCGATCCCAAAGCCGCCTGCCAAGCGTGGGAATTATGGCAACGCTCCCTATTTAAGGCCTTCATCCAGCAGTGAATGTCTTCTGGCCTTATGATTTCTGAACGACTAATCCTACTGATATTATAAATGCGAAAGTTTGTCGGTGTGGAGGTGTATGTGTTTTTTTTATTTCTTGTGTGTGTGTGTATGTTTGTAACTCCTTCACGCTGAAACGACTGAACGGATTTGGATAACATTTGGTATAGAGACAGCTTAAACTATGGAATAAAACATAATACTACTTGTTATCCCAGTAATCGCGGGGCGCAGCTAGTTAAATATAATTATGAGAATGTTGATGTCATCATTAGCCCGGAGACGTCCACTGCTGAACGAAGGCCTCCCCCTTAGACTGCCACACTGTACGACAACCTGCTATTTGCATCCACCGGTTGCCCGCGACTTTTACAATGTCGTCGGTCCACCTATATATATATATAATAGGTCTTTACCTATGAAATTGCCGTTCTTCAGTACTGGTCATTTCAAATAGAAAAAAAGTTTGGAATGGCTTTGTATTCTGATATCAAATTAATTTTGTCTTAAAAACATGACATTATTTTTACAAACTCAGTCTTTTGTTTATTGATTAGCGTTGTATTTTCATTACATTTGAAAAAATTTCGTCATAATGGATACTTTAAAAAATCGTGTAATTATGGAATATGAGTTCCGTCGTGGCACCAACGCGACATAAACGGCACGTAACATCAAAAACGTTTACGGAGAGAACTGTACAAACGAACGCACAACCCGTTATTGGTTTTCCCGGTTCCGTTCTGGAAATTTTGACTTGAAAAATGAAACTCGTGGTCGTCCGGAGACTTTGGTCAACAATGATGAATTAAAGGCGATTGTGGAAGCTGACGAAACTCAATCTACAGCTGAGCTAGCAGCAGCTTTTGATGTTAGCATCAAAACAATTTTGATCCATTTGCGACAAATAGGCAAGGTAAAAAAACTTGATAGATGGGTGCCCCACGAACTTAACGATCGCTAGCGCAACGTACTGTTATGCGGAGACTTGAGGATATGTTTTTAAAAAAAAACGTATTTCCCTAAGAAAGATATATTTAATGGAAAACACTTGGGAAATACAAAAAGACAAAAAAGTAAGAAAGTCCTTAGGCAACCGCTCAGGTTGGTGTCTCAAAACAGACTGACTATCTCCCTTTCTATTCATGACACTTGAGCTGTATAGAAGTGCAACGCAGCCCTAATGCCTTCATAGTGCGGGCATAACACCTCCCCCTTTTAGAGGAGACTTTATGGTAAAAAAAAATGAAGTCTCTCTTTAGATCTCTGTTCTAAGGGGAGCAAACTTGGTGGAGCTGACGTCAGATGTATGTTCATCTGTCGTGTCTGGTTTGTATGCATTTATTTTCTTTAGTATGAATGTCTTGCGGTTGCTGCCAGATTTACAGTATTTACTAAATACTTTAAAACTAAGATATACTGCTACAAAAATACATAAAATGATAGTAATCGACGAGTAATGTGTCCCGTATTTAATTAGGTGGGGTTCGGTTTTTATCTTGTTTACTTGGTTTAATAATGAATCAATTTTCATGCTATTTCTTGAGTGAAATTCATCAAGGTCTATATTTTGTAAGGAAATACCGATACATTATCGGAAAAGTCACGAAATTTGCTAATATTACAGCAGATGTCGTCAATAAGGTTGAAGTCCGGTAAATGACTTACAGGCGGAGAGATATTATAGTAGTTATGGTTGGGTGTAAATGTCGTACTTTTACAATGCCCGGTACACCCGTTAGGAATAGTAAGTATTCCTGTACCTAGTATGTCTATTTCTAGAAATACAGAGTTTACACAGTTTATGGAAATTTTACTTGGTTCTGATTGTACATATAGCCATTTGTTATTTATTAGAGGTTTCCACAGATCCAGATTACCTAAAATAAATCTCGTGTTGCACTGCTTTGGTTTTTCACTGATCACTTTTGACAATAATTCACTTTCACAAGAAGGTCTTGCGTCGGTTGCGTAGATGTTCGTGACGTCACATATAAAGTTTCCAGGAGCTATTATCTTGCACTTGTCTAGGTCATCAAGGTTACCGTAGTGCGACTTGTCCTTGGTCATTGCTATGTATTTATTTTCAGGCGTAATTAAACTGAATTTGTTATATATACCACCGTCATAAGGTGTAGGTAGAGCTATGTTATGATAGAGCATGTACTCAGTTACGCTAACTAGTGGTGCCAACAGTACAAATACAATCTTTCCATTTAAGTAGTAACAAATTAACCTAGAAACGCTTAAAATTAAATGTACACTATTTATATCTAAGTCAACCGGTAGTTTTAGATCGTTAGGTAGATGTCTATAGTTATCGACAAATTCTCGGTATAATTGTTGCGGTGTCATTATTGCCGGGTGCAAAACATTCTGGCTGCTGAACAAGAGAGCGTTAGTGATGTCTTCTAGCTGAAAGGACAGTACGAGTATTGCTGTTTCGATGCTAACAAATATTTCGTTGACGTTAGCAAGTATCTGTAATCCATTAGTCGCTTCCGAAATGTTTTGTATGTTAAGCGAGAGTTTGTCGATGGCTTTACTCAAGACAGCTTCGTTATCTCTTATCTGTTTTATAGTGTTGTTGTAGGTAGTTAATATAGACTTAGTTACCAACATATTTTCTTTCATTAGTGAAGCTAGTTTATTTTCATTGTATTGTAGTGACGTTATAGCTTCCTCATACCTTAGGGCGTCATTCTCGTCTAAAGTGCCGAATATTTGTTTTAACACGGTACCAACACCTCCAATCCAGGCACTGCGTTTATTACGGTTATCTATTAGATGAGAGATGGACTTGAATTCCTTAACTACGTCCTGATAACGTACTGTTAAAGGCTGTAGTATATTATGGCATTCTGTGTTAATTTCGACAATACGTGTCTGTTTACACAAATACTTGGCGGTTGTCAGAGCAGCGCCAATGTTTTCGATATGGGGACTAAAGTGAGTGATATCTAATGGTATCAAGACCTTAAGCTGCGCACTATTGATTTTTAATGTCCCTAAATAATCGAAGAAGAGACCTGCGCTTGCATTGATTGGCTGGATGTAATCCTGGTGCGATTGACCTTGAGTCGGAGCTCTGCAAATAATAAACAAGGCAGGTAGGTATTTAGAGTTTCAGGTTTCACGGTGACTTAGTGGTAAGTATAGTACCCAAAAAAAACCTATTCTAATGTTTATCTACTTCCTATTTCTACTCCTTCCTGATTTCTGCAATAGTTAATTAGGTTTAAAGTTAACCTTTAATAGATCAACTTATTTACTTCCCGGCCTTACTTATATGTACTTACTTACTATTTACTTACCTACTTACTATAAGCTTTTATTTGTTTATATTTTAAATAACACTATTGTGTTACATGGTATATGTCCTAGTTATAAATTGTTAGAACCGTCGTCAGCTGGTTTCAGCTGATCGACGTGATGCGTGATATGACGCCGGTTGATAAGCAATGTAAGTGTATTATTCCCATTTACTTTTATTATTTTGTAGGGGCCTTTCCAGAGAGGAGATAAAGCTTTCCGCAATCGTAGGTGATTTTTGAGGTACACGTATTCGCCTACTTTGTATTTAACTCGGCGAGTGCGACTATCGTAATAAGTTTTCGAGGATTCCTTTGATTTTCTTATGAAATCTAAAGCTTTTTCCCTAGAGTATTTGAGTCGACTTTGTAGCATACGTACATAATCAGGGTAAGCGGCACCAGGGGACTCGCCGTATATAGAGTTAGGGATGAATGGTTTGCTACCGAACATCAGCTCGTAGGGTGTAAAGTGTGTCGTGCAGTGAACGGATGTATTATAAGCTAGCATGGCTGTATAAACATATCGCGGCCAGTTCGACTGTTCTTCATTGGTGTAAGATTTTAGGTACTCCTTGAGGGTTGCATGGCTTCTTTCAAGGGCGCCTTGTGTCTGTGGGTGATAGGGTGATGACCACAGATTTTTTATTTTAAGGAATTCACACGTTTTTTTAAAGAGGTCTGAAGTAAAGTTTGTGCCTTGGTCTGTGAGAATTGTTTTGGGAATGCCAAATATTGATATGTAGTGAATTAGGCATTCACTAGTTTCTTCAGCTGTAGTACTACGAATGGGGTATGCGCTAGAGAATTTGGTGAGATCATCTTGAATAGTTAGAATGAATTTTAGTTTGGCTGGACCAGCTTCGGGGAGAGGCCCGACAATATCGAGAGAAATTCGTTGGCCTGGGGCTGTCGATGTACTGGTTATTTGCATAGGGGCGCGGTTAACTTGTCTAAGAGCTTTGTTTTCTTGGCAAGATTTGCACTGTTTCACGTATGTTTCTATGTCGCTTCGCATTCCTTTCCAGTAATACATTTCCTTAATTCTGTTGTACATCCTTACAGAGCCCAGGTGTCCTGCGACTGGGATATCGTGGTTATCGAAGAGGATTCTTTTGATTTCCGTCGGTATCGGGTATGTAATGTTATTATGGTATACCTTGATTTTTATATTTGTGTTATGGAAGAGATAAGATAGCATGTTATAAATCTTGATAAATGAGTGTTTTTCAAACGGGTTCTTGAAATCCGAAATGCTGATTTCGTCGATATTTTCTAAGACTAGAAGTTCATTCCTAGTATTTTTTAGGGTTTGAAATATTTCTGGATGAGACGGTTCGTCAAAATGGTGGACCTTTGTAAACAATAGGTAGTATATTTTGTTATTTATTTCCAGTTTCTGGAATGAAAACAGTTCTTTTTCTGATTCGTGGATATTTGTATAAATTTCGGGGTCACTCAAAGCTTCTTGAATGTAAGGGTTGGATTCGTCCAAGTCCAAAGATGTGGGGACCAAAATGACTTTAGAAGAGCATTTCATGAGACTCTCGTTCCGTTCCTCTATTTCTGTATTAAATATTTTTTCTTTGTTTGATGTTTCTTTCAGAAATGTGGAGTAGTCATCTACAGGTATGCTGGGAGTTGGATTCGCGCTGGTGGATGGCAGTGGATTATCAGCTTGGTCATCAGGTGCAGGTATCGGTTCAGCACTAAACGGGTCAGGTCAATAATGCTATATTCAATTTCTCTTCCCATGGTATCTGGGATATCAGAGGACAGGTTCACATCGGGTGAGCGAAGGACATTCTCCGCGTGACTTAAAGCATCTGGATTAGGGGATAACACCTCGTCAGGATGAAATGATGGTGGTGAAATCAGTAAGTCCATGAGGTCTTCGTCCAAGGTGCGAACTGGGTTCTCAGTCGAAGAGCTGGTCAAGGAAGGGTCCGTCGGTTGTATTGGATTTACCGGGTATCGTGATAGGTATATCTGCGTTGGTGTTGATTTTTCCCTTCTTGTAGTGGATCTCGTATTCAAACTCTTCTAGTTTGAGCCGCCATCGCACGAGTCGTGATCCAGGGTCTTTGCAACTAAAGAGCCACTGTAATGGCTTGTGGTCGGTGATGATTTTAAAATGATGACCATAGATATAGGGTCTAAAGGTTTTAGTGCCGAAAATTATAGCGAGGCATTCCTTTTCAGTAACGCTGTAATTGCACTCAGCTTTATTAAGGGTGCGAGAAGCATATGCTATAGGGCGGTCCTGCCCTATAGGTCCTTGGGATAGTATCGATGATATTGCGTAGTTTGATGCGTCACAGGTCAATATAAATGGTTGTTTAAAATCAGGATATGCTAAAATTGGGGCAGTTACAAGTTTGTTTTTTAAAGTTTCAAAAGCGAGTTGTTGTTCGTTTTGCCACTTGAAAGTAATATCCTTTTTTAAGAGAGAGGTCAAAGGTTTCGCCAATTTGGCGAAATCAGGGATAAAGCGTCGGTAGTACGAGACTAAACCGAGAAAAGATTTGATCTCTTTAGGTGACTGAGGAATTGGGAATTCAGAAACAGCCTTGGTTTTATCAGGATTTGGCTTTACGCCTTGTTCTCCAATTATGTGTCCTAGGTAAGCGACTTCTTTACGAAGGAATTCGCACTTTTCTGGTTGTAACTTCAAATTACAGTTACGGAGTCGGTCAAAGACTGCTTTTAGGTTATCAATATGCGTGGTCAGATCAAAAGAATAAATAACTATGTCATCTAAGTAAACAAAGCACCTCGTGCCTTGTAATCCGGACAGGCATGTGTTCATTAATTTTTGGAAGGTAGAGGGGGCGTTTTTAAGCCCGAAAGGCATTCGATTGAACTGGAAATGACCTTGGGGTACTGAAAATGCAGTTTTGGGCGCGTCCTCAGGAGAAATCAATAATTGATGGAAGCCGGAAGTCAAATCTAGTGTCGTAAAATATTTTGAGTTACCTAATTGATCGAGAATTTCAGAAATTTGTGGAATTGGGTAAATCTCTCCAATAGTTATATCGTTTAATTTTCTATAGTCTATTACTATTCGCCATTTTCGTTGGCCTTGTGAGTCTAATTTTTTTGGAACTACCCAGATTGGTGAACTCCAGGGAGATGATGATTCTTCTATGATATCTTGGTCTAACATTTTATTTATTTGGGACTCTACTTCATTCTTGTGGCACTCTGGAAAGCGATAGGATTTAGTATGAATCGGTATGTCTGATGTAGTTTTGATCTGATGCTTCAGAGTGGTGGTGAAAGAGAGTCGGTCGTTTGGTAAATGGAAAATGTCGGAGTACTTAGAACAAATGTCAGTAAGTGCGTCGGACTCTTCTTGGTTAAGATGTGAGACTCGTAATAAATTTAATACTTCCGCTGTTCGCGTAGAACTATCTAGCTGAGTGTGGGGTGCTGGTAGAGCGCGAGGGCTCAGTGGTTCTAGTCGAAGATTTAGGTTAGAATTAATTCTTATTGGGCTTTCTGTCGTGTTAGCTATTGTAACGTTGACTCTTTTGTTTTCCTTCACTTTAACAATACAATTGGCAATCAATAAGGTGTCTGATAGGTGTTGATCTAAGATCATGCCTTCTTTCAAATTAGGATTTTGTACAGTGCATTCAATGACGGTTTCAGTGCGTGGAGGAATGATGAAAAATGGGTCAAAAAAGTGGATTTTTACTTTTAGGTTTCCTACCTTTAGTATATCTTCGTTATAATCAATATTACAGCCAAATTTTGTAAGGAAATCAGTACCAATTATCCCGTCATAGGGGAGATCTATGCTCTTAACCATATGGAATTTGTGGTTGACGCTTTTTGTGTTAGTTAGTTGTAGTTTAAGTTGAAAGTGGCCTAGTGTAGGTGTCGGTTCATTGCCAGGGTCTATACCCTTTAGGTTGATTGGTTCATTTGTTAAGGCGGGTCTACGTTGAACGCATGATTGCTTAATTAAACATATCGCTGAGCCTGAGTCTACTAGAAGTGTGAGTGGTATATCGGATATTTGGGCATTGAGCAGGACGTGAGGCAACAGCCGTTTGGTTGTGTCTATGTTGATTTCGAAAACTTCTTGATTAGAAGGCTGTGGCCTTGGAGTTATCAATTGGACGCTTGCTTGGGGCTGAATACCCGTGTGGTCCTTTGATTTAGAAGGTCGAGTGCTTACTTGGGGCTGGCTACCCGTGTGACTCATGGGTTTAGAAGATTGGACACTTGCTTGGGGCTGGTTACCCGTGTGGTCCTTTGATTTAGAAGGTCGAGCGCTTACTTGGGGCTGGCTACCCGTGTGACTCATGGGTTTAGAAGATTGGACACTTGCTTGGGGCTGGTTACCCGTGTGGTCCTTGGACGTTTTGTTATACTTAGGAATAGGAGTGTCGACTTTTGGGTGTCGTCTCGGGCGACACTGTGGCGAGACCTTCATTCGTTTAAATCATCAGTATCGTTGGGGGGAAGATCTACTTCATCGTGGTCAACGACATCTTCACCTTGATCGGCGATGAAGTTGACGCGAGGTGGTCTATAAGGAGTCTGAGGACCTTGGTTAGAACCTGAGTTTTGAGGAACCTTGTACCGGTTGTTGTTAAATTCCCTCTTTCGGCACACTGAGATGTCATGTCCCGGTGTTTTGCAGTAACGACAGAAGGGTGAGGACCCGGAAGCTTGTTGAGGCTGGTAAGAGTTATTCATGGTTGACCTCTGTGGTGTTTTATTGTATGTATACTGGTTGAGTCTTTGAGGGTTAATAATGCTAGAGTTCTGTGGTTTAGGTTTAAAATTATTGTTATCTGTTCGTTTATATAAGCTCTGTTGTATACGTTCTTCTGATATCGCAAGGTTAATAGCTTCGTTCAAGTTCTTAGGTGACCTGCACCGGACGATGTTTGATATGCGTGGTTGCAAGCCCATCAGGAAATGATGAAGGGCAAGGTCCTCCATCGCGGCAACTCGGCCGGCTATTTCTTTCACTTTGGTTTCCGAGAGTGAGATTTCGGTTAGTAATTTTGATAAATGTGTTTCAATTCGCAGAGAAAACTGTCCTACGTTTTCTTGTAGGCTTTGTTTACTTTCTTGAAGATCGGTGAGTAAATGAGCGTAATGTTTTCTTTCACTAAATTGTGTTTTAAGGAATTCTTTAAGTTGGTCCCATGTAGAGAAATTTTTGATTGAACAGGCAATTTCCGCTTTACCTTGAAGTTGACAAAGGATGTACTTAAACAAAATAGGTTTTTGACTGTCGTTGGCAAGTTCGTAAGCATTGTTGCAGTTAACTAAGAATGAATTTAGCTTTTCTCTCTCTCCGTCATACGGTTTTATAAATTTTAGCAAGGTATTCATCTCCATCTCTAATTTACTAACAACGGGGCTACTCTTAGCGCTTCGGGTTTGGGCCCCAGTAGACGCAGAATGACTTGCCTGTTCGGCTGCGGGTATATTCAAGGTGAGTCTACCTCTAGCTTCTTCGGTTGCCATAACGTGGTAACTTAGTGTAATACAAACTGATAAGGTATAGAAGCGATATGGATAATATTTTTAAAGTAAGATATTTTTTTACTTAAGCTACAGTATAAAAGGTTGAGAGCTTTAAAATTAATATTAAAACGTTGGCGATCTCTGGATTTAGCAATAGTTTAAAACAATGACCAAGGACTCACTGTTGCAATGCGTGGGCGCTGGAGATAAGCACGGCGAGCATGGCTAGGTACATTCCTTCCGATAAGACGCGACGTCTGCGCGTCGGGATGAGACGAGATAGGGTTGGCGAACTTCGGATGAAGTTATATTCCTGGTCTTCGTTGTATATACTGGTTTCGCTGATGGTGAGTGTCTGCGGTTCAGGATGCAGTCCAGGGCGAATGATTCCGCCACCAGGGAATCGAGGTCTCCGCAGCGGGTTTAAATTTGCACTTAATTCACTGAAGGATCCGGAGCGAGTCTGCAGAGCGGTTTCACTTTTTGGGCACTGGGGATTTCCGGATCCCACCGCTGCCACCAAATGTTATGCGGAGACTTGAGGATATGTTTTTAAAAAAAAACGTATTTCCCTAAGAAAGATATATTTAATGGAAAACACTTGGGAAATACAAAAAGACAAAAAAGTAAGAAAGTCCTTAGGCAACCGCTCAGGTTGGTGTCTCAAAACAGACTGACTATCTCCCTTTCTATTCATGACACTTGAGCTGTATAGAAGTGCAACGCAGCCCTAATGCCTTCATAGTGCGGGCATAACAGTACGCGTCGAGATCTGCCTTGCGCTGCAGCTATAGACAGTCTCCAAGCTGCAAGAGCTGGGGTTGGAAGCTCTTCCTCATCCGCCATACTCATCAGACCTTGCACCTACCGACTATAACTTTTTCCAATATTTAGACAACTTTTTAGTGGGTAAAAAATTCAATTCCCGAGTGGCAGTACAAAATGCCTTTGAAGAGTTTGTTGCCCCCCCGTCCAGCTATTTTTTACAAGAAGGGCATCAATAAACTGCCAATTCGTTGGCAAAGATGCGTCGATTGCATGGGTGATTACTTTGAATAACAGAAATAAAAAAGTTAAAAAAAATAAGTACTTTCACTTATTCCAGGTTCCACGGCATATACTGGCCGGCGTTCCTGATGGCGGTGCAGTGGCACCCGCCGCGGCGGCTCGTGTGCCACTCGCACTGGACGGTGGACGGCGCCAAGATGTCCAAGTCGCTCGGGAACGTGGTGGCGCCCTCTGCCGTCGCCGCGCCGCGGCCCGCGCTGCGCTACATGCTGCTCCGGGAGGCCACCATGCATTCCGACGCCAGTGAGTTTCTATTTTCAACCGACTTCAAAAAAGGTGGTTCTCAATTCGAATGTGCTTTTTTTAATGTATGTTACGCGGTTACTCCGACAATGGGGTTTTCTGACAGGCAATTTAAAACAAAAAAGTGTTCATGAAAATCCGTTAGATGGCGTTGACGAGACATGAATCTTAATAGTATCTCTACCTAGTCTGTGGTTCTGAAGATTTTGAACGAGTGAAGCAAGGTCAAAAAGTTAAAAAATAAAAAAATGCTTATTCCATTTACATCAGTTCTGTCATGCTTTTCTGTGGTTATTGTTTTTCTAACTAAGTACTTGCCCGTGTTATTTCCTATGCTTTTGTTCTTCCACAACAAATAAATGCGGATTAGTAATTATTAGTGTGTTTGCTTTTTCATAAAACAAATGCGAAAAAAAGAGAATCATGTCTTGTCAGCGCCATCTATCATTTGGCTGTAGAACTCCGTTCTGACAGCTGTCAGAAAACCTCCCATTATGAATTGATTTGGATGATTCTTATAACTTTATAGAAATCTATTCACTAGTTTGGTTTTTTGAATCCTGTATATCAATAAAATAAACATGTATTATTATTGCCTCATTTGGGTCATTATGTTATTAATATTAGTTTTACATAATCCCAAATGTGCAATAAACGGTTTAACTTTGTAATTCCAGACTACAGCGAGCACAAATTAATCAACATCTGCAACTCGGAGCTGGCGGACACGCTGGGCAACCTGTTCTCCCGGTGCGCGGGGCCGGCGCTCAACCCGCGCGGGGAGTTCCCCGCGCTGCTCGCGCAACCACTGCGCGCGCTGATGGCGCAGGAAGCTACTGAGCGCCTGATGGACGAGTGCGCCGGGCTACCAGGTCAGTATTGCAGTATGGGAATTGAGCCCGCGTATTCTAAGCCCAATCCAAAGCTACTGTTTTATAGTCACTAGTTGGTGCCACTGGCGAGTAATTTCAGGAGTATAGCTGATTATAGCTAGACAATAGACAATACTTTATTTGCAACAAAAACACATAGCAGACCGAAATAAAGAAAAATAACAAAATTATACAAACCAGTAGTTAATGTAGTGGTAGGACTCCACTGCAGAGTCCGACTGGGGAAGTACCACGCCTTTGTCAGTTATTCAACCGCCAAGCAGTAGTTTGCAAGCATTACTGTGTTCCGGTTTGAAGGGCAATGTTACCAGGGAAATTACTGGGTATGAAGAGATTTTACATCTAATATCTCAGGGTGACAAGCGCAGTGCAGTGCGGCGCAGGATTGTGTTCGCAAGTTCATAATTCTGGCACTGCTACTGTTAGTGCCAGACGTGTCGCTTACCACCAGGCGAACGTCTTTTACGTCTCGTCACTTGAAAGTATAAAAAAAAAGTAGTTGCTAGTTTCTTTGCCATAAAACGGCTCGAGCTCAGCATGACGCTGGTCTTCTATTGGAGCTGTTACCGAAGTTTAAAGATATTTTTATATGAAGTGTGGAGTGTGTTTGTAAATAAACATATTTTTATAAATTAAATGTATTATAAACCTTTGTTTACACACAGGGACCAGGGACATATTATCACAAACTAACCACTGGATTACCTGTTCTTTCAACCCGCTTAATTTTGCACCTCTTTTCTTAGCTCCGTTTTTAAATTATTGATATTCATGTGACCCCAGCCTCGAGTATTGCAAAATATTCATAATTGAAAATGTAAATGAAAAATATTTTATTAAATCCAAACATAGGAAAGAAACATAATTACGCCCGTGATAAAGACTAGTTGTTTTAAAATATTCCTATTAAACATGCATAAAAGCCGGAAAATCAACAGTGACTGTATGAGATTTCGGAGGTCGGAGACCTCACTCTACACTAGCGCCTCTAACGGCGACTTTTAAACGCGATACATTCCCATTTGCGTTCATTGGATTTGATTCGAGAACTTTTTTTTTATTAATATTGTTGGACATGTTCACATGCGCGGGAGGGCGCACGAGTAAGCTGGTACGAGCGGGATGGCATGCTATCACAATCAGAATCACGAAAATCCATGATAAGGCCGCCGGTCCAATTTGGTGAAATTAGGTATTCATGAATAAACCTGATGACGATGCAATACTATGGAACTGGGCCTGATACTGCCGCCAGGGCCACCTGCAGATAAAAGCTTGTATTAAAATGTTTTTTTCTATTAATTTATTAATTGTAGCCTTATCTTATTCGCAGAAATCTGCCACCGCCACTACTCAAACTACCATTTCTACAAGGTGGCAGACGCCGTCATCCACGTCTTACATCTCGCCAACCTATTCTTCGAGACTCACAAACCTTGGGAGTTGAAAAAACATCCCGAACGCCAGCCTGAACTGGACACGATATTGCACATTACACTCGAAACTTTACGCATCTGTGGCATCATCCTGCAACCAATCATACCAGATTTAAGCGAAACATTGCTAAATAAGCTCCAGATAGATACAAGTTGTAGAACTTGGCAACACTTGACGCCATCTTGGAACGACGCTAACGCCATCTCTGAATTGAAACACATACATGGTGGAAAGTTCGTCCTCTTTGAGAGGGTGTATAAACATAAAAAAGATATGAACGTCCCCGTGCAAGAAAAGAAAGAGAAAAAAGAGAAACAGAAAAAGAAAGCTAGTGTATGATGTTGATAATAAAGACGGCTTACCCGGAAAAAAAACAGGAAAGCGCCGGAATAATGACCTTTTGATGGATTCCAGGACTGATTAATTATGGAATGCTTATCTATCAAAAACAGAGCATTTAGCACTTTCAGTGTAATACTACTAAATTACACTAATATAATGCAAAAGTTTGGCGGTATGCCTGTATATGTTTGTTACCTCTTCATGCCAAAACGGCTGAACGGTTTTGGATGAAACTTAGAATAGAGATCTCATTTCCCGGAATACCATACAGGCTTTTTTTAAATCATAATCACCGTTTTTCATTGCGTGGGTGAAATCACGGGGAGCAGCTAGTCTAGTGCAAAACTCTGCCAATCTTAACTAACAGACACGTTGCATTTTTATCATAACCTCATAATTAACTTAAAGAGTTATTATTTGTTTGAATAGCTAAAATACACCACGACAAATACGTCGTACGAAATATACAAATACGTCGTGTGAAATATACAAATACGTCGTGTGAAATATACAAATACGTCGTACGAAATATAAAATAACCATTACATCAAACCTGCTGTCGCAAGTTGTTCTGTGTGCAATAAGTTGCTAGTTTTGTTGCTATTTCTGTAGTTACATATTGTTTTGTTGTGTATAGTTACTAAATGTTGTACCTATCAGATTTTAGATTATGTTATAGTATAACGATTTAATATAAAATGTATATTGAATTGACTGAATGTTGATCTAGGTTTATATTCAGACGTGATATTGACTTCGAATCTGTTCCGTCATTTTCTAAAACTTTTGAAATAATTTCTTACTGTTTACGTGGTGGCATCGCCAGATTTAGGCGAGGGCGACCGGGGCAACTGCCCGGCCTCCACAAGAGAGAGGCCCCCGCATAAACCATAGTTACAAAAAAAAATGTTTAAAATACAAAAAATTATAAAATAAAAAACCCCCTAATATGTTTGGTGAGACGATTTGATTTGTTGCAACCCCTTCCTATAAAGAATGCTTTCGTCTAGTCTAGTGGACTTCTTGCTGATGATGATGATGATGACTCCTTTGTTGCCCCAGGGCCTCCACACCTCTCAATCCGGCCCTGCGTGGTGGTAAGGTACCTTTTTAGTACTCCACTGGCTATTAGCAAATTTAAAATCTGCCACCGAGCATCTAACGGTGTGTCCAGCAGTATCACTTGAAAGCTAGTTCCCTTTCCAGGCTATGTGTGTTTACCATCTTCGGCCACACTCACTTAACATCAGGTGAGGTGCCGTCAAACAGACATTACATTTTACTAGTTCGTTTCGTAAATGGTGCAAGAGATTCGAATGCTATCATTGTATACATTGAGAATAGGCTAGAAAAATAGATTAAACAAAATAAAACGCTGAATTCTATATCGGAGTCAATTTATTTATGAATACGCTTATTAAATAATAATATTTTCATCAAAATACTGCGTAAACGACTAACAGTATCGGAAGCTAAGTTACGTACTAATAAGCTACTTACAGCGTACGCGCGACCACAGCGCTCAAACATTGCTTCGAGTAACGTAACCATTACAAATGGTAGTCGCATAATGTCCCATGTATTGAAAATTGTCAAATTCTCAAAACGTACCACTCTCAAACCACAATCACAATTTTAAAAGCATTCTATATGTAGGTGATGTTGCGTTAAACTTTGTCTCGCTTTTATTACTGTCGAAAAATCAAAACCACAAGTACAGACAATAGTACCGTACCGACAGTAGTCTCGAACGAACCTCCCGATTTTACGGTATATTTACCAATTTTGG
Source organism: Erannis defoliaria (assembly GCA_905404285.2). Lineage (NCBI taxonomy): Eukaryota > Metazoa > Arthropoda > Insecta > Lepidoptera > Geometridae > Erannis > Erannis defoliaria. Next base: position 17,013,453 of record FR990066.1, read on the forward strand.
GCCTGTCCTACCGATATACCAAAATAGACCAATTTTATACCGATTTTTTTAAATACCCATCTAGGGAAAACGTATAGTGAAACCTGTTCTACCGATTTTGCATTTTCTCGTTCGATAACACTTCGTCGCGCTGACGCGCTGTTTAGTAAGAACGTACTCCAGTATGGCCGCGTCGAGAACCGAATTTCGTTTATTTTATTTCGCGATCGATATATGTTTTCAAATCTCAAATAGGTTATTTCTAGGTAAGCGCGCTCGTGAATAGAGTGGCCAATGCAAGCCTATACTGAATATATATTTTTTTGTCTATAGGTACCTGTGTAAAATCTGAGTTATTACATTAAACTGTCTCGCTCTCTTTACTGTAGAAAAACCTAGACAAAGTTACTGTTACACTGCTATAAGAATGTTCTAGACATTACAGTACGGCCCTAGAAACAATAAAGACTGAAAAATTAGTGCTATAATTAGCGGTCATATCGCGTAAAGCGAAGTCTTCCAGGGACATTTCATTTGTGACGTCATCGATTATTATTTATCATTTCTACAAGAAGGAAAGAAATAATGAGAAACGATGACTGAATACTTTCAAATGTAATTTAAAACATACAACGCTCTATGTACATAGTCTCGATGAAAGCTTTTACTTTATTAAGTATGGGCTTGCGTTGGTATTTTTTTTTTTTGACTAAGCAAAATTTTTGGTATCTCCGCGTTTTCACAACTAACGTAATTGAAGGTACTCGAAGTGATGTGTGCTTGAGTTTACTCGGAGCAATGTTTCAGGCCTACAGAAAATACTTGAAAAATTCGACTAAAAAACGTTCAATAGATACTTTAAATACCTTGAAAGTAGGTTGATTCTGAACTCCTGTCCTCGAATCTATTACAACGAGAATGACTGGCAACAGATATTTTATCTACAGCCAAGCTCTTTATTCATCATCGATTGAATAGCTAACCTACGCTATTGCGTTATCAACATGTAGAGACAATATTCGCGCGAAAATGAGACTGCTAAGTTTCTAAAATCATTACAATAAGGTTACATTTCGTTTTCTCCCCACATTGCATTGAATTTCAACACTTGACCTAGGTACTAAGGCCTTATTAATAAAAGTGGAAAATCCTCGAAATAGTTGATCCGTCTTTTCGCTATCCGCAGAGTTACTGAAAGAAAGGACAAGACGAAAGACGGATAAATTATTACGAAGCTACTCCACGTTTATTATAAGAACCTTTAAAAGTTTAATCGAATCCTTCAAGTACATTCTCTTCAATAACAACAAGCTATACTATAACTTCAAATCATACAAGCTCGACGATTAAGTTTAATAAAATATACTTCCTTGATGATTTCGAGATATAGTTTAGCTATTAACTACAACAATTTCAAAAATTAATATCGATAAACGCTCGATGCGAATAGAGGAGTCAAGACTCACTGCCACTCCCTTCTTTCCCCTTCTGGGGGTCCATATACTCAACGTTTGGACCCCTACAGGGGCTCAAGAATCCGTATCGTCTCTCTTTCTACAACAAATATTTCAAGCTGTTATCGTTTTAAATAAATGCAATATCGCTCAAAATAATGTAGTAGTCGTTTGATTCACGACGAAGGATTCGACGCCATTGTTAACGGTGGTGGTTAGGACAAATTAGTACATTTTTGCTTAACCTCCCAAGTGGCCTCATTGATGGCAGTTGAAACATAAAAATTACATTGCATTTTTAGCGTTTTGTCGTCATAATATGGGAAAAAATATGTGGCTTTGGGCAAAAAATCACCGTCATTGGCACTAAATCGATGCCATTTAAGGGGGCAATTTAGCTTTATTTGATTCAGATTACGTCCATCTTGATGGATTGTACCTATGTACCTACAAGTTAGCTAAACCCGAAGAAACCTTGCTTCTCCGCTAAATGCGATCCTATGGTCAATGAATGATTAAAATAAATCGATAATTGAGTACAATAATAAAAATAAACGAATACAGCAGAACAACCTCCCTTACCACTGTGACCGATCAAGAAAAATATTGGAGCCCAACTTCGTGAATCAAACTTTATAGGAAGGTCTTATAACTTATCTTTAATTCTATAATGAAAGATCCTACCTACATTACCAAGGAACTATGAAAAATTTACACTTAGTTACATAATTCGAATGAAATTTCATAGTTTTCATTCTAAATAATATGTTTGTCATGTTATCAACTAGGACCCGTCTATTCGCATCTATAGTCGAAAATGCATCAAATGAGTATGACACAGGTAAATACACAATTACTATAAATTCATACAAAAATTCGGTGACACGTACATTTCATCATAAATGCTTAAAATTCGCCGCCTCTCTTGCAAACGTTGCCATATAAAAACCAAGATAATTGCTTGTAAACAAACTTAAAGCGTGGCCGATACAAAAAAAAAACAAATTATGTAAGAAACGCAAATATTTTCCACAAAACTAAGTTTTTTATGGACTAGGTTAGCTGGCATTGCGGTTTTTCAGTGACGTGTGGTAGTCGACCAATCAACGCTTGTCACGTCTCCATAGCGACAACTGTGATAGGATGTGAACAATGACCAATCCAATCACAATCGAGTATGGATCACAGTGATCGGTAAGGTATATAGCTTGGCAACTTCGTGCGTGACCCGCCTGCGGGCGACAGACGTTGGGGGAAGCAAGGTATCACGTCGTCATATAATAGATAACAGTAAATGTGACGTCATGCAGAGTTATGCTAACACACGGCTACACACGTGGAGAAAGTACTGAGGATATAAATCGTCACTGTCGGTTACGTACCATAACGTGACAACAAATGTATGTAATACAACATTTGGGCGAATGTATTCAAGAACTATAAGTTTTATTCCAGACCATTAATGTTATATAAATAGACAAACAAATTTCTTTTCATACAATATTTTCAGTATTTTCCGTATTTACAGAAGGTATTGACTGGATTTAAACTCAAATAAAGCTTAGAAAACATCGCATTTCTGTGTTACGTTTATATTCTTGCTTGGTTTCATCTTTTCCGTCTTTGTAGCACTCTCTTCAGAGAAATTCATCAACTTACAACAAATGAACTTTTCCGAAGGTTTCCAAACACTTTAATGAAAAGTTTGGCTAATAAGCTTATATATCTTTAGAGAGATTGTCAGATAGAAAATCTCGTGTGTATTCATTAGATTTGATTATAGAGTTGACAACCCGTCTAACCCCGTCGAGAGCGCGCCGCCGACCATAGAGTAAGTAAATACTACGTAATAGCGCCGACTGCCGGCCGCAGTGCGCGAGGTTGCCCTTCCCCGCGACACAACCCGTCCCCGCTAACATCCAGAGTACCTCGTCCCCATCAACGTCTGTCACCCCGCAGGAGGGTCACGCAAGACGTTGCCAAACTATAATCGCAGCTTACCGGCCTAAAAATCTCGAAGCATTACATTTCAAACATGTATTGTCTGACTATAGTAATATTAACATGGGGCCCCTAAAATATTTAAAAAAAACCCGTCAAATGAAAAGATATAAATACGAATTTCTGTAAAACACTTGAAATGTTATGCTATAACTAGAAAACACTTTTACAAAGTTCACACTCGTTGCCTTTAAACATCTTTAATAACATCAAAATGTGAAAGCGAGATAAATGTGGGAGCAGTTCACGTGAAAACATTTGCAAGAAAAGGACGGCATACAAAACTCATCACCCACTCGTCCACTCACACTATAACTGTACATTTGAGCTCCGCGACAGCGGTTCGTGGGTATACCTTGCTCTAAACATTCGCCAGCTGTATAAAACAAATCCATATACAGAATGGTCACTTTTAGCGGGCAGGGGATTCTATATGAATGTTTAGATATTTTTTATCTGGCATTTATTGACCACGAAATAATATTACAGAATGACACAACAGAACATAACTATGGATTTTCCTACAACTGCACTGCAACGGTCATTAATCTGCCTGCTCGTCTTCTATGACCATCCTGTATATCATATCTTCTTTATGATACTATACGATTAGCTGGCTCGACGGTGCTTTTGGATAGTAATTTCATATTAGCAGATGGTAGTTTTTCATATACATTTAGTTAAATGTACTTAAAAATACTTACAATAAGGTAGATTATTGAGGTTTCATTTACCATACTAAACACACAAGCGAAGTATGTTATACTTAAATAAATACATACTCTTATTGAAGAAATAATTTCAATCGGCTAATAAAGTTAAATATTGCTGGACATTTCACACAGCGCCATCTAGGCCCAAACTGATGAAAGTTTATACTATAGGAACCATACACATAAACTAATAAAATGCATAATTTTTTAATAAAACATACATTTAAAACACTCTATTATAATAATTTCTGAAATATAAGCGCTTTAAGCTTTCGAGATGGGATGCTCTTTCTCTTTCGTGAGCATTAGACAGTATAAGCCATTTTAAAATTATCGAACCAGAGAAACTAGTAAAATTTCTCTGTATCGAACAAAGTCCAAACGCGATGGCCATGGTCACCCGCGCAAACCGCGGGGCGCGCATGCGTGCTTTACAGATTGTTTGAAGTTTTGTCTGCGAGTTCAGTTTTTATTACAATGGATATTCGTGTAGCATCTCATGACACACAACGGCAATTTGTTTCCACATAAAGAGCTCGTGCGTCCGGCTAGTTTCCGGCTCAGACTGAGTAAAAACCAGCTACATAGATGACAGTTACGTTCGAAAACGCTCGGTCGAGCCTGGAGATGTTTCTACTAGTGTCAACCAGTGACAGTTATAATGGAATAGACGGGTCCAGCGCTTGCAAATCAAGCATACCTAGCTAAAAGTATGCATATTACATTTGCCAGAAAATAGAGAGAGCTAATCTAATTACCGCATGACAAAAAGAGAATACTGTATACAATACATGTATTAGAAGTTTAAATTGCCATATCGTACGGCTCCCATGTCGCAAAGACAGAATATGACTGACGCGAGAGGAGAGCCGGCGCTCAACATATTATAGTCTTCAAAATCCGTGCGCTTATTTCCCGTCCATTCCTTTTATCATTGTCGCTGGTGTCAACCTAATTATTTTTCTTTTATGTAAAGTTTCGTTGGCAAAAAAAGTTTTACCAAAAGGCACGGAGCCTGCAAGTGTGTCGTGCTAAAAAAAACATTATTTCTATGTTTAACGACTATAAATATAACCAACCCTACCTATGAAATTACTATCCAAATGCATTCACAAAAAAACGAAGCATAACAAAAGCTAAAACCGTTTCGTTCACTCACTCACAAATCCTCAAACTTTTCAAATTGTTCTAAAAATATACAATAGTCTATGGCAATTTGAATTTGGAATGGACGACGTCAGCTCAGAAAGAACGAGTGAACGAACGAAACGTATCGTTCACTTGAGAATACTTGTGCGAAAATGCATGTACAAACAATATATATAGCGTTCATTTCTTACACTATCTGTGAATAAAGAGAAACTTGTAAAAATAAATTGTATAAAATAAATTGACTTGTTGACTATTATTTTATTTCACACAATCATTCAATCTACATCGTTCTATGCTAACTAAAAGCGAATCATTGTAATATGAACTTTGTACCGTGCTATGTACAGCATAACTTTAAATGACAATCATTGAATGTCTGACACGATTTGTCATTTAAAATACTGCTTTATGAATCACGAAATAGACTTCATATTTCAATGCTTTACTTTTACGTAGACGCGACGAAGCATGAATCTATCTTACCCCTATCCATTAAACCTGCACGCTAGAAAATTACATTTTAGGCATTCGAAAATATCAAAGTCACGACATAGTAAAAGGTACACATGCAAATGCTTAATACTTACGCCTATAAATGGAAGATGTACTGGCATTGTACAAATACCCATTAACTTACAAGTGAACATGAAAAATAATCTTTAATGCTATACATTTAAGATTTCAACTGTTAAGAAACTGCCTATCATTTTTCTCTCGATTAGTTTAAATTCTCTGTTCAAATTTAATGAAAAGTAAATGGGACTTGTACAAGATGATTTTAAATCTAGCGATTTGTGCGATAACTAGGTTCACAGTACAAATATTACCCATTAATTAAAAATGCCACTATGCCACTAAAATAAAGGTTGCGCCACACAGGAAACATTATCAGCCTTCAGAAGCGGTGCGAATGTATAAATCGCCACAAGTTCGGCGCACGCTTGCATAATTGTCTAATACAACTTCATTTTTATTTTATTACTTCTGTGCCAGTTTCAGGCCGGCTTTCAGTGTGGCACAATTTTTACTATTGTTTTAAAGGCAAAATCTTTTTCACCATTCTAAAACAATAACACCAGACTTTTGTACATAAACAATTTCACCAAAATTATAATTCTCTAACTCTAACACCATAGATAAAGGATAGAATACCATAGACAATGTATTTTATTACTTGTTCTATACATATTATTGCTTGTTTGCGTAAAATATCGATACTAATGGTGATAAAATTATTATATTTTTACAAGTTTAAATAAATACAAATAAATGATACGCGTTTATAATTATAATCTGCTCAAAAAAAAAACTTAAAAATGCGGGTGTATATTTGTAATCTTTCGAATAAACATACATAGATAAAAGTTTGAACAAATCGCTTAATAGATGTTTCTATCAATGCATATCTACAACAAAATATATAAAAAATAAACAATAAATACTAAACAATTTGTTCCTTTCCATACCTGAAATATAATGATTTGAGCTGAATACGTATAACAAATATACATGATAAGGGCCTCTGTAAATAAACGACATATTCGATGGCAAATGTCATATTTATCAATCGGTAAAAACCCGCATTTACCTGCTGGTAACTCGTAATTCTCTATCGCAGCATCGAATATCACGTACATTTGAATAGACCCTAATTGCTAACTCAGTCAGTCATAACACGCATTAACAACGGTGAAGACGTTGGCCTCTGCCAAAAAAACACTACATTATAAAACTGTTCTCGAAATCTAAAGCTAAATTGTTCATGATTTACAACAACGTTTCGCATAACATATCCAATTGATTCTCTTACGTATTCGTCTTCGTTTTACATTTGACGCCAGCTTGTGAACTGTGTATGTGTATACTTGCTTTTAAAGTTCATAAACATCGGTTCAGCCGCCGTTGTTGGGTTATAAATGGTGTAACTAACCCGACTTTGTTATATATGTTGAGAAGATTTAATTTAAGATATATCAAAATTGTTTTAATTTCTAGTGTTTTTCCGCTGTAATACAACAAAAAAACAATTTTGATAATAATGGACTTCCGCAAAGCAGCGCCTGAATCAATCACATATATTAAGATATATCATTATTCTGTAGGTACGTGTGTTTGTGACTGAATTCCTCCGAAACGGCTGGGCCGATTTTAATGTTTTTTTTGTGCTTTTGTGTGGTATACAATTACAACCTAACCGACGTCTGTGATTTATTAACTTGTATAGCTTGGCAACAGAGTAGAAATTAATAGAGGCGCCACTATCGCAAATCATCCTTAATACTAGCAATATATCAGATAAATATTTGTTTGATTTCGCCCATTGACTTTTTTGCCATGCTATACATAGAAAAATCTCCTGCGACATCCAGTCGATTTATTTCAGAGAAATTTTACTAGATTTATTTAGTGGCCCAGCGTGGCATTAGGATCAGCATTATCTGAGAACTGTCAAGCACGCCTTACCACAGAGTATGTAATAAAGGCATGTGACATTTTGGCCTTTTGGCTTCCTTCTATGAAACAAGGCAGTATGGGAAAGCTTGGAATTTGTATTTGTACCACTAGGCCACCTGCGTATGGTAAAAGTCATAAGGTTTTATTAAAACGTTTATCCCTTTAAAAGCAAATACCATAGTTCACAAGCGAGCGACAGCCTCTGTACGCTTACAAAACGCTAAAGCAGAGAAAATACTAGCAGGTACATCGAAAAATGCATCGTAAGCGCGCCCGTAGCCAATCTTTGACATCCTATACTGAGCAAAACAACGAAATACGAGTCGTATATTGTGTTGACTTATTGTCCTGAATCAAATGTAAAACCAATACATTTGACAAACAGATGCGTCGATTAAAGTCCATAGTACTGCGCGCCGCTATATCGCTCGCGTATTTTACTATTTTTGAAGATATAAAATAGAATATAGTTATGAAAAATCGCAGCTGGTGAAATAGCTAAGAATAACATTACAAAGGTTTAGCAAAAGTATCATTTTGATCTAAACAAGGTTTAGTACCTACCTAAAATCGGTTTACAGGTTATGCCAGGCAGGGTGTCACTCCGCAGTTTAGGTATGTTCGGCCGGGGCTCCGTCCGGGTGGACAATGCAAGGCAGAAGTCAGTCGCCATCCGCACGCTAGCCTCGTCGCACGTAACTAAGCATACGTGATGGAAAGAGAGCGGTATATCTAGGTGAATATAGCGAGCGGTATCCAGCGCTGTGCGAGTTGAATTGCTACTTTATTGCCTAGTAGATAGAGTCCTTATTTATTTCATTCCTTTGCGGAGTTATTATTTATTCTGTGGTTATGCCCAGTTTTATGAATGAAAACTGCCTTGGATCAAATTTTTATTTTTTCTAAATCCTCGTAATGATATTGCAATATCTTATGTTTAATCGATTCACAGAGGTCTAATATTTAAAAGGTTTACAGAACATTTCAAAACATTAACAATAAGCTTTGACACAGACAATTAACACGCGTTATGTTACACCTTGTATTGAGAAAAATATACTTGTCTCGCTCATTCAATAGATTGACAAATATTACTGTCTCATTGTTACATATTTGGCTACGGACCCGAGTGACATAACACTACGTATACAAATAGAAATCGCTTCACGAGTAACACTTACGTTTAAATGTTTAAATGACATGTCGAAAACGAAGCTTGCTATATCTATCTCGGTCGCAAGACAGTGGTTTGGGCTGCGTAACGTGAGACAAAAGATATGTTATCTGGTATGTTGAGAGAGCATTTTATTACGTAGTTTTAGAGACTGGTAGAAATGACGATCCAGCGTCTTATTACCTTCCCAGCGTAATTCTTATCAAGAAATATGTTAGTTGTCGGGATTTGAACCCACATTCGTTATAGTAAATGCCTGTTGCAGTTCGGCGGATTATGCCTTAGTTTTTGACTCTCACGGCTCGGGTTCTTAAGACCACTTTGGCTATCCGTGATTTTATATCAAAGCTCTTTATAACTTATATACAGGCTAACGCGGAATTCTAGTACGAAGCTGAAAAGAGGTCTTCCACTCATCATTTTCTTTGAATTAAAACACTTGAGCTCGCGAAAAAAAGATGTTCCGTACATTTTCTCGATTTTTGTGTGGAACAGCCGTTTTTATTTACGATTTCAGGGTGGTCCTATAGTTAAAAATTATTTACAATAATGAGTTCAACGACCCCCTTCCGATTTAGGACTACTTCTCGTCGTAACTCCGTATATGGCGTCGTCCAACTTAGCTGGTACTCGTACGACTTAACGATGCGATTTCGTCGCACGACGAGATTAAATACACAAATCTCTTTAGAATGTCCAAATTGGAGCTCGCAAGACATCGCGCGGTAGAAGAGATTTCCATCGCGCTACGAAACCGCATCAATCGGACGACGGTCCTCATTGGCTAACGGTCGTACGTACGTCGTCCTAATGAGATATTCCAATACAAAAAGTTGTTCTTATTAATTCGATAGATGGCGCTGACTATACATGCCCGTCAAAAACAGCATAATATTTTTGACCTGTGGCACATAAAACAAAAAAAACTTGACAATGACAGACAAGTCTGCGGGGTTATCATGTAACTTTTCGGGATCGCGATTCGGATAAGAGTTGTCAAAAATAGACACTTGTCACTGTCACTGCCAAAACTCATTTGACCCTGCAGGGCAGGATGAAACGCCAAAAGACCGACGGATTTGCTTAACTTAATTAAGGAAATCAATGCATTCGTTCAATAACGATAGCGAGAGAAATCCCTCCGTGGTACTGTGAAGCTGTGACAGGGACAAGTGACATTTATGACAAATCGCGATCCCGAACAGTTACATGATTAGCCTGCTGGTCAGCGCCATCTAAAATAAGCTTTTTTTTCTTTATGGCGCCGGAAAATCCTTCGGCTTGCGTCGCGACGCCTATAATATGTATAAGTAGTGAGCGTACGCAGCGCAAACCTCGCTCGTGTACTAGACAGCGGTTCAGTGCGCGGGAGCGGGCGCGGGTAGCGGTCAGCTGGCGAGGGGCGCGGGCGGCGTGCCGGGCGCGGGGGGCGCGGCGGGCGAGGCGGGGGACGCGGGCGCCGGCAGCAAGTGCTCCGGCACCGCCACGGGCCGCAGCCGCGCGGGCACTTTCTTCTGGGGACACAGTACCTGCGGACACAACAATACCATAAGTATATTATGTCACCGGCAAAGCATATAATTTAGTCATTTTATAGAATACCTAGTCATTATATATGTAATGCAGGGATCAGAAGTGCTGCCAGTGGAAGCGTAAATAAAAGAAAACAAAAGAAAAACCCTTCTTAACATATGTTAAGAAACTTAATCTTAAATGATGAAGTTCAAATGAAATTATATATATTAGTATGGGGCTAGATGACGCTGTGTGTAAAAGATGTCCCCCAATATTATTTTATTAAGATAATTTAATCGCAGCACTATTTCAGTTTTCCAAAAATACAATAAATATAATAAATAAATAACTTTAAGCAATACTCGAAATGATAATTTTGTTCCTTAAATTATGAATCCTATTATACTGATATAGACGGCCTTATAGCTTAGTTGGTAGCTCCGCCTTCAAAACTGTAAGGCGCGGGGGTCGATCCCCACCTAGGGCAAACATTTATGTAACGAACATAGATGTTTGTTCTGTGTCTGGGTGTAGTATGTATTATAAGTATGTATTTGCAACAAAAAAAAGTATATAAGTATGCTATCAGTTATCTGGTTTCCATACTACAAGGTTTGCTTAGTTTGGGGCTAGATGGCGCTGTGTGAAAATGTCCACCGATATTTATATATTTATTATACTGACCCGCCGTGCGAACATGAAACAGCCCGTTTCCTCCACCTGCGCGACTGCCGGGCACAGGATGAGGTCCTGCGTCGCCGCCTCGCGCCCGTCCTCCCCTGCGGACACAAAGCGGGCTACTGTTGTAAAAGGTTACAATGAAAAAGGTTAAGAAGGATCTTATTTACAAATGGGAATCTTCACAGCGATTTTATTTCCGCTAGGTGGCGCATCGTCGATGCGGCCATAGTCAACTGTCAATCTCATATTTTGTTGTTTTTTTTCCACTGTTTAATGGTTGTACTCTTATTGGACTCGGATTACCAGGGACAATCTGCATATATAGACAAGTTTGTACAGCAATCCTTTACCTTGCTAATTAAAGCTCTGTCCAACACAATATGTAAATGTAAACAACTATCTAACCAACAAATCTATTATCAGGCCGTCAACAGCTGCATAGATTCTTAAAAAAAGGCCCGGTACCCAGTATTTATCCTTGGACTAGATTATCGACAACGACCTCATACAAAGCAGATAGCTATAAGCAACGATTAACAAGAAAACTTGATTTTGCCATGTCCGGACCGCCTCTGGCGCCATCTGCGAAACGTTTCGCCTGTGGAACCTCATTAGAAGAAAAAAGAAGGAAGTTTTGTAATTAGCTCCATCTGGTGTCGAGCTGCAGAACTGCGACATTTAGTACCTCTAGCGAACACGTTGAGCTCCGTGAAGCAGCCGGTGTCGATCATCTCGGTCTGCCAGGGTATGCTGACGCTGCCCGTGTTGAACTTGCCGTAGAACGTGTCGTCGCCCGCGTCCAGGTTTACGCCCTTCACGGTGCTGAACTGTTCTATATCGAGGACGTCTTTCGCATATACTGCGTGCGGCTGGAAATACAAATATGGTTTTTAAAGAAGCTCAACCAAATATAAGTCTTAGTTCAACGTGTGTGGGTTTAGGTTATTTGTGGCCCTGATCTAAGCGTATTAACGTCTGCTGCCACTACTCAAAGGTGGGGTCGCCCGCTCGCGCCGCACCTGTCGCTCGTTGGCTGCACACTACTACTCACGTCGGGCACGAAAGGCACGGGCACCATGCCAGCCTCGAGGCGCGCCCAGTTGAGCTGCGCGAAGAACCGATGCGCGTTCACGAGCCGTGCGCCGCACCTGTCGCTCTTGGGCTGCACACTACTACTCACGTCAGGCACGAAAGGTGCGGGCACCATGCCAGCCTCGAGGCGCGCTCAGTTGACCTGCGCGAAGAACCGGTGCGCCTTCACGAGGCGTGCGCCGCACCTGTCGCTCTTGGGCTGCACACTACTACTCACGTCAGGCACGAAAGGTGCGGGCACCATGCCAGCCTCGAGGCGCGCCCAGTTGAGCTGCGCGAAGAACCGGTGCGCCTTCACGAGGCGTGCGCCGCACCTGTCGCTCTTGGGCTGCACACTACTACTCACGTCAGGCACGAAAGGTGCGGGCACCATGCCAGCCTCGAGGCGCGCCCAGTTGAGCTGCGCGAAGAACCGATGCGCGTTCACGAGCCGTGCGCCGCACCTGTCGCTCTTGGGCTGCACACTACTACTCACGTCAGGCACGAAAGGTGCGGGCACCATGCCAGCCTCGAGGCGCGCTCAGTTGACCTGCGCGAAGAACCGGTGCGCCTTCACGAGGCGTGCGCCGCACCTGTCGCTCTTGGGCTGCACACTACTACTCACGTCAGGCACGAAAGGTGCGGGCACCATGCCAGCCTCGAGGCGCGCCCAGTTGAGCTGCGCGAAGAACCGGTGCGCCTTCACGAGGCGTGCGCCGCACCTGTCGCTCTTGGGCTGCACACTACTACTCACGTCAGGCACGAAAGGTGCGGGCACCATGCCAGCCTCGAGGCGCGCCCAATTGAGCTGCGCGAAGAACCGGTGCGCCTTCACGAGGCGTGCGCCGCACCTGTCGCTCTTGGGCTGCACACTACTACTCACGTCAGGCACGAAAGGTGCGGGCACCATGCCAGCCTCGAGGCGCGCCCAGTTGAGCTGCGCGAAGAACCGGTGCGCCTTCACGAGGCGTGCGCCGCACCTGTCGCTCTTGGGCTGCACACTACTACTCACGTCAGGCACGAAAGGTGCGGGCACCATGCCAGCCTCGAGGCGCGCCCAGTTGAGCTGCGCGAAGAACCGGTGCGCCTTCACGAGGCGTGCGCCGCACCTGTCGCTCTTGGGCTGCACACTACTACTCACGTCAGGCACGAAAGGTGCGGGCACCATGCCAGCCTCGAGGCGCGCCCAGTTGAGCTGCGCGAAGAAGCGGTGCGCCTTCACGAGGCGCGCCCCGCGGCGCCCGCTCGCGCCGCACCCGAGGCGTGCGCCCGCGCTCTTCGCCAGCAGCGCCGCGCACAGCGAGCGCCCGCACTCCGTGAACTTGCTCGAGTACTTCTCCGTCTCGTGCTGCGACACACACAACACGATTTAATACTAACAAGTAGGCGTATCACGTACCACGCCGCGCGGTACAAAACACTGACAACGCAATTTGCTTTTTACTGACAAAAATATATTGCTCGCTCTGCTCGTTAATCATTATTCTAATGTGATTGTTGTGTGTAGCATCAAAAATATTAGAAAGTTTAAGACGTGGTCGTTCAAATACTAGGTGGGTATTTAACAGGGGGTTAGAGTTGGGTATTTTGGGTAGTGGTTCAACACTAGTTGATTAGTATAAGTATACAGTTTGAGAATTATGGCGGGTATGGCTGAGACTTCTATAGCTTTCGGGACGGAAAACCGATTTTTTCTAGTATAAAGGTCCAAGTTCCGCCAGACGTCTTAATTTTTCATACTGTCTGTGCATTAATATATAAAATAAAGTACTAACCTTGACCCTCCTGTCGACCTCCTCCCGTTTGACCTTCTCCTTGCGCGCCCGGAACGGCGCTCGCCCTTCGATCATCTCGTACACCAAGCAGCCGAACGAAAACCAGTCGGGGCTGTATGTGTACCTCTCGTTGTCAATCACCTGCAACAGGGAATAAACGTATGTTCCAACAAAAACCAACAAAATCTATAATCGAAAACAAAATATAAACATGTGCACAAATAACGAAGTTACAATAGTAGATTGTTTACCAAGGGAGGAAACAAATATTTTTAAGGCGAGAGAGTAAGGCGATTCTAAAGAAATCCTGAGCGCGGCGAGAGATTCAAAGTACTCGAGCTTAAAAATTGTGTTGATCCCGAGGTGGACACTCTGCTTTTTATCAACTTGTACCTAAGTGCAGCTTATGAATAAGAATAGTACCTCATTAGTACCACGTTTATTTCATTCTCACTACTCACACTCACATCTCACTTTTTATTGAGGAAGATACACTGAGTTTAAATAAAACAAAGTTAAATCCGAATTTGAGTAAACAATTACGAACGAAGGCGGCATTTCGCGCGCCTTTTTTTTTAAAACAGCCTGTTACTTGTTCATACAATGTCCGTGGTTGATCGCTTTGGTGATTGGAACTTTTACTAACAATATCCACATTCCATATTCAAAACAGGGCAGAAATGAGCTGTTTTCCGCGCAGAGGGCGGGAATGTTCTTTCCAAAACATAGTACGGAAATAGTACATAGTAGTGCGGTGCGGGTACCTCGGGCGCCATGTAGCCGACGGTGCCGACGCGGCCGCGCACGGTGCCGCCCTCGGGCACGTCCACCGCCAGCCCGAGGTCCGATATCCGCACGTGGCCAGCGTCGTCTAGCAGAATGTTCTCCGGCTTGCAATCTCTGTGGACACACACACAACGTAATCTAACTTATTTACTTAGTCACATCTAATATCACAGGGTGACGAGCGCAGTGCACTGCGGCGCAGGATTTTGTTCGCAAGTTCACAATTCTTGCTCTGCTACTGTTATGGGCAGGCGTTACGCTTACCACCAGGCGACGGTCTCGCTCGTCACGCGACTCAATTCCATAAAAAAAATTACGTGTGTAACGTTCGTTTGTGTGTAATTCGTATGTACGGGCCCGGGATCGCAACTACGACCTAAAGATTCCGAAGCGCGTCTTGAAATCGTACGCATTCATCCATTCATTAAGAGGCTGACAAGAGAGTAAAAGTAAGAGACTAACTGATCCTCTGCGCCACAGCGAGCTCTGTCTAACTACACCGATAAAAAAGAGAAGGGAGACGTTGTCGATGCACTTGTGCCATGTTTTGCTTGATTTTTTATTTGTATAATAATCAATTGTATTAAAATTACAATGTACGAGAAAAACGAATTCAATAGCAAGATAGATATAGTATTACGCGTAACTCTTACAAATGTAATGAATGTGTCTTCATATCAGATTACATAAGAAAATTAATTGGGATATACATTTTTAGAGATTATTTAACAATTTTTTCCCAACGAGTTTTTTTCGCAAACGTGTTTTCCAAATGAATGTCCAAATAAGAAATAAAATGCAGATTAAATAAAATAAAAAAAAGTTTTTTTTATGGTTTTTCACCCGGATGAAGCCAATTTAGGTCTACTCGTCGTCTTATTGATTCACCTGTAAACGATGCCCATCTTGTGCAGATGTTCGAGTCCGCAGGCCACCTGCGCGGCGTAGAACCGCGCTCGGTCGAGCCCCAGCCCGTTGTCCTGCGAGCCCATGTTGTAGATGTGAAACTTCAAGTCACCGCCTGGAATATACGACACATTATTATTATTATTATTTAATTCTTTATTGCACACATAAATACATTAATGTACAAAAGGAGGACTGAATGCTAAAGCATTTTCTACCAGTCATCCCCGACACATCACACAACCATATGGTCCAGTGATGTCAATGTGACAATGACTGGACCATAGAAAAGATAATTTACTAACATCTGACACCAGAAAACTCTAAGTTTCATATTATTGCGATAACATCGATTATAGAAACTTTAAAGTGTATATTATTGAAAGACATATGAATAGATTCTGAAATAATAAAACTAATTGTGTCGATTCTGACGTATTTAGTTGATAGAACTAAACTAACTAAAGTATTGCTGTCCTTAGCTAACATGCCTAGTAAAAAAGTGACAGCAATATTTCAATTAGTTTAGAACTGTCAACTAAAACCGTCAGAATCGACCACATTATATACCTATATTATTTGTATAACATTGACCAATGCAATGTCCGGTATCAACTTAAAGACATTCACCTCAGTCTGCCTAATCCAAAGGATATGTATAGAATAAAAATAGCAGTAGAAAGTCAGGGATCACACCTTGACATCTTGAAAAATTTGAAAGCTATTTACCATTCATGATGGTAAGCACGAGACAGAGGGCGTCCTTAGTCTCGTAAGCGTAGGCGAGATTGACGACGAACCGCGAGTTGATTCTCTGCAGGATCTGCTTCTCGATGAGCACCATCGCCTCTCCTTTCCGCTTCTTGATGCGTTTCTTCTCTAGTTTCTTGCAGGCGTACATTTTACCCGTAGCACGAACCTGGAATTTGTGTTAGGTCACGTTAGCTAAACAGTTACTTTCTACACTGTTACTTTACTTCAGCTACTTTTACAATCCTGTTTTATCATAGACACGTATTAGTAGGCTGCAAAACCATTGCAAACTGTTAGAAAACTAAAGCGAATCAAATTTTTCGCTTCTAATTACGTTGTATGACGTTCGAGAGCAATTTACAACTCGAGTCCTGACAAATTACTAGGTTTTTGGCACGCGAGTTGCCAGGTTTTGTATAAACGGATGAGAAAATCGTTTTTGTTGTCTTTCAAAGAGCGAATGGTACAAGTACAACATACCTGACAAAAGCAGACCTCTACGAGCCCGCCATTGTTCAATACCACTTTAGATACCGGTAGAAATACGTGGACTGCTCGAACTCCGCAAACGAAATCGTTTGAGGAAGATTTTCCCGCATTGTCAGGTGTACGTAATGCCAGCTTAGGAAGACCATCTCGCAGTGATACAAAGAGCTAATGGTATATCATATCTAACCCACTGGAGTTACTATGCCAGCGGCCCAGAGCCTCCTCGCTCCGTTATTTCAAGGAGCTCGGGTAGACGCTGGCGGGGGAAATGCACAATACACCCCTAGCGGGACGTCAGTGCAGGACTTATCGCCCTCACGTTGAATAAGAATAAGAATCATACCTGACAAGCGCAGACCTCTCCGAAGCCTCCCTTGCCCAGTACTCGGTACATCCGGAACGTGTGCTGAGTGATGGGCTGGGCCTCGAGCCACTTCCACTGCAGGTACCGGTAGAAATACATGGACTGCTCGAACTCCGCAAACGGCGTCCCCGCTAGGAAACTCTTCACGCAGCGGACGCATTCTGAGAATATATCTTTGGCGCCAACTGAAAGAACAAATTGCTTTATTAAATAAACAAATAAATATTGGTGGAGATTTCACAAAGCACCATATAGCCAGGAATACAATGCCTAATTCTTTCACGCTGGCAAAAAAACCTAACTTACATCCCTATTCCCTACCATTATCTTTCTTCATATTCTTACTATCCTACAGGAAACGAATATTTTTACAATAACGTAGCCAGAAAGCCTAATGCCAAGACATAAGGGGGTTGGGTCAGGATGATTTAAAGTGGTGAATATGGGGAGGAAAATGATTAGTAATTAACCCAGCGATATGGACATACGAGTATTTGGGAGCGGGCCGAACTTGTTCCGTACGCGGACGAAGTCGCAGGGGACTTCTTGTATAGTTAATATAAAACTGAAAAGTTTTGTTAGTGTCCCATCACTAGAAACTGTGGTACCGTAGGTGCTCAAAGGAGAATAAAATCAGATTTCTTTTTCTGTTCCCTTAATAGCTCCAAGCCAAAATTTTGATTGGTGCTGAACTGGGAATATGCTAGGTGCTCGTTTCATGGGTGCTCAATCGGGATTACCCCCTACGTTTTAATCCAGGATGAAAGCTCTCCATGTCAAATTTCAGTAAAATAAACTGAGTCGTTATGTATAGTTACAGCGCAGCGTGAAGAGGTTACAAACATATACGGAACCAAAATTGCGCATTTGTAAGTTTTGTGGTAATGTGAATATATCAAGTATTTTAACTAGACTTACTTTCTAAATGCGAGCTAGCGTCATCTATGATCTCCTTGCTGACAACGTCGGAGACCGCCTCCAAGTCGTCGTTCTTGAGGTACTTCCCGAAGACCTCGGACGCGTGTAGTATCCGTGTCTCGTCCACCTCCACCTCGTACCGCTCCGTCTGGAATAGACACACCAACTGCTTCGAGTCTTTGGATGATCTGCTGATCACTACGCCGGATGCAACGGTGCTGGACACAGTTATAGTACTGGACAGTGCGCTTAGGGAGTGAGGGTTCTAGGGTGAGGGATCTCTTGTTTTGGAACTTGAAGCACTATTTGTTACCTACATACTGTGTATGTGGATAATTTAATGATTTGATGGGGGATGAACCCCTTCGAGTGACCATATCTTTACAACTCTTTATTATTTTTCCAAAATAAGTACCACATTAGATAACAGTAAATGCTGTATTGGTGTCTTCTTAGACTTAGCCAAGGTGTTTGACACTGTTTCCGTTCCTATACTCTTAAAGAAACTAGAAGGTATGGGTATACGTAGTGTGGCATTAGACTGGTTTAAAAGCTACTTAACGGAACGAAGACAGTGTGTAGAGATCGGGCAGACTACCAGCGCTTTAGAAAATATATATTTTGGAGTACCACAAGGTAGTATTCTAGGCCCCACATTATTTCTCTTGTACATCAATGACATCCACGAAGCCCCAGTCGAACATGCTATTTGTGCTATGCTGACGATACAGCAATTATTTTCAATGGGCCAACCTAGCCTAGGGCTTGCGCAGCGGCAGAGTAGGGTATGACAATGATCTCTAGTTGGCTTCAGAAAAATCTAATAACACTTAACACTAAGAAAACGATGTACATTTGTTTTCACAAGACCGCTGCTTCAGCCCCAAAAATACCCACTAATATTAGAATTCACACGTGTATTATACCGGCAGTGTGTTCTTGTGAACCATTAACTCGCAAACTAGCTTTGAGATATCTTGGTGTTCAAATTGACGAAAAACTTACATTTCAAATTCATATCGACAATCTTTCGGCACGTGTAAGAAAAATCATAAATATTATGCGAAATCTGCGTGATGCGGCATGCAAAGATACTCTAACTGGGGTATATTATGCACTTTGCCAATCCCTCATAACATACTGCATCACTTGCTGGGGCAGTACTGATAAAACTCATATGATTCAGGTCGAAAGAGCACAAAGATCTGTCCTAAAGGTAATGCTCCGAAAGCTTTATATGTACCCAACAACAAGCGTGTATGAAGAGGCTGGTGTACTAAATGTGCATCAGCTCTTCATTCTAAAAACTGCACTAAAGACGCACAGGACAGTGCTATCTTCCCCTGACTACGATGTGATTGCAAACCGTCGTGTGTATCGAATAACATTTCCAGCCATTAAAACAAGCTTTGCTCAGCGCTTTGGTGACTTTGTCAATGTTTCAGTCTATAAAATAGTCGTAAGGTTCTGTAAAAAAAGTAAATATTTAAACATTTATTTTTATTAAACATAAAAAAGTAAATGAGGCTAAAAAAGGTATAGTTAAATGGCTAAAATCGCTATCATACGACGAAACTGAAGATATTTTGAGAAAGATATAATAGATTTAAATATCACGCTAATCTAGATTAATTTGGTTTACTTATAATAGATTTTAAAATATAACCTGAAAAATTTTTATAACCATATATACAATTCCAAAGTAAACAATAGTACATGTATACATAACAGTCTAGAATTTATAGAAAAATAATTTATTGTTTTAAATCAAATATACTGTCTTGCTACTGAGGTTTAATGTGTTTACTGTAATCAGGAAAACAGGTTGCCTTGATACAGGCTTTGCCTAGTAAGGCAACCATCAGATATATTGTTGTTTGTTAGATAAGTAACTTGTCAATAAAATTATTTTCAATTTCATTTTCAGTGTGTTTACGGTACAAAACAGGGAATTTATAATCTTTTTACAAAATATTAAATAACTCGGACACCATAAAATTTCGCTGGACTAATTTATCGCATAAAAAGTACAAGACCTGCTTAAAAGCATGCCCTGAAAGGATACGGTTTACAAACCAATCAACCTGTATATAATTGTATATAAATTTACCTGTCTATACCATTCCAACATTCTTTCACAAGGGGACTATACGGTTCGTGGCGGACGGGGAATGAAAATGTTTGAACTTTGAATCCTGTTTGAATGTTTTCTACAGTGCACTTTGAGACATATTTTTGAGGGAATGGTAGGTATGTAAGGGTTTGTCTAAACAAAGCGAGGCATGCGCCGCGAATGGTCGACCATGTAAACTTTGCGCTGTGTGAGCATTTGCCCCCTAAGGGGATTTTAATATTTAGTACGCGAGCGTTATTGTTGGTGGGTTCACATATGCTATTGAACTTCTTTTCTGGGTGCATACAGGTTTCCTCACGATGTTTTCCTAGACCGCAAAGCCAGTGGTAAAATTAACCGTACATCAGTTCCAAAGAACATTCGTACGAGCTCGGAATTGACTTCACGATGTCGACCGGTCCCACTACACTACCACGCACGGCAAGTCCTGAATAACCATGCAAAAACCAGTTGCAAAGGTTTTTTTTGATTCGTCATTCGGGGTGAAGGTAGTACTATTATTTATTCTGTGGTGAAGGAGACAAAGTGTAGTACTCGAATAGAAACCATTTCGATGAGCATGACACGCCTAATAGCAGTGCTCCTGCGCCCCTCATTCCCTACCGTCACATCACAGTCCCCATGCGTACTGCGAAGTCAGGTGTAATAGTTACCGCATCGAGGAAGGTGTTGTACTTATGGTACTCGGGCCGGTACCGCTCGCAGAACTGCCGGAACAGCAGTTTGCCGATCGGCTGCTGGTCCACCACGTACTCGTAACCTACATCTGGAACAAAAGGAAATTACCAATAATTATAATAGTTTTAAATATCACCATCTCCATCATGAAATCCTCGTCACCAAGTGTGACCAGCCATTTGCACACCCAAGACCTCAAACTCGAGGAATTTACTACCATCCCAAAGTTTTCTCCACGTCAACAGAAAAAAACAAAATGACCATTATTATGTGATGGTCCCAATCTGAGTGGTCTGCTGGGCCTAAGAACAGCCTTTAAACATGGTGGACTAATGATGGCAATGTTCAATTTAGCAAAATGTACGATTAAGGAAATGCCTTCTTCCCTAATGCACTTTCGAGACAAATACCCCCCAAGCTTGAACTACTTAACTTTATTGGCAGTTCATTCTACTCTGATATCGAATTGCCTTAGTTTATTGGCAAATTTGTAAGTCTTCATTCAACCGTTCACCGTATTTTAGAGTAGGAAGCCAATTCTTGTCTCCAAGTAAATAACTGCCAAGGAAACTAATCTCAATTTGTTATGGTAGTTTGGGAAGCGGGATCTCTGCTCAGGTTACGATTAGACGTGCAGTTAGCTTAAGCCGTACGCTTTCGTTGATGATGTAAGGCTTTTGTATGGTTTAAAAGTCTATTTTGTGAGAATCAGTTATATCGTATGCGATAATAAGTTTTAACATCCTCTAAGGGTTTGGGATTTCGTTTTATTGAATCATAATCTTGGAAACAATATACTTTATCAAATATCGGTCTAGCTGAATGGAAGACCATATTAGAGACTTTTGAGCGGAAGAAAACATAGGATAGATCTTTGACCATCAGGGGTATTTAAGCCGTCTGGACAGATCAGATGGATAACTTTCGTAGTTCGAACTCTTATAATATGCTCGGACACAAAATCTAGTGACAGATTTTAGGAATCTGACAAGACTTGATGATTATGTTGTTCAAATATAAACCCAAGATCTGTAGCGTTCTGCTTCCGAACGTCACTTTATCTGTAGAGATTTGGCACTTTTGAGAGAGATTATGTGCGCTTACTGCAAACTGGCATGGGTGGAGAAGGACTTGAGATAGTTTAAGCGGCATAGGTTGCGCAGTAAGCTGACTTGAGAGATTTGACATCTCAAAGTGACGAACGGAGTGCAGGGCGACGCAGGATTTTGTTCCCAAGTTCACAAATCTGGCACTGCTACTGTTATGGCCAGGCGTGATGCTTACCACCAGGCGAACGTCTCGCTCGCCTCAATACTCCTTTACATAAGAAAACTTGTCAGTCGGCTTCAGTGTGCTTGCAGCTCTATCAACAATGTACGTATTTTTGCCCTTTGATCTAAACTGAAGACTACGTTATAGGGCCGGATTAAACTGGCTGTAGAAAACGCCGAGAATTTATTATAAAAGTCATTCGAAAGCATCTAGTTGAAGAAACAGATGGAAAATTTAACAAATAAATATGGCTTCTCCAGGCCTTTGCGGCAACTAATTTAAGCCGGTTATAACCGCCCTGGATCCCCATGTCTACGAGCGCGGTAACTCCATTTTCTTTACGACGCGAATTTGTCAAGCAAACGGGCTAGAGGAGGGCTAGGAGTTTTTGATTAGCAGTATGGATGGCAAGCTGATTACGCGTTCTTCTTAAAGAAATAGACGACAGCACCATTCCTTTGATGTAATTTTTTGTTTGTAAATTTTCCAATACGCTAATTAAATAAGGTTATGTAGCGATTACCGAAGACTTTTCCATATGAGGCTAGTTACGAGCGGCTGGGGCGCCTTGCTCACGCATTCTAATAGTTCCGCAAGTAAATAAGATACAATTTCGCTATGACACGACGCAACTAAACTTTCAACTTGAAAACGTGAGATCGCGATTTCAAACCCTGGGCCTTACCAATAAATTTAAGAGTTTGTGTACGGATTTTCTTACCACTGACTTTTCGAAGGGATACATCGAGAGGAAACCTGCATACGTCAGCAGAAGAAATTCAATGGCGTGTGTGAATCCATCGAACTGGGCCAGCGTGGCGGATATGGCCCAATAGCCCTTCGAGGGTAGTCAATCGCCCGTATGTCTAACAGTAAAGTACTAAACGGCTGATTGTGCAACAAGAGAATCTGATAAAAGCGTGTTTCATAAACATCGAAGCGTTTAAAAACTCATTAGTAGAGATTACTTACATTTCTATTGTACACGAAGCCCATACTGCAGGCAACCTATACGCGAGCAATAGGATGAGTCTTTATTACTATCGCTGCCGTTATATGGGGGGGCAAATGAGGATTGATGGCATACGCCATACATTTGTCCTGATTCCTAACGGGGTTAAGTTTTTTCTATACAAAACTATGTTGGAAGTGCTATAAAATGTTACGAGCCTGTTGTAGCGCTGTTTGTCGCGTCGCGTGTCGCAGACTACAAATGGTGGCATAAATTAGAATTTGCCTACGAATATCGTGAAGCTTTTATTTTGTTAGACAGTTGACAAGATTTATACAATCCTGGAATACTGTGATTGTTCTAATAAATTGTTGAAAGACAGACAGGATTTGGTTCGCGAAGACTCCGGCAGACAACAACGAGAGAGAAAAAGACAATTTTATTCGCTCTGTTTTGCACACGTTGGTCCGCGACTCGACAATACAGTCATATAAAATTTTAATTGGCGCGAAATTTCGCATGAGCGTATTCGTTTTTCTTTCTATGGATGTAGATAAAAAGGGTTAAGCGGAATGATGGTACTAAGCCATAAGGATTCCATCACTTTTACTACGGGCCAATACTGAAATCGGAGAAAAACCCAAATGCTTCATAAATTTTCTCAACAGCGAGTTTTTTTCTATACACCAGCAGATTTTCGCTATTTCAGGGTTAGTTTCTTAGTAGAATATTATTAATATATTAGAGGGTCATTAAACTCATCATAATGGACAACTTGTACCATGAAACCAACCTTGACAACGCGAAAAAGAAACTTATGGTCGATGATATCCCATACAAAAAATGCAATTACGCACGACAAAATGTATGGTGCAGCTGATGTTTTATCAGCTGATGAGTCGTAACAACTGTAACAAGAAAGGTCTTTCTCTCACATTCAGCTTCACCCTCACTCTACCAGACTCTACCAGAGGGCACCTTACGATGTTTTATTTTTGGCTTGCGTTTGACTGCCATCTCGTCTGGTATTAAACGAAGATGCAGTCTACTAGGAGCATGCTTGCCTAGAAGGAACCGATTCACTCGCGACTAGACGACATCCAGATTGTTACTATCGGGAAACACCCACACGGGCAGCGCATTCCACTATTTAGCAGTTCGAAGAAAGAAGAAACCATAAGTAAATTTAAGACCACAAGTTCTATTGGAAATTTTGCTTTATCATAACCGTAGTACTACGAGTATTATTTCTTCTGTGCCATAACTAACACCGTTCCAAAACCACTTCCCTTTTCAAACGATAGAACAGCCGAAAGCTGATTCACAATACCATCGTAGGCAGACCTTTCTACTCAATATTCCCTTAGCACGTACGCCCTAAAACGCTTACACGTGGCTCTAGAAATAATATAGAGAGCTCTTTACATTTCTTTGTAGGAAACGTGAAACGTTTCGCGCTATCGACATTTTCGCTGGAACCGAATCAACAATACTCTTATCTCGTTGGCAGGAGAAATAGAAAACGAATCAAGTGATATATGAGCGCCATTATCACGTTTGATGCAGAACACATCATCATTATCATCATCAGAAGACGCCCTGCTTGACTAAGGCCTCCTTCTTAGAGGGGGTGGCTTTATTTCCTCGCTTGGCAAGCGGCTTGGGAATCGCAGAATGCTCACTAACTTTAACCGGGAGGACGCTGCCCTTCGGAGGTTCTGGATGCTGGGTTGTTCTAAAATTTGGAGGTCAGAATGAAGTAAGTCAATCAAATAAATAAAGATTTGAAAAGTAAGGGATATGGCCGTTGTCCATCCTAAAATTAGCGGGATACATATATCCATATGGGCTGCTAGAAAATGTCATACATCCAGAGACGATAATATCATTTATTCTACAGATATAATAAATAATAATAATAAATATCGGAGGACATTTTTCACACAGCGCCCTAATACATGGGACTTAATCAGTCCTATAATTATATTAATCACCGGGACATTAATAGCGTAATTGTTTAATGTCAGCTCGTGACCACGGCAATTGAAACATGGCCGAAACGCCGAAACGGGATTTCGTCCCGTTCAAATCGCGAATTAAAAGTTTCATTATACAGTCCTATATAAGCCACTACATGTACAAACTAAGTTTATATGTATGTACAAATAAATAAAATTGACAAATAATAATGAACTAAATGTACTAGATTTGAGCCATTTATTTACACAATTTATTTACATTTATTTATTTATACTTACTCCGAAAGTTAGCGACTAAAATACACACTTTTCAAAATAGTGCTATATTGACCACAGCTAGCTTACATCCTTATAAAAGTCAGGAGTAATTTTGTATATCCACATTCCACATACAAAACAGCTGACGATCAACATAGGACACTCCAAATTGTAGTAGCCATCATTAAACAACACGTAAACTCCTATTACACATTACAGCACGATCCCGGTATAATCTAGCTACTACTCCAGGGCAGGGGGCCTACCACAGGCCCCGACACACAAATTAAAGGAATAAAGGACTGTAAACTTTCTACGAGATATCTCGAAACATTCTCCCGCGTATTCCTCGCATACAAAGAATAATAAGCAAGCACATCCGAGACCACAGAAACAATGTACTCTCTTTGGGTAGCCTATGTCGATATTCGACTAGTGCTGAGGCGCGCGCGTAGCCGGCGGGAGCCGCGTGACGTAAACGAGCCAAGCGCCACTGTGGAAAATGGATACACTGTCTTTTACAAATAAAGTACAAGTTAGCTTGCACTTAATAATGCGATTATTATAGATATATTTACGTTTAAACACCTTTTCTATGGGAGTGAATCTGCCCTGTCGAGACAGCGGCGTAGGCGTGCCCGAGCGAGCCAAATATAATGCGTCTAATGCAGTCTTGCTCAGATAAAAAGCGCTTTTTTGACCAGACAACGAATGTCAGGTCAGCTATTTGCAAGTTAGCTTTCTAATCCGAATACATATTAGTAAAATCGGCCCCGGGGTTGCAAAGACATCTCGAATCGACTCATCCTCGAACATTTTGGATCGACTCATCCACGAACAACTAATTTAATCTTCTCTGACTTTTCCCTTACTTTTGTTTATTGTAGAACAAGTATTATAACAATGACATAAAATGCTCTACCTTTTGTATTCTATGGATCTACGATTAAGAGACAATAGTAGACACCCAGGACAAGAAACCGACCGAGTTTCTCGGTTATATTTTATCTTAACTACGAGTTATCCCGGCTAAGTGCCGCGATATGGCCCTGTGACGAAGCACCCTGAAGATACCGTTGAGAATGATGCTTACGTAATGGACTGTATCTTTAATGACTGGTTTGGTTAACCGAGTTTGAGAAAGGACGTGTTTTCGGTCTATAAATTCAAGAGCAGAACGGACGGACTAGGGAAGCTACGAACCAGCGATTTATTTATTGACCCAAATATGCGAAAAGCCGTTGAGTTAAAAAAAAATTGCGCAGCGTAAATTGCACTCAAAAATATGGCGCCGCGTAAGTTGCAATCAAAACTGTGGCGCGGAGTAAGATGCAATCAAAAATGTGGCGTGGTGTAAGGATTTATTTTCCTTACTAACCTATATTTTGTTACGATAGAATAGGTGGGCACGCAGACCTACTTCTTACTACTATACTTCAACAGCCGGAAGACGTCCACTGCTGGACGACGGCCTCCCTCTTAATAGGGAGGGGTTGCCATAATCCCCACGCAGACCTAAGAGAGTACTTATTCATTCTAGCCTTGAAGATTCCCAGATTATAGTTTTCATTCAACGATGACGACGACGAAGCATTCCTGACATTCCCTTACCTGGCGATTCACATAGGAAGGTGGAAAAAACGCTTAGTACGAGCCGGCGGCATGTCGGTATGTAGTGATGGTATCTATGCGATTTCTGACTTGTCCTTTTATAGAAGGTAAGAAAAGATTATATCGATTACTACATTGGCGCTGATTACTGTGAGACATTCTATAGTGATTATGATTAGCCCTAAACATTTTAATATACTCGTATTTGTGACTTTGGGTTGGAAGCTCGGTGCAAGTACCTGGCTAAGAATGGCGCTAAACAGGAAGCATTGGCGAAAGAGCGTAGAGTAGGTAGGCCCATGATTTCAGGCCCTGAAATTTGCTGTACATTTTGCCTATACTGCAGATGATGATGATGATGATAGCTTTAAATCACAATCATGCACAATCTATTTGTAGATTCTAAATATCATTCATGAACACAGCTCGCGAACATCAATTCAGTTAAGGTTCAGAACACCTTACACTGCTATTTCGATCGCGTATTTTAATATTCTTAAAGAATCAGAAAAAAAAAAGTTGTGTGCGCGATTAAGTCCCGGTGTTAAACAAATCACTGCGTATAGATAATGAAAATTGGCAGTCGCTAAAATTACCAAGAATAATATTACGAAGGTTTTGCAAAAATATCGTATTGCTTCAAACTAGTCTTTGGACAACCGCACAAATGAAATAATAGTACTACGGCCGTCCGCACCGCAGTGTTTATTGGAGTGCCGGCGCCCGCGTGACGTCAAGAACCCAATCAGTACAGTAAAATATGGATGAACTGTTGTACAACTAGAGTACAAATTAGCTTGCACTGAACATGATATATGATCATACTTATAGGTATAAATAAAATATTGTGGTAAAATATGTTTTTGATGCGTTTTCTACGGGAGTGAATCTTCTTTACGTAGTACTATTATATTGTCCATGGTAAGGTAATGTTTTTTTGTCGAGTCTTTGTAATGTTATTCTTAGCCATTACACAGATTGCATTTATTCATTACTATATTCAGTGATTTATATCTTCGAAAATGTAGAAATGCGCGAGCGAAATAGCGGCGCGCAGATCTGGGCCTTAAAACAGTGAATGAATCCGCCATAATAATAATGTCAGCGTCCATCTGACAGATTTACAAGCAACCGATCATTCTGGTTTACCCGGCCGTCAGCCAGGAGTAATGCGGGACAGCTGCAGCGGTAAACATTGCTCCAAGTTTGATGGAGATGCTTTTTAGAATCTAATAGTCGGATCTAGCGATTTTCTCTAGTTTTGTCACGGTTTTACGCATTTTACAGTAACCATTCCGTTATGACGCATGTGAGACGACTTTACGATTCGAGTGCGGCGGAATATTTCACAGAAAATGTAATATGGTAATATCTATTTGACGGCAAACTATGAGATCGAAACGATTTAATTATACCTAACTTTCTAATACCAATAACTAATACCAGTGGTATTAGTTTATTACTCAAACTATTAATAATATACAATGTGTAACAAAAAGGTTCAACAATACAGAAGGGTATGGTATATTGTATGTACAACTTTTAATACGATCCCTGAAATAGCAAAAAAAAAACCTGCTCTATACATTTTGTCCAAGGTCAATTAACTTTTTGTATGGAACAGCTGATATTGTTTCATGATTTCAGGGTTGGCCCAATAATAAAAGTTGTTCATAATGATGAGTACATAACATGTACATACCCTTCAGTATTGTTGAACCTTTTTGTTACACATTGTATATGATAATACAGAAGACAGAGATTGTGATGTAGTTTTCGAATCGAATCCGTTTCGAATGTGTATACAAGACGGGGTAGGTACGACCCGCTATGGTGAGGATACCCGTCAACCCATCTTCCAGCACTCTGACGAACGAAATTAAAAACATCTCTCGTCTCACGTGTGTATTATCCTGTGATTATTCGATTATTCCGTATTCAGATCAAAAGATACCACACCGATGTGTGAATAGATACAAGTTTCCAATGTTTTTCTATACGCGTGCTTACAGACAGATCTCATCCAAATATCCAAACACAATCCTATTAGCACCCCGAAGAACGACGTACACACGTATGTTGAATCTTTGATTCTGGTTAAGGCGACGTTTATCGTAAAAAAACGTAAACTATTTAGTACTTCGTTAGTTTCAGAGATGCCCTAATAATTGTTAGGTAAACAAAATTGCTAACCAAGCAAAATAAGTGTCTCACGAGTCTACGGAAACAACAGCTATCCCTATTCTTTATTTGGTGGCCTTCAATAATACTATAGAGGTGCCCAAAGACTCTTGTGTATCATTTTCATCATAATCAGCATCATAGTCCATTGCTGAACATGACCTCTAGCAAGGCACGCCACTCCGCTCAATCTTCGGCTGGCAACGGCCTTGTGTATGCAGCCGTAAAATAATCGCAATTTGTCAGCGGTAAGCGATTAAACTGAACGGACTAATTAAACGACTGACCAAAAAACGGAATGTAATGTGTTCAGGGTTTATGTATGTAAGTTTCTCTATTCCAGCTTAAATTCCAATTACTTGAACAGATTTAGATGTACGGGGTATCGTTACAATCCATCATCCCGAATAACACTGGTTATAATTTTTTTTTATAAAATAAAAAAATTATATTTGTCGGTTGAATGGCGTCATTTTCAAGAGTGAAAATTGTTAATTGAAAATTGTTACAATTTTCACTCTTGAAAATTGTTACTTGTTTGTTGTGTTATTTTTAAAATTTGGTTTTTTATTTTGTTAAATGTCGGCTGTCTTCGATATTGTGAGTAAAAATAAATGGGTCAAATAAAGTACATTAAAGTACCTAACTATTTATAAAAGTTTGGTTACATACAATATGTAAAACTAAACTTATTTTGTGCATTGTAACTTAACTATGCCTCAATCAGACCCGATCCCGAGCCTTCTGGCTTATTCAGACATTTAAATGACATTTTATAGAGATGTTTTACATGTCTTACAACCGAGAGGGAGAGGAGCTAAATTCTCCAAGTTACAATCTGATTCTAAAGGACAACGTGGCCCCTTAACTTCTCGCGGTTACGCGCAAATATCGAATGTCATCAATGCCGACTAAGTGTCAATAAATCTATACAGATGGCCAAACCAAGGAACTAAAACTTACCTATAGAAAATTTACTTGAAACCACGATAGTGGCTCTTCACCTAGGTGTGCAGATAATTTGGCCGGGTAATACTTCTTACGTACCAAAAGAACATGTTTTGACGTTGCGCCATCGCTTAGTGGGTTATGAACACAAATCAACGTGTCGTAATATCGTAATTGAAATTAATGATGCGAAAACAAGTTGGTACGGATTTGTCGAAGCGAAAGTATTTGGCGGTCACTACATTCGGGTTTACAACATACACAAATCAACAGATTAGATTAGCATTGCTATTCAACGGGGCAATGTTGCCAGCGTCCTGGGAACCCTACCGCATGGTGGCAATCTAGACGGCGCGGCGCGGCGTTTTTGTTATAGAGGTATGTACATTGTACATAGGTTTATGTACAATGTATATATATGTTTATTTATTTATTGTTTACATATAAATCGTTTATAGTAAGTTAAAGTATTTAAAGAATCTGGTCCACATAGCAAGCAAAACCTGTACTATGGGAACCAGATACCTGATAGAATACTTATACTATAAATACATACAACACCCACACATTTACGTTCATCACGTACATTTTATTTGTCCTGAGTGGGAATCGAACCCATGCACTACATCTCCGCAGAGATACTACCAACTGAGCTATAAGGCAGGCACAATTCCCAGTCCCACACCCAGACCCAGTCTTCTTCATCAGCCTGTTAGACGTCCACTACTGGACGAAAGCCTCTCCCATAATAGGGAGGGGTTGCCATAATCCCCACGCTTGGCAGGCGGCTTGGGGATCGCAGAGTGTTACCACCGTTAA
Source organism: Erannis defoliaria (assembly GCA_905404285.2). NCBI lineage: Eukaryota > Metazoa > Arthropoda > Insecta > Lepidoptera > Geometridae > Erannis > Erannis defoliaria. The sequence continues at coordinate 17,044,470 of FR990066.1, forward strand.
CTAAGAGGACGCTGCTGCCCGTCCTCCGGTGGTGCTGGATGCAGTTTTAGGACATACCCAGGTCCCAGACCCAGTCACATAACTTTAATTGTAGTACTGTTATATACAACGTGTTTAAAATGTGTGGCAATACTGAAGGGTATGTATGTATTATGAACAAAATTTACTATGGGCCAACCCTGAAATCGAGAAAAAAAAGAGCTGTTCCATTGACAAAGTTCATTGACCTTGGACAAAATGTATGGAACAGGTGATTGTTTTTTCTCGATTTCAGGGTTGACCAAATAGTAAAAGTTGTTCATAATGATAAGCACACACATACCCTTCAGTATTACCACACCTTTTTGTTACACGTTGTATAACATATCTATAATCTAGAAGTGATCCAATTACTTCACCGCTAAACGATGTTATCAGATCCACGTTTCCAATCTCCTCAAAACGTAGTTTCCGGAAACCAGCGGGACGTCAAAATGATAGCACATAAAATTATATCCCTCCATTATCCCTATAGAGCGAAGAGCTAACAAATTATTTTCAAAATTGGCCAAAAGATGGAACTAAAATTTTCTATAGAAAGATCAGTTTGCAAATTGCTATGGTGGCTCCTCAGTAAACTTTTGCTATAAAAGCGGGCTGTCAGTAGCGAAAACCTTTGAAACCCTTGTTTCCCGGCAGGATATGACCTTTCTTACATAGCTTGGGAGAAATAACAACACAAATTGCTTCCTCGAACCATCGGGGACCTTAATTTCATGATTTACGATCACATTCGCTAGAAACCCGAGAAGCATTGAGTAATTAGTAATAAGTATGGTGCAGACAAAATCTCTTGTTTCAGTTATTTACCGCGATCTCTATAATATCTTCGCAACCCTATGACCGATTTTGCTCTAAAGCATTGCCTACAATCATAAAAATCTGATCAAAGGTATCTACGCAATTATGCTGAGAATATAGCTTTGATATCATATTTGCTCCAATATAGGTGGTAGATTTAAATCGCAGGAGCTCGTCTTGGTAGATGCAACTACTGCAGTAACAGATATTCTGGCGACAAGCAGTTGTATCAGATTTAGATTTCGTAGTATAATTTTATGATAGTAGATATCGCGACCTGGACCTGGGTATGTCTTAAAACTGCATCCAGAACCTCCGGAGGTCGGGCAGCAGCGTCCTCTTAGTTAACGGTGGTAAGCATTCTGCGATCCCCAAGCCGCCGCCAAGCGTGGGGATTATGGCAACCCCTCCCTATTAAGGGAGAGGCTCTCGTCTAGCAGTGGACGTCTTCCGTCTGTTGATAAGATATCGCGATTTCGGTATATACGCGAAAGTATTATAATTTTTAGAAAGGCCATTTAACAGAGTAAAATCGTAGCAAAAAAGACTGATTTTATAGAAAATCGTCCTACTATGGTCAATGAAAACGGAATGTAAGAAAAATTGCGAGTCCTAGTTTCGTGATCGCGTTGAAAATAATTCCTATCATCTTCCTCGCGACTTTCCGTACAATATCCCTTTACGTATAAGCTGAGTTACGACAAACGCCAGCGAGAATAAACAGCTAGAATGAGGCGAACGTGGTAAAAGTTTATTAGACGAGCCGCCCGGGTAAGGAATACAAATGGAAGGTCGTGCCCTCCACCGTTTCTTACCTAACATAGCTCATACTTTACTCTGAGTTGGTTATGTCATGAGATACAAATTTGGTCGTAGCCTGTGGTCGTAGCACGACACAGATAACAGTAGAAGTTGTGTTTCCAGTTGTAGTACTCAACACCATTTGGTTTGAAGCACAACGTGCTGTGCGTGACCAACAGATTTCCAGGACCGGTCCAGAAGTATTTCTGCGAACAGTAGATAGACCTCGCAAGCTCTAACCTCCAAATCATGTGAAGCCAATTAGCCGGTAAATGGCGCCGTAGCAAACTTCCTACTTTTTGGGGAAAATACCCCTCCAATCCAAAATCGCTGACGACAAAAATTCTATGATATTTTTTTTAAACATTGGAGTGACGAGACATTCGCAGTAGAACTTGTACACCAAGTTTTGTCAAGTTTAAAAATACGACATGTACGCCAGTACCAACATCCATACTCCGGACAGATGAAAGTACAATTTGCCAATTTGCTGGTCGTTGCAGGTTGCAAGGACTTCGCTCACGTAGCTCGCGGTACCTTACCTAGAAGAGATGTATTAAACGTGCTCTGTTGTTACCAAGTATGAGTTGCGGAACAGTTGTTACACATTACTAGGTTTTGTTAGGTTTCTTACTCCGCATTTCAAAAGGAAAACTTTTACCAACAAGTGGTGAAATTAATATACGTCGCTAAAATGTTAAGAAGTTTCATTTCTATTACATAATAAATATTCCAAAGCTTTACACATTTGTGTTTGGAGAAATCCTTTCTAATTCTAGAGCTCGCCAATTCGACTTCTACCAGACTATATTTGGCTATTTAAAAAAAACCTTCTAGACTCTAGAAGAAGGTTTTTTTTCTAGAGTATACCACGGACAGTCTCTATAATTAGGTTTATGAACAAAATTACAAATAATCTTAAACAGACGATTTAAAATGTATCAGACACAAAAACACGTTAAATTATAGAATTAAGCCAATGAATTAAAAGCTGAAGAGGGAGTGGGCTGGTCATATTTGTAGAAAAACCAATGACAGTTGGGATAGAATATACCCGTCATGTTACCTGTCTACTGTGTCTACCCGGTAGGAGGGTTATACGACGGGTTCAAGAGAGGAACCGCGGGTACCGCGAAACCTAGAGTAGAATGTCCTGCTGTCTAAAAGATCGAAGGCCTGCGTAAAGTGGCTGGTAGTAAGTGGATGCGCAAAACATGCCATGTCATGCGGCATTACATATGAGAAGCCTAGGTCCTGCAGTGGCCAAACGTCAAATAGACTGACATTCATTTTTTTTTCTTTAGGGAAGGGAACAGAATCTTAACTCTCAAGAGTAGTTAACGCAGCAGAAGTTTCTGGTGTGAAAAAAACCATTTCGAGTTTTATAATCACTTGATTAACTTAAATTTTAATTGGCCAAATCACTTGTTTACCTGTTCTGTAAAAAATAATAATTTCTGTACAAAATATCTGAATCTGATAATCAAAGTACTTTCCAACTAATTGATAAGATAACAATCAGCTGTGAATGAGTGAAATGTGGGCAGCGTTATCAGAGATGTTATCAATGAGAGGTATCAGTGAGCTTATCGTATCCGTCAGCGGACTTGTTTGCTTACTACTTGTTAGCAACACCTGTTCTTGATATTTATGTAAATAGAACATCAGTAGCTAAATAACTGTATATCCAGCTACTTGAATCATCATTCTTGCAAAGATTTGATGGTGTTGGATTGGTAGGAAATAATAATTGTGTTAGTATCTTTTAAACACTATACAGAGGCAATCAGGTGGACTAGGCCTCCCGATGGTAAGAGGTCAACGCCACCTGTGTACAACTGCTACACCAGAAGCTTTACCGATATCGATTTGTTGATTACCCATTGGAGTGAGGATTCTGATAAAATTAATCGTGGTATTAAAAGTTTTCCGCCTTGGCACTGATTGATGACTAGTAAAAGGTTAGTCGTAATAGCTTAGTCTAGTTGAGGAAGCTGTCGAATCTGGAAAGTTGTGGATTATAAGCTATGGGTTCTTTAGGATAAACGTACTGATTTTAGAAATCATACTACTAGATTTCACCGAAGAAAAACATCTTGAGGAGCAGCATAATGCCCGGAGAAGAAACGATACGGCGTCTGTGAATTCGTCAAACCGCACCGGGCCAGAGCATGGTGGAATTTGGCCAAACAAAAGCCGTCACACACGATGAAGATGCTATAATATTTCATGTTATCTTAGAACATATTTCAATATCGCTACTCATACAAAACAAATGACGAAAAAGCGACGAAGATAATATATATTTTAAAATTATATGGATTGCGATATTTTATCTTAACGTGAAATATTATAGCATCTTCGTCGTCTGTGACGGCCTTTAGACCTGCAGCAGTGGTAGTAGAAGACTGAGGCAGACTGACGCAGTCAGGCATGACTTTCGTTTATTGGTATCAGCTGGACTAATACAACTTCGCAGAACCGTTTTATGTCTTGCCATTTTGAAGAAGCTTTAACAAATTTAATTTTCAATTGGGTTGAACTATTTAATACTAAAGTGAAGACTATTAGTTGTTCATTTAAATTCAAATACTCTTCTTAACAGTCACATCCTTTCTTAAAGTGAACTTAGGAAGACTCTCCAATTTTCATGGCTATAAAGTATAACAGCTGGCCCTCTTCTATTTCGCTTCAGTTTCACAAATGCCTAAACATTTTCCAACCGAAATTGTGTTTGGAGCGAAACGGGGCGGGCTTCTTTAAATCAACCTTGAAGCGGTTTTCCTAAGCATTGCTTCATTTAACTTGCTAAAATAGGGAATCTCGTAGTTTGAGTATCGATTTTACGGAAGACAAACGTTCGACTTTGGGAGAATGTTCTTTTGATTTGTTGTATATAAACTGTTTTGTTTTTAACCGCCAAAGGGAAGTGAAGTGAGTATTTTTAACAGACTTCAAAACGAACGCAACATAATGGAGTTCAATAGTTAGCAGGGAATTGGGATTTAGAATGTGTACATAATATATGTAATGATATAAACAATTAAGTTTGTGCTAAAATGTTTTATACTCACAGTTAGATTACTATGTTGCGGACGATAACCTACAACCCACCACACCTATTTATGACCTACAAAGTCATAAACCAAACCAATAGATAACTGCAGATTTTTTTAATAAAAGGACACGTAAGTACAATATAACATAACCTGGGTCTCCTCAAGATAAGAATTACTAGATACCACAACCTCATTGGCAAGCGTGCTGCATCATGTATCGTAATATATCGTAATGTGTTTTTCATCACACTTGCTCGTAAAGTAGATCTTATTACATCGCTTTTAGGCTCATAATCCAAGCTATTACACACGTGTGCTTTTTACTTTACATTACGGCACTCGTACTATAATAGGTATAACCCGGTAAAGTCAAGTTTGTACGTGACTGCAATTAGACGTACATATTAGGGTGTCCCTTATTTTTCAAAGTTTTAATTTTACAATGCATAGGCTATTGTTTTATTCATTTGGACCTAAAACACCCGTAAACGCTTTTTTTACTTATTCGGAACAGTGCAACCCGTGCCGACTTGCGCTCAAACATCTCCATACAAGTTGCGGCACAGGAGAGGCGCGTTCTCGTTGCAATTGTCACTTAGTCTCAATAGGTTTTCTGGTAGTTAGCACGGATTGTTTTATATTTCGAAGATGCCAGTGGAAGTAAGAAGCAAAATAAATTGTATTTTCTTAGTTGGTGAAGTAAATCACTTAATAATAAGTGCAAAATACCCGCCTAATCGCCAAGTTCTCGCAGTTATATTTTTCAACTTACTTGAAGTTATGTTGACTGTTACTGAAAGCGCAAATCTTGTCATTCGGGACTGCAATATATTCTGGGAAGGCTAAAATATATACCTACCAGAGCTGTTCCTAATTGTGTTAATAAGTTAGTGGATAATTATGTTTATAACCGGGACTTAATCGCGCACAAATAAACATAATCCCGGTTATAAACATAATTATGTGTTCAAATCGCGAAAGTTTAAAAGTTAGTGGATATTTAGCAGGTCTGGCGAGAACTGCAAAATAATAGCAAGATGATTCAGTATTTTCATAGGCGCCGCGAGGAGAACTTGAATTAGATAATTTATTCGAAATCGCACACTCTGACGCTCATGAACAAAGAAGAAGTCGAAGAAGATAAAATGTTCTTGCAAAATCAAAGAGAGCCTGGGCGTCCGGGATGCTTAACGGACGTTGACAAAAATTTAGGTAAATTTTAACAAAGGGCCAGGCTGAGAAAACATGCAAAAAATAAAAAGAGACTAAAGCAAATGCCATCGAGACCTCATTGGAATCTGCTACTTTACAGAGTTTTGATACACATGAAGACATAGGTCCCACTAGGTGGACCGACGACATTGTAAAAGTCGCGGGCAACCGGTGGATGCAAATGGCAGGTTGTCGTACAGTGTGGCGGTCTAAGGGGGAGGCCTTCGTTCAGCACTGGACGTCTCCGGGCTGATGATGATGAAGGCATAGAAGAACAATCTACAAGCTATAAAAAAACCTGGAAGAACCTCTGCTATCCATATATCTCAATCTGTAAGTTTTTTAGCTACGTCAACAAGAAGAGGAAGAAAATATTTTATCATATCTAAATAAGTTGCAACTGTAGTCAGATGTCAACTAAGCATCGGAGATAGAATAGTCTATAGTAGAAGAGTTTGGTCTTAGTTCTAACGATTACCCGATCACCAAATCTTCTATTCAACGTTTTCGAACAAAAATGAGAAAAGATAGAGCGAATCCTTTATATCAAATTTTCAGAATCGCGTACGAAGTAGTTAATGTTCATTGGGATGGAATTTTTTTCGTGGTCAGGACGTAAGAAGTTTTAAAAAAGAACGCCTGCCAATCATATGATGTGAAAGAACAACTAATTTCTTGCTGTGCTGAAGTTAGACAGCTCTTCCGGCAAAGATCAAGCGAAATCAGTATCAAATGCGCTTCATGATTAGAACCTGAATGATATTGGTACAAAATAATGATGTGCTGTGATATGACAGCATTTAATATAGGTTATATGTGATACGACGCTTGAACGGAGCTTGTGTGCTTTTAGTGCAAAAACTAGAAAGAGAGTTGTTACTTATTGAAACTTTATAGTAGTTTCCTTCAAGAAATCGTATCTTCATGGAAAGACAACGCGACGTTTGGAAGCTAAAACAAAGGTTAAAAGCGGTTAATGAAACAGATGAAAGAGATGTTAAGCTTATGACAGATTTTCATGGCTTGGTTACCGCAGATAAAAAACAGAAGCAGTTCTTATTACGTTGTGTGCAAATTTTATAAGAACATATAAAATTTTACCCAGTCTGTAAAAAAGAGACATTGAAGAGGAAATATCCAAATAAATATATGTACAAATTATATATTTTTTGATAATTACAAGAAAAGCATTATATGCATCTATGTTTTCACAAATATTGATCTAACAAAATGATTTTAAGTGATCATCTACAACTACATATGAAAGACACTATAAGCAGCAATTTTCTTAAACTTTAAGGCCTCGTCGGCACGGGTTAAAATTAACGTAGGAAGTTGAAATTCTGTATTTGGGTAACTAGTAGGCTAATAAACACAACACCGGGGTATGCGTTTCAATAACATGAAAAAAAAAATTTTCGCCCATATAAGGGACACCCTAGTACATATACGAAGCACTCTTAATATAGCTGGGTAATACTTACAGTTTTTTTGTAATACCAACAAAGAGTTCTTATGCCGCTGAAGTAAATGTCAACCTGCGCGCACATTACTGATTTGGGCGCCATTTTCCGCAAATGTTTGTTGACGTTTTCGCTGTGTGGTTGATTATTATCACAAAAAAATTGTTTTTTCCTCGCAAGTGTGACGAAAACAGTCGTATGGAACTCTTGTGCTATTAGTCATTACGCTCTCGGCTTCCTTATCGCGCTCGCCTGCGGCTCGCGCGCATAATACCGCCTCTAGTGTAATGACCAACATAGCACACTCGTATCATAATGTACTATTTTCTACAAATAAAATATTGTCTATTGTCTAATATACCATGGGATAACTTGTAGCCCATTGATTCGTTAAAGCATATTACAAGCTGGAAAGTTTGTAATTTTGTCAGATTCCAAAAGTGCTATTTATCATTTGGCTCGGTGTACCTCGAATGTTCAAGGCGCTCCGATAGCCTACCGCATTTTGGAATCGATATACAAATTGGTAAATAAAAATAAAGAAATAAAGATCCAATGGATACCATCACACGTCGGCATACCAGGCAACGAGGAAGCTGATCGCCTCGCCAGAGATGCTTTACTCAACGGGACACCCTTCGTTTGCCTGCCCTTGTTCTCCGACTGTTTAGGTATGGTCAGAAATAGAGGTAAGGAGCTGTGGCGGGAGCACTTTGACGAGCGATCGGTATCGAAGGGCGTTTGGTATAAAACAATTCAACCTAATCTAAGGTTTGCCGGCGCTGATATGAGTAGGACGAACATTGTAACGGCCATGAGGCTTCGATCCGGTCACATTCCGCTCAACAGATTTTTACACCTGATAGGTAAGGCCGAAACACCAAACTGCACTGAGTGTGGAGTGGTCGAAGACGTATATCATGTTGTGGCGGAGTGTGTCCGGACCGAGGCGGAAAGGTCCGATTTTTATTTGTACACCAACATTAACGTGAGAGATGTGGGGTGGTGTAATACTGTTCTGGCTTATCCCTTGTCGGACGAGGCTGGAACTCTGTTCAACATCGTTAAAAAATGTTTACAACGTAGAATAATGTAGTAGTTGGTAAGAGGCCTATGAGGGTGGCATGGTCATGTCTGACCAAACCCTCAATAATATTAAAGAATAAAAAAAAAAAAAAAAAAACCATGGCCCATAAATAAATACTTAATAATAATTATTATTATTATGGGGGGCCCATTTGGTGGATGGCGAGTCATCACTTGCCTTAATATTTTGATGTAATGAGACAAAATAGGCAGGTGCCGTTTCTCATTCTATAGACCAGTCCAATGTTTCATAAAAATTCACCAAAATAGCCCGATATTTTTTTAACAATTTTATACCTTAATGTTTAAAATAGTGTATCATATTCCATTCACACCCATGTAATAGTTTTATAATGTTATTTTCCTATTCAAAAGACCCTCAAATGCAATAAAAGAAATAATAATTACTCTGAAACGGCTGTTAACATCCAATCCAAACGTGGCCCAAGAATTCCGCACGTTATTGAAATCCCATTGTAAAAGAGGATTCCTGTCGCAATTTGATTAAAACGTCTCCCGCCTGACTGGAATAAGGATTTGCTTGTCACTTGTCAGAGGAATTTATATTAGTGGACTAAAACAGTAGGGAATGTCTTTACACTCCCGAATAGAGGTGATTCGGGGGCGATATTGGTGGACGCTGGAATGGGTATGAGGCTGTGGTAACTGTAACTCAAATATTACTTAAAAGTAACCCGTTTATTCTGGATTTGAAGACACTCAAATTGTATCTAACGGGAAATACAGAGTCAGGCAGAATTTACACTTTCTCGCTATCTGTATGAAAAATGTGGAATCGAAGCGTTTTGTATTTGATGTTCCCGGGTGGAATTGGACCTTATTGAGACGGCATGGAGCCACCACACCCGGCAACCCGAAGCAACCGCGGCGGGTTAACCTGAAGATAGATTTTCAGGTTACTGTAAAGATTTGCATGCGGATTTTAGGAGGCTGTCATTATTATGTACGTATTTGTATCAAGTTGTTACTAAAGAAACATTTAATATTTATTATCCGATTTGTTTTAACTTTTCTTACCGACTTAATCATCCAAAGCCTCCAAAACTGTTTTTACGCGCTCCTGAACTTAGTCCATAAATTTCACATAATTTGGCCGCTGGACTCGTCAAACCCGTCAAGTACCACTCAGAAGTTTCCATATAAAATAGGCCTATAGTCCTCTTGGCTCGCTGTAATGGCTTTTACATCATTCGCTCCTTAGGCCGCTTCCACTGGAAGTCGAATTAATGTGTTGTGATTGATGTTAGACGACCGACGGTCTGGGAGCTTAGTTTCCGCTGTCTTCGCTTTTTTTGCTGGCCTTGATTTATGCTAGCTCTGTGAGAAGTAGATAAGGATTCGTTTCTCATTGTTATTCGTTTTGTTGTCTACGGATCAATTAAGTATTGTTTGCGACTTTTGTAACGTCTGACGTTACAAAAGAGCTTTAGAGAGGTAAGGATTCTGCGTGGTTAGGCTTCTTTAAATAAAGAATGATAAACCAGTCTTCATGTCAATATTATCTTTCTGTTAGCGGACTTTTTAAGGTTCTGTATCATAAGGTTGTCCAACGACACCATGTATGCAAAACACACAAAACACTAGGTACTGACCAATTTTTATGTTGCCTGTTGTTAGGAGAAACCACAGCTGTCGATAAAAAAGCCCAGCACAAAACAGCATAACCCTTCTTTTCATCTCCCAACTCGAGAAAAAATAAGCCCAACAAAAAACCGAAAATAACTTAGCACACTTCGACTGTATTTTTTGTGGTAACAACAAAAAGAGTGTTTGCCTCCGAGTTCAATCGAAATCGGTCAGCAGTGGGAGTTACGGGAGTACAAATAAACAGGCGGACGTAACGCGAAGTGTTATTTTATATCCGTCGTCGTATTGTCGGTATTTCTGCTCCCCCATGTACTATAAATGTGAGGCCTGCCAGTATGGGTACCTCGCAAGAGAAGACATAAGCTATGACAATAAAGGACGTGGTAAACCTTCTTGTCTAGGTGGTCTAGATATTCAATTCAGTTTGGTTGAAACAATAATCAACTTCTGAATGACAAAGATAAAGATAAAGATTCATTAATGTAAGGCCTGCCAGTAAGGGTACCTCGCAAGTGAAGACATAAGCTATGCCAATAAGGGACGTGGTAAACCTTCTTGTCTAGGTGGTCTAGTTATTCAATTCAGCTTGGTTGAAATACAACCTTCATTGAACATCAACATTGAATCAACTTCTGAATGACAAAGATAAAGATTCACTTATTTGCTTTAGGTAAACACGAGTAGAAACATGCGTTTGATGACATTAAATTATATGAGCTTCATGTTATGCCTGAAGAGGCGTGCAAATGAAAGATGAGAGATGGCAATACACAATAAGAAAATATAATAGATTATGCATGTCAAATTAAAAATTAAAAATTTACTATGTCGCAAAAATAAACCGCTGTCAAAAAATCAAATACTAACAATAATTATACAATTAAAACTTCATTCAAAAAGTCGTTAATAGTATAATAGCATTTTTCGACAAGCAGTTTTTTCAGTATTAGCTTAAATAAATTAGATTTTAAGTCTCTACTGATTTAGGAAGTATTGTAAATAATTGGTCCCCTAAACACTATACTTTTATTCATTAGAGACGTCTTGGATGGAATATTACGCAGCCGGTTTTGGTTCCTATGATTTCTAATCACAGAGTCAGAGAGCGTTGGAAACAGTTCTCGATTATTTTTGACAAACACGGCTGTTTCTAGTATGTTAGGGACGGAAGTGTAAGAATTTTATGCTTAGCAAAGTAGGGTTGACAGCTGTCACTACTTTGCAGTTTAAACATGGATCTGATACAGCGTTTTTGTCTTTTAAAAACAATCTCTTTGTCCGTTGAGTTACCCCAGAATATAATTCCGTATCTAAGGACGGATTCAACTAGACCATAATAAGCAAGTAATGCATCTGTGTTAACGGTAGCGGCAAGTTTGTGCATCACGTACGCCAAGCTAGACAGTTTCTTAGATAGACTATTTACTTTTTCCGATATAACTGTAGACAATAATTAGGCCAAGAAATTTTGCATTATGTACTTCACTAATTGTTCTATTTCCATGAATTACTTTAATGCTAGGCTTCTCGGGCCCCCGTTGTCGGAAATGCAGTATGTTTGTTTTATCTACGTTAATTTTTAAATTATTATTATTAATCCATGAAATTATAGATGTCAATGAATTATTAATGTCAGTTTCGTATTTGTAAATTTTATTACGTGCTATTGTTACTGTACTGTCATCAGCAAAAAGTGTTATTGGGGTTGTAGCATTAGGCAAATCATTAATGTATATAATAAATAGAAGAGGGCCGAGGACGCTACCTTGAGGAACCCCATATATCACATTACGTATGCTTGATCTAAACAGTTCTTCACGTTTGGTTTTAAAATTTACTCTAGTAATTTCAGTAATTTGTTTCCTATCGGATAAATATGATTTTATTAAATCCAAAATATTTCCCCTAATACGCCTCTAATTTGTTCAATAAAATTTTATTATCAACGTAGTCATGTCGCAAAACAGTGAACATATTGAGGAGGTTTTGTCAACATGTAACAATACTTCTTTCATAAAATATGGGACAAACGATTATAAAGCTAAAAAAAATACGGGATTTATCTATTTTACCCGGGACAGAAAATTTTAGTTACAAAATTTAATTTAGATTTAAAATACTTTGTCATACTCACGCAAGTTTTTTCTTTTGTAATTTCATATTTTTATTAAAATAGGCACGATCATAATCGTTATTAAACATGGCAAACAGTTCGGTTTTAGTTAAATTTAGTTTACATTTGTTACGGACTTCAGTCCATTTTATAATAAATTGGCGAAAACTCCCTTTCAACATAACAATTTCAGTTAAGAATGCTATAAATTAAATAAGTTATAGTAAAAACATTGCTTACCTTCGAAAACGATTTATTATTTTATTTATTTTCCCTATTGCTTAGGTCTTGTCACCCCATGCGAACAAGCAATATCTCCAGGGTCATTTTTGTTTTATTTATACGGGAATACTCACGTTTAATTAAATAGACAAAAAAGACAATAGTATCGCAAAAAAATCAATATACATGTAGTTTTTCAAAAATTTGTCAAAACCACGTCAGTTTTTATAATAAAATTATTTCCAGGATCCATATTTTTTAATAATATGGATGCGTTTAAAGAAAAACTAACTATTAAAGATTAGAACTATTAACTATTGTTATAGTGTAGTGTAATAGTTCAAAATCATGATAGTTTATATTTGATTGCAAATTCAGAAATATAATTTTTGAATAAATACCGTAATATATGAAGTGCGAACCTAAGGCGTACCTATAATTATGTAAGTATTGTATTTGCAAAAAATACGGGACGTCCCTTGAAATACGGGACGGTTGGCAACGCTAGTTGTAATGTATAAGTTAATTATGTAACTTAAAGGTGTACACAATTGATCACTTACAGATTTCATTATTTTAGTCGTTATACCGTCATTCCCTACGCTATTGCTATTTTTGAGACCTTTGATAATTTTATTAATATCTTGTGGCATGCATGGTGCCATGAACACGGAATCAGTACGCGTCTCTATATTTGAAGTCACCTTTTTTCCAGAGCCTGTAATAGGTTTAACTTTGTTCACAAAGTAATTTTTGAACGCATCTACAATTTCTTCTGGGTTAGTGATATCTCGGTTATTATATTTGACTAGAGGTCCCCCGCGACTTCGTCCGCGTGCGGAAGAAATGCGGACCGCTCCCAAAATTCTCCACTTTAAATCATTCCGAGCAAACTCTACCATGAAATTTGTAGGTATCAGAATATTTTATTTATTTATTCATTACAATTTACATTACATTTGTATAGTCCCGTAAAACCTCCGTGGTTTGTTTTGGACCAATCACACCGCCCTGCCAAATAAATATACATACATATTTTTACTCCGCGGCAGTTATGTCCATTGTCGACCCTTTGTCGACTGGCAAAGGTTACTTCCCCAGGCTTCCCCATGTGTGGTATTTCCAATAGAGCACTTCCATTACTGTATCAAATAAGACTGTTCGTATTAGCCATACTGCCTATATTTCGATCGCTATGTACTATAACAGGGCTGCCAGAGCAACATTCGCCAAATTAACCAACTTTAGGGACAGAGTAGTTAGGAAAAGTTTCATATTGTGCTTATGCTGATTCGCTTATTTCCGGGAGGAAAAATAAGGATAATAAGAATAAAATAATTTACTTATTTGTTTCCTTCCGCTATAGGGCTTGCGAAATTTTCTTGCTGTATTAGCATTTAACGCGATTTCTTGTTACTATGCCAATTTTCTAGATAAAATAATTGGAAGGGCATGTTCAAGGCAGCTGAGACTATCTGACAGTATCCGATGGTTCTTTTAAGGGAAAGCTGCATAGATTTTTTGTGGCTGGTAAAAATGAAGAGCTATGTTTTTATTGATATAATCGTCGATACGCATAGATGACCGTGGGCGACGACCCTTCACAATTGACCCCAACCGTGGAGATGATCCGAACACAAAACTGGGACAGATATCTGTCCCAGTTTTGTGTTCTTTAACAACTTTAGTCAAGCCATATCAGAGGCCTTTAGACGGCATATTAACGCTAGACATTCGCTCTGGCCACTCAGGCTAACTTACGTCTCTCGTACGATCAAACAAGCAATGTGCTTATTGCCGTTGACTCCTATACTCCAGCACCAGCCGTAATTTAAGACAAATTACCACCATAAATTATCTCTAATCTAGAGCCTTTATTGGAACGAAATAGGGTATTTACGTTTGAGCTGGCAACTCGTATCTAGGTTTGGGGGCAATCATTCGTTAACAGCTGATGGTCTGACAAACATACATCGTGTCAGTTCGTGTGTTATTGGAATCCGACTGAGTAGTCGAGTACTACATTCTACGTTAGCGTAGGAGTATCTCAATACCAATACACGAGGAACTTTTATTTGATTTGTTCATAAAGGTAATGTAGGTACCAGTAGCTAATATTGTCCGTGAGTAACGATTTAAAGTTAGTCTTTTACGTAAATGTTTAAAGATGTTTAGGACAGTTTAGGCCAAACATCTAGTCTCTCAACCATCATCATCATTGGACCTTGCCATCGAGAGATGATTTATGTAGCGTCCAAAGTACATCTACGGTCGTGGTGAAATTAGCCTATTCAGGAGCCACAAATGCGGTCACACTTTTTTTAGATGTATGGCGACGAGGGTATGAGGTGGCAGTAGGTTCCGGGTTCAATTGCCTATCATTTATTAAATGTATGGACCACACTTTCGATGTGTTAAGAGCTCCTCCAACCATGAAACATTGAAAATATGTAAAAAAAAATACTAATAAAGTGTCCTGTGTTTAAGTATAATTAGCTACGTAGGTACATATTTATGTATGAAACTGAAACTTTGAAAGAGGATATTCGCCAACGAACCATAGCACTCTGAGAGGCACCGACATGCCCCTCAGAGTTTGCAAGTTGAAGTGACAATGGGCAGGCCACATCGGACGAAGAACTGATAACCGATCGCAAGTCGCAGAAAAGACGCAGTGTAGGTAGGCTTCCCATTAGGTGTCCCGACGACAGTGAAACACCAGAACCGGTGGAAGCAAATGGCAGGTTGTTGTCGTGTGGCGGTCTAAGGGAGAGGCCAACGTTCAGCAGTGGACGTCTTCGGGCTGATGATGATGACGATATATTTATATATATTATATATAATTATTTTTATCTTTATCTTATAACATTGTCACAAGTGAGTCAGGCGTGGGCGTCAGGTATGGATTACATAAAACTTCTAGTAAATACAAAACACAAACGTATAGTGTTAAGTACGGAGTCCTAACTACACGAGTCCAACTCACAGTTGGCCGGTTACTATACAATAGGGTATATGCATGTGTTTCAATTATTAAAAATAATAGGATACATGGAAAGTTTAATTGAATCTGATGCTTACGTCGAAAAAATAATTGAAATCGGCTGGTAAAGTTCTGAAATACATATAAGCGTTCAAAGTATTGGGGAGGGAGGCATCTGTCCCTTTCTAGCAAAACACGTGCATAGTATACAATTTGTTTGGAATCGTGAACTTTGACGTCATAAACCTAGTAGTCCCTGTCTAACATGAAACTAAAATGTTTATAACTTCGTTATTAGTGCAAATATTAAAATTTTACTTTCGATGATTAGTTTTGTTTTAGCAGCAGTTAGTCAGCTATTTTGTGAGTCAATAAAAAACACGAACATATTCCCTATTGTAAACAAGGCAATTCATATTTTTACCTTGAAGTGTGCGTTCTGCTTACTTCCTAAGATTTATATCTCACAAGCTCAGCCTCTCGGCCTCGGCTAAGCTGCCAGTAGGCGGTTAAAACTTATCTCATACTCCAGCAAAGCTTCCGCAAAAATCTTAGTTCCCGCACTTGTTTCAGCAAACTCGGAAGCTGAGCGCCTCCCTAGACAATACTCGAAATCCATCCTAATCTCACCGCTTTTCGGCTCAGGGGCTCTGATTGATGCCTTATATCCCACTGTTGGTTGGTTGTATGGCACCACTGAGAGAGACGTTAGAAGTTAGATATTAAGTTATGCTATAGCATACAGCGAAGGCTGCGATTTCACCCGCTATGACGTGGTGTTATCAATAAACTATTGTATTGTATGACACCTAAAAATTAACTGTTGTTTTAATCGGCACCTATATAAAGAAGCCTATGTCACAGTGAGTTATTCATTCGCATAATGTTACTACATGTCTTAAAATCAGTGTTCTCGAACGAGAAAATGCAAAATACCAAGATTTGTATTTGTTCATACAAAAAATCGGCATATCTAAAAAAACATCACCACACCCAATCCCACCCTTGACCTGATGTTATGTGTGAGAGAGTTATTTCGAACGAAAAAATGCAAAAACAATGGATTTGCCCTCCAAAATCAGTAGAATTGTACTTTTTCCAACAAAAAAGCCGTACATATATCCAATTTTAGGTAATAAAAATAAATCGGTGGATTTTATCGGTCCATTTCGGTATATCGGTAGGACGTTACAAGCCCAAAATCGGTAGTTCATCACAAGCCACGCCCACTGCTGGACGAAGGCTTCTCTGGACGAAGGCTTCTCTCTTAATAGAGGGGTGTTACATAATCCCCACGCTTGGTAGGCGGTTTGGGGATCGCAGAAAGCTCACCACTGTTAACCGAGACGACGCAGCTGCCCGTCCTCCGGTGGTTCTGGTTGCGGTTTAAGGACATACCCAGGTGTAAATAGGTAGTAATACCTAAAAATTGGTAGGTTCGAGACCACTGCTTAAAATTGTCTTTATTCGGTCCCGGTTTAACAGTATCAAGTAAAGCCTAGAACGAGTGTCTCTCGTCATGGTAATAGACAATGCCAGTCCATAACCATAGCAGCGGCTTGCAATCAATGAGTTCCTAAACATAGAGATAGATAAACTCTTTGTTGCTCACACAAAAAATATCTATCTTATCTAGTCTTATCGCTAAAAGCGATCTCTTCCAGGAAACCTTAGGACAACATAAAAGAGTACGCATTGTTCGCTGCATTGGCACTAATTAGATACTATTTGTCCTATAACAATTACTGTAAAGCAATCCGATTATATTGTAGTGGTTGCGTTCTATTGCTGAGTCTACCTTTCTCATTTATGCAACTGCCAATCAGTAGTGTGCAAGCAATACTGTGTTTCGGTTTGAAGTTGAAAGGTAATGTTACCAGAGAAATTCCTGGGCATAAAGATATATGACATTTAATATCTCTGGGTGACGAGCGCAGTGCAGTGCGGTGCATAATTTTGTTAGCAAGTTTTACAATTCTGGCACTGCTACTGTTATATGGGCAGGCGTGACGCTTGCCACCAGGCGAACGTCTCGCACGTCTCGTCACTCGTCGTCAGCCATAAAACTTCCACTGCTGGACGAAGGCCTCCCCCTTTATAGAAGGGTGTTGCCATAATCGCCACGCTTGGCAGGCGGCTTGGGGATCGCAGAATGGTCACCACCGTTATCCAAGAGGACGCTGCTGCCTGTCTTTTCGGTGGGTCTGGTTGCAGTTTAAGGACATATCCAGGTCCATGCGTCGTCACTCAACTCCAAGAAAAAAACCGAGGGCTTCATGCGTCATTTTTCAGGCGACAAGTCTGGCAGCCTACACGGTGCACTTACATCTAATTTTGCCCTGCAATTCAGGATCAAGAGACGTCAGTCGTGCGGAGCGCTTGAGAAGACGTGCCACGAATTCTAATGCAACCAATCAATACCCGCCAGGTAATCTACCCTAGCTGCTTCAATATCCTGTATTTCTATTCTTTTGGTTTTTATTGCACACTGCAATGATATGATAACCAAGTTACCACCACGAATCTATCTATCTATTACTATAAAAGGCTCTGTCCTGACTGACTGACTGACAGACAACGCACAGCCTGAACTGCTGGGCGTGCAGACTTGAAATTTGAAGTAGGGTTTTTTTACTAAGAAAGGATTTTTCGAAATTCGACCCCTAAGGGTGGGAAGCTTTTGTATGAAAGTCCTTTGTTTTTGGACTTTTAGTCATGAAAATTTGGATTTAGATAGTTCATAAAAAAAAAATGCTGTCTACAAAATTTTTTGACAGGGATGATTTAAAGGGGGAGAAGGTGATGTTGTATGGAAAGTTTTTTTTTTTAAATTATAGTGATGAAAATTGATATTTGGGTAGTTCATTCAAGAGGGGAGTTGGGGTTGGGGTGTAAAAAAAGTGAAGAATTTTGGGAGCGGGCTGAATTTCTTCCGTACGCGGCCGAAGTCAAGGGGGACCGCTAGTAAACCTATAATATTATAGTGGGACCGGTCGATGCCCTATCGCAGACTCGACCTTTGATTGCGTAATAAGACTTCCGCGTGATTTGACATTTGTAAGGCTATGGCTAAGGCATTGATTATTTTGTCTCCCTGACTACAGCGTCAACTTTCCGATCAACGAGAGATGTCGTACGCAGCGAGTGAAAGAGACCACAAAAGTAAATTTCTATAGTAAGGTTGTGGTCTCTTCCCCCCCCCCGCACAATAAAGCCACCACCGACCCCGGCTACGCTGGACAAGAGAAAGAAGTTATGATATTATTGATTGTATTCCATTCCCTCGAGAAAGGACGAGAACGAGACATTAATATATAAGCGTCTAATTGTAATTACTCACATGTTATATTCCAGCCAGTTGACAATTTCATTACTGTGAGTATACCGTTATTAGAATTATTTATTAAGGTAGGGCTGGGACTCATTCTCGCTCCGATATTTTCAAGTGAAGTAATGATGTCGATTCTTTTATAATATTACTCTTTCAAAACGTACTTAATCGAATCTAACAGGACTTGAATATTATCAACCATTTTAGAGCTGTCTTTAGGTGTGCTATTTTTACCTATCAACACCTGATATCGTCAATTGCAGGTTCAATTGGGGCAACTTACAAAACAAGTAAAATGAGTTGAGTATACAGTTTTTTCTGCTCTTTCGAGGGATATGTTTAAAAAAAACTTGCGTTAAAAAAAACGTCGGTTACACCACACATTTTAGCTGTGAACATTCATATTTCCTCCGAAATATTGTTGTAACTGATTATGTTATTTTGCACAAGTCAAATTGGTGAATCTCTAGCCCCGAACATTTTTAAGT
Organism: Erannis defoliaria; assembly: GCA_905404285.2. Lineage (NCBI taxonomy): Eukaryota > Metazoa > Arthropoda > Insecta > Lepidoptera > Geometridae > Erannis > Erannis defoliaria. The sequence continues at coordinate 17,063,676 of FR990066.1, forward strand.
TAGTGTGTCTTGGCACAGACCTGAAATATTTTAAGAAATCTTGAGCTCTTGTGGTCACACTAGTGTAACTGACATAAGTTTGAAATCAAAATGGTGTAACTGAAATATATTTCCCATAATACGCTTTTTTTTTTAATACAACCGACTTCAACTTCGAATACCTGGATGACATCTTCATATTTTCTAGTAATTTTTATTTAAAAACCAAACTACTGAACAGAATTCGATAAATTATATGGGGCCACCTCTGATGTATTACCTACCAAACAAAAAAATTATCATCAAAATCTGTTCATAATTGGCGGAGTAATCGCGTAACATACAAAAAAAACATACAGTCGAATTGAGAACCTCTTGATTGAAAATAGAGAGTATATGAACAAATTTCATATTTAGGCTGAAAATTTGGTGAATTTTAAGCTGTACTGTCAAACAGATAAAAAAATACACACACAAAAAAATTATAAATGCTTCTCAAAATGCTTCTTCGCAAACACAAAAGTCGTGTTTTGTCAGTTACCCCAACTGAACCTGCAACTGACGATATGTTCACATCAAATCACATCCAGAAGACGTCACTGCCGGACGAAGGCCTACCACCTTAATTTAACTAATAAATAATATATATAATAATAAAAACTGACGTGGTTTTGACACATTTTTGTTTTATTTATACGGGAATACTCACGTTTAATAAAATCGGATACTCCGACTATAAGTAGTTTCGATCACATCCGGTGACCTTTTTCAAAGAGTGAAAACAGAGCCCGACGCGCGTGCAGCTGCGTCCCAGCAGTTTTATTTAAACGTGAGTATTCCCGTATATATAAAACAAAAATATATAATAATTATATATAAATAATTTAACTTTTTTTTACAATTTTATTTGAGTTGAAACCATTATACGTATTGTGGCTACGTGATAGTGAAACGATATGTTAAGATATTACTTAGATTATTATAATATCGCTTCTTATAATAATCTTAATCTAAATCTTCTTATAATTTGGAAAATATCGAGTGCTAATGGATGCCCACTAAAAAAGATCATCTGCTGTAGACTATCGATATTACGTTGTCCCTTCCCTATCTAGGTACAATCAAGTACAACGAGGGTGAGTTAGCATTAGTGTAATTAATTAGTAATTGCATTCAACTGTCCAGGGGCGGCGAGCTCCCGGGCCAATCAACAGCTCCACCGACATTTACAATTCAAATGCTTTAACCCTATTTTATGGCAACAATTCCAGTCTTTCCACTATTGGTACGATGTAACTGTTTACATTGAATGTCTACTCCGGATCCAAGCATATTTTCTTTCACCGAAAAGCCAAAAGTGCTAATAATAACTGCAAAATGTAGCCTAACATCGCAGAGATAAACATTTATGAATTGCGGTATTTTATAATTATGATATCTTATCGTTCGGGAAATTGCGTAATATCTTCCCGTCCAAAATCCCGCAGTGTCCGAAGACAAGGGTCATTAACCAGAATGTGTTGCCAGTAATGACATATGGAACTGAAACATGGTCTTGGCCTATTGGAGAAACTCAGAGTAATACGCAACGGGCAATGGAGAGAGCTCCGCTCGGAGTTACTTTGCGCGATAAAATCCGGAACGAGGATAATCGCCCAAGAACCAAAGTCACCGACATAGCTAGCAGGGTTTGCAAGTTGAAGTGGCAATGGGTAGGCTCGCTCCATCGCTCGATGAACTGATAACCTATGGGGAAGAAATGTTATTGAGTGACGACCGCCAACCGGAAGACGCAGCGTAGGAAGGCCTCCCACTAGGTGGACCGACGACATTGTGCATGTCGCGGGCAACCAGTGGATGCAAATGGTAGGTTGTCGTTCATGAGTGTAGCGATATAAAGGGGAGGCCTTCGTTCAGCAGTGGACGTCTCGGGGCGGGTTATGATCGCATTTAAAATTATTCAGGCCCCGTTTTGAGCGTATTGTAATACCCACCGAGGTTTTTGAATAGATTGAAATTACAATGTCAAATTTTGAATAGGCCTTAGCCTCAAACAATGGATTATTTTAACAAAGTTAAGATTTTAATTAGATTTCAAAGCAATTATCAGACTTTACGGACAATGGCTACAGAAATCTTAAGCCTAACTGGTATCTGACTTAAAGAAAATAGTTTCGTAGAATATATATAATATAATATTCATTTATATAAGTAAATATATTTTTTCAAATATCTTGATTAAGAAGATAATACCTACGTACTTATTTTATTTTATATAGTTTTATGTTAGAAAAACGTTTCACTGTTATAAGCCTTTCGTGACCTCACTTGAATCGGCATCAACGGAAGATCAGGGCTGTTTGATAAACAGCGCAATGCTGAGTTGAAGCCATTTTTGTGACATCATCCCAGGACTGTAGTTATATTAAAGTTATATTACTTATAACAATAATCTTACAAAATAAATTATATTTCTTTCTTTCTTTATATGTATGGTTATATTATTATTAGTATTAAGACGTACGACATGCTCTTGTGCTGGTCCTGTCCTTGATCGATGCAGCGATTGGGAGAGTAAAAACCAAAGACCAGGGGCCGGTACCATGAACTCTTATTGCGGGACCGAATAGGCTCAGCTGCCGATGTTGCGCGACCGTTCACTTTATCACTGCGCAATACGGTTCGCGGTCGCGCAGCGTCGGCAGTTGAGCCTATTCGGTCCCGCAATAAGAGTTCATGGTACGGCCCCAGGGCATCATTGCGTTGCTTTGCCTTTGAACCATTCTATATAGACCACAGAAAAAAGCGAAAAGCGAAATCTACTTCTTAGGTAGAACGGCTGTCAAAACAATGTTTTATAACGATTGTATGAAAAACCGCTGTCGCCAGTTTTACACTTATTTGTAGAGAAACTACGACGAAAAAATGCCAATAATTGGTCGCGTATTTGTAGTAATACGCTCGGAATGCCAATTTGCAACAGATTAAAGTTGATCTAATTACGATACAATGTAGTTTGGTATTGTCTTTTTGAGTATTCTCAGTTTAAAACATGTATATTGGTAGAATTGTCATTAAGCGCATTTGCTTGCCCGTCACATTTCCGTTCTATTAACTTCTCTCTTCAGTGATATAGACTGATCAGTATTATTACCGCCTTATTTTAAAAGAGTAATCGTCAAAACTCCACACTTCGCAAAGAATTTAGCGGCAGAATTGGAATTGGATGGGTATGTCGTAAAACTGCATCCAGAACCACTGGAGGACGGGCAGCAGCGTCCTCTCAGTTAACGGTGGTAACCATTCTGCGATCCCCAAGCCGCCTGCCAAGCGTGGGGATTATGGCAACACCTCCCTTTAAGGGAGAGGCCTTCGTCCAGCAGTGGACGTCTTCCGGCTGTTGATGTGATGTGTGATGTGGAATTGGAATTGGTGTAAAGATGAATTTGTTAAACAAAACCAAGACAACTTGTTGTACAATATACTCGTACGCCTCTACCTATCTCTACATAAAAGCACTTTCAACGTACGTAAAAAAAAAACTACGAAGCATTTCTGAGCATTCCGAGCTCGTAATTCACCAAGTTAAAACCCGTATAATGAACATTCATTGTAAAACGCAAAACTCGTCAAAACTTCGCCCGAGCAACGGAAGATATCGTATGTTTCACTATGGATATGAATCCAGTAAGACTTCTTTCACAAAAAATGCACTTTTCCAAAAATGATAGCCTTTGCTTATGCCGAGCTCAACAACGTGTATAAATAAGGAAATGAAATCGATCACAAACAGATAAATAAAAAAGTTACACATGTAATGTTACGCAGAAAATGAGTGTACCTTCTTTGACGCTACAATTTCGCTTAGGACAAGCTTATTTCTTTCATATCTGTGACTGCACTTTGATAAGCAGAGGAGAAATGATAGTGTGCGCTAAGATACGAGCGCATTATGCCGGGCCGCAGCGGGGCGGGTCACATCGCATAAATGCGCGCAGATCACTTTGATACATTTTATATGAACTATCGCACACAATGACATGCCGGGGCGCAGCGAGTCGAATTATTGCGCTACGGATATCCGCGAGTGCGATGCGGCTCGCCCCACATAGTGTGCGATAGTTCATATAGGTAAAATGTAAGTGTGGGTATACTGAACTTGAGATCCGTCAAAGCACGCATTTTGCGTTGCGATGCGGCCTGCTCCGTCCCGTTGCGACCCGTCATAATGTGCTCGTACCTTTAGAGCGTGCGTTTACCTGTACTGAACAGTGTGCTTCTAACGCACATTCCTTTAGCAAAAAGTATTTAAAATTCCACGCTTATCCCGTCGGAGGAAGGAAACGGTCTATTCAATGTCAACCTCATTAAGCAAAAGGGAAAACAACACAAATATGTGATACCTAAAGCATTTTTAACGGCGCGCATAATTCTAACCAATGACGTCAATTGAATATCGATGACATTACGTGAACCGGTTCTAACTGCTTCGACAATTAACTGCCGGCGCCCGCTCTAATGTTGTTATGTTTACCCAGTATTTTAATAATCTACGCCTGGAAATAGGCGTACCATCGAAGTGCGATTAGGCCATATCCACCACGCAGTCCGAGTTGAGGGTTGGTGAATTCACATACGCCATTGAATTTCTTCTCCGAACTTACACAGGATTCATCACGACACGTTTACCTTCACCGAAAAGCGAGTGGTGGTATGAAAACCCATAACTCCAAAGAGCTCATTGGTACGGGCTCGGGATCGATCGCTTGTTCACGACGTGTGAACTCTATTTCTAGTCATTCACGGCAATTTAAAACCAGTATTGCATTGGAGAAACTATTAAGGTACAAGAAACCAGCCAAGGAGGTATATTATTCAAATGTAACAAACAGACGTGCCGTGCGATTATCTGAAAAAGATACGGCCATACCTGAACTACTATTATGAATGCGGCAGTGGCTGCTACTACGTTTTTAAAGAATGTATGTACATTTAAAAATATAATAGCTCTTTGCTATTAATCCTGAACATTGTCTATATAGGTTAAAGAGCCTAAAGGGCTCTTTAACCTCATGTGTTGAAAGAAGGTCTAATCTAATAATACTCATGTATTTTAGGGAATAACTTTTGAGTTTACGGACCAACGGATGTAAAATACTGTGGTTTTTGACTCCCAAGTCTCTTAGTGTAATTCCACCTGTAATTACAAAGGCCCAGCAAAAGTTATTTTTTATCTTAACAAATTTAAGTACGTAATAATGAGATTTTATGTTTTGCCCAATTTTATGAATGAAAAGTTGGATATTTTATTTATTTATTCTGAACCTTTATATTCTTATTGTTCTCCCGATTGCGGTTTGTCATATATCTTAAAACATTTTTAAATGCGCGAGCGAGGCAAGAGTGCGAAAGCGGCGTGCAGTATTCAAGATCTTAATAAGGGGGAATAGTTAGAAATTATCCGCCATACGCATAAAACGCTAAATCGTATTTTAAACCTATTTTAGTAAAAAAGTCTTTTGTCTTCTTTTTTCAAACTCAATTCGTAATTCGACAGAAAAATACAAAACACTTTTTACTAAAATAGGTTTTAGTGTTTTGTGCATAAGGCGGTATAATATACAGTAACGTTCGCTCGAATTTCTTACACTCTCGTTTTCCGACGTTCCCGTCGGTGTCGCTCGGTCGCGTAGGATTGACCGCAATATACACAATAGTTATTCAAACCGCGATTTGCCCTCCAGTATCGAGTGATCGGATAAGAGATCAGTCTACTTAGGTGTCACCTTAGATAGGACCCTAACCTACAAAATTCACTGCCAGAAGACCAGGATGAAAGTTGAATCACGTAATAACTTACTAAGGCGCCTGACACCAACAACCTGGGGAAACCTACCTGCCAAATTTTAGCTTCAGAGATTAAGCAGTTTTCGAGATTTCGTATTTAGGCTTCTAGAGTTTCTTCCCCCATTTCTCCCCCTTGAATCATCCTTGTCAAAAAATATTAAAAGCATCATATTTTATATTGAATTGACTACCCAAATACCATTTTTTTATCATTATAACTTCAAAAACAAAGAACTTCCATAGAAAGTTTCATCCCCCACTTAATTCAGCCCTGTCGCAAAATCCGTTCTCAGCTGACGTCTCCTACCTATAGACTACCTACCTGCCAAATTTCAGCTTCAGGGATCAAGTAGTTTTCGAGATTTCGTATTTAGTCAGTGAATATATATATATGAGTGAGGATTTTCGCTTATATATATATAGATTTCGGAAAGCTAGCAAATTCCTTTTGAAACTGGTCCACGTTATTTATTTGCAACGTCGCAAGAGACCGAATAGCACGTTCCGCGAATCAGAAACATGAACTGGACATTTTGTGACAGGTGGACCTTTAGCGAGTAAGCCAGGCAAACAGTTTATAGAAGTTAGCCAATAGTTAGGTAACAGGGAATACTGGTCAAAGTAAACCCGCAATGTAACTATAAATATTATCAAGGGCCATGGTCCACTATAGTCAGACGTTTTATCTATTTAATCAATCATCTAATAAACCCTTTAGCCCTTAAGCCTGAACGTATGAATGAATATAAATGAACGCTGAATGAACGTTTTTCATACAATTCCCTCAGTAACTAGAGAACTTGCAAGATGAGTACTTACTTAAATTTAAGTATTATTCGTCTAGAACATTTGTGTTGTTTACTTACTTAGACGATATTTAAACAGGTTTTGTTGTACAGTATAAAATGGTAATTGAATATAAAATTGTGAATTTTTCATTTAACATAGAAGTTCAGTGAACTGTTTAAATAAAGGTCTGTCCAGACTAAACGTGAATCAGGAGCAGAACGATCCGAGAGTAGCGCGGCACGGAAGCGGCTGTGCCCGTGACAATAGGGAATATGCATGTGTTTTTTTAAATATTGAGTCACAAAAAAACTGAATGGCAACAAAACAAATCATAGAAAGTAAAATTTTAATATGACCACAAATAACGAAGTTATAAACATTTTAGTTTCATGTTAGACAGGGAGGGCACTATACTAGGATTATAACGACAAAGTTCACGATTTCAAACAAATTCTATACTATGAACGTGTTTTGCTAGAAAGGGACAGATGACTCCCTCCCAAATACTTTGAAAACTTATATTTCAGAACTTTACCAGCCGATTTCAATTATTTTTCGACGTTAGTATCAGATTCAGTTAAACTCTCCATTTATCATACTATTTTAAATAATTGAAACACATGGATATTCCCTATTCGCTGTGGAACACGCTCGAGTGGAGTAGCAGTGCTCCAGGTATTAAAGACTTGGACCCCCACACTCACACACTCAGGTGGCCTAGTGGTACACATTTCCCATATTATCCTTGTATGAACTAGGTCAAAATGTCACAACTCACAAGTCTTTATAGTAATAACTAGTGACGCGAACGAGATCTCAAGATGGTAAGACATAACGCCTGCCCATGACCACCGCAGCGGTAACCAGAGCGTTGAGTAACAAAACAAAGTCCATGGTATGGCTGCAATGGCAATGGCACTCGTTACATTAAGACATTCGATGGTGAGTATCATTTGCCCTGGAATTTGGTAACTCTAACGCTTTCATGAATGATACAATGACTTAATTGGTCTGTGAAACTAGGTGCACAGCTGTCAAACAGAGATAGTAAGAGCTCTAGCTTCTACCTGGCTAAGGTATACAGACATCTGTTTAGAGATATCAATTTACTTATAATGAGGGAGTCAAATTATTCGGCGATATTAAACAAAGGCTACCGGATAACACGTATTTGTCAACAACCACACCAAAATAACCTGGGCCTGGGTATGTCCTAAAACTGCACCCAGAACCACCGGAGGACGGGCAGCAGCGTCCTCTTAGTTATCGGTGGTGAGCATTCTGCGATCCCCAAGCCGCCTGCCAAGCGTGGGGATTATGGCAACCCCTCCCTATTAAGGGAGAGGCCTTCGTCCAGCAGTGGACGTCTTCCGGTTGTTGATGATGATGATGACACCAAAATATCTTTAAAAATACATAACGAAGAAAAATAATATGTATTTCTTATGAAGAATATCTGTTATGGGCAGTAGCATTGTATATTACAGTAAGTAGGTACTCTGGGTAACGGCACTGAACGCAGAACTCGCCATATAACAAACCATAGCCTGTATGGTTCAGTGGAAGCGCTTCTGTTTTATGATCCAGAGCACAAGCAGGGCTTTCGCTTTTCTCTGATAAAAAGTTTTGAATCCCGGTAGATATTTCATAATTTGAGTATCATATATTATATATATATTATTATTATATTATCATATATTAATATATTTGTGCTCTGGATCTTAGCATTTTTTGTGGGTATTCTATGTCATAACCAGTTACTACACGCAATCGTAGCGGGGACGTTTTTATATGCTTGACTGGCTAGGTTTTGACACCTTTTTAGTGACGGTATGGACGAAGATGGTATACACGCCAAGCCTGGAGTGGGCACTAGCTCTCAAGTAAGGCAGCCTTACTATACACCGGGATACACCGTTAAGTTATTGGCAGCAGATTTTTTACTTCATAATGGTGGCTACGTGGTAAAAGTTTTTTTTTAAATTGTTTATTTGCTTGCGTTTGACCGCCATCTTGCCTGATGAAGTGAAGCGACCCAATCTGCGTTGCGTTTATATACCGTTTCGCTCCTGACCCGCTTCTAGTGTAGCTGCATCCTAACATACAAGATAATACCAAGCAGTAACATAATAAAACGAATCTCCTGGCATCGGTCTCAAAGCAATAGTAAACGTGAGATACGGGGAAAGTAAATAAATAAACGAGATAAGTTTGTTTTTGACAACTACACGGAATGACAGACTTTACACTGTGATATAAGATAATTACATCATACTAATGTGTGTATATGTGTGTGTTATGTAACGTGTGTGTAATTATTCTAATATATAATTACAAAAAATATATAATAATACAATTAATTTGATTATAAATATAAAAAAATCCCTATTAATAAAGGTAAAGAAGCAAATAGTGAATTAAATAATAATTATAATATGTTTTTTAATTTATTATAATTATAGTATGTTTCATTATTATAAAATTTATTTTATTTTCATTATTAATGGGTTGATCCTATAACAAAAATAATGTACAATGATGAATACAAAGACTTCCTTTCTGATGCTTAGTAGTAACGTTCCTAATAACCCTGTATAAAGTAGAATAGATTGGGCAGTACTAGGATCAATATTACTATAGAAGCTGGCCTGGTCTTGACATGTGTGTCAAGACCAGGCAGGTGTTCTGTGGAACTAAAAAATATATATGATCGCATAGGCTGAGCGGCGAGCCCTAGTGTCAGAATTAGCGCACCACCCGAAGGCCTCTGACATGGCTTGACTAGGACTTAGGTGTGAATTAAGCTGACAATGATAAAGGAGGTTCTTTCGAGACGACGTCTGCGACATACATGTATTTATTTTAATGATGATGGCAGGTTTCTTTACTCCTGGTAGGATTAAGCCGCCTACACCACCATTGTCTGTAGGCGTGTCAAGAATTTTAAAACTAGTAGTTCGCAGCGAACTGAGACCTCATCGTCAACCAGAAGACAGCCACTGTTGAACAAAGGCCTTGGACCGCCACACTATACGACAACCTGCCATTTGCATCCACCGGTTGCCCGCGACTTTCACAACGCCTTCGGCCCACCTAGTGGGAGGCCTACCTAAGGTTGCCTGGAAGAGATCGCTTTTAGCGATAAGGCCGCCAATCGTTACTTTAGTTCTAAGTTCATTTTTCAGTTGTGATCATGCGCTGCCAGAAAAACGGCCTGCCCCAAGGCAGTGTTTTAGCACCCATCCTCGTTAACATCTACACCAATGATCAACCTCACACTCCCCACACTGATAGATTTCTCTATGCATACGACCTCGCACCCACCGACCAACGTAACTCATTCAAACAAGCAGAAACAACACTCACACGAGCATTGGAAGAGCTAGGGACGAGAAATAGATGAGAATGCCTTGAGGCCAAACCCGTCAAAAACTCAGTCCTACGTCTTCCACCAGGCCATGCGAACACAAATGGCGAGCCAGTAGCACACAGCATAGCTTGGGGTAACCCTTGATAGGTCTCTCACCTACAATATAATTTTATTATGAAACGTACTCATTCCCGTATAAATAAAACAAATACAATATAATTGCCACAAAACCAAACAGAAAGTCAGTTCTCGAAACAAACTACTCTCTCGCCTTACTTCAACAATTTGGGGTGCCTCTCCAAAAGTACTCCTTACATCAGGGCTGTCGCTTTGCTTCACAGCTGGTGAATAAGCATGCCCAGTGTGGAGCTGTTATCTGTGCGAACCAAATCCTTACGTCTGTTTATATAGCAGATAGACAAATTATCAATATAATAACAATGTGTCACAGAGCGATAAATACAATAATTAGGTCAGACTGATGTGTGCATGCGGCAGAACATGCGATAATAATGTACCTAGAGGTACCCTCTGAGGACTGATTTTCAAGTACAGTTACTCCAAGTAATAGTTTGACACCAATCAGTCTTTTGTCCAATTGACATCATCGTGTTTCATAGTTCAGAGACACCCCCATCCATCACACGTTAAAAACCATCAATTATACTTTAGGTAAACCTAGCTTTTAAAAGTTTAATAGAACTTGTCAAAGAATACAATTGTATTCAAAACTAACTTACAAAGTCAAGCGCTTCGAACAAGTTGCAAAAGAGATTCGAAGCGTAAGTTTCTGAGACATCTTTGAAATTTAAAAACATGACATGTTTTAAAAGTTTGTAAATGCTATGATGCTAGTTCGTAATACGAAAGCTAGATCGCTACTGGGGGCATATTTTACAACACAGATGACCTAACTTGGATGGACTTATATGTCACCTAAGGTCCCGCCAGAGTAGGGTTACCTAACGTCTAGATTTATCCGGACAGCCTCCGGAATACAAATAGAATCAAAAGATGGAAAAATAGACAAAAACTTTTCCATTTATTCATCACTAGAGGTCGCCTGCGAATTCAACCCCCCCCCCCCCCCCTCCAACTGGGTAGCTTGATAGGAAAGATTCAGATTTTTTTATCTGCACACGACCGAGGCAGATGGCATTGTAAAGAAAGCTGTGGATGATGATAATGATGATGATTATCGGGATTTATCAACTTCAAGATGTATGTTGTTCCCTCTAATCATATGTCACTGGTACGTAACCATAAAAACGTATTCGCCTATTATCTTCCTGGATAATACCTCTACTGCGAGGCGCTCTAGAGCCATCAGTTTTTTTTATAGTCTAGGTTTACTGTAGACATGTCTCTGTCATTTCCTTTTTTTCAGCAACTAATTGCTAAAGAAAATATATCCCTCCAAAAAAGATACTGGCAACATAAATAAAAATGAAATGTGTAAGAAACCACAATCGGAGGTAAAACCGCAGATATTCTATAAATATACAAATCAAATACAGTTACAGAAGATAGAGAACAACGGTTACATAAACTTGTTTGTCCCAACAATCTCGAAAACATGTAAATATAAACACGCTCAATACGCGACAAGTCAATAAAACTTTGAGTTTAACGTTCCCGAGTTTAGCAAACTTTGACGCCAGGGAGGACGTGAAGAGCTACTCACTTGCAATCGGAATAAGTATAGATAGTATCGCGTAGTTTCAGAAGTACCTACTGAAACTACGCAATGATCTTGGACACAAATTCGCTGCTGCTCGCCCTCCGGTGGATCTGAATGCAGTTTTCAGACATACCCAGGTCCATAGATCATAGATGATTTTATTCATCACATGGTTTTTAGCCACAGCATAGATAAAAGTAACATATATCTGAGACAAACAATTGAAACAAAAATAGACTCTACCTAGCTCCCTTATACCCATATATGAACAATGAATTGCAATGCTTAGTAAATCAACACATTTGCCAAAAATAATGTCCAGCCTACTTGCCATTTGATTTTCCAGGAAAAGGCAAAGAATAACCACGAACTAGAGTAAACATTTGATACCCAGTGACGTAACAAGGACGAGTTAACGAAATACAATGGGCTCAACAGATTACGCCACTCGTATAAAATTATATTATCGCATTATTGCTTTATGACTTCAGAACTTTACCCTTTACTCTAGTCTAGAGCAAAGAACGAGCATACCAATATAATCGGCTATTTCCAAATGTCGTTTATATCTTCACTTGTGCTTTAATAATAAAGGCAGCCGCTATAGTTGTCCGTTTTGCTGTTAAGTTTCGACACTAATCCATTTCTCTATAGCAGATAGCACGTCTCTAGCTGTCAGTCAGCATTTTTATTTTTCACCAACAGAGTACAAATTAAAGTGACGGCATCATACACCAGCTTATGCAATCAGGTGCCATATTTGGCCCACACTTTAACTATAGCACGTTACAGTAGGTACTCTAGACTAGAGCATATGATATTGTTAGTTAGTCAGCATCTCTCTTACAATACAATAGTTTATTGATAACACCAAAGTAAAACGTCAAATTCAATTTAAAATGTCATAAAAAATATATATTGTTCGTATTTCAATCTAAATAAAAGAGACAACATTGATCAAAGAGACGACATCGCGCGCCGTATATGCAATGCGAAAATAGTAGCGTTTTAGCTATTCAACTCTAAGCAAAGACCATTAAAGCTAAAAATGCAAAGTAAATGTCTGTTTGTCAAGACCCGAACGACATCCAAACGTGGCCGATTTGTATAAAAACTGCTACACAGGCGCGAATTGTAGTAGCAAAGGTTCTGGATAGCTCCGCAGTGCTTTTATGTTCTTTTGTTTTTATCCATAAGGATAGAGAGTTAATAGACTATTCTAGCTTGGCAAATGGGCAGTAATAGCTGTGAAAAGTTTATAATGCAACTAGCTTTTGCCCGCGGCTTTGCCCGCGTAGTAATGTTGGATACTGGAATTCGGTTAAATCGGGGCCCAACTCAATTGAATCACTAAAATACGTATATTATTGCATTTTTTCCAAGCCGCTTGCAAGTCTTTAAGTTTTCTTGAGGATGACCAAATTTGGCATGTCGCGTTTGCAATACTTACTTCAAAACAAAGCCGTCTTGTTGAATTTTAAACAGACAGACAGATGGACATGACAAACTTATAAGAATTCCTCGTAGTACTACGGAACCCTAAAAATGTCTGCTAATGACGCTATAGTTGCCGGGGCCTTTGACCCGAAAGATAACAATATTTCTTTGTAGACAACGTTTTTGATTTTTTTGTTGGAAGGTGCTAAAATAGCCAGGCTTTCAGGGGAGCTAACTCGCGAGCAAGCCACATAGAACTGACCATGCGAAAAACAGTCCTGCCTTAAATCAATACCAGCGTATTTTAAAGTTTGACCCTGAGCCTTATTGATGGTCATGGCAAAACAAACTTTTAGAGGAAATTGAAGCCTTTTGGAGTCATAAGGTAAGTCACTGGGAATCATGGGAATACGCGGCACAAACACTGTTTCGCCATGGGCACACCCCGTCAAAATGATGGCCTCAACCAGATTACGATGCAGCATTTTTACTTGTAACCTGGTTCCATTACACAATTTGGGTGGTCTTAAATTCCGAAGGAGCATGACGGGTGTACCTTTCTTCAGGATAAGCCTCTGATATGGTAGCCCCGCTGGTCTTAATGAATTTAAAAACTCAACTGGATAGTTTACAGTATCATCATTATTGCATACCGTATCAACAGAGTCAATGAAATGAAATAAGCTTAAGCAGAAAAAGTATGATAACAAAGAACGTAAAAAGATTACCAAAATATCGCAAGAATTACGAAACTTCGATAAAATACAGTGCTGCACTGATCGCTTAGGTAGACTCGGTGTGGGTTGGAGTGGAGCGCGCTCGAGGTACAGCGCGGCATACTCGGGTTTTAACGTATCTGAGCCGACGCGGGATGGACGTTTCGAAAGCGCTGTGCTTGGTGCGTGCACCGGATCAAGTACATGTGTTTAAAATATTTATCTTCTTACGCATAAACACTCGATTAGCTAATCTATAAATATAACATTTTTTTTCAAATGAAAAACTGACCCGTGGCCTTCCAGTTTTGAAATTGTTTGAAAATTCTGAAACATGTTTATGTTTATTTTATCTTATCTCTTAAGTCAAAAAACTTAACAGCCTTAAATGAATGGTTTGGGCAAAATGGTATTTTAATGATACATTTAACCCCTTGCGAATTTTTCAAAATCGTTGCTGAGTGTGCGTTTCTCTGCATCAGCCCTTAACACTAATGGTATATCGGCCTACCCTGATTGGGCCATATTCACTACGCTGGCCCAGTGCAGGTTGGCGGATTCACATACACTATCGTATTTCTTCTCCTGAAATATGAAGGTTTCCTCATGATGTTTTCCTTCACCGAAAAGCCAGTGGTATTATCCATGTGTAAGTTTCAAAGAACTAATTGGAACGGGCTCGCCCGGGTTCGAACCCGCGACCCCTAGAATGTGAGTCGAGCTTAATCTCACTGAAGCTACCACAGCTTGAGCTGAGTGTAAGTTTACACCACTCAAAATGTAGTTTAGGCATTTAAAAGTAAGTTAATTTAATATTAAAAATTAATTTAGCAGTTTAGGCTGTACAGTATCTATAATAATTATGTCCGTCAAACAGTCGTCTGCGTGGACCTACAAAAAAATAGCCTATGTCCGTTTCCGAACCTTATGCTATAACTACCTATCCAAAAATGCAGCTCCATCTGTTCAGCCGACCAATAAATACGCCCATCCCCGTCCCCATTCCCAGCCTCATCCCTATAAGCGCCCCCTTCCCCATCCTCATCCCGATATCAAATGTCATTTTAATATGAACACGCCCATCCCCGTCCACATCCCCGTTCCCTCCCTCATCCCCATCCCGAACCCCATCCCATCCCCACCCCATCCCGATTTCAACTTTCATCTTAATATGGACACGCCCATCTCCGTTCCCAGCCTCATCCACATCCACATCCCATCCCCACCTGTCACCACCAAATCCCCACCCCATCCCCACCCATCCCCACCACATCCCCATCCCGATACCAATTGTAATCTTAATATTAACATGCCTATCTCCGTCCCGCCTCCGTTCCCAGTATCATCGCCACCCCCACCCCCACCCCCATCCCCACATCTATCCCCATCCCTATACCAAATTTTATTTTAATATGTACAGCCGTTACAAAGTTAAGGAGAAACAAACGTACTATCACTAAAACTTAGTTTTTTTTTATACTAACGGGAGCTGATTTTGAAAAAACTGTGACACCCGTATCTTCTTATTTTTATAGTAGAATACGTATACCAAGTTTTGTATCAATCGAACCAGAGAATAAAAAGTTTTATACAAACTTTAACACCCCATTTAACCCCCTTCGGGGTTGATTTTCGAAAAATCCTTCTTTAGTGGGCGTTTACACCTCTCCAAAAACATACCCTCCAAATTTCAAGTCTCTACGTTTAGCGGTTTGGGCTGTACGTTGTCTATATGTCAGTCAGTCAGTCAGGACAAAGCCTTTTATAGTTATAGATAAACACGCCCATCCCCGTCCACATCCCCGTTCCCTCCTTCATCCCCATCCCGAACCCCATCCCATCCCCACCCCCATCCCGATTTCAACTTTCATCTTAATATGGACACGCCCATCCCCGTTCCCAGCCTCATCCACATCCACATCCCATCCCCACCTGTCCCCACCAAATCCCCACCCCATCCCCACCCATCCCCACCCCATCCCCATCCCCATCCCGATACCAATTGTAATCTTAATATTAACATGCCTATCCCCGTCCCGTCTCCGTTCCCAGTATCATCGCCACCCCCACCCCCACCCCCATCCCCACATCTATCCCCATCCCTATACCAAATTTCATTTTAATATGTACAGCCGTTACAAAGTTAAGGAGAAACAAACGTACTATCACTAAAACTTAGTTTTTTTTTTATACTAACGGGAGCTGATTTTGAAAAAACTGTGACACCCGTATCTTCTTATTTTTATAGTAGAATACGTATACCAAGTTTTGTATCAATCGAACCAGAGAATAAAAAGTTTCATACAAACTTTAACACCCCATTTAACCCCCTTCGGGGTTGATTTTCGAAAAATCCTTTCTTAGTGGGCGTTTACACTTCTCCAAAAACATACCCTCCAAATTTCAAGTCTCTACGTTTAGCGGTTTGGGCTGTACGTTGTCTATATGTCAGTCAGTCAGTCAGTCAGGACAAAGCCTTTTATAGTTATAGATGTATAGCGTAGTCTGAATAGACGTTGAGGAATAAATTGTTTGCTATAAAAACAGAATAAGCAATAAGAGGCAACGCAGGAAATGCCGGCTGAATATGAATAGTGAAGTTAACTCTACCCAAATATATGGTGGAAATACTATTCTCTGAAATAAAATATAAGCCAGCAGTATTTGTTGAAGAAAATCATGATTAGTTTTGTATTGATACAAAAGCCATTCTTTTTCCTCTGTGAAAAGCAATCCAATATAAGGTAAATATTCTAAAGATACTTCTTGCCTGGGGACGTAAAACGTAGCGCTAATTGATTGATTTCTCAGTTATCGTGTGCAAATATTAGTGCGTTTCATTTTCGAGGGTTGTTGTCTACGTATCGTATTATTTAACTATTTATAACTCTTTTCGTAAAGGTCTAGTTTACATATATATAAATTTTAATTACTAAGACATAGTGAAGTTAGTCGCTGGAGGAATCCAGCTGAGATAGGCTATGGTTATGGAAAACTACGTCGCCGACGTCTCGCAAATTCTGAAGACCAATACGTACAATGAATATATCCTGCCTATCCTCACACAAGGTGCTGAAACGTGGATGCTCACTAAAGAGACCACGTCCACGATCCAAGTGGCATAAAATGCAATAGCACGGGTCAGGGTGAGGCATGTCTATCACAAACCGTTTACCAACCGTACCATTTTCCGTGTGGAGTTTCGACGGTAACCGAAGGTAGGCGGCTTGGTAAAACGGATTGAAAGACTCAAGAGAAGATGGGCAAGACGCTTGGTTAGAAGCGACAAAGTTAGACGGTGGGGACATAGGGGAATAGACCTATGCTTAGAAGCGGATGGAAAATGGTTGATGGTTCGCACATACGACCGCCTCTCATGACCGGCAATAATAGTTATTTTCATCACACTTGCTCGTAAAGTAGATCTTATTACATCGCTTTTAGGCTCATAATCCAAGCTATTACACACGCGTGCTTTTTACTTTACATTACGGCACTTGTACTATAATAGGTATAACCCGGTAAAGTCAAGTTTGTACGTGACTGCAATTAGACGTACGTAAACGAAGCACTCTTAATATAGCCGGGTAATACTTACAGTTTTTTTGTAATACCAACAAAGAGTTCTTATGCCGCTGAAGTACATGTCAACCTGCGCGCGCATTACTGATTTGGGCGCCATTTTCCGCAAATGTTTGTTGACGTTTTCGCTGTGTGGTTGATTATTATCACAAAAAAATTGTTTTTTCCTCGCAAGTGTGACGAAAACAGTCGTATGGAACTCTTGTGCTATTAGTCATTACGCTCTCGGCTTTCTTATCGCGCTCGCCTGCGGCTCGCGCGCATAATACCGCCTCTAGTGTAATGACCAACATAGCACACTCGTATCATAATGTACTATTATGATACTAGTGCGGTACGTTGGTTTTTACAAACGAGTAGACGAATAGACGAGGGCTTACCATAGTCACGAGTTTGTAAAAAACAATTCCGCACGTGTGCCATACAACGTTTTACAACACATTAGCGAGAAAACAGATAACAGAAGTACAACAGATAATGAAACAAAGTTTATTATTTTAATTATAAATATCGGTCGGAAAGTCGCAAGGTCGTAACGAAATACTTGACACTGGCAAATGCACAAAGTGCGATGCCATAATCCTCCTAGGAGAAAAGCAGAAAAAAGAACTTCGTTCTAAAGATGTAAACGAAGATAAAGATGTAAAATGTAAAGAACTTCGTTCTAAAAAATGTCTTCGTTAAAACGTTTCTTAAATTTGTTGTCTTTTCGTGTTGTTTCCAAAACTACGAAGAAGCTTGTAGTAAAGTTGCCACGACTTTACTAGGGCATGACTGGGCATGACTGGACTTGACTGTGACTTTGACAAAATTATCCAAAACTTGATACAAATAAATACTTGACACGTGCAAAGGCACAAAGTTTGACGCTATAATCTTCCGAGGGGGAAAGATGAAATGGCGCGAATTAACAAAGGGCGCTACGTGCGCGTCGTGAAAATTAGAACAACGTTTTTATTTTAGGTTATTGGCATCGCACGTTGTGCATTCTGCCAGTGTCAAGGTTATGATTTTCAAGTTTTTTTAAAATAAAATCAAGTCAAATATGTCATGAAATCACAGTCAGTCACACGAAATTAGTCTTAGTCGAGTCCAAGTAACGCCCTAGTAAAGTTGTGGCGAATTTACTATGATCTTCTACGGAGTTTTGAAAACAACACGAAAAGACATGTTTCACCACATTTTATGACTTGCCCACACTTGTACATGTAATTCAACACTCAATGAATAAAACACCACCATTTTTAATCATTAATTCGCGATAAAACACAAGTTTAAGAAAATAATAGAATGCAACGACATGATTTTTCCGTGTTCCCGCCAAAACTCGAACTACATATTTCGTCTCATTTTCTATTTATAACATTTATTTTCTATTTAGTATTAAAGTAAGACAAACGTATTGAGCAAAAGCGCTTCCAAGGAGCTTCGATCATATAGCTTATTTATTCTCGTAATGTGTCTTTATTTCCGCATTATTCCACAAAACTCTTTAGTCGAATTCATATATATTATTATGGAAATTGAAAAAATACTGTAAAGTTTACTCACGGCGCTATACAACTGAGCATGCGGTAAAAGCTTTACCGCACGCTCCGTTGTATGTAATGTTTAACTTTCGAACGATGTATACAGGCTTCGTAAATGCACTTTTTGAGCAAATGTGTTATAAAGAATAAGATTTCCTTCCCTGTTGATGGCTCGCGAAACATAGTTTCTCCTACAAACACCACTCACCGTTGCGGGCAGGGGGCAAAGTAACGTTCTATGCGTGCGATTGGCCTATCACCGGGATGACGCAATCTGAGTTATGAAATACAATGAGTTTCTGACGTACTCGCAGTGGGTAGCAGTGGTTTATAAACTACTAATTTTCGTCAGAGGGGAAGTCGGACGATCAATCAACAGGATTTAGTCTTTCGTTATCTAGTATACAACATCCTCATAACGGCTCCCTAGCCGAATAAATAGCACAATATTTGATCGCATTTCTGTTACTCAGTGATTTTGACTCATGTGTGCCTCTAATACGTTTTGAGTGTGGATTCTCTATTTGTAATCCAATATGTATTGCTGCTCCACATTTCTCGCCCACTAAAAGCCCAATTCTGTACAGGGAATTCATTCGTCACTCCAATTGGCCCTAAAACAGTTTTATTATCTTTGGTCGGGGTCCGGACAAAAATCCGATTGGTCGGGCGTCGTTAAGCTGCTTTTTCATTAACCCCTCTGAACGAATGGAATTGGAATGAGCTTTGGGTGGTTGCTTGTCGGCATTGCTGTAATATGCTATACTTTTGTAATGTGTAACTGAACTGTTATTTAGCAATAGGCAATTAGGTGCAAAGTTGTAAGGAAATGTTACCCTCTAGGACATTTGACTCGAACCTTGTTTTTATTGAAGACTAATATTTTTTTATTGCCTATTCTCTAAAACTTTTTAAACGATGTTATAAAATACTGGTCGAGAGCGAGTTGGATTCGCATAACGAGGGTTCCGAACATATCCAATATATATATTTGTGATAACAGAAAAAAAAAATGTTATTGCTTCAGTTCGGAATCCTGAGTTATCTATTATCACCGCGTCTACTTTGAAGTTTTTATTTATTTAGGTCTGTGTTCACGATAGGTAAAACAAAACCCAACTACTTACCAAAACAATAATAGGTTTCTTTTTTACGGAATCTGCCTAAAAAGAATTATGAAAATACCATTTATCTGATACGAAGATCTCATGCAGACAAAAGAAAATCAATTGGTTTCGCTTTGATCGCATAGCTTCGACATCACAAATAATACAAATTTGGCTTCTTGATATTTGTAAAGTATAATAACAAAACTAATAACTAAATATTGCAAAAAAAGATTTGTCATAAATTTTACTCAATTCACACACACGCTACACAAAAACTTAAATTGATGTGAGTGAGTCATTTATACTCGTATAAGCCATAACTCACACTCGCCGCTTTATCTGATTACAGCAATTGATCTCTCAGACCTCCTGTCGTTGTTTTTTATAACCTATTAGCCCACTGACCTCGGTCGTGAGTTCGAATCGGCTTTACAATCTAGTGCCGGTTTCATATTGATATAACTAAAATGAAGTTTACAATCTCTATATTATAGAACATAGCCCTGGTAGCGTAATGGGAAGGGTCATACAGGTTGTTCATTTGAATTTAAAATCATTCCATAGAGAAATGTCATTAACTCTCGACGAAATGTAAGGAACAAAACTGGGTTTTTTTCCGCAATTTCAGTGGCGGTCCCGTACCTCAATTGGTTCCTAATAGTACTTTTTTATATCTATACATATTAATAAATACGTAGAACCAGAATATGTCCGTCGATCAAATGAACATTCTGTATTGTGCACTGATCCAGAGCGCAATATCAGCCAATCATCCATGTATATTTCTCAAATGGACATTTAGAAATAACCTGAACCTACTGCCTTATGATTCGTGAAACAAACGGTACACGGAATAGTTGAGCAATTACCAGTTGAGCCTTTGGTACCCCAATTAACCCAGTACCCACTGCTCAACTTGATGCAGTTGAGCAGTGGGGAAGAAGCGAGATTATTGGCTGTACATTATAATGGCTGAATATTATTGCCTGCCAATGGGAAGTCCGCTCGTATGGAGTTACTGATCACATTCGCAAACCACTTCCTCACTCACGTCGTTTAACTGGGGTGCTTAGGTAAGCTGTGGTTAAACAGTCTGAGAAACATAAAAAAATACATTAAGCCACTGGTCACTCAAGCGACTTACCACTTGCCTACTTACCATCTTACGGGGACTGAACCTGGATAAGATCGACATCATTACGATCCAAACCTGTTTTTTTTTATTTTTTTTTATATTTTTTGTATTTTGTGTATTTTAGCATTAAATTTTTTGTAATTTTTATTTTTTATTTTTTTTATTACCAATGTCTGGCCCCTTCCACCGCATCCTCGGAAGCTAGATTTAGGTATTTTTGTGTACAACCTTTGGTACACAACGGGTAAGCCAAAAGATGTGCCATCGTCTGGACGGCAGCACCACAGTCACACTAATCTTGATATTCCTCTTGAGAAGCCCCATCTGAAATGTTTTCTCTACTGTGTCGATACGTACAAGAGAGGTAAAGTTCAGCCCTAAATAATCACAAGTTCAGCAGTGGGTAATTATGGACTGAAAGGTATAATATCTACAATCACTTTCGCGAATCGTACAAATTCATTAATTCTAAAAGCAATATCACTTAGTCTCCAGTTTCTAATAGATTCAAACGTCGCGATACAAACGTCTTCGAGTTGTTTTGTTTAGCGACGTCAGGGCAAAGACCTTGTGATACGCTTAACATATGCGGAGGACAGCTTTGATGTATTTTGAATCTGCTTACCAAGTTATGTTGGATATTAAATCTCTGTTCCCCTCTGTCATTTCGTGTTTTATTTTTATAAGAATAGAGTGAGCGCGAGAGATTCATACATTGACGAGGCAGCATGGCTTTACGGCTTTAGCTTGCCGAATGGGCGAAATAACAAACCAATTACTTAAAAAAAACCTTTAAACTTATTAATATGGGACCACCTCGGAAGTATACCCTTCCACTTAAAAAAAGATTTTTTTAAATCGGTCTACAATTGACGGAGAAATCAGTGAAAAAAAAAACATTAAAAAAAAACATACCGTCGAACATAGAACCTCCTCTTTTTTTGATGTCGGCAAAAGTCAGAAACAATGATCTAGGGCGTACGGCATTAGCCTGCCCTAAAAAAGAAAAGAAAATCTTAATAAGCTCTTTCAAAAAGGGCTCAATAAAACTGAAGAGGGTATCATAGGACAGAGACAGGAAAAAAATGGTAGATGAACTTTTACTGTTACCAAATTTGTTTTAATTTCTAGTGTTTTTCCGCTGTAATATCGTTTCGAGTACTTATAGGATGAAGGGACACACTAAAACCTACAACAACTATCAACCTTAATTGAAATTGAACCTAACCTGAAACAAAAAATTAATTAAACCTGAAACAAAATGTCAATTAAACCTGAAAGCAATTTATTAATAACTTTTACTGTACTAAGTAATATGTATCTTTTATTGTTCTAAGTTAAAGTAAAGTAAGTAAAGTAAATGTTTATTTTCCATTAAGTTATACATTCTGGGTTATAGGTATGCTATACATGTGTCGCCAATTATCAAATAACAGTAATGTTGGCAGTGGGCCCCAAACTCGGCTAGGCCGGTCTCTTGGTGGCCCTCTAAAGTAATAGTAGATCAAAGTTTCAGAATTAATACTATGTTATTGTTCTAAATTAAGTATTAAACAATAATAATATAAGTGTAGAATCAATTAGTGATCCCACACTGTACCAAGTTTCAGCCCCTGAGAGTTTCAACTGAGCCCCAATTATTGCACTACGTTTCAGTATAAAAGTGTTATTTTATTGCTACTAACCCACCCATCAGCCAGTAAACGTCCACTGCTGGACGAAGGCCTCCCCCCTAATAGGGAGATATTGCCATAATCACGCAGGCAGGCGGCTTGGGGATCGCAGAATGTTCACCACCGTTAACGGAGAGGACGCTGCTGCCCGTCCTCTGGTGGTTCTGGTTGCACTTTTAGGACATACCCAGGTCCAGTATTGCTACTAAGTATAAGTATAAATATAAACTTCCGCAAAGTAGCGCCCGTATCAATGTATAATAAACTCTATTGTTTCCTTCTGAAGATTGATTTCTAATGTCATTGGCCTTAAGGCCGGGTATTTCACGTTTCAAGCACATTTTTTTATGAGTTCAATAATTAGTCTAAAGCTGTATCAGTTAGGGTCACATTTAGCGGAGCAAAAATATGGCGGTTACGCAGATTCGTGCGTGTCAAACTTCGATTTTTGAAGATTTTCTCAGATTACTTGAAAAGTATAGAATTTAATAACTTTTGAATCTCAGCATGCTCTCCAAAATAGTATTAACTTATAATACATATTTTTTTAATGTGTCTATGTGCTGTAATTAGGACATAAAACTGAAAATGGTTTAAAAATAGACACTGCTTCGGTATTTTTTTCTATCGAGCGAGTTGTTACCAATCATGTTTCTAAATTCACAATTGTCTAAATAATATGTTCATCTATGATATTACACTAACTCCGTATTTTTTTTCAAATTAGAAGTATGCGAACTTATGTATCAAAAGTTGCAAAAACCTAAATAAGCCCGTCTTAAGTAGATTACGATATCACGAAGCACTTAGCATCTCAAGGGGCCAATTCATTTGCCGTGAAATTGTAATTAACTGATAACACTGCATTGTCAAGGCCGCGATAACTCTGCAATATGGAACAATGGCCGCCTTCACCTAGATACAAGTTACATTGTCTTGTTTCTGTTTTAATCGTATTTCCGTTTTTTTATTATACCACTATTAATGTTGAGTACGAATTAGGGTTTTTCTTACGGGATTCCGGGAGCGGGAATAGGGTAGATGACTGATGTTTATATCGTTGAAACCAATAGCTTTCATGAAGAATTTAAGTAAATATAGTATGTTTATTGAAAAAATAATTTAAATCGGCTAATAATATTCTGATATATGAGCGTTTAAAGTTTTTGGTAGAGACAACTCTGTCCCTTTCCCACAAAACAAAACATGTCGTCACGCCTTACTTGTCAGAATAGAATTTATATTGAGTACTGAGAAGTGACTTCACGATTTGCTGTTTCGCCTCTCTGTCTAGCATGATATTAAAATGCTTATAATTTGCTTATTTTTGATCAGATTTTGATTTTCTTTTCATTAATCAGCTATATTTATGGGCCACATTTTAATAGCACAATAAAAAAATACCAGTCATCTAGCCTATTCCCGGGAATGTATCCCGTATATACACCTTCGCGAATTCCCGAGTACCCGGGAAAAAAATCTTGCAAAAAAATGCTAATTTATTCTTAAAAGTTGTTTAGTAAATGATTATGCCTGTCAGAAATTTACGATGAAATATTACTAGGTATATTTTTGTTTTATTTATACGGGAATACTCACGTTTAATTAAATCGGTATTAGGTACACACACATACACGCACACACACACACACACACGCGCGCGCACACACACACACACACACACACACACACACACACACTTTTTTTTTAATTTGAGCTTTAGATTTCGTTGTTGCCATAATTTTGTCAGGACAGATTCAGCCCAGTTCACATTGTCCTAAAAAACTAATGCAAAGGGTCATCGACAAATGGTTTAGCGAGACGTGCATTCCAGAACGCGTGCATTAATTGAAAAAAAAGATGGTCCTATAAATATCGCGACAACTTCAACAAGCACTTCCAAGATCGGACGCAATGGAAAAGACTATTTTGCCGGCCTGCCATTAAGACTTCCGGAATCGTTGTTTTAGTGAATAAACCGAATTTTTCATACGACATTTCCCGGGAAATAATAAAAAATGCCTCCAGGAAAAACTAAAAAAAGCCGGGAAATTAGAAACACTAGTACGAATGAGTGTAGTTCTGTCTTTTGAGATCCGAAGGGAACGAAAACGATACCATAAATTACTAATCCTACGCCTATCCTATGTAAGTAATATTTTTTCAGGAACTACAAAAGCTTTTTAGACGAGTTTTGGAGAATGAATATTTTGTACCTACGTAGTAATATTATGTTTTCTGTGATATTACCTTCCAAACGGATGAAACGATTTGATTATATTTAGGGTTCCGTGCCTCAAAAGGAAAAAGGAATAAAGGATCACTTCGTAGTCCGTCTGCCTGTCTGTTAAGACTTTTTTTCTCTGGGACGTGTGGAGGTTTGAAGTTGAAATTAATTCACCCATCAGCCAGAAAACGTCCACTGCTGGACGAAGGCTTCCTTAATAGGGAGGTGTTACTATAATCCCAACGCTTGGCAGGCGGCTTGGGGCTTGAAATTCATTCATTTCATTTCAATTAATATCAAATACGTAAGTCCGCGGTCCCTTAGAGGATCTAATAGCACTTGGTCCATCTTCTTCTTGGGCATTTCGTCCAACTCGCAGGTAGTCAACACGCATTTCGTCAAAATACGCAGATAGTCCAAGTACATGTAAGAAAACAAACAACTGTTTAACAGCTGTAAAAAAAACAATCAACGAAATTTTCACAGAATATCCGTTACTATCGCGGATTACCTAGCATTTGTTGAGGTACGGAACCCTCGTTGTCTGAGTCGCAAGTCATATTTTGTTCGAGAGGCGACTTGAACATATTCGACCAATACTTAGCTTTAGCCACAAATCAAGTGAGTCGGGATGTTTTTTTATTTTACCTACAGATCATTTAGATTCATTCAGAATCATTGAAACAAAATAAATATAGCCTAGCAGACACAAGTTATACATGTCAATCAATCGTAAAATCATTTAACTCTGCATTTTCAACGGACTTCAAAAAAGGAGGTTTTTTTTGTATGTATGTTACGCGGTTACACCTCCAATTATGAATAGATTTTGATGATTCTTTTTTTGTTTGATAGGTGATACTTCAGAGGTGGTCCCATATAAATTTTATCGAAATCGGTTTAGTAGTTTGGTTTCTATCAAAATTACTGAAAAAAAACAAAATATCTGGAAAGCATGAAGATGTCATCTAGGTAGTCGAAATTGAAGTCGGTTGTATTTTTTTTAAAAGCGTTTTATCCTATACCTCTGCAACAAAGGAACGCGGAAAAGCACCTTCACACTGCGTTAACGTTTTCTTTGTTTTAAAATATAACAACAACCTTTCAGGTCTTTGTTCAGAACAAAGTTGTTTTATTTGTTTTCCCAGCTATAAAACAGACTTTGATTTTTGTCATTGTTTTTATTTACAAGTAGTAGAGTACAATAGTACAAAACGGTACAAAAAATGAATGCACGAAAGGCGTAAAAAGGCGTCCCCACGTCGATGTCATGTGTGACTCTTTGTCTGTGTTTATATTTAAATCAAGTGTATTTATAAGTTAACATCGTGTTACGGGCGAGCTTCACGTTTTGCTTGGTGATCGTGTACACTTATCGTAGCACAGCTTCATCGTCATCAGCTCGGAGACGTCCACTGCTGAACGAAGGCCTCCCCGTTAGACCGCCACACTGTACGACAACCTGCCATGTGCACCCACCGGTTGCCCGCGACTTTTACAATGTCGTCGGTCCACCTAGTGGGAGGCCTTCCTACGCTGGGTATCCGGTTCGCGGTCGCTACTCAAGAACCTTTCTTCCTCATCGGTTGTCAGTTCTTCGAGCGATGTGACCTGCCCATTGCCACTTCATCTTGCATACCTTGCGAGCTATGTCGGTAACTTTGGTTCTTTGGGCGAATATCCTCATCCCGGATTCTATCGCGCAAAGATTAGTAAGTAGTTAGTATTGAAGTATGGTATCATTATCAGCCAGAACACGTCCACTGCTGGACGAAGTCCTAGCCCTCAATATGGGGGGTTGCTATAATCGTCACGGATGGCAGGTGGCTTGGTGAATGCAGAATGCTCACCGCCGTTGACCGAGAGGATGCTGCTGCCCCGCCCTTCGGTGGTTCTGGATGCAGTTTTCAAATGTAACGTCCAGGTGAGTATGGTTTAGTCAATTAGCCTGTGTCGAGTTTAAGATTTTCGAGCCCAATCTGCCTACTTAGTAATTTTACGACAAATAAGTTGTTCAATAAATTTCGATTTTTCATTGTTTTCAAGCTAAAAATAGTGAACATCAGAAGAGGCATTTGTTCAAAGAACTATTAACTGGCTAAACATAGACTTATCATAATTAGAAACACTGACGTATCATAATAATAATTAGAAACACTGATAAAAATTTAAAATTGTTAACATGAGCTAGGCGTTACGAGCACGAAAATTGCTAGAAAACGAAGCGGGTAAAGGGTTTTATTATGGGTTTAGCGGTCTGCGTCTAAGCTCTGATCTCAGTCAGTAGTTATCTATTTTAACCATCCCACTTGATTTTAATAAGTTTCATTCCATTTAAAAAAAGACATAGAATAAGACTAGTAGTTCTCTGCGAACAGGAACTTCATTACCTTATAATATTATCAAAATCAGCCTGTAAATGGCGCCCCAGCAAAATCCTCCCTTTTTGAGGGAAAAACCTTTCAAACCAAAAATTGCCGACGACGAAAAATTATATACCCAAGTTTCGTCAAGATTAGTTGAAAAATACAACCTGTACGCGAGTACCAACATCCAAACATCCGGACAGAAGAAAGCAAATATTGCCAGCAAAGATTTCGTTTCGTTCACTCGGTCAAAGGAGACCATTAGAATGAGACAAGAAGCATGGATGATGGATTTGAGTGGCGAGACGAGCGAGACGGTCGCCTGGTGGTAAGCGTCACGCCTTCCCATATCAGTAGCAGTTCTAGAATTGTGAACTTGCGAATTCAATCTTGCGCCGCACTGCACTGCGATCGTCACCCTGAGATATTAGATGTGAAATCTATTTATAACCAGTAATTTATCTGGTAACTTTGCCATTCAAACCAGAACACAATAATGCTTGCACACTACTGCTTGGCGGTTGAATAACTGACAAAGGTTTGGTACTTACCCAGGCGGACTCTGCAAAGTACACTTGCGTACAATTTACGTAAAAGTTTTTTATTAGTTTACAGAATATCTTTGCCGTCGTTTCATCCGTAACGAAACTATTTGTTCAAGGTAAACAGACAATTTACAGTAGGCACATGAGCGTAGGTGGATCGTGAATTGGAGAATGGGGAAGGGTCTGGCTTCTTCGTTCGCAAATAGGACTAAATAAATATTACACAGAGTAAAAATAACAGATGGACAAATACGATAGTGCGAACATATCAAACTAGTTTTGTTCACATTTGGAAGAGGTCGCAATGCAATAGTTTAATACTTCTATGAGGCATCCGTAGCACATTTTCAGCAATAGTGTAGTTGACTGCTGAATACAGGTTTCTCTTCAGGTTCAAAAGTGATGATAGCTCAGTGGTGTAGACATGTACTCGTAGTTCAGTTGGTTATAGCGCTTCAGGATTGCAGGCAGGGCGTAAGTTCAAATCCCAATAAGAATGCGAGTGAAGGAAAACATAATCAGGAAACCATTGCCATCAAGGTACTTCAAAATTAAACTTGACGACAAACTCACCAGTCCTCATCCTCTCCCCGCGTCACCCGATCAATTACCGCACTCAAACCTCGCGAGCTTCCTTGATCATCAATCTCCGGAGCGGTTGATTAGGTAGATAGATTAATCTCTTTGCTTTGATTCTGTGACTACAATAGGATGTTTTTTGGACGTCAGAGATTGCCTGCGGCCGCGTAACGTCATTGATGGGAACGAAATAAACGCCTCACAGCTCTTCACAGCGGCCTAGTATCAATTATTGCTTAGTAACTAGCTTCGATCATTCAGACCAATGGTCAGTCTCAGGTCAGTCCAGTTTTTTTTACTATCGTCCACCAGCTTATTGGGTCCGACGGTATAGTAAAGATATTAAGTCGGATCTGGCTAAGATTTGGCGCAGAACCGCGATGAGTAACGTACAAGAGAAGCCTCAGCAACAGTACGGGCTAAAATGTATGATGATGAGGAAGCCGCCTTAGAGTAGTCCTAAGTTCAGACTAGACTTCTTCGGGGACGATTAGCTTCAGATTAGGGCGGCGTTAGAGAGATAATGATGTTATCTCTATGTTTCTCTGCAGTACGCTCAATTATCAACTCAACAGAGCAGTGTCTTAGCTTTCAGAATAAATCGGTAAATAGTGTTTGTAGGCGTTTTTCACGGAACAGAAAAGATAACAAGGTTTCATGCGTTTTTTCGAATTCCGTCCCTGAATTTCTACTACGAGTTTTTGCATCGAGTCCATGCCATGAGCAAATGTCCAACCAATTTCGTGATTATAAGCACCATACTAATACGTTTGCGTGGACGATATCAGCGAAAAAGTTGTAGGGTTTCCATTCAGCCAACGGCTGGACAGGGAAGATTCGCTGAAGAGGAAAGAGGCTTTCTGTTCTATGGTTATTTACCGATTATGTTGTGAATCGAGTTCTGATATTTCAACGCAGTTAGTTGCATGCACCATGTTCATTGTTCACGGGCACATGAAGAATGCCAAAAATATAAGAACGTTGTTTGTCAAAAAATTCATAGTCAAGGACATTAAAAATAACTACCCTTTTTATTAATCTGTTACTACGATAATCACTAGAACTCGAACTTAAAAAGACCACCCGTGAACAACCGTGAAAGTTAAAAACCGAATAGGCATATTTATGCCATGCAACGCTTTGTGCCGAATGAGTGGAATAAGCTGTCAATCACAATGATGATGAAAAAGTCATCCACCGCACTGTTTGTATCATTATCGTTAGCTTGACTACAGATAACATAGAAACCGTATAAAAGATCCACTGCGTCACAGCCCAGCAATAAACAAGAAAGCATGTCGATTAGTCATTCATTACGGAAAAGAAATATTATCCTGTCAGCAGCTCAGTCTTGTAAAAAGCTATTTGTTTATCGTCCTGCATAACTAAAGAGGCAAGTTTGTTTCGTCTGAGCGACAGAGGAATGAGAGATGGGAAGGGAAATAAGTTTTCATAGTATTTGTAATAGTTCAATGGGAGAACACTTTTTTCCACACAACCTGCATGCCAGATCGATGCGGTCCAGGGTACGATTACGTACAAGGAAGCTGTTTACTCTGGATATGATGTCACCCACATTGTGCTTTTCGGGAAACACATACTTCGGCAGCTATTTTTGGGAGGATCTTCTGTACGTAGTACCAATATCTTTTCTTTGGTGTAGTCTCGGTTGTCAAAAGTAGTACATACAAGTCCGTTATATACGATGAATACGCTATAATATTTTTCATCACACTTGCTCGTAAAGTAGATCTTATTACATTGCTTTTAGGCTCATAATCCAAGCTATTACACACGCGTGCTTTTTACTTTACATTACGGCACTTGTACTATAATAGGTATAACCCGGTAAAGTCAAGTTTGTACGTGACTGCAATTAGACGTACGTATACGAAGCACTCTTAATATAGCCGGGTAATACTTACAGTTTTTTTGTAATACCAACAAAGAGTTCTTATGCCGCTGAAGTACATGTCAACCTGCGCGCGGATTACTGATTTGGGCGCCATTTTCCGCAAATGTTTGTTGACGTTTTCGCTGTGTGGTTAATTATTATCACAAAAAAATTGTTTTTTCCTCGCAAGTGTGACGAAAACAGTCGTATGGAACTCTTGTGCTATTAGTCATTACGCTCTCGGCTTCCTTATCGCGCTCGCCTGCGGCTCGCGCGCATAATACCGCCTCTAGTGTAATGACCAACATAGCACACTCGTATCATAATGTACTATAATGTTATCTTTAGAACATATTATTTCAATATCGCTACTCAATACTCATACATTTCATTGACAGCACAAATAACAAAGATAATATATATGTATCAAAATTATATGGCAAACGCGATATTATTTACATCTTAACATGACATATAATATTTTAAGCATCTTCGTCGTCTGTGACGCTCTTAACTCGTATTATCAAAAAAGTTTTAAAACGACTAAAACTGATGGGCATCGACGGCCCTGGGTCTCCCTACGTCGCCATCGCTGTGTAAATAGGGACATCCTCCCGTCCTCTCAGTTATTGTGCCCATAAAATCGTAATCGCATTCCGGGCGTTTGTCCATTAAACTCTATGGATGGGTATTTTCGGACAGTGTTACCTTTCTTTACCAAAGTCTTCGTAAGATAGTCTTAAGTTTTGTTCCCAACGAGTAATACCCTCAACTGTCACACTATTAGTCGATGGTTAAGATATGTAGGTACTTATAGGCTAAGATGTTTTTACCTGTTTATAGGTACTATGTATACAACGTGTTACAAAAAAATGTAGTGATACCGAAGGGTATGTATGTATTCAACATTAGGGACAACTTTGTCTATGGGCAAAACATTGAAATCGCAAAAAAAAACAGCTGTTCTATGTAAAAAGTTCATTGACCTTGGACAAAATGTATGGAACAGCTGTTTTTTTCGCGATTTCAAGGTTAGCCTCAAATTAAAAGTATTTCATAACGATGAGTAGGTACATACTCATACATACCCTTCAGTATTACTACACCTTTTTGTAACACGTTGTATAGACTAGGATTCTTATTTTTTTATGCAATGGAGTGACGAGACAAGCGAAACTTTCGCCTAGTGATAAGCTACACGCCTGCCCAGTGACCATAACAGTGGCAGTGCCAGAATTGTAAACTTGCGAATACAATCCTGCGCCACACTGCACTGCGCTCATCACCCTCAGATGTCAAATTTCTTCATGGCCAGTAAACTCTCTGGTAGCATTGCCTTTTAAGCCGAAACACAGTAATGCTTGCACACTACTGCTTATCGGTGCAATAACTGGCAAAGGTACTTCTCTATGCGGACTCTGCAACAGTCCTGCCACTATTTCCCTGCGATTGGCATGCCAACCATAAAAGTAAAGACAAGTACCAACAATACTACGACTAAAGTTACGCGACTCGGAAATTATATCTATCTTTGTCTATCTCGTTCAATATCTCGAACTTCGAGCATATACCATTGAAGAACAACTTAGTTTTATCTTAAGAATTCAGGCGAACGTTCGAGTCTTGGAGAATAGGTATCTCAAAAGAAAATTATTTTTTCATTTATTCAGACAGAAAGGAAGTAAAACTTTTATCATACCCGTACCAACTTGATTAAAATACTGAAGCAAGAACTCCGCGCTTACCGTTTCTACTAAAATCTGTTCAATCTAATCTTCAAGAGTAATATTCCTCGTCGTCACTGCATAGATATTAATGCTGTGGTCATACCAGCGCAACTGGCACGCCCGACTGCCCTATTTTCTAATTTACCTCTCAGTTGTACTCGTATGCTTACATTAGAATTCTAATTGTATATGAATTTTCTCACTGTTTTAACGTATCACGGTTGTTCATTACAGTCCTTGTAATAATATATACGGGACATTCATAATATAATCACGGCAAATAACCCGTTAATAGTCATATCTGTGCGTGTCACCTGCAGCGACAGTCCCACGGTTTGTTTTCTGTGAAAAAAATAGCCCATGTCACTAACGTCCCAAAAACAACGTCTGTCCGTTGCTGCGCGAAAGAAGGCCAAAGCAAAATTAAGAGTGGTCGCACATTGATTCGGCACGGCACCCGACAGGCGCCGGACCGACCGTAACACACTGCGCACAATTAACTGGTGCGAGCGAGACGGGCGTCTCGAGAAATTTCTTACGGTATGCGGGACCTAGTACAAAATGTATGCACGGAGCGCATTCAGGCGCGACCGTACGGTTTTTCTATCGGGTTTTTCTCGTCGTATGCGGCCGGTCTTAGTTAGCTGAAAGTAAGGCTGAAAAGATTAGTGGAGGGAGAAGAGAGCAGTTGCACCAGTCGCGTAGGTTTGTCGGTCAACGTTATCCAACCGTCCTCTGCATACTTGAGCGAAAATTACATACTAATTAAATTGCTGGCACCGTGCATTTATAATAATACCAGCACTGTTAGTTTTCAGAAAAAGTATAACGCTTACTGAGGTGAACGACTTGATAATGTCGAAACGTACTCGTATTATTGTTTGTGTTACTGTGTTTTAATTTATTTTAATTTTTCAAACAAATAAGATGGAAATGAACTTTATGATTATAAAGATGAAAATATAATTGGAAATTTCATTGCTAACTTGCTTCAGCGTTTCGCATGCAGAACACTAGAGTTCAATTCAGGAAACATCCATAATTCCATATAACATAGTGGAACCTAAATTAAACATACTATAAAACCAATCATCAAAGAATGAAGTACATTTATGTCAAGTAAATACACTCAAATCAAGAGTCTAATAATAATTTGTTGGTTATGCAACAACGCCGAAGAAAACTGTGAAGTGACGAGACGTCAGACATTTTCGTAATTGGACTTCTAAAGTGGATCTAATTTAAACTGCCTCTGCTTCATAGCAGTTATAACAAAGTGCGTGCACCGTATCTCGAAATCTGAATCTGTATCTGTTGTTGTAATTAAATTCCAAATAATTAATGTCACATTAGAGGCCTGTGAAATTTTGGGCTAATTCATACAAGGAAGGACTTATGGGAAATTTGTACCAAAAGGCCACCTGCTTATAGGAATTGTCCTAAGACTTTTATCTTTTGAATCTATATACGAGTAGCATTCATCACAGCATTATTACACGATTGTCCAAAAAAATTATGTAATGTTTTCAGGGTTCATGTATGTGTCTAAGTAAGCATGTGACTTTCTTCGGTTCTCCATATAACTTCTAAATGCTTGAACAGATTTGGATGTATGTATAGTTATAATCCATATAGTCCTGAGTGACACTGGATATAAATAGATTGAAAAAAAAAAAATTTTGCAGGGCAGCTTATCGGGATTTTTATTAATTATGGCTTGTTTAACTTCCATTTTCAAACAATCCAAAATCCAATTTAATAAAAAATCGTTGACAGCTAAAAAAATAAGTTAATCGTAATAGTTCATCAGAATCAAATATTGTGTATTCTGTCTCGGAACTAAAATTGTGTAACCAAATTTATATCAGATCAATACCAACAGGAAGGGGGTAAAATTTCATGGTCAAATTTAGTAATTTTACTAAATTTGACCCAATGTTGTTTTTGGGTCAAATTTTATATAAATTTCAAAAACAGGGCATGCTAAATAAAACGTATAATTATATTGATAAAAAAGATTTATCTGTGGCTACATATTAAAATGTTGAAGTGAGTTGAACAGGACGTTCTCCAAGTTCAATCATTAGAGCCAAGTTGGCGCGCGGGACTCAAATTCAATTACCCCGACGAAATGCCCCAGACTTTTTGAAAGACGACTCCTTCTAGTGAAACGAAATGTAATTGATCAATTTGAGCCGAGTTTGACCTTTGAGATGATAAAATATTAACCTTACCTATAAGTAATTAGTTTTATATTCGGTCGTGTTTGCTAAGGTGGTATTAAAATAATGTTATCAGTTGGTGTCAAATTGGATTACATAAACCGGCCTTCTCTCCTACCTCACAGAATACATTATGTCCACGGTGTTTATCAAAAAAGTTAGTGAGCAAACTGCTGAAATCATAACCCCCTCTTTTTTGCGTAGTCGAGTAAAAACGATCCAGCGAAGACCCGGCGTGGGACAAGGTGACTCCGAACGACCTAATTAATTCCCTGAGTCGAGATAACACGGCCAGTATGTTCTCTTATATTTATACCT
Organism: Erannis defoliaria; assembly: GCA_905404285.2. Lineage (NCBI taxonomy): Eukaryota > Metazoa > Arthropoda > Insecta > Lepidoptera > Geometridae > Erannis > Erannis defoliaria. Next base: position 17,098,401 of record FR990066.1, read on the forward strand.
CCTGCGCGCAGAATTATACTGTATTCTGTTATATTACGGTTGATATTTTTCATAAAATGATTATTTTTGGGGCGTTTGCCGTGATCATAAGAACAGGCAACAACTAGCCAGTACCGAAACTGCGCTTGACCTTGTGCACAGATCAATCGCGTATAGCTACTCCATAGCTGGAAAGCGGACGCGCCGGATTCCCCTATTTATCTTCTTAAATATATAAAAGAAAGTGGGGTTAGTTACGCCATTTAAAACTCAAGAACGGCTGCACCGATTATTATGGGTTAATTACCAACTCGACACGAGGGGCTGGACACGCGTGTGTCCAGTGATTTTAATTTGTTGGATTTGTCTCCGCCCGAGTAGCAGAATAACTAATAAAACATAAAACACGAAAACAAAATGTTCCGAAGTTCGGGTCAGCTAGGTTATATTATTATTAGGTTAGGCTAGGTTATATTTGTTGATGTCTAATAAATTTCATTTCATTGATTTGTGCACAAGTTCACGCACAGTTTTGTTACTACCTAGTTATTGTTACTTATGCAGTGATTATGTTGTGAATAGAGCTCCCGTTTCCCGTTGGCACATTTATAGATAGATTTATTTAGTCTCATCAAAAGATGGATCTTCCTTGCATGCACCATGTTCGTTACCCCGTTACTTAATGCAAACACTGGTGCAACACGTTAAATGTACGGCTCTGTGTTAGTGCGATTGCCTTATGATCGAGAGGTCCCGGTTTCGTTTCCCAATCAGGCAAATGTTCAAACGATGAATTTGAAAATTTGCTCTGGATCTTGTCGTTAGTTGTCCGTTTCTATAGTTTTCTTAAGCATTCCGGGCAAGGAATCTAAGTGGGCTACATAATAGTGAAGACAAATTTGTTTACCACTGCAGCTAAAACTAAACACCAAGTCTGTCATCAAAACAATTGTTTTCTGAAACCGTGCTGTCTCGTTTTAGCGCGTTACTCTTCTCAAATCCGAGAAATTGACAAAAACTAAAACATAAGACTATCGAACACGTAGGGATAGTCTATAATAATTTCCACGACGTTCTAAGGTAAATCCACAAATCAATCACTCGCAAGGTCTCTCCAATCAGGAGATCTCGTAAAAAGCGACCGTTCTGCACCGAGCACGCACCGAGCCACCCCGCTGAGATGAGACACGAGCCGCCGCCGTCCTCGACACGATACGTGATGCACATAACTATTGCATTCGTAACAGGTACTCGTAGCTACGCTATAAAGGGATTCTATGGGATTGCTTTGAACGTTTCACGAGAAACGAGAATTTTATCGATTGTATAAATGGGGATCGCCATTCCCCATTCTTATTGCCTGCGTCATACAAAATTCTTTGTTTTATCGAAAGCTATGAATTGTAGATGCATGCAGAATTGTTTGTTGATTTTTGTTTCTATATGGAGTATCATTTCGAATATTCCCGAGAAACGAGAGTTTTGGCCTATAAAAACGAAAATGTTAGATAAGATTTACCTAGATTTAATATAAGATACAGACTTACCTATTTTTGTTTTTATATCTAAGCATTGTGATATGTGTGGGAACTGGAGTATCTTCCGCCACTTTTTGCTCTTCCCCTTATTGCTATCGGAACCTCCTGGAACAAGGGAAAATGTGATCAATACAAATTAAATACATATAAAGAAAATTCTGCGGCCTTCTGGCTGATACTAGAGCTATCGATATTGTTTCAGACCCCGTCATTCGCACGTCTATCTCAATAAGCAAAGAGAGTTTCAGGCTCTGAGAGTGACAGGTAACTGAAATAATATCTATTGTCTGAGAATAAGGTCGTAATGATGTATTTCAGAAAAATCAGGCTCTGTAGATGTAAATTCAAATTTTGCCAGAGGTCTTCAGGAACCTAACATAGGTACAATTCTGGTATTAAGACAGCCTACTGGCCTACACAGCTGACAAACAAAAAAGTAAAGAGCATGATAAACATGACTTTATATAATTACCTCCGTGAACTTGGCCTATAATATAAGTTCGTAAAAACTGAGTGCCCAACCCTGAATGGCAGAGTTCATTTCATATGCCACTGTAAGGTAGTCATTTGGGTTGACAGTTCCTGTTTTAGGACAAATAACCGGGGCGACATTTAACGGATCATCAAGCCCAAGGCAGAGCTCGGCTATTAATGCCACTCCCAGTCACCCGTCCGAAGGCTGTTCATCATAATCAACGTATCATTTACCACTGCTAGACATAGGTCTCTTCCGTGCCACGTCACACAGACTGTTCAGACTACCAATCCGAAGACTGACCATTTTAGATATATTGATAGAAACTCTTTATTGTGCACACCAGAAATAAAGAAAACAACAATAGAAACAAGAACATTAGGAACTACTTTTAGATACTTACTACCAGCCTAATCTTTATAATAAAAATAAATCTTCATACAATCCTCCCTGCTCCGAACTTACTCTTTACTATACGTACTTCGGAAAGAATTTTAATTAAATAAAAATATGTTTGCCGGTTCTCCCCAGGGAATCCGTAAACATCGATACAAAGTTTCCGGTCGTATCAAGATGGAAGATTCGGAAAGCAATCGCTAAAATTGTTGGTCTTTCTTCTTCCGTATCAAAGTTTCGGTCGCCATGCCAAGGAAAGTTTTGGGAACTTGTATGGCACATGTCTTTATTGATTTGGTTAGGGTGCAGTTATTTTTGGCAACAAGCTTCCTCGCTCGCTGTTTTACATAATAAATAAAATAAAATTGCCTTTATTCCCTTGTTTAACTTTACCCTTAATTAAACGCTACGCTATATATCTTTAGCGTCGTTGTCTTTAGGTATACTTTTTGTAGCACCCAGATTGGGTGAAGACCTCCTCCATGCCTTTCCATAATTAACCTCCATGCCTTTCCATTATGGAAAAGCATGGTTTTATAAGTACATTTATTTCAATTTAACCTGTGTTGTCGCACTGCTGGGCAAAGGTCTTCCCCAATTTTATCCAGGGTTCCAAGCAGGGCAGTTGGAAGAAAGCGCGGAGGTTCTGGATTTGATCCCGGTCGATACCCATTGGTACAGATACAGGGTTTTTCAGATTTTACAAATGGATATTAAAAACCCTGTATACTTAATATATTCTGTATACTTAAGTAATATACCCGGAGGAGAAATTCAATGGCGTTTACGGACATATAATTATGAAATTGCCAATCTTTACGCTCCGATCCAGCATGGAGGAATATTACCTAATCACTAATCATTCTTCGAGGGCATGGACCTTGCTCAGCAATAAGAATTCAAAGTAGAAATCAAGCAAACTGACTGATGATAAACTACAAACATCGTCTGGATACATGACGATAAGGAAATGAGACATATTTCTGGCCTGAAAAGGCATGGGGAATGGTACCCACTAAAACCTTTGGAAAAAACGAAAACTGTAGTTCCGGAGTTTCCAGTGGAACCCCCTGAAGCGTAGACAAAGGGGCTTATAAAAGAAGCTTTCTCGCAGCAGTTGGTGCAATATGTAGTAGTTTCAATATCAACCAATTTAAGGTATATGATTCATCGATCGACTCGACTAGAAAGAATAAACGTAGAACTTTATATGTCTCTATTGACACAGTACGAAAGTTTTACATGCCTAACAAACATCCGAACTCCCACAGTTATCTAGCGTCAAGTAAGGGTAAGCAATCATGCCTATTGACTCGCCTTTCCGAGATAAGAGACAGACACTCGACTCGCCTCGTGATCTAGTTAATCGACTCGATCGACTCGAGTGGCAAGGGATATGCGGGATCTTCAATTTTGGTAATAGCGAGACCAGGCCTCAGGCATGAAATGACCGAAACCGAACATTCGCAGTTTCATTGCAGGGCAAAAGCTTTCCTGCTCTCTTTCCATTTCTGGCGGTCGAGTGTTTTTGTGGTCAACTGGATTCAGTGTGAGTCAAGCTCTTCCCGCCACCCTTTCTAGGGTCTTTAGGAAATATAAACACCAAAACATCATTTGTGGTAATATCAGCTATAAAGTCTTTTTTGGGGTTGGAATGTCGAGACTTGCGAGACTTTCGCGCCTGGTGGTAAGCGTCACGTCTCCATAACAATAGCAGCGCCAGAATTATGAACTTGCGAGAAAAGTTCCTGCGCCCGACTCCAATGCATGCGCTCGTAACCCTGAGATATTTATTACATGTCAAATCTCTTCATGCCCAGTAATTTCTCTAGTAACATTGCCCTTCAAACCGAACACACAGTAATGCCACAGAAAAAATAATAGTACTACGTACGTAATGCTTGCACACTGCAGCTTGGCGATTGAATAACTGGCAAAGTTGTGGTAGGTACTCTGACCAACAGAGTCCAGAGAGACCACTACAAAAAAAATCCTTGAAGTGCAAAAACTTTGGGTATATGTACCTAAATGTGTTCGTCGTTAGGTAGATAATACATAGTAATACGCTATGGCCCATACAATGCACTACGCTACAGCTTATTTTACTCTATGCGCTACAGCCCTACACTAGGTCTTGGCTCGTATTGTGACTTGTTATGAATGAGCGAAGGGTACATTCAAAAAAAGTAGTTCAATGGTACTACGCTTGAAATTAAGAGAACAAAGGTAAAATCAATTATTAAACCACACTATAAAAATAAAATCAAAATCTTTGACGCAACAATTGATAAAGAAACATACTTGGAAATAGAAAAAGAATACTTGGGTAAAGATGAAAACTCTGAAGCGACATAAAAGTAGGGGGTATTTTTAATCCTAGAAAAAAAGTTCCTGAGTGATCATACGCAGGTAAAACTACGGCGCACAGCTCCTAGATTATAATTAGTATCCCAGCTTTATGTGAGTGGTAACTGGTCAACTTCAACTTCAACTCTTGTTTAATGGCCTTTGTGAGTTGTTTCACAATTCTGCCAATGTCACGTAGAAAGATAGACCGTCAAGCGAAGAGATTGGGTCTGGTCCACAGAGTAATAGAAGCAGAGACGCGATCAAAGGATTTTTCTATAGAAGGACGCGTGATCGTGCGGAGAGGTGTAGGGCTCGCGGGAGGGGCGCTAGAGTCCGCACATGGAGCTACCATCTAGCGGAATTCAGAAAAAGTTTTTGAGAAGTGCTTTATCGAAAAAAGTGGAGAACTCTTATAAACACCAGGTTTCTTACTCTCTCGTCAGATGTCGCTTTCGTAAATTCTAAAGACAAAGGTGTTAACTAGAACCACTAGTTTAAAAGCCGGAATAAACCAAAAACACATTATATAAAAATAATAAATGTAAGCAAGAATAGTTCATGTAATTTAAAAAGTGCTCTGAAACGTATTTTTTTATGGTTAACGTTAAATAAAGTGGCGCCATCTCCAGAACTAGTTAAAAACACCAAGAAACATTACATATTTTCTAAAACGAACCTTAGAAAATACAAATAAAATTACTTACGAATGAAATGAGACGCCATTCATGTCATCAGAATGTTTGCCGCGATAGTTTTTACATGAAGAAACACAGCAACTCATTTTATATTCACTTTTACTAAGTAAAAACATTAAAAGTCGTACGTGTGTTTTGTAAGCCCGAATGACTGTTACGCGAGGCGAACGCTAGCAGACTGACCAAATAAGTGTGACGTCACACAATCCGTCTACAAAATCCACAGGTACGGCCGCAAGTTCCTCATCACAACTCCCTATCCTCCATGGTCTGGTCTGCAGGCTAATCGGGATCACGATTCGGATCGCGATTTGTCATAATTGTCACTTGTCACTGTCACAGCTTCACGGTATCACGGAGGGAGGGGTATCACGCTATCGTTAACGAACGAATGCATTGATTTCCTAATTAAGTTAAGCAAATCCGTCGGTCTTTTGGCTTTTCGTCCTGCCCTGCAGGGTTAAATGAGTTTTGGCGGGACAGTGACAAGTGACATTTATGACAAAATCGCGATCCCGAACAGTTACATGATTAGCCTGCTGGTCAGACCGCAATGAGTTTGCAACAATCACTACAATATGCCATTTCACAACAAACCAATTAGTCATAGAGCCACATTTAATTAACTAACTGCTTATCGTAAGCTGATATTGCCAAACGAATAACGGCAAATGAATAAATGGGTTCTAATAACGACATACGTATAGTAGCTTTCCACACATCTTTTGCTCAGATCGACAATTCTGTAAGATTTTCTGCACTGTTTCGTCTCAAAGTAGGAGTAAGACAGTAGGAACGTTCTCAACATCCCCACAAAAATTCAGTAGGTACGCTAAAATTTTTATTTACCTTCAGCGCCAAATAATTTCCTAAGTCACCAATAAAAAGTCAGTAGGGATGTTGAATTTTCATTTTACGTTTAAACATTGGTAAAATTGCGATTACGGCAACATCGCCACGGACAATACTTTCAATACACCTATCTACTGGGGTACCTATATTTTACACATAATTATTTATGTACTTATTACCCTAACCGATCTTAACTCTGTTTGGTAACATCGCACTTGAGCCCCAAGATAGGCCTCGAGCCTAGTTTGGGGCTCACCGTTAATTATCTTTTGTTATGATACCGGATTTTAAGTCTGTGCCTAATTTAAGTTTTTTTTAAACTTTTATGTGACGAGACGAGCAAGGCGTTCGCCTGGTGGTAAGCGTCACACCTGCCACTAATAGTAGGCAGTGCCAGAATTGTGAACTTGCGAACACAATCCTGCGCCGCACTGCACTGCGCACGTCACCCTGAGATATTAGATGTTAAATGTCTTCATACCCAGTAATTTCTCTGGTAACATTGCCCTTCAAACCGGAACACAGTAATGCTTGCACACTACTGCTTGGCGGTTGAATAACTGGCAAAGGTGTGGTACTTCCCCAGGCGAACTCTGCAGTAGAGTCCTACCACTACAAAAATATGTAAATATGAACTACTCCATTTGGTAAATAAACTATTTAATTTGATTTTGACAGACAGATGAATCAGTGACGCTCTATTTTCTTTACGGACCAAAAAAATACGTAGCGTTGAGATTCTGCCGTCACCATCTATTGACTTAGCCAAACAACTCACTGGAGCTGAAACTATTACAATTTTTTAAATCTCATTCTGTAAAGCTTTCGTTATACACCTAAAAAGGCCTGTAAGTGGATCAAAAGAGTCGGAAGCCAGTTATTGCTTGTTGATCCATTTTCCATAAATAAATATTGCCTTTGACGGTTCAGTGGTGTAACGAGCCGAGATGTTTATTTACTCACCCTTCAGAACAACATTATAAATCCGAAAGTGGCTTATCTTGTTTCCTCCGCGAAATAAACAAAATGGTCCAGTATTTTGGGATACAATTTAATAAGGAAGACAAGTATGTAGCTCTTCGGCGTATTGTTTTAATTTATGGCCAGAGCCCGTACCGTGACATCTAAATACCATGATTGTTATAGACTCGGCCGCCAACGCTGCGCGACTGAGAATTTTATCGCCCTGCAATACGGTTCGTGGTCGCACAGCGCGGCGGCTGAACATAAAGATAATGGTTTAAACATGTCACAGTACGGCCCCAGGTAGAAGTTTAAGTATGACTTTACATCTACGACTTTGGCCGCCCGCGCCACTGTCCAGATGGCTCGGCGTGAATTGCTGGTGCTGGTATAGTATTGTGGTTGCAGAAGGTTTTGAGGTGTTTTCGATGGGAGTGAATCTTCTGTACACGTAACCATTTTCTATGCTAACGTGACAAGGCGGCAAGATGTTTATATGAAGATGTTTGTGATGGCAGCCAAGCCATTTTGCATAAGGAACTCGAAAGTCCTTCGTAACAATCCGTGCTATTCCATATTCCATACTCTATCTCCCTGAAGTCTTTCTTTTCTTTATACGTAGTAGAGAAGAGAGGAAAAAAAACAACTTCAGATTTCAGAAGGAATTTACTCCTGCATTGCACAAGGTTATCGCCTGAGACTATCTATGTATACGTATATAGGAAGTACCAATGTACCCACTGGTCCATTAGCGAACGTTTGTATCGTCATTATGGTCGGGACCGCGTGACTGTCAGTACTAACACACACAACACTTACAACGGTTGCATTAGTGTGTGTAATGTTGATCACAATCGGCCCACCAAACCGAAGATTTTATTAGATACAATTAAATAAAGTTTGTTTACAATTTTACGTTCCTTACCAAACGTGTTCGTTTCTCCGCTATCGAACTATGATCAATCCGTCTATTATTAGCACGTTGTTAACGGGCCTGGAGCCTTTGATTAAACAAAGCCGTCTGTTAGCTTAGTTTTGATTAGCCGGAATTTCGTCTCAATCTTTTGTCTTAGTCTTCCTTTAAAGGCTGCCTTCACGAATAGAGTCCACGAGGGAGAGCTGCCTCGCTAATTGGATCATTTCTTTTTCGATTTGTTCCGCTAAGCGGAAACAAAGTCAGTGGGGATATCAAGTTGATGATGTCAAGCATTGACAACTAAGGGGCTAGAAGTTTTCATGGCGTCTGACGTATGAGAGACAAATACAAACACTTAAAAAAAAAGACTTCTAACAATTATAAAACCACCAGAGCTTAAAAATAGTGTTGATCCCGAGGAGGACACTGCTTTTTATCACCCTCTATGAGAAAATAACTAAGTGCAACTTATGAATAAGAATAGTAGGTACCTACGTTTATTTCATTCTCACTTCTCACTTTTTGAGGAAGATACAGTGAGTTAAAATAAAACAAAGTAAAATACGAATTTGAGTAAACAATTACGAACGAAGGGGGAATGCATTTCGCGCGTTTTTGTATCTTTCGCAAAAGTCTTTTTTTTTTTCGCGCGCCTTCCTTTTTTTGTCAGCCTGTTACTTGTTCATACAATGTCCGTGGTTGATCTCTTTGGTGATTGGAACTTTTACTAACAATATCCACATTCCAAATTCAAATTACCGCCCGGAGGGAGGAAAAGTTATTTTCCTCCCTAGAGCAGAAAAGAGCTAATTTCTGCCCTGTTTGCGAGGAACAAAGTAGGTCTTTTTGAATAGATGTGATAAAAATATATTCAAAACCAGTCCAGGAGAAATCGGTGAAAATGCATTTAAAAAACAACATTCAGTTGAACATAATAGAACTTCCTCCTTATTTGAAGTCGGTTAAAAGTGGCATTTGATACGCTAAGTAAAGCATAACGATTACACACCCTAAATAACTTAGTTTTATCTTAAGAATTCAGGCGAACGCCGAACGTTCAAAGATCAAATGTCGAAGTCGAAACCTATGAGAGAAACCTAACAATTGCTTGATCCTGACAAATTAAAACAAAACATGAGTAGTTCAAGCAAGTTATACTAATTAATACTCAACTCAAAGCTTAGGTAATTCATGTCTCGACAACGCACTGGCGTCAGCGGTTCATTAATCAGTGATAACGAATAAAGCACCTTGTAGTAAGGATCATTTAAATATCATTTAGCGTACGACCGCATCGCTCATGGACGATGTTAATTGAGATGCGCAAACCGGCGTGGTAATGGCACCGTATACAATGCCACTGCAGTAAACTAGGTTAAGTCACAAGCGGATAAGGACAACGACATGCGTCGCCAGGAGGGGCAGGGGGAGCAGCTGCCCCAGAGACCCAAAAAAAACAAAGCTACCGAATTCCTAAATTCTAACAGACTTGACTCGCTAACTCCCGCACGTCGAAACTTGAGTCAATTAACAAAATTATAATTCCATTCCAAGTTTAGTATCCCTCGCTGCTAAAGTCTAGTCTCTACTGATAAAGCGAAGTGGGGAGGCAACAGGCCGCCGCTGTCAGTGGTCTCCAACCTACCAATTTTTTCGGTTTCCGAAAGGTTTTCTACCGATTTTGGGCCTGTCATACCGATATACCGAAAGGACAGTTTTTTTCAAAACCTTTAATTTGGAAATAGTACAAATTTACCGAATTTAGAGGGCAAATCTACTGGTTTTGTATTTTCTCGTTCGTGAACACTTGGTCAACTCATCCCTTTTTTTTAATTATCTCATCCCGTCCTAAATCAGTACCTATTCTTAACTCGTCCTACTGAATAATTTAAATTTATTTTCCTAACTCATCCGGAATGTAATCTTGACTCATCCGATGCTCTTTCCAAACAAAAATATTAAGCAAAGGTATGGATAGCAGCAAAACTCAACATTATTAAACTTCTTAGAACTCTTTGGCAAGAACATAGAGGGTAAGTACAATAGTTGATATTTTTGACGTTTGGACAGGAAATAATACGTACGTTCACTTAGCTCATCACCTCTCTAAGGCCTCTTAGCTTGCAGCATACAGTCTCTCCAGTTCGCGTCTCAACATTACTTACTGTTATACCAATGCCAACGAAAGTGAACAGCTCGTTTGTACCGAGAATTTTAATCAACAGGCACTCTTTCACAATCAGACTACAATTCTAGTTTCTAGCTTGTGTATAAAATTGGAGCAGGGTTGTAGTAAAAATCTAAATGGTTTGTAATTCTGTATCAATCAAATCTGTAATTAAGATTACATTCTAAAATTTAAATATGGACTTATGCTCATCTGAATTTGGTTTTCTGTCTGTACGACAACTAACAAATGTTAAGTAGAAAAACTTTACAGATAGAAAATTGTGCTCTCATAAAGATTTGTCGGAATAGCGGAATAAGAGCAGCCGCACACTGTTCCGGTCCGGCGCCTGACAGACGCCGCCGGACCGACCGTGACACACTGCGCACAATTAACAGGCGTGAGCAAGACGGCCGTCACGAGAAATGTCTTACAGTGTGCGGGACCTAGTACAAAATGTATGCACGGAGCGCCTTCGGGCGCGACCGTCCGGTTTTTCTATCGGGTATTTCTTATAATGTGCGGCCGCTCTAAAGCTTCAGTGGAACTGGGCAGGACACATCGCTATAAGCGCTGTGATATCGTGATAACCATTGAAGTAAGGTTGTCACAGTGGTAGCCAAGGCAAGGTAGACGGATCGACCCAATGGATGGTTGGATGGATCTCTATCTGTGTGCTCGTCCAGCTGCAAGACGACGTCGCCACCATCGCGGATCGAATCTGAACTAGATTAGCACAGGACTCAGTAAAAAGCATAGAGAAAGAGAGGTTTATACGTAGCAGTGGGATAAGGAAGGATGAAGTAAATTGTCCCTAATAAAACATTGCGAAAAGAAGTGCCTCGCTTTAGCTGCTTTTAATAGATTATGCACCAAATGGACAAAGTAATGTCTTACGATACGGGCGGCATATTGGAGCCAGACCATAAGGAGGAGGGACTCTAGAGTTAAAGTTTAAGCATAAGTAGAGTCCTGAGTAAAGCGAGAGGTTCAAGCCGCCCAAGACGAAGACAGGCTTTAGCATAGAGGTGAATACTCTACTTTTTGTACCCTCTGCGAGACAATAAAAACCCAGTCGCGCCATTTTTCTTTTTGTACAGTCAAGTGACGAGACGAGCAAGACTTTCACCTGATGGTAAGCGTCACGCCTGCCATTAACAGTAGCAGTGCTATAATTGTGAACTTGCGAACACAATCCTGCGCCGCACTGCACTGCGCTTGTCACCCTGAGATATTAGATGTTAAATATCTTCATACCCAGTAATTTATCTGGTAACATTGCCCTTCAAACCGGAGCACAGCATATTATGCAGCGTATTATGCCTATGGTGGCCATAGACAGTATACCAGTTCGATTTTCAAATAAACTTTCTTTTCATTACACTTGCTCGTAAAGTGGATCTTATTGCATCGGTTTAGGCTCATAATCCAAGCTATTACGCACGGGTGCTTTTTACTTTACATTACGGCACATGGTGCTAAAATAGGTATAACCCGGTAAAGTCAAGTTTGTACGTGACTGCAATTAGACGTACGTATACGAAGCACTCTTAATATAGCCGGGTAATACTTACAGTTTTTTTTGTAATACCAACAGAGTTCTTTTGCCGCTGAAGTAAATGTCAACCTGCGCGCGCATTACTGATTTGGGCGCCAATTTCGCTGTGTGGTAGATTATTATCAAAAAAAATTGTTTTTTCCTCGCAAGTGTGACGAAAACAGTCGCATGAAACTCTTGTGCTATGTTTCAATACACTCTCGGTTTCCTTATCGCGCTCGCCTGCGGCTCGCGCGAATAATACCGCCTCTAGTGTAATGACCAACATAGCACACTTGTATCATAATGTACTATTACAGTGCCGGTATTTAGGTATGCTAAGATTGTTCATTCATACGAATTTTGCTTTACGTTGAGATTACGTAATATGTAAATAGTTGGGCATTGTCGAGCAGGTGGTATGAATAGGTACCAAAATCCCACGACACACGCCGCAGGCTATGCCTACTAGGCGAAACAGCCTCCGCAAATAGAAATGTGGTAAGAGCTCATTTATCAGTAGATACCTACTGGTTATTTTGTAGATAACACGCATTTGCTCGATTATCTCCATTTCGCAGCCCGCGGCCAGCTTTGATAAATTACTCTCCCATTCCGATGACGATTTATTTTATCGGCGAAACAACCATTTATGAATTAGGCTTCCATTTATTTCTGTGCTTTTAAAGTTTAAACAGTAAGAAAAATCATGACCTCTGGCATGAGTTGAACCTGCATACGATCAATCAATGGGTTTTTGTCCCAACCCAACTGCTTTATGAAATAGGTACAAGAAGTGTGGAAACACTTCACATAAAAATATTATTTTTATTTATTTAAAAATAATATTCACACATTTTATTTTTATTTATTTATTCGTCGTCAGCCATAAAACGTCCACGTCATAATCCCCACGCTTGGCAGGCGGCTTGGGGATCGCAGAATGGTCACCACCGTTAACCAAAAGGACGCTGCTGCCCGTCCTCCGGTGGGTCTGGGTCCGGGTCTATTTATTTATTGCTACCCCACAAAAGTGATTAAGCTAATAATAATTGTGGTCGTTGAACACGTAAGACAGAGTAGTGGCACAGAATAAATATAATAGTACTACGTAGTGTAAGTAGTAGTAGCTAGAAGCGAAAAGCCTTTGGTTGAATGGAAAAAGGTTGAATGGTGAAACTCGGGGAGACTTATGTCCAGCAGCATGATGGCAAGTTATAATGATATAATAATAATAATATTTATTTGACTAAGCTTAGCCTATTACAGGTTATTAGTAACTTATTAATATTATATAATGTACAAGTACTTACTTATTTATTTTAGTTTTGTTGCTTATTGTTGCTTCAAACGAACGAAGCTGAGTATTTTATTAAAGTACCTATGTAGGTATGTAAAAAGTACGTTTTTCTAAGACGTCCAAAAAATTAAAAAACAATTTTGACATGTTTTTTAGTCTAATATTATATAAGTAGCTTAGGTCTTATTTATATTAAAATCATGACACATTAGCATTTACTGTTTAACATTACAATTAGAATTTTAGGCCAATTTACATTAAGTACCTATGCGTAGAAGAAATGATTTTGTTTTAAACTGCGTAAGTTGTAGGTACATTTTTCAATAAGCTAGGTACTGGACTACCTACTTTACTTTTTGGAATAATACTAGTTGTTCTCAGTTCTAAAATGAAATAATTATTGAGAATTGGTTGCGTTTGTACTTACGTGTTGCTTTGATCCTATTAACAACATTCTCGATAATTAATATGTATGTATATACATGCGGTGTCACAATCCATATGTATCCAATCTATATGTTTAATTTTTGAATATTTTTGTATGAAGTGATTCCACACTTATGGTATTTCTATGTTTTTAAAGCTTAAACAGGGTGAAAAATTATGACCTCCGGCAGGACTCGAACCTGCATACGAGCAGTCGCTATGGGTTTCCGTCCCAACTGCTTTGCCAATTAAGCTACAGAAGTCTCTGCCTTAGATGCCAAATTTCGGAACCTGTTATAAGCTACCAACTAAAGCGTTGGTGGCGCCATCTGTAAATTTTTGTAACACAAATATTTAATGTAAATATTGTATCTATTTATTGTATGTTTTTTTTTTAATATGTTTAATGTTATACATTATAAGTATGGCGATCATCTGCTTACACATGTTACGCCCACTTGCGGGGGACGAGGTTAACACGCATTGCACGCATTCAAGTAAAGTTTCACACTAATAAAACAAATCTCTGTGCGTATGTACTAAAACAAACTCACAACACACATAAAGGTCAATAACCATATAACTTTTGGCAGAGAGGTAGGCCTTGACTTGCCATCTCCAATGGTGATACTCGAAGAATCTCGTAGTGCTAGGACTCTGTTGCAGAGTCCGCCTGGGGAAGTACCACACCTTTTCCTGTTATTCAACTGCCAAGCAGTAGTGTGCAAGCATTACTGTGTTTCGGTTCGGAGGATAGTCTTACTAGTGAAATTACTGGACATAAAGAGATTTCACATCTAATAGAATAGAATAGAATAATATTTATTATCATAAAGTTACATTCATAAATATTTTACTAATAATATAATATCATGAATGTTTCTATAATGGACTCGTCACCAAAACATAAAAAGGAATAACCATTTATTAACAAGCTATTTTGTGGGTATTATAATATTTTAACTCCTTCAGAAAATGACAACAGTATGAAGGTAGTCATTAATACGAAATATATAATCATAAATAAATCTAGTATATAGTAATATAGTGCGTCGGTTGTATAGAAGCTTCGTCTAAACACAATTGCTGTAATAACATAATTAAAATAGTATATATATATAGGTATATATTACAAAATATAATTGTCCTCGAGAATACAACACAATAAAATTCTAGTAGAGGAAATATTTGGGTAGTTAATAATTACAAATTAGATCTTGTACATAGTAAGTCAGCTGTATAGGGGCTTCGTCTAAAAAAGCAATAGCTATAAAATAATAATATATATAATAAATAATAAAATATAATAAAATAATAATAATATCTCAAGGTGACGAGTACAGTCCAGTGTGGCGCAGGATTCTATTCGCAAGTTCACAATTCTGGCACTGTTAATGTTATGGGCAGGCGTGACGCTTACCACCAGGCGACCGTCTCGCGCGTCTGGTCAATCAATCCTATAAAAAAACCATTTCTAAAAATAATAGGTACTTGCTCTAAGGCGAAGGAAAACATCTTGTAGGAATTTTCATACCAGAAGAAATTTATATTCGCAGAAGAAATTCATCAATATTTAATCTAAATTCAAATTATAATGGTATGGTGGTACCGTCAACCACATCGGGCTTGTGTGGTGTAATAGCGCTTAAGGCTTGTATTTACCAAATTTGCCCCTCAAATTTATTTAGTCAAATTACTATATTTAAAGCCCAAAAATACAAAATGTTACAGAAGAACATCCGTCTTAGTAACTTCTGTGGATGAAAACACGATTGATTATACTTTCCTCGATAGAAAAAAATACCGAAACAGTTTTTATTTTTAAACCATTTTCAGTTTTATGTCCTATTTACAGCACATAGTCATATTAAAAAAATATGTATTATAAGTTAATAGTATTTTGGAGAGCATGCTGTGGTTCAAAAGTTATTAATTTCTATACTTTTCAAGTAATCTGAGAAAATCTTCCAAAATCGAAGTTTGACACGCACGAATCTGCGTAACCGCCATATTTTTGCTCCGCTAAATGTGACTCTACCTGATACAGCTTTAGACTAATGATTGATCTCATTAAAAAATGTGCTTGAAACGTGGAATACCTGGCCTTAACTAATTATTGCAGCACCTTTGTTTATAGCTCGATCTCACGGTTTGCTCCAGAGAGTAAAGAAACCGCGCACCATCAAATGAAAATCAAAACTGAGAAACCGGTCAAGTGCGAGTCGGGCTCGCTTGCCGAGCCCGACACCACACAAAATGAAGTGAAAAACAGCGCAAAATTGTTGTAGTAGGTACCTAATTCTTTATTTACTCATTTAGACGCGTCAGTGTAGTAATGTCTAGTATGGGCACCGTTTTTACGACAGTGCAAAAACAAAACACGTAAAAAGACTCTCTAAATACGTCTCTTGTATAAAAAAAAATAAAAAATTATATAAGTATTCTATCAGCTATCTAGTTTCCATATTACAAGCTTTGCTTAGTTTGGGGCTAGATGGCGCAGTGTGAAAAATGTCCTGCGATATTTATTTATTTATTTTATTTTATTTATTTATTTGTATTATGATCCCCATTTTAATAGGCTAGATAACTGGTTTTTTTTTTATTGTCTATTCAAATGTGGCCCATAAATATAGCTGATTAATGAAAAAAATATTAAAATCTGATCAAAAATAAGCAACTTATAAACATTTTAATATCATGCTAGACAGAGAGGCGAAACAGCAAATCACTTCACTTCACTTCTTTCTTCTTCTTCTTCTTTTCATCGTCACTTGTCAGGACGCCATATAAATTATATTCTGACAAGTAAGGCGTGACGTCATTTTTTGTTTTGTGAGAAAGGGACAGAGTTGTCTCTAACAAAAACTTTAAACGCTCATATATCAGAACATTATTAACCGATTTAAATAATGTTTTCAATTACCATACTATATTTACTTAAATTCTTCATCAAAGTTATTGGTTTCAACGATTTAAACATCAGTCATCTAGCCTATTGAAGCCTTTTAATTTAACAGTCCTCAGCTGGATAAAGGTCTACTCAAGTAGGGCGATTCTATTCGATTTCTAGTTATCTACGCGACGTAAGCACGTCGGCACGTATAAATGTATTGCAGGTTTTTCACCATATTTTCACACACCATAAACTAAACTCTAGTACGGCACTTGCACCTATCCCCCTTTATTTTTTTTTATTGTTTAGCAGGCTTAGTAATGGGGTTTCGTTAAATCGAGTGCGGAGCCCAGAAAATAATGACTTTTCCTTACAGTACCTACGCTCGGAACTTGCCCTCGAATCTTCAATTAGTTTTTACATCAAAGCTCGATATAATTGCGGTTTATAATTGAAATCGGGAGCAGGGCAGCTGAGCAAACGGCGCGCGCGATCAATCAGTTCTCACGGTGCAGTATTTACTCTCGCACAGAATAACACGCGCTTCTTTCGACTAATGATGCGTAAACTCGGGGAGTCGGGATCGTGATTCACAGAAGTCATCTGTATTCGTTAGTGGCGGTCACAGCACATGGACGAGCATATTTAATATATTTAATTAGAAAACCCTGCAGGCTACGAATAAATAAACAGAAGATTCCGCACCATCCGCCCCACCGTGTCCTTCCATGCCAATGGGAGATGCCTATGGCGAATCTGCTTGTAGGTACATGTGTAACAAAAAGGTTCAAGGAGGGTATGTATACGTATATTGTATACATATATGAACAACTTTTACTATGGCGGCGGGGGCAACATTGAATGTTAGCGGATAACCTGTTACAGTAACAGGAGCCTACATTAAAATACCTGTGGCTAACATGCCCTTTTTTACTAATCTCTTCCCCCATCTTTTTCTATAGTATTTTTTGGTGTGCACAATAAAGAGTTTCTATCTATCTATCTATCTATAATTAGTTAACGTGTCAATAACTTTACAAAATTAAACTATTAACACTACTATTCTCAGGGTGTCACTCCGCAGTTTAGGTATGTTCGGCCGGCGCTCCGTCCAGGAGGACATTGCAAGGCTGAAGTCAGTCGCCGCCCGCACTCTAGCCTCGTCGCACGTAACTAAGCATACGTGATAGAAAGAGAGCGATAAATCTAGGTGAATATAGCGAGCGGTATCCAGCGCTGTGCGAGTTGAATTGCTACTTTATTGCCTAGTAGATAGAGTCCTTATTTATTTCAATTCCTTTACGGAGTTAAATTTCTGTACGTAGTGCTATTATTTATTCTGTGGTATTACTTAGTAATAAAAATTAAATCAGTTTGACGTAGACGCTACGAGGATATTGAATTCTCAACCACACGAATATGTTATGATACGGATTTTATTTCTGAACTGGCGCTTTCTGGACCTGAACAGACAGTGTGAACAGAAAATTGGCAGGACATCTTCGAAAACTTGTTAGTAAAAATTTGCGCAAATTCAATCAATGAAAGGAAGATGCATTTACATACATTTGTTCGACTTCAAAAAGGTGGAGGTGATTCGGTTTTATTTATTTATTTTTGTTACCTCACAAATCCATCATTTATACTTACAGACTGATTTGAAAAATTCTTTATTTATTTGCAAGGATAGGTAGGTATATACTTTCAGATTGGTCCTATAAAAATTTCATCAAAATCGGATCAGTAGTTCGGTTTAAGTAAAACAACTGGAAAAATAAATGTCATCCAAGAAAACGAAATTGCATATTTTGCTTTGATTTCAGTTGAATTTATTTTTAGAATAGCTTGTGTTCAGACGACAGCGTGCTTGAAGCAGACTCCCCATACAATATTTATGAACCCGCCGCCACTCCCGCCTGACTGCCCGCCGAGTTCCAAAACGCGGCCCTATACAAATCAGCAAATAAATTATATCACTGCCTCTATAGCAATGTATTATATGTGGACAAATATAGATTAACCACATCACGTGGCAAGTATTTTTAAAATGACATTCTAAAGCATTGTTACAATAATACAATATATATATTTATTTATACAATACTAGAGGTCGCCAGCGACTTCGTCCGCGTACGGAAGAAATTCGTCCCGCTCCCAAAATTCTCCACTCTTAATCATTCCAAGCAAACTCTACCAACTCCCCCGTCCCCCACCCCCACCCCAAACGTCCCCCTTTTGAATGAACTATCCAAATATCCTTTTTCATCACTATAACTTCAAAAACAATGAAGTTTCCATACAACATTCCACACCCCCCTCTTTCCCCCCCTTAAATCGTCCCTGTCAAAAAAAAATTTATATTTTTATATAAAACAGCAATTTTTATTTTAAATGAACTATCCAAATCTAAATTTTCGTGACTAAAAGTACAAAAACAAAGGACTTTCATACAAACGTTTCCCTTGGGGGTCGAATTTCTAAAAATCCTTTCATAGCACACCCCTACGCATCGAAACGAATACACCCTCCAAATTTCAAGTCTGTACGACCAGCGGTTTGGGCTGTGCGTTGTCAGTTATTCAGTCAGTCAGGACAGAGCCTTTTATATATGTATATAGATTGATTGATGATTGATATACCTAGTGTTTGACATTGCTGGTCGGGTTGATAACACGAAACAACAGGAAACTCAGCATGGTTTACTTGATATTGATAAACGTGATTATGTAGCACAATAATAGGTCATTATATATAACAAAATATGCGTGTGTTTATCCACGCCAAGCATAAGCCCCGCCGCTAGCTAGGATTCGTTTCCACAAAGGCGGAGAGCGGCGAAGCGGAGCGGTGACGTGCAATGCAATCAAATAATAAAACGAATTGAGAACCTCCTCCTTTTTTGAAGTCAGCAAAAAATATATAAAATAAAAGGCTTAATTTTTTTAATCGTTTTTTTTTTATTATATTTTCTTTAGCAATTAGTTTCTGAAAAAAAGGAAATAACAGAGACACGTCTACAGTAGACCTAGACTTTATAAAAAACAAACCCCTTAACCTAATTCTTATGCTAGACAAATTAAGGTTCTTGACCTAAGGGATTTCGAAAGCAGGTGAAATCGCGGGGCTAATAGGTATTTGTAACTGTAATACCTCTGACAGATCTAAGGGTCTGCCTGAACTCCGCGAATGGCGAATGAGGGAAACAAATACTCTACAGTTTTTCAATTTTTTATTTATAGGTTTGCATTTGACTGCCATCTCGTTATGTTAAACGAAGATGCAGCCTACGATGGAGCATGCTTGCCTAGAAGAAACAGATTCACTCGCGACTTATTATTAGTAAGTAAGTAAGTTCGTATAGGCTGAGTGGCCAGCCCTAGTGTCAGAGTTAATGTGCCGCCCGAAGGCCTCTGACATGGCTGACGATTGTTGTTATAGAAACTAGAACAAACAACCGGGACCAACAATTTAACGTGTCATCCGACCCACGGCAGCGCTCAGAAATAAATGCCAATCACGATCACCCATCCGAAGACTGACCGGACCGTCCGTTGCTTAACATCGGTGATCGATTAGAATCACCTAGACAAGCTACGCCCCGAGTGCTACATTATAAGTGTGACGATCCCATGGCAGATCATCACCAAAGATAGAGAAATAGATAACAGTTTATATATATAGTTTTCCTCTCTTTAGCCCTTGTTTGTCCATATAACAAATGAGGGTACAAATCAAATCCACACACTGTTAAATTAGTATTAAAGCATAGTGTGCTGTATGATTAATTCAGTGATATGTTTACGAATGGGCCACAAATTGTACCAACAGCTTATTTAAGGATACATTACAATTAAATATGTATGGGCGATAATAATTTATTACACTTGTTTTTCCTAACCAGGTGATGTTAAACGGTTATATTTGCAGAGGTTATGTCAATTTGATGTAATGTTGTTTTCAATTGGCATAATATTATGCAAATAGGCCGATATTAGTTGTTAATATGGCATGAGTAAAACATAGGATAACTGTCAACTTGTTACTAATTTGAAGTTGGTTACTGTTAAAGAAAATGATTGGGATTGTAGGCCATATGATTGCCGTATGATTATGTTTTTATATTTATAGTGGTTAAATAACTCTGGTTTCCCTTCAACATTCTTATTCTTATTCGATGTGGGGTGATAAGTCCTGACGTCTCGCTTGGGGTGTATTGTGCATTCCCCCCCCCCCCCCCCCCCCCCCAGTTGTCATAACTGTCACTTGTCACTGTCCCGCCAAAACTCATTTGACCCTGTAGGGCAGGACGAAACCATACCGTGAATATACTATACGTGATACCGTGAAGCTATGGCAGTGACAAGTGACAATTATGACAAATCGCGATCCCGAACAGGTACATGATTAGCCTGCAGGTCCTTGAAGTAACGGAGCGATGCTCTGGGCCGCTGGCAGAGTAGCTCCTGTGGGTTAGATGGAGGTGTATATATGATGATGATGAAATGAAGCAGTCAAGCTGTTGCGGTGACATGGTTTGGGATGAAGGTGCCTCATACAATCCCTTCAACATGTATAAGTGGCTAAAATAATAGATATATTATTTTATACATGGAAAATAAACATATTAAAATAGTTAAATACAGCAAATAGATGTATAATTTACCATGGAAAACAAACAGCTATATGCTTATTCGGAATAGTGTTATATTAGAATAGGTCCTACTACTAATTAGCATACTAAGGGCAGTCCAATGAAAAACGGAATTCACTTTTTGGTAGGCGATTATATTTCTTATACAACTGACCATACACAGCGAGGGAAAGGAGACAACATAGCCAAGTGCTCGGAGCTCTAAGGAATTAAGGATCGACAAGTTGACGGCTCGAACTCATCGGTGGGCACTGCTAAAAAGCATGCTCTCTTCATCAAACAAACTGTGGGAAAGGGAGAAAGAAAGATAAATGAGGGCACAAATATTTTTTTGTCGACCTTTGGCTGCTGTAATGTGGTTGAATAAACTCCGAGTCAATTTATTCCAACTTAAGTTATTTGAAATGTTTATGGACTAAACTATGCCGCTAGATAAATTATTTTAGAGTTGTTGTATTCCTTATGTTATTTATTTACGTCCAATGTGGCGTTAAAATTGAGCTAAAATACAAGATGTTTCCTGGCTCATAACTTTCTTGTTTATTAACTTTTTACTTTCGTAATACTTTACAATCCTAGATAATGAAGAAATTAATCGATATAATACTTAGTCTTGGACCTACAAAATTACATAGTGGAGTAGTAATACTACCGCGTTTCTATGGAGAAGTGACCAACTTGTCTACTCTTAAATGCTGATGTGACATTCTGTGTGCACAGCTACTACCAAATAAGGTAGGTATGAGATAAATGACAAGACAAAAGTTAAAAAACTGTTTACATTTACAAAAAAGTACCTACTAAAAATAAGTAGTAAGTATAGTATAGTAGTAATAAGTACTAAAAATATTTTTTCTTCGCTGTTCCATAGCTAGTTATATCACACAAATGGCATCAGCCAGAGGACGTCCGCTGCTGGACGAAGACCCCCCTTAACATGAAGGGGTTGCCACAATCCCCAAGCTTGGCAGGTAATTAAGTATGTACCATTTTTATAATATATTTCAGTTTTTTTTTCTCGTAGTATCAAAAAACAATTTCTTTCTTCCCCTCTTTATTTGTATACAAATTTTGCATAAAAACATAAATTCTATAGATACTTTTTCATCATTATTTACTTATCAGCCTATATCTAGTACCTATAGTTTTGTTTTGGCATATATATCTAATGTCTAGTTATACAGGAGAAGCCACTGGTTCCCGACACACAGTCCTTGACTAGTTTGGGAGCCTATGAGTCATATATTTTTTGGAAATATTTGTATAGAAATAAATATATTTGTACTTAAGTCTTTTAATTGAGGGTAGGGGACTTGTAGAAAATAACTTTAGTCATTCCTTCCTTTAGAGATTTATGTATGTGTACAATAACAATAATAAAAACAATGACTAGTGTTAGCACCTTAATGCAACCCAATATGGACTAATGTGGGCAATAGTTTATGGTTTACCAAAAAAGCAATCTAGAACAACAAAAAAATATAATATAATGATGATGTTAGCCTAACATCTGTTATAAACATGCTCACTGTGAGAGCCTAAGGCATAACAGCTGCATAATACATAGTATTGTTTTTATTGTTTGTTAATTTATCAATACAAATAACAACACTTGGATAAATCAAGACTGGTTTATATTTGTAATTGATTTCCTCCAAGTTCTAAAGCGAATCACATGTCACTAAAAATTATAAAAGCGAAAGTAGCACTAGATATGTATGGTGTGGTGTTATTATTTTTTACAAGAGCCAAGCATACTGCTCTCCCGATGGTAAGCTTCTGTGGTATTAGTCTCTATCTGTATGTTTGGTAATATTCTAATCTGCATCAAGAATAAAACAAAAATTACATTTGATATATATACAAATACCTTTACCCTTTTATTAACATGGAGTAGTAGACTTTTGTCTTTATACACCAAGTAACATTTTTTTTAAATCTTCTTATGTTTGGGCACATGGACTTATTTTTAGCTATGTTAGTCTCATAGTATACACACAAAAAAGATTTTATACAATACAGACTGTCTTTGAAAAGTCCATAGGCAAACCGACAGAGCATCCTAGCAGCCAGACAAGTAAAAAAGCTGAATTCATTATTCCGATAATACTTAATTTTTATTAATAATAAGGGTTACAGTTCAGAAAACTATGCTTTATCCAACAGTAACATACATGTATAGGACCTACCGACCTAGATTTAAATTTAATGTACAAAACAAGCAAGGATACAAGTCTCCTGGTGGATACTAATGGGTCTCCTCCACCTATAGAGCTGCAAGACAAACAGATAATCAAGAGCTGTTGTAGAGACATACCAAAACCAGGTCTGGCATACTGTAACGTTTGGGTTTTACAAGATTTCGTGTGGCCGGCCATGCCAGCGCCTAAAGCTTTATTTAAAAAAAAAACATTATCGTCAGCTGACACTCAAAGATAGGAGAATAAGTTAGTGATCCATGACAATTAAAAGCAAGAAAAGGTACTTGATTATGACCTTTTTTGTCAGCAGCCATTCTCAGTGATCCAAACATATGTGAGCGACTAGGTTATAATTTGATCCTAGAGAGAGTCCAAGATGGCTAGGAGATACTGTAGAAATACATTTTTGATTTTAAAGCAGATCATGATTAATCTTTAAGGAGTTTAAGTCTCATGTAGGGGACGAGACAATGCTGAATGACAATAATGGAAATGTTGCCAACAATATAAAGATCATTTCATGAACTTATCTAATGAAAACAGGCGATACAAATGTGAGCAGATTAAACGCTTTCTGAGTTTTACCTTCTCTGGCCTTCAAGTAGACAGTGTTGGCGACGATATTCTCCAATTCCATCAGTTCCAGTGTGACTGATTATATCGAAGACCCTTCGCGAAGCAAACACCCGCCGGTGCGGCCGCTCTGCCGCTTCTCTTGCAGACACGGCACTGCCCATCAATCTACGTCTATTACGCACACAATACACCACTTCGCCCGCTAACTTTTACACATAACACCGCAACGCGCGCCGTATGACGATATTATGATATCCTCGACACAAGGACTTCACTAATATCTACGTTTAATCGCCCTCGGCGTTATTGCACACACGTATGAATCCACTCGCGAGCTCCAAGGGTGTGGACTGTGGGGAAACGTTAGCAACACGACTCCTTGGCGGTCTAATCACTGCACGCTTCTAGCTCGACGTTTATAGCAAGGAAACACAGTTGTTTTCTTTCAATACTATCGTAAATGGAGAACACGCCCGAATTACGCGAGTTAATGATGGACAGCCAAACGCTACGAAAATTACCACTTTTTTATCCAATTTCCAGTTGCCATACGTTGAAAAAAAACTACCATTGTCAAAGAAAGTAATAGTCCTCTGAAAATGTTAGTTGGAAGAGTTTTTGGACACTTTGGCTTTGGACTTTAGTCATTCTGTCAGTGTCAAGCGTTTGAATAATTTCATGGAATAGGATCAAATAAATCATGTACAATCGAAGTCGGGCAAAGCAAATCACGGTAAAGTCGAAGTCATAGTAAAGTATTGGCTAGTGTACTAGACGATTCTACGGAGTAGTAAGAAGCAACCGTATACCAGCTTCCATTCGAGATGCTCCTTCCACCGGGTGATTGTTTGATTGATAGATCGATTAACTATTTATTGTTCACACCAATAATTACACAGAAATAATGTAATAAACTTAAATATTGGAACAAGTGGCCTTATTGCTAAAAGCTATAGCGGGTGCTTCAATACCAAGCTCAGAGCGTGATTACAAGAGAATTTGTTTTATGACATTGAAGCTTATTTTAAAATAAGAGATTATTAACGTGTGTTTTTATAATTATTATTTCATTTTAGTAAGTGATATTTTTTTGTGACATACTTAATGAAATTTGACTTGTAACTTTGGTGCTATCAATAATCTATTTGTATTTGTATTTGAACAACACGAAAAGATATGTTTCACCCTTCGAGCATATACCAATGGAACTAACAAGCCAAAGCGTACCCCTCTGCCAAAAGGTATACGGGGTTATAAGCTTACCCTGTAACTAAATCGGGACTACCGTATAGTATCAGTAATGATTGTTCCTTAATGAGAGTTACAATTGAAGATATATTCGCTTAGGTTTGTTACGGCTAAATATGGGTGTGAAAATATACTAAAGTTTAGCCGGCTAATCTTTGGTTTATTTTCAAGGCGAGACTAATCTAAATAAAGTTTATATTATATGCGATAAATAAATGGTTTCATCTATATCCAGCGAATAATTGCTTAATAGCCTAAACGCAACGGATAATAAGTATTTGATAGAGATATGGGACGGCAGCGGGGAAAAACGTTTAGGGAGGCAGAATTTAGTTCTAAAACAACTTACTTAAGTTTTGTAAGAATGCGGATAACTGCCAACATCTTGATTCGATCTTTTGAAAATACTAATTGTTTAATAAGTTTAACCGGCTAGAGATCTCGGCGGCTAGAGATCTCGGCGGCTAGAGATAACGTAATAAATGCTTAGAACGTTTCCCACGCAGGTGGCCTAGTGGTACAAAGTTCCCGTACCTCCTTGTATGAACTAGGCCAACATTTCACATGCCTTAGCATGCCTCTCCTCCAAATCATTAGCCTCTCCTCCAAAATAAACATAAAAAGCCGCCTAAACTTAAGTTTATTTTTACTCCGATCTTTAGCCGTATCATATTCATATCATCAACTAATAAGGAGCACATTATAGGACCGTTTTTTTTAATGTTCACATTTATGTTTACACTACAACATTTATGAGAAACTATCGGGCACACAATTTTTTTTTAATTGCTTTTGCCCCGTTTCGTATCTAGACTGAGCAACTTTGCCAGGAACAGTCAGGGATGGGTGTTTTCACACTGACTAGAAACAATATCGTCGGAGTGCTAGTTTCATACAATTAGTACGACACGCTTTCACACTGACAAACGATAATGACTGTTTTCACACTGACAAACTATATCGCGATATAGTTTGTCAATTTGAAAGCGTGTAATACTAATTGTATGAAACTAACACTCCGACGTTATCGTTTCTGGTCAGTGTTAAAACGCCCGATGAGTCATTGAAAGAGGACCGAAAAGAAGAATAATAATAGTTCTAGTTGATAACAGCCTGAACAGAACAATGAAAAGCTATAATAACACATAGCTAAAATGTATATGTATACCTGTGTATAATATAAAAATATATTATTGGATTATCTAATGGTAGGTAATTAATTTGGTAGAATTCCTGGCAATTAATCAAATGTCATTTTAGAATTGCCATTACAATTTGTGTCAAAATTTGCTGTTTTGGCAAATTTGCGATTTAATTTTCACCTGGCTGATTTCGTAAGCTTTCGCTTAAGCTTTTTATAATGTGGTAGAATATGGCTTTTGAACATTTTACTGAAAACAATAAATTCTCTTTAATTTTCAGAGAACTAAAATCAGAAATATTTCACTACAAACAACACGAAAAGACACGTTTCACTACATTATATCACTTGCCCCACTCGCTCATATACAACACTCACGGCCTTACCTAAAATAATCTCGATTCTCTTAGTCACTGCTTAAACTTCTCTGTCCTTTTCTAGCACGTGCAACTTCACGTCAGAGAGAAGACGGCAGAGCATCTTAAGCAGTGACTAACGGTTGAGAAGTTTTTTAAAGTAAGGCCGTCAATGAATAACTCCAAACCGCAAAAACCGCAAAAACTCCAACACTCCAAGGGTCATGTGCGTTTGCTTTGCTTTGCTTTGCCAGTTTGCAGCAAGCACTGTTGTCAAGTTAGCCATATTTTTATCTAGGTCGAAATAAAATTTTAATAAAATGTAGCTAAAAAAATTTGCTACTTCTTCTAGCTACTTTTCAACATAGCTACTTTATTTGAACACACGTCTTATAGTCATAGAAAACCTAATTTATGGTGGTACACAAGCGTGTCTGATTTTTATTTTTAAACTATGGCAGTCCAATCCAGTTTGCCAATCTTAGTGTGTGATGGTGCGGAGGTGGTATTTTTTACAAAGTCGTGGAGAACAATAGCAAGAATACAGAGTTAATGGCATGGGGCGCGCTCGTATTCGTTAAATTACGTTAAAGTTAATTCGTTTCGTTCGTGGTACAGTTGGCAACACTGGCTAGTATGGTCAACGAAAGTGATATCTCGCCATTTGGGCTACTCAGGACGATGATCGGCGATGAAAAAATCTGAAAGGCAACTGGTCGCCTTTAAGGCTACTTTAGGGACAAGCCATTCATTCGTATTTTTATGTAAGACTAGCTGACCCGCCCCGGCTTCGCACGGTAAATAATTATTTTAAACCAACTTCAAAAAAGGAGGTTATCAATTCGTCACATATATATTATATATATATGTAATATTAGCTGTGCCTGCAGTTCCACCCACGTGATGATGAAAAACGAACAAGATAATAATAATAAAAAACCTATGTTTTATTCCGGGATATAAGCTATCTCCATTTTGAGTTTCATTAAAATCCGTTCAGCCATTTTGGCATGAACAGGTAACAAACACACACACACACACACACTGAAAAAAATCGCATCTTTAATATTAGTGACCTGATAGCCTGACCTTCAAATATCGTCACTTTATCGAGTCTCAGGGTGTCCTGTACTGAACTTTCGTATTTATAATATTATAGTGTGAATTTATATTCAAATACCAATTTTCATCACCTTACCTTAAGAACCTTAAAGTTTCATCCCCTGTTTCTCGCCCTTAAATCATCTCTTTTAAAAAAATATTAAAAATATCATATTTAATTTTGAATGGACTACCCGAATACAATTTTTTTATCACTATGACTTCAAAAACAAAGAACTTCAATAGTTTTCGAATCCCCTATTCCACCCCCCTAATTGAGCCCTGTCACAAAATCCGTTCTTAGCTGACGTCTCCTACCTATAAACGATCTACATGCCAAATTCAGAGATTAAGTAGTTTTCGAAATTTCGTGCTTAGCCTTCTAAAGTTTCATCCCCCGTTTCTCCCCCTTAAATCATCCCGTTCTAAAAATATTAAAAGCATCATATTTTATTTTGAATTGACTACCCAAATACCAATTTTTATCACTATGACTTCAAAAACAAAGAACTTGCATAGAAAGTTTCATCCTCTCATTTCACCCCTTAATTCAGCCCTTTCACCCTGTCAGCGCAAAATCCGTTCTTAGCTGACGTCTCCTACCTATAAACCTGGAGTTTTGACGGGAACACGGAAAATAAATGTCGCTGCATTCTATTATTTTCTTAAACTAGTGTTTTTTCGCGAATTAATAATTAATAATCATAAAACTAAGTAAGTTCGTATAGGCTGAGTGGCCAGCCCTAGTGTCAGAGTTAATGTGCCGCCCGAAGGTCTCTGACATGGCTGACGGTTGTTGGATTATTACTTCTAATAATCATCATCATCATCAGCCCGGAGACGTCCACTGCTGAACGAAGGCCTCCCCCTTCGATCGCCACAGTGTACGACAACGTGCCATTTGCATCCACCGGTTGCCCGTGACTTTTACAATGTCGTCGGTCCACCTAGTGGGAGGCCTTCCTACGCTGCGTCTTCCGGTTCGCGGTCACCACTCAAGAACCTTTCTTCCCCATCGGTTATCAGTTCTTCGAGCGATGTGGCCTGCCCATTGCCACTTCAACTTGCAAACCCTGCGAGCTATGTCGGTGACTTTGAATGATTAATAATGGTGGTGTTTTAGTCGTTGAGTGTTGAATTACATGCACGAGTATGAGCATGTGATATAATGTGGTGAAATATGTCTTTTTGTGTTGTTTTCAAAACTCCGTAAAAGTTCATAGTAAAGTCACCACAACTTTACTAGGGCATGACTTGGACTCTACTTTGACTAATTTCATATGACTAACTGTGATTTTATGACATATTTGACTTTATAATACTAATAAACTTTATCATATTACTTGACTCTGGCAGAATGCACATTGTGCGATGCCAATAACAAAGAAAAAAAAACACAAAAAAATATACTAAAAACCTGTCTAATTTCAGTCTCAGAGATCTAGTAGTTTTCGAGATTTCGTTTTTAGTCAGTGAGTGAGTGATTTTCGCTTTTATTTTTAGAATAAAAATAATGTAATTTTTTATTTTATTTATAGCGACGATTTGGCGTTTAGGCAGGCTACATTAGGCTATTTTTAGGCAATGCTGAAAGTCAGCTACTTTAGGCTACTTATCCTGTGAAAACTGGCGACTTCAGGCCCTACGCTATTGGCAACACTGGCACTGGCAGCATGTATCAGTATGATCAACGTAGATGATTTATCGCCTTTTAGGCTACTTAGGATTACTTTTAGACTACTTGTGGGACAAGCCATTTATTCGTATTTTATGTAAGATTACAAATAAATAAGCTGATATGAACACCATTTTTTTTAATTTATAGCGATCTTTGGCGCTTAGGCAGGCTACTATAGGCTACTTTAGGTAAATTCTGATAGTCCGCTACTTTAGGCTACTTCCGCTGTGAAACATGGCGATATCAGGCCCTACGCTGTTGGCAGCCCTGGCAAATATTTTACATGATTTACTCCTCTTTGGTTTGGTTTGTAGGCGGCGGAAATATGCACAGTAGCGCGAATGTGATCGGTGAATAACAAAAGAATATTTTGTTATTGTTATGAAAACAGTGTTTTTTCAACGATGGAATCCGCTTGTGATATTTGCGGTTGCACCCGGACGAATCTCGTCGACGGCTACTATTACTGCGCAGAATGCGGTACTCAAGACACGAATGCCCGCGAAACTCGCGTTGAGTTTGTTACATTATCAGAAGGTGTATTCGGTATGGCTTCTCGGAAGAAAATTAAAGTAATTCCACAAGCTAATCAAGAAGAGAGTAAGTATTTTTGGCATCAAATCAATGGTTCATGACGTACTCTGATAGGTTAAGGAAGCCCTTACCTCACATTATAAAATGTTAGGTTGCCAACATTTGCCCTAGGCTAGAATTTGAGACGGATTATGCTAAAAAGTTTGACCACTGTCAGAACATTGCAGTTTGTTAGTAGCTGCACTGCAGCACCACAACGAGCGATAAGAGTTAACAGTGGACCAAATTATACTAGCCTTGCAAGCGAAAGTTCTATACACAGTTCTGGGATAAAAAACTTTCAAACGGATTGCCTTTCGATCAGGTCACATATTCTATATAATTAATTATTGTCTATAAAATATTATCTCGAAGCGACTATCCTACCAATCATATTTACAAAAACATAATTTCATACCTCTCACCACATTTTCACATCTGTAACAGTAATTGACCCTACACGGGGAAGAAACGACTGAATAGTCTCGAAAGTCTACTAGAACTGTGCCTTTGTATGGCGTGTTTGTGGGACACAATATAAAAAAATAATACTGTTGGATAATTCACAAAACGCCATCTAGCCCCAAAACGTGTGTACTATGGGAAGCAGATAACTGATTGAAAGCAATATTTTTTTAAATAAAAAAATTCTTCACAGAACAAACAGATGAATGATTGTGATGAGTGGGAATCAAACCCACACTACAGCTTTCCAGGCAGAGATACTAGCAACTGAGCTATACGACAGTTAATATATCAGTTACCTATTATACATATAAGTAAAATTAATAAAAATAAGGACTTTAAAAAAAGATTATGTTTATAGTTCTATCTATTCAGCCCATTGCTGAGCCTCTCATTCACGTCATTCTTTCTGATCATGTGCGAATCTAATCTGGTGCTTTCTGACATGCTTAACCTATTGACTGCCACACAATGGTATCTTCTGTCGTACTTCGGCGCAACTCGTAAACATGACGGAACGGGAGTCATTTTCAAACGTTGTTTTATTACGCGATGGCGCATCTTTCGTAATCTTTGCCGCCACAGCATAATTTCATATGCCATGCCTTGTTTATAAAAAAACTCTGATAGCACTTTAAATTTACTATCAGAGCACCTTAACTTACGATACCGCCCGGTGTGAAATTCCAATGTCTCAAATACGATTCCAGATCCAATAGGCTAGATGGCTGGTTTTTTTTATTGTCCTGTTAAAATGTGGCCCATAAATGTAGCTGGTTAATGAAAAGAGAATGAAAATCTGATCACAAATAAGCAACTTATAAGCGTTTTAATTAATATCATGCTAGACAGAGAGGCGAAACAGCAAATCGCAGAGAAATTTACTAGGTAAATCGTGAGGTCACTTCTCTGCACGCCATATAAATTCTATTCTGACAAGGCGTGATGTAATTTTTTGTTTTGTGTGAAAGGGATTGAGTTGTCTCTAACAAAAACTTTAAACACTCATATATCAGAACATTATTAACCAATTTAAATTATTTTTTCAATAAACATACTATATTTACTTAAATTCTTCATCAAATCTATTGGTTTCAACGATATAAACATCAGTAGATGACCCTATTGGTAGTATGTAGTTAATTTCGTTTGATGTTATTTCTGCGCACTTTGGAAAGGCAGCTGAGACCTTTTGGTTAACGGTGTTGAGCATTTTGCAATCCCCAAGCTGCCTGCCAAGCGTGGGGACTATGGCATCCTCTTAAGGGCGAGGCCTTCATTCAACAGTGGACATCTTCTGGCTAATGATGTTATTTCTTTATTCTAGTGACAGATGACTGGTATAAGTGGCACTGCCTGAACTTCCTCCTCCAAGGCCTGGCAAATGAGCTCGTGGAACTTGGAGCAGAACCCTCATTCAAAACAAAGCTGCTATGGGTATGGACACGGTATATGAAAAAATATCAGAACTTAGCTGATTTTGGGTATGTCTAACGTAATACTGAAATTATGTTTAATGAATTGCACTAAAAATAGAAATGGGATAGTAATTCTGTTATATTTCCCTACTAAACAACCCCTGACCGTGTTGCTTTATATCAGGCAGGTGTAGTCAACACAAATATATACGGAATTAAAAAATAATGGTGCAAAAACTTGGCATTTCATTAGTGTGCATCAAGGGAATATATATCTTCGCCTTTTACTGTTATCTAAAAAATACATAATATATATTTTTTCTTTCTTTACTATTATTTTCCATTCTCTATTATTATTATCATAAATCTTGTCTGTTAGTTTGTTATTCCCTTAACTATTTGGTTATTCCTTCTTTTCTCTTTATCTACCTTTTTTTTTAAATCCCATTGAAGCCACTAGATGCAAAAACGTAATTTAACTTTACATGTAAATTAATCTCATTATAATCTCCTATCCTCCTATTAAGGGGAGGCTTTCGTCCAGCAGTGGACGTGTTCTGGCTGATGATGATGTCGCCGTGCTGCGCGTATTTGTTAGTGCCACCACAGAATAAATAATAGTAATATGTACAGAAAGGAATTGAAATAAATAAGGACTCTATCTACTAGGCAATAAATAGGCAATAAAGTAGCAATTCAACTCGCACAGCGCTGGATATCGCTCGCTATATTCACCTAGATATACCGCTCTCTTTCACGTATGCTTAGTTACGTGCGACTAGGCTAGCGTGCGGGCGGCATGACTTCTGCCTTGCATTGTCCACCCGGACGGAGCGCCGGCCGAACATACCTAAACTGCGGAGTGACACCCCCCTGGTGCCACTACGCCGGGCGTAATGTTTGGGGCCTGAACGCAACTCCCTCGCCTCACTTTTATCTCTAGCTTGGTCACTCGTCGAAGCATAGTGATGCGACCGACGCATAGTGATGGGAGCGACGCATAGTGACTTCCATCCCATAATTTTGGTCCTTCAGTTAAAGCTGGATGCTTAGAAGACAATTTAATTTTGTGTCTTTATGAGGAGTCTGAAGCAATTGTAAAATATTCATGAGTGCAAATTCATCACGGTCTCTTATTCTAATTTTACCCGACTACGGCGAAGCAAAAACAGTTTAACTTTGGGTAAACATGTTTTAGAGTGGAGACCACAAATCGGCAAACTAAGCAAAGGGGGCTATGAGACTTGATGGAGTGACATTGTACATAGCACAGCTGGCTTTGGTCCTACCAAAGGGAGAGCCGAAGATCGGACTGAGGTTTTAGTGGGAAAAGGGAGGGCTATGTCCAGTTATTGATTTATAATAGGCTCATTATGATGATGTTTCATTTAATTAACTAACTTCCTATTTTATATCTCAATTTGATTTTAGATTACCTCCAAACGAAGAGGATGAAAGAGAAGAAGACAAAGAAAAAACAGGCCCTGAGGACGATATAGAAGATGATGAAAATGAGGCCATAAACGAAAATTACTTCAGTGATGAAGAGGACGACGAAGAAATCACACGTAAACATAAAAAATTTGAAAAGCCAAACATGAAAAAAATTAACATGTGTTTGGTAGTGACCATTCTTTATGTTGCTTTGAATTTAGACAAGAGTCATATTCAGCTCACTCATTTAATTAGATTCATCACAGAAGGGAGGCTTCCTCTCACGCATTGGCAAAAATATGTGCCTGAAGAAATGTATCCCAAAAAGCTAGTCTACTGTTTGCTGTACAATAGGCAATGGATCTTATATTCCTACCATAATATTCTTTACCTTGGACTGCAGATGTTCAGGGAGTTGGATCTTGGTAACCCCATAGTGCCAGATTTGAGACTATTGCTGGATCAATATATGCAGGAGCTTTGTCTACCAAAAGATATGAAACCACTTGTGCTATCCCTAATGCACTATAGATCGTTTGACTATCTCGATATAAATGTAAAGTTTTATAAAACAGGACGGTTACCATCCTATGAGCTTTATGTGATTTCTCACATACTTTGTGCCATGAAAATTTGCTTCGGCATTGACGGTGATTATGAGGGCAGATTGTCAGATGCCGTAGAGAAAATTAACGAAATCGAAAGCCATCCTAAGTCTTATAATTCAGAGCCCACGGCACGATTTTTCTCATTCCGAGAATGGTGCAAATATATCCAATTTAGGAAAAGCGTACTTAAGGCTCAAACTCTATATTTAGGAAGCCCACATTACAGTGATATGAACGATTATGTTACTTTCGAACATCTAAATGAAAAGGCCGACTATAAGAAAACTTTCAAAGATGAAATTACTAGAGATATCATAAATAAGTTGCCAGATGTAGACGTCAATGTTATTCCCAAAAGCGAATTTCCTGTAACAACCACACCACATACGGCTTATACTCGTGTCATTATTGATCATCAACAAGATCCAACTGTAAAACAGTTACTTAGTGAAGATTTCACTCAGTACTCTTTGAAATATATAACAGAGGACATGTTCTTAGTCGATCCGGATTCGACCAATCCAAAAAATATCTTAACTGGTGTAAGCAGCCAACATGGTACGAAAGAAACCGGCGAAGATTATCGGTCATTCAAAAATTGGGCTAAAACCAGATTTGGTAAAAAAAATATTTATGTTAAAGATTGTGATAATCACAACTGGTTGAAAACTCAAAGACCCAAACACACCCCTAAGACTCGTAAAAAAACAAATGGTTCAATAGATGAAAATGAGAATAACGATCCCGAGTCTGAGGTAGATAGTGTAATAACCGACGAAATTGTTAATGACCTCAGTTGCATAACTGACATAAATGGCTTTGTCGAAAAGGCATATGAATCTGATTCAGAAAAAACTATTCTCCTTACAGAAGATAACAAAATTCTAAATGATCTTAATAGTATAATTGAAAAGGAAATAGATGAAAAGAGACAAAATGAAAATGAAAGATGTAAAGATTTTCATCTTTTAAAAATCCCAGAAGAAGCCGAAGATGAAAACATATTTGACGATAAATTCGAAGATTTAGACATTAAAAAAGAAGAAGCCGAAGATCCAGAATATAACGAACCGATGCCCGAAACGCAAGCAGAAAACGAAGCATTTGAACTGCCTAACATATTACGATCCAACCCATTCAATCAAGAATACCACACAATGGGTAGGGACAGCGATGAATCCAGCGACGACTCAATACATCTTAAACCAGAAACGTTAGACAGAAGCAAAGCTATTAAAGAATTGGTAATTAACGCTTGCAATAAATACAAAGTGTCACTGCCCGGCCATTACGTCTACCAGCGAAAAAGAAAAACCTATATTAAAAAACCTAGAACTGGGCCTGTATCAAGAGCTAAAGTGTTAGGATTAACAACACAAAAAATTAACGATATAATCGCAGATTATCATAAAAAAGTTGAGCAGGACATATTTTTTCAAATGTCGAATATGGTGCAATCGGCTATAACTGATTTTAATCAAAACAAAGATGTAGAACAGATGGAAACAGATGAATCTCCAATTGATAATGATACTCCAGAACTAGATATGCAAAACGTTGACGAAATGAACAATATTCACACATTGAATGATACTACTCAAAATATAGACCTAGATAATACCGCAGATGGCGAATATACGTTATTCGACGAAGAGAGTGATGGCGAGACACACGCAGAAGAATTGCTACCCAAAAAAAATCCAGAATACGACGAAGCAACTCACCATATATCACAACTCTATATCAAACCAGCCGATGACGCGAGCACGATTGCTCCTGAACTCAAACTCAATCCCAATTTATTCAAAATTATCGATAAGACAATTGAAGATGAGAAAGGAGGTAAACCACCTTCTCCAGAAGTCGAGGAGGACTACGATTCTGAAGAAGACATGTCATTAAGCATGCTTCAAGAACTAAAGCTATTTCGTGAACAATTAACGAAACAAGCTCAATGCACAAACGAGAAAAAGTTAAAACCTTTGATAAAGAATCCGATACTTCCATATGGTTATTGGGTAAGGCATTATTTGTTTACCCACTGCCATAACGGATATAACCAACGTTTTGTTACCGAAATCTATGATGCCTTTCCCTCTACCTTCAAGTTGGTGATAGATGAATGTTCTGACGTGGTTGGCTACCCGGTTTACAATGTGTACAAAAGTTTGCACAGGGTCGAAAGTTGTATTAAACATAAGTATGTGCAGAGAAAAAGATTCGTACCTAGTTATTTTGAAAAGGAAACAAAAAGGTTTAGAAGAAGTAAAGATATGTTATAAGATTTGTTCAAGTGCTTTGATTATTTGATTTCGTTTGAACTATCGCACACTATGCCGGGGCGCGGCGGGGCGGGTCGCATCGAACTCGCGGAAATCTGTCATGCAATAATCCGACCCGCTACAGTGGCGGCTGCGGAAGTTGGGGGCAGAGGGGGCCAATTGCCCCCCTAAACCCAAGGGGGTGCCCCCTCCAGTTTAACAACCAGGTGAATAAAGTTTCTCTGTGCCATCCAAAGAATAATAATAAGAGATCTTTGGTGCTATCTTTCAAAGAGCTTTGATTTTTCTTAAATAAAAAAGCGCTTGTACGTAAAAAATTGTCCGAGAGATTTGACTAATCAATTGATTGACCTATGCTTTGTCAAACAAATGTATGACACAGCATAGTCATGTCTGTTTCGTCTTATAACTGCACTAAATTGACCGGAGGAAGCCGGCGCCAAAGAAAGGAGATGACCAAAGAAGTTTGCCCCCTCCCCCCGTCATAGAGTACTTCTGCAGTCCCTGGCTGCGGTCCGACATAATGTGCTCGACCCTTAACTCTAAAAATACCCGCCTATTTACGTAAGACTTAGATACTGAGTATAAAGTGTAAAGCCGACCTAAATATTATACTCTCCCGTGTGAGCTATATGTGCAATCAATGCATAGATCTCTCAGGTACGACTGGGCGGCTTAGTATACATACCAAAGGCACACAAAGGTACATGGCCGGCTCATTCTGCGACGGAGCCGTTACAAAATTATTTCATATTTTTTTTTCGATATAAAAGACATCGATATGTATGTACTACCATAGCATAGAGTAAGTAAACCTAATACCATAGATTAAGTATATTAAATGGTACTACGTACATAAAGCTCCTCCGAGTAAAATATGTTTTCATAAAACGAGATTGTTTTTTCTTATAACAATATAACCAGCGACCATAGACATACATAGAAGCAAAGAGAATTTAACACTACGTTATACATAGAAGGGACGGGTTGCCGTTGGACGCCATTTTAAAATATCGCCCATTCGTCGGTGTCAAAGAAGCGCATTGACACAGATCGCAGAGCACAGTCTGCGACGCACGTCCGACGTGTTTACTTAGTGCAAAATGCCAAACTGTGTGATGAAGGGTTGTACGAATTACATTTCAAAGTGCAGTATAAAAAAGGTGGCGTTCCTTATGACCGGCAAGTCAATATTTAAAGTTAAACTAAACATGTTTTACACAAAAACTTTTATTTTTAGGTAATAGGTAGGTAAGTAGTTTCTAGTTTCGTACAGTTTGCGCTTTTTCTTTCACGCCAATTTGATTTAATTCGTGGCATACTTTTTTTTCTCGACAGTCCTTTCTTTAGAAAAATGTGCAGCTGGGAGAACGTACACCTGGCGGAAACTCTATTTTGCAAATATCTCAAAAATGGCTAGATGAACAAATTTCTAATTACCACAAACATTTAAACGACATCATGATCTAATTATTTGCCAGAACCAAAATTAGATTTTCGATATTTTTCCGCCAGGAGTACGTACACTCGAAGGTAAGGGTTCATACTTTTATTTTAAATCACTGGATTTGAAATAAAGGTAAAAACATCATAATAGTGAACCGTACACGGCCGGCGCACGGCGGCGGTGTGCGACAAATTGTACGAACGTCGACGTCACACGGCGAGGGCCTGCGTGTGGAAATTAGTGTTGGGCGCTCACGATTTTTTTGTTTTTAATAGATAATGCGAAAAGCTGAAAATCTTAAAAGTGTGAACATTCTTATTTTGAATTGTTTCGGAAACGCATTTTGCGGAATTTTAAACATTTTATAATGCTAGGGCTTCACCTGCGTATAATGCCATTATTTAGCGCGGTATTTGATACATTACGCAGATATGGCCGGGTGTTAGTACGCTAATGGGCTAGTGGCATTATTAATGACGTTAGACGTTAGGTGATATTCAAAGTCAAATGATAGTGGGGGCCGCCCATGTAGCGCATTGTTTAATGCATCATTTATTGTATGTTAATTATTTCGATAACTGGACGTAAAGCGTCACGCAGATGAAGCCCTAGCATAAGAGAGATAGGTTACGTTATAATACGTAAAAAACAAAATCTATTTTAATTTTTTTCTAGTTCAACCCCTTACTTTCCTGGCAAGATTTTGATCTTGAATAAAATACAAAAAACAGCCTTTACTCGAAATGATGATGAGTATGGCCTTACAGCTTAAGCCTGTACGACAGGAGAAAAGAACAAAAAAAACCGGATATCAATAATAGTTGTCTATGTATTGTTTTTTGTTTACGTTACGCAGCGACACAAAAATCGTGGTTATTTTTCTTAATTTTTTGTTTAAGTACATTTTTACTATAATGAAAGAATCAAAATCGGGTCAGACTCCTATAGAAGATCTAAGTGAATTGAAAAGCTATTTTGAATCCCACAATTCAGTACGCGAGTACATATCCCACAGTTCCAAAGTGCATTCTGTGGGTTGGTCTTGTGATGGAAGAAAACTCGCATCAGGGTCTTTTGACAAAAGCGTAGCTACATTTAACTTGGAAAGAAGTAGATTAGTAAGTTATATCTTCCATTTATCAAACGCCAAAGAGCTATTTGTGGAGCATAAATGTTAGGTTATGTCACGAACATGATCACCAATCTCATGAACTATCTTTGATCTAAATTTTAGGTCCAAGATTATGTTTACAGAGGACACACAGGCTCAGTAGATCAACTTTGTTGGCACGCTTCACATCCAGATTTATTGAGTACAGCCAGTGGTGATAAATCAGTAAGAGTTTGGGATACTCGGTAAGTACTATGAATTTACAGCCTTACCTAAAATAATCTCGATTCTCTTAGTCACTGCTTAAACTTCTCTGTCTTGTTCTTGTTCGTGTTCTTGTTCTTGGATACTTCACGTCGGAGAGAAGATGGCAGAGCATCTTAAGCAGTAACTAACGGTTGAAAAGTTTTTTTAAGTAAGGCCCTAAGGGTATAATTTAATATCATATTCTGCTCTGCAGTATAAACTTCAGGGCCACGCCTAATTCTCGCAGGCCTCTATAGAATATTTTCTCAATATAGGTTTATACAAACAATCCTGTGGTCACAATGTGTCGCCAATATAATAAGTAAGTTAGTATAGACTGAGTGGCCAGCCCTAGTGTCAGAGTTAATGGGCCGCCCAATATAATGATATCTTAGTGGACCATCACAATGGCATTGACGTTTTTGACTTCAACTTACCTAAATTTAAACGTGATGTATTGGCCATATAATGGCCATTCTACAAAAACTTCAACACCGAATTTGTCTCAACATTGTGTAACTTTTTATATTTTTAGTAGCTTTCAACTTTAAATGTTTTTAATTTACATTATTTGATCCACGTTTACATGCTGCTTTGAATTAGGATAAGGATGGAATAAGCTCTGTACTGTACCTGTACTCATTTTGTTTTGAAATGTATTGATTATATTCTGTTTTCTGTACCATAACAAATAAATAAATAAAATAATTAGAAACATTTCAGTTTGTCATACCGCCACGCCTTCTTGCTGGAACTTGATACAATTCTCGTTTAATTAGTTATTAGTATAAAAGAACACCTTTTAAAGTGCCTAATCTTTTAAATGGGCATAGGCTTACATTAGCCTCTCGAAGGATCATCATCATCATCAGCCAGAAGAAGTCCACTGTTGGACGAAGGCGTCCCCCTTAATCCCAACGCTTGGCATGTGGCTTGGGGGTCGCAGAATATTCACCACTGTTAACTGAGAGAAAGCTGCTGCCCGTCCTCCGGCGGTTCTGGGTGCAGTTTTAGGACTTACCATATATCACAAGAATAATATTATGTTCATAAGTTTCATACGTACTTGGTGCGCGGGCTATTTCCGCACGACATGCCCTCATGAGTAGCCATGCATGCCTCTCGATGCGTAGTCACGGTGCAGCTAGTCCAGCCACCCGGTGTCACCGAGGTAGTCCAGCAGCTCGCTAATGCCGGCACAAGACTCCCGGAGCGTCCTCGGTGACCCGAGGATCGTTGTTTATTGGTGTGCCACCCTGCTGCATTCAAGCAGCATTTGCGCGGCCGTTTCTTCTGCCTCAATGCGTCGTCGGCATAGAGGGCTGTCTGTAACGCCAATGTTAAAAAGGCGTTAAAATTTAATGAGCAGTGTCTGTGACCACTCGAACTATTCGTCGGAGTTTGTCATGTTTGAGGTTCAGCAGCTTTCGGGAGTATTTTGGATTTAATTCCGGGAAAGCTGCCCTAGATTGTCTACACCTTTCGGTACTTGCCCAGTATTCTTTATGAGTGTCATATATATTCTTGAAGTTCCTCTTCATTTTCAGTACACATAAATCTGTGACAACAATACCAACAAAGGGCGAAAACATCAACATAGCGTGGTCACCAGATGGCAACACTATAGCCGTAGGAAACAAGGAAGATTTGGTCACATTTATCGACACAAAGACTTACAAATCAGTGAGTAGCCCCATGTTAAATTTAATGTAATAATCCAGATTAATCGTAGCTGGACACGTACCTTTTACCTGACAAGTTGATTTATTTAATGATAGGCGAGCAGCATTATGCTGATGTGCCTATATCAAACAGTGTTGAATTTCAGTATTTGTCTGTTAAGTCTATCTTCTCCTTTTTTATCCTTTTTTTTTTTTCTTTTTTGTCCATGCCTCATGACAAGACAAAAAGATTTGTGAAAATAACTAATTGTAAAAGAAAACTCATGGATATATTATGTATTCTTCCCACCCTCACGTATGGCGCTCAAACTTGGGCACTGACAAAAAATCAGAAGTCCACTCTAGGAGTATGCCAGCAAGCCATGCGCACTTTGAGGGTTGGCCTATATTAAGCAGTGGACTATCCAAAGCTGATTGCTATGCTAGGCATGCTGATCTGCTGCCTACATTTATTTTGATCTATTACAACATACATCTGTTTCAGGTGAATGAAGAACAGTTCAATTTCGAAGTGAACGAGATCTCATGGAATCACTCTTCTGACCTATTTTACTTGACGAATGGACTAGGATGTGTGCACATTATGACGTAAGTGTATTAAATCAATTATTATCGTCTGGACTAATGGCAGTAAATATACAGAATGACTTATCTTAGATGGTCATTCCACTCATCATAGTGGGCAAGTTGTACTATGAAACCAACCCTGACAAAGCGAAAAAAGTCGGGTGGCCCAAACAAAAAATGCTATTACCCACGACAAAATGTATGGAGCAAACTGATTTTCTTAGTAAAGTTGTTCATTACGATGAGTTCAATGACCCCCTAAGACAATGCCAATGAATTCAGGGTCAGCCTGTATATGAACAGTACATATACAGGGGGTCCCAGAAGTGGACGTCAAGTCGAAGCAGGAGATAATGCCAATGCCTTTTTGACAAAAACAACTAACTAGTTACTACTAAATTATAGGCATTTTATAAAGTTCGAAATAATATCCCTGTGATTGTGTTTTAGCTCCCATTACTATAAATCTTATTATTATTATGTTTCTATTTTTTTAAGTCCTGGATGATGTTTTATTGTAAATTGTTGATTTTTCGCGATTGTTAAAATGCCTATTATTATTAAAATACTTTTATATATTTTTCTGATAACTACACAGGAAAACTATTATGACTCGGCATATCCGCCTCCGCGCCGCCCCCGCGCCGCCCCCGGTGTAACGTCGACTTCTGGGACAACCTAAACAGTAAAAATTACAATGTATAACAAAAAGGTTCAACAACACTGAATGATATGTGTGAACAATGAACAACTTTTACTATGGCGCCAACATAGAAATCGCGAAGAAAACAAGTTGTTCCATACAAAAAGTTCATTGCCTTGGACAAAATATATGGCTAACAGCTGTTTTTTTTTAACCTTCCACGTACATATTGCGTCGATGTTTTCCCAGGTACCCCACCCTGGAGCTGCAGACGGTGCTGAAGGCGCACCCGAGCACGTGTATCTGCATCGAGCACGACCCCACGGGCCGGTACTTCGCCACGGGCTCCGCTGACGCTCTCGTATCGCTCTGGGACGTGCATGAACTTGCTTGCCTTAGGGTGTTCTCCAGGTAACTCGTACAACAAAGCTTATGATATTTTCGGTACAAAATGAGTTTATATAGGCTAAGGGGCCAGCCCTAGGGTCAGAGTTAATGTGCCGATCGGAGGCATCTGCCATGGCTTGGCGGTTGTTATAGAAATATAGAACAAATTAGCTGCGCCCGCGGTTCACTCGCGGTTCTTGCAATAAAAAACTGCCTGTGTAAGTAATTCTTTACCAAATTTCATCCAAACCCGTTGAGCCGTTTTTGCGTGAAGGAGTAACAAACGCCCCCCCATATATAATATTAGTAGAATAGGATAAACAGGACCGGCATCGGCAATTATAACGTATCAACCGATCCCTTGTAGAGCTTAGTTGCAATCGCCACTCATGGTCACCCAACTAGTGTCGATTACGACACTAGTCGACTTACTTGTACGAGGGCGGCACTGAAAATTTCGGGAATCAAGGAAGTGACACAACATTACTATTTAAAAATATATTTATTGCTTTTCGAAGTATTCTCCGCGAAATTTGACACATTTTTCCATACGATGGAACCAATCATTGAAGCAACCATTCCATTCGGAAGTTGGGGTCTCCAAAATGGCCGTTTTGTAGGCGTCCACAGCTTCTTCAGGTGATGAAAATCTCTGTCCACGCAATTTATTCTTTATTTTAGGGAAAGTATAGAAATCATTAGGGCTTAGGTCGGGGCTGTACGGCGGATGGTCCAATAATTCTATGTTTTCTTGCTCTAAAAACTCTTTTGTTCTGTGCGCGGTGTGAGAACTCGCATTGTCGTGA
Source organism: Erannis defoliaria (assembly GCA_905404285.2). NCBI lineage: Eukaryota > Metazoa > Arthropoda > Insecta > Lepidoptera > Geometridae > Erannis > Erannis defoliaria. Next base: position 17,141,511 of record FR990066.1, read on the forward strand.
TGGAGGATGATGCGGCGGTTGCAGTTCTCTTTACGGAGTTCAGAAACGACCTGTGGCAAACAAATGCTAGCATACCATTCTGCATTAACCGTTCTTTGTCCCTCAAGAGGAATAGTCGTAACATGGCCGGTTTTGGAGACAAACGTGGCCACCATTTTTTTTGCAACACTCCGTGAACGAACAATTTTTGTTGGCTTTAACTCATTTTCGAACACCCAAACTCGTGACTGGTTTTTTGTTTCGGGTTCGTACGCGTATATCCAGGATCCGTCACCTGATACGATGTTGTATACAGCATTTGAGGATCCTGCGTGGAATCTTTCGAGAGTTGTGACGCACCAAGTAACGCGAGCCGCTTTTTGCTCTTCACAGAGCGAATGCGGTATCCATCGGGAAAACAACTTTTTTACACCTAATTTTTCATGCAAGATTATTTGTATTTGACTCATGCCAATGTCTAAAGTTGCCTGAATTTCGCGGTATGTCACATGTCGATCTTCCTCAATCAGCTTACGCACAGCATCAACGTTTTCTTGGGTGACTGCAGTTTTTGGACGACCTTGACGGGGATCATCACTGAGCTTGACACGTCCACGTTGAAATTCAGCAAACCAGCGATAAATTGTGGTTTTGGATGGGGCTTTATCACCAAATGCAGAAATCATCCGGTCAACACACTGTTTTTGTGTTAAACCACTTCGAAAGTCATAATAAATCATCGCTCTTGAATTTTCTCGAGTCAATTCCATTTTCTCAACGACTAAACAAGTTTGACAAAACCTTGTGACAAGACCGAGAATATTTTTTTAAATAAATAAATGGTATTCGATTTTTAAAACCAAGGAGTTTTCAATTAAAAAGATTTTAATATGACAGAAACAGTGGAAATATTCCATTCCCGATACTTTTAGTGTAGCCCTCGTACCATACAGACTTTAACAATTTAGGCGCCTGCACAAATTACTGTAATTACATTACTGTTTATGGTTAAAAAAGTACAGACCAAGATGACAAATGAAAAAAAAGGACGCTATATAGGTTCATAAATTTAAAAAAAAATGGATGGCATAGAGAACTCTTTCTGAAATCTGAAAAGGAATTAAAATAAATCAGAACTCTATCTACTAGGCAATAAAGTAGCAATTCATCTCGCACAGCGCTGGATACCGCTCGCTATATTCACCTAGATATACCGCTCTCTTTCTATCACGTATGCTTAGTTACGTGCGACGAGGCTAGCGTGCCGGCGGCCACTGACCTCAGCCTTCATTGTCTTCTCGGAGCGGAGCGCCGGCCGAACAAACCTAAACTGCGGAGTGACACCCCGCTGCTCCAGGTTGACAGTGCAATTAATGTTGCAAGTAGGCGATGACCATTCTTAAAGCATTAAAAAGCATATCTATTTATTTTTAGACTAAAATAAGTTTATTTTATGTAAAAAAAAACGAAAATAAATTATTTTTCTTTAGTAGTTTGGTCACGTGATGCGAAACACTGTGATTGGTAGCAAGTTTTGTGACGTCACACCGAAGTAAACAACGAGATCTAACGTGCATTTTCATCACGATTACAGTGAAATAAAGTATTTTCAAGTGAGTTACCATAGATTTTTTTTTACTAAATCCCTTCTTTTACTAGATCTATGCCTTGATCGCTTTCTTTCGCTTGTTGTTTACTTTGGTGTGACGTCAGATATGTCACGTGATCCAAATCGCGTTATGGCGCGTTTTTTTCTTATTCAAACGTTCACATCGTTTTTTACCGAAAATACGTCTGATCTCAAGGAAATATTGATGTGGTGTGCATTAAATATAGTAAGAAATTATTTAAAACAATTTTCCAATAGTAGTCAAATACCCTATTATGAAGTAGATGAGACAAGGTTTTCTTAAAATTCCAGGTTGGAATGGCCGGTGCGGACTCTCTCGTTCAGTTTCGACGGCAGACTGCTAGCATCTGCGAGCGAAGACCACATCATTGACATTGGAGACACTGAAAGTGGTTGGTTCATTTGCTTTTTCTTTGTTTTTGGCATTGCACTTCATAAATTCTGCTATTGTCAAATATCCTTATATTTTGATGAAGTCAAATAAGTTTTAGTCACGGTCAAAGTGGCTTAGTATTATTTATATAATATGTGCTCAAAGAAAGGTTCTTGAGTGGCCACCGCGAACCGGAAGACGCAGTGTAGGCGCGGCCTCCCACTAGGTGGACCGACGACATTGCAAAAGTCGCGGGCAACCGGTGGTTGCAAATAGCAGGTTGTCGTACAGTGTGGCGGTCTAAGGAGGAGGTCTTCGTTTAGCAGTGGACGTCTCCGAGCTGATGATGATGTGCTCAAAGTAAATAGTGGTCAACTCAAAGTCATTTCAGGGCTACCATTCCTTATGGCGCTTTGGCACGGTAGTGATGGTTCTATGGGATTTAATCTTCTGAACTTTTTATACATTGCACTAGCTTTGCTATATATTATAATAATAATAATTATTAGGACAACTCCTGGGACAACTTTTTTGAAAAGAGTTTCATCAAATAACTGTGGTACTCAATGGGAAGAAAAATCCCAGTCAGTGTGACTCTGACTGGTTTTGGTGTGACTTGGGAACACACCTGAATACACTCCCTGTGCAATTTACCAGTGTCAAGCTATGTTTATTTATTATTATTTTTTCCTTTTTCTCCGTCCCTCTTTTATCGATAAAGGTGCGTTTCCATCGATGCAGAGATGAGAGCGGGAGTCGTGCAAGAATCGACCAATCATATTCATTGAACTAAAACCTCTTTGTGATTGGTTGATTCCTTCTCCGCTCCCCTTGTCAATGGACACGCCCCTAATATCTTGGAACATGTTCAGGTGAGAAAGTAGCGGAGATCCCAGTGTCCGCGTCCACGTTCACGGTGTCGTGGCATCCGTCGCGCTACCTGGTGGCCTACGCGTGCGACGACAAGGAGCCTTCGGAACGCAAGCGCGACGCCGGCAACCTCAAGCTCTGGGGGCTCCCCAACTCCAACTAGTGTTGCACCCTACACTACACACATAACAGGGTTTGACGTAATGAGTGGATAACCTAGGTGACATTGTGCTGCTTCAGAAAATTTAAACATATTCCATAAAAGTCACACAATTTTCGAGATGAAACGAGTTAAATGGCTATCTTAAACAAAAAATATGATCGCGACACTAAAATGCACTGCCATTTTAGTGTCGCGATCATATTTTGATATTTTTACATTGACAGAGTTTACTAACCATAAAACAGATCGCGAAAATTCTTTGATTTGCAACCTTACTGGAATAATTTGAAATGCCAAATAACTCGAAAACTATACGACTTTTACAGAACACAAGTTTTGATTGTCTTAACCACCATGATGCCTCCCATCACTTGGTACAATGTTATCCATACATTACGCCACACCTGTATACAGGGGCACAGGGCGTACTAACAGGGCAGATTCACTCCCACTGAAAACACGTTTAAGCTTAGATATATCTATAACTACAACACAATGTCAAATTCAATTCAAAGTTATTTTGTACTTTATTTGTATAAGATAGTGTACATTTTCCATTGTAACGCTTGGCTCGTTGACGACCCGCGGCTCCCGCCGGTTGTGCGCTCTTTAACACTACAGAGGAATTTCGTCACTATATCATGCAAATAAAGTACAAATTAGCTTGGACTGAATAACACATGATTGTAGTTAGATAAATATTGTGGTTCAACTATTTATGTTTAAAGATGCGTTTACGGGAGTGAGTCGTTTTTACGTATTATTTATGTTATCTGTGCATAAAGTAAAACCTGTTCGCGATGATCCTCTTTCGGCTTAGTCCACCCCACGCTAGTAATCCAGTATAGTGAAGTGAAAAGACTGTTCGTCAAAATAAATGTATTTTTAAGTTCAAGAATTTGTTTCATTTTTCTCTTTGCCATTGAACCAATTCAACTTAAAGAGTTCCATTAGGATTTAGAATAACAAACTGCAGACTGCTAAATACAAGCCGGTCAATATATCTCTGTGCCCCGCAGGAATGCGACACTTCTACCATTTCTTCTTTCAGCTCAGCTCACCTAGTTTATCAATTCGATCATACAACAAAACATATTATTAAGAAAAAAAATGTTATTTTTTTTATACAGTAAATAATACTTAAAAAAATAACAACTGACTTCAATTTCGACTACCTGGGTGACATCTTTTTTTCAGTTATTTCGATTTAAAACCAAACTACTGAACCGATTTCGATAAAATTCATATGGGACCACCCTTGCAATATGACCTAATAAAAAAAAACACATTAAAATCAATTTATAATTGGCGGAGTAATCGCGTAACAAATGTTCAAAATAAAACATCGTACAGTCGAATTGAGAACTTGACTCGCTAATAAGCTGACTCGCAACAAAACAAATCGACAAAAATAACATTTAAATGAAGGCCAATGACGTCAAGGTTCACGATTCCAAATAAATTCTATACTAGCACTTGTTTCGTTAGAAAGGGACAGATGACTCGCTCCCAAATACTTTGAACCCTTATATTTCAGAAAACTTTGCCAGCCGAAGTTTAATTATTTTTTCGATATAAATAAACACAGTTAAACTCTCCATTTATCCTATTATTTTTAGTAATTGAAACACATGCATATTATCGAATTCTGTAATTAATAATATGTTATATAAATTATACATATATCTGTAGTAATAGGACTCTATCGCCGAATCTATCTGCCTTTGCCAGTTATTCAAACGCCAAGCAGTAGTGTGCAAGCATTACTGTTTCAGTTTGAAAGGAGATGAAGAGATTTGACATCTAATATCTCAGGCTGACGAGCGCTCGCAGTGCAGTGCGGCGCAGGATTTTGTTCTCAACTTCACAATTCTGGCACTGCTACTGTTATGGATTGGCTAAAAGCAGGCGTGATACTTACCACCAGGCAAACGCTCGTTCGTCTCGTCACTTCATTACACCAAAAAAAAAACACTATCCACAAACTTGCTAGAAGAGAAAGTATCATTTACAAGACTTTTCCTAAGCCATAAAGTAAAAACCAAAATGAAACACAGTATGTATGTATAACATTTATATTCATTTATTAAATGTGATATATCACAGCTCTTACAGAGGTAAAATTATAAATAAAATAGCATTATACTAATCCTAACGTTATTTTAGTCATGTTTTAAAATTTTGACAGCCACGGCATCAAAGCACCAAAAAACTGCCTATTAAAAACAGGGATTTCAAAATCAGATATCGAAAACTATAGTTAAGTTTTTATCCTATGATAGGCCAAATTTTTGTTCATCTTTATACGTGGTGTTGACATACAGGGCCCACTAGCGCTCATTTAGTATTAGCATAGATTAACTATGCCTTGTATATTTAATCTATGGTATTAGTGACATTATAGGTCAAAAAGTTAAAACAATAACTTATCGTTAATAAGACAATAGTGATCACAAAACATAAAACGATAAATATACCAAAACAACCGATTCGAGCATAAATAATAAACCTTCAACCCAATGAGATTAATGTAGCACTGTATAGGCAATAGGAAATTGCTTTTTACTTTTAAGATAATTATGTCGACGCAATTAGTGCATTTACTAGTGTCAAATATGTTAATATTTCAAGTTTTTCATGAATTCCAGTCAAATGAGTCACAGTCAAAGTCACACCCAGTAAGTCGCGGTCAACTTCAACGCCCTATAGTAAAGTCGTATCAACCACAAGCTTATTTGAAATATTGAAAACAACACGTAAAGACATAACCAGTTTATGTCGCTTGCCCACTTTACTCATGCGCGTAAATTGAAATTTAATGAATAAATATCGCCATTTTAATACATTATCACTCGAAAAAAAACACAAGTTTTGAAAAAAAATAACTACGATGTGGCGACATGTTTTTTCGCGTTCCCGATCGATAACCTGATTTATTTTCCATTGACGCACAACGAACCCCGTATTCTGAATCCAAACGAACGAAACGTTTCCGAGTCACAAACTACACTCTGTCTCCGTCATTTTGAATGCCGAAGACAGAGATGGTGAGACTAGTTTTCGAATCGAATCTGAACCAGAATCCCTTTTAGTCTACTCAAAAGTTAAAATGCTTTTGCGTAGAATGATATTCGCGCTATATTCGCTTTTGTAACCTATACGACTCCGTGCATAAAAATAGTAGATAGTTTTGCAACGGAATATCAACTGTGACAACACTCCAAGATTGTTGATTAGCTATAGCAAAGATAATAAAATATAATAATAGTTTCTGTATAACCTTACTGATGTAATAAAACAAATTATTCCTTTTCTAAAAACATATTCTACACAATTTATCTCTGTCGTGGCGTTGAAGTAACGGGGAAGTACTAGCGAGCTAACCTTTAAAAGAAAAGCTCGAAAATCCCTCGCAAGTGAAAATTAAAGCTTCACCTATACCATTCCGTTACCATGTCTCAACCTGCAGTCTCCCCGTGCCCTCCAGGTCCTTCAACAACGCCCTAGCGTCGGTAACGTCCATCCCCCCCACTTTACTGAGTACGTCCTCTACGATTGCGTCTCGGACGTTATCCGGCATGTTTTTAGCGTTGCCCGATATGTATATGTGTGCGTTTTGATTTGTAATTAGTTCGTAGAGGCGGGAGCTGTGTTCTGCTATCTTGTGTTGAACGTATCTGGAACAAAATCAGCAATATTGTATTGGGTTTAGGTTAGTAGATTTTTTTAAATGTATTATGGGTTTGTATTTGATAGCCATCTCGCCTGAGTTTGAGCAAAGATGCAGTCTAATACAGATAGGTTATAACCAAAGATAATATAATACTATACTAATAATAATATACTAGTAGTACTAGTATAGTAATACTATACTAATAATAATATAATAATACTATACTAATAGTACTAGTATAGTAATACTATACTAATAATAATATACTAGTAGTACTAGTATAGTATTATATTATCTTTAACTAGTAGCAATAACTAATCATGTATACTGGGTGTACGAGAAACGCTCCCGAAACTATATGCGCATAGCACACTGCTAGAGTCGAGGCGTTGCGTCGGTCGGCGTGGTAGAAGTCTAGGACGAGGCGCGTGCGTTGCGCCGCCGTCTCCACCCCGCCCCATAACGGGTTAAAAAATAATAATAATTAGGTACATAGTTAGTGATCGTTTTTTTGACAAATAATTGCTTGATAGAAATTTGCTAATAACTTCTTTTTTTTAATACATTCAAGTGACGAGGCGAACAAGACGTTCGTCTGGTGGAAAGCGTCACGCCTGCCACTAACAGTAGCAGTGCCAGAATTATGAACTTGCGAACACAATCCTGCGCCGCACTGCACTGCGCTCGTCACCCTGAGATATTAGATGTTAAATCTCATTATACAAATTCAATTATATTCAATTCAATCAATCAGAATCAATCATACATCATATTTATAACAAATATGATGTTACCTAAATGTAATTTTATGTATATTCGATTTATTTATTTAAAAGCCGATTTTTGATAGTGTGTGGTTGTTCGTTATTAGGGGCACTTCACTAAGTGGGCGGTACTTATCAATGTATCAATGTGTTGTTGTTTTTATCTGTAGTACATTTAACCGAAAAAAAAACGAAACTTCATGGGCGTGAGCTGCCAAAATTATTATCTTAGAGGCATGTGACATTTTGGCCTGGTTCATACAAGGAGGTATAAGAAATTTGTACAACTAGGCCACCTGCGACTGGGAAATGTACTGAGCCTTTAGTTAAAGCATAGGTACTTCACTTGTCTTAATTTTCGGATGTTCTCCCCTTACGTCTGGTATAATCTATCATTCATCTTACTTACATCTTATTATCCTGGTCTCTCGAAAACGCACAGTACAGACTGAGCCTGCCTTCCCCCACCCATCCTTCTAGTTCCTCCCGGCAGTGGAAGTCTTTACTCTTGTACCGACACCCGAAGAAGAGATGCTTGTTGTCACTGGTGGCTGTGTGCGTGTGGACGCGGGTTTGTAGTAAACTGCGGAACGGAGCGAGCCCTGTGCCCGGCCCGATCATTATGTGAGGGGTGACCTGTAATTAAAGGGTTATTTTTTACGAGACGGTAAGCGTCACGCCTGGCCATAACAGTAGCAGTGCCAGAATTGTGAGCTTGCGAACTAAATTCTGCGCCGCACTGGGCTGCGCTCATCAACCCCTGAGATATAAGATGTCAAATATTTTCATGCCCAGTAAATACTTTGGTAACATTGCTCTTTCAAAAAATACTTGTACACTACTGCTTGGCAGTTGAATAACTAGCAAAGGTGATAAGAATAACTGTACTTCACCAGGCGGACTCAGCAAGAGTCCTACCACTAAAGAACCAACATAACATTGTGATCTCTGATGACAATAAACTTACAAAATTCATTCTAAAATGCTTTATACTCACTACATCATCAGGAAACTTGAAACTCCCGTTCTTAATCCACCCATAGACCCTGTCCCCTTCGTGTAGATTCTTCAGCCAGTTGGAAGCAAGCCCGAGCCGGGGCTTCTTCAGCTTCCCCGGATACTTCAGTACAGCCACCAGGAGCTCCACCCTTTAAGGGGGCGACCAATGCCAAAAGTAAGTAAAAGGTGTATTTTTAAACACATCGTTTAATGATTAAGAACGTGAATATTTAGATTTTTTAAAATACTAAAGGTAGGGGAAAAACCTATAGAAGCCGAGTAACCGAATAGAATTTTGGAAAATAATCTGGTTTAGATAAAAACAATTTACAAACAAAAAAAATATGTTTTAATTCAAATGCTCTAACTTATCAGCGACAACACCACATATTTTTTTTACGAATCACACAGCCAGACTATTGTTTTAGCAGAGAAACCGTTTATTTTTTTTATTTCATGCATATATTTTGAATAATTAAATAAAATCTCACCTAAATTGCTCAAAGCCATTATCATCATCAATTATATCATGCGACTTTCGACTCTAAACTAATGCAAGACGCGCAGGTGAAATCTGTTTTTTTCCTGGCGTTAGGCGCACTCTTAATGATACAAAAATGAGCTTGAACTGCCGAAGATGGTAAAACTCTTGAGGATATAGTTTGGCTGACCCCATAGAGAGAGAAACCAATAGAGGAAGTGACGTATTTCTGCCTCACTCGCACAATAAGGAGACACCTATACACGGACCAAATGTATCAGAGAGAGACACAGCAACACCATTTTTTGTCCCTCACAGCGTGCCGGTTTTTTGAAGGTCGGCCACTCAAGTTGCGAAACAAACTTTGACAGTTTGACATGTATCTTATGTATGTTGTCAGATTGCATTACGCACACATTGACATAGTATTTGTCTCAGTCGAGGTTACCAGTACCTTCGTCTACTAGTTACTCTATCTACAACTGACCCCCTACCGCACAACGTATAAAATATGAAAGTGTGTTCCGAATTTATACGGATAAAAATAACGATATTTATACGGATTTTCAGACCATATTGGCTAGTCGAGAAAGAACACATTGCTAGAAAACCTGGGTCCGAAGAAGAAATGCAATGGTGTATGTGATTGTAAATCCACCAACAATAATAAGGTTGTCATAATCCCCACGCTTGGCAATTTTTTCTCTATCCTAAGGTTACCTGGAAGAGATCGCTTTTAGCGATAAGGCCGCCATTTGTGCACAATTTTTTTTAATTTTTATTTTGCCTTTGTATGTATGTTTCTTTGGTGTGAGCGGTAAATAATTAATCTATATATCTTGGCAGGCGGTTTGAGGATCGCAGAATGCTCACCACCGTTAATCGAGAGGACGTTGCTGCCTGCCCTCTAGTAGTTCTGGGTGCAGTTTAAGTTCAAATTAATGCCACCCTGCCATGCTTATCTGTATGTTGTGTACGAGGGCTGCACTAAAAGTATCGGGAATGGAATATTTCCACTGTTTCTGTTATATTAAAATCTTTTTAATTGAAAACTCCTTGGTTTTAAAAATCGAATACCATTTATTTATATAAAAAAAGATTCTCGGTCTTGTCACAAGGTTTTGTCAAACTTGTTTAGTCGTTGAGAAAATGGAATTGACTCGAGAAATTTCAAGAGCGATGATTTATTATGACTTTCGAAGTGGTTTAACACAAAAACAGTGTGTTGACCGGATGATTTCTGCATTTGGTGATGAAACCCCATCCAAAACCACAATTTATCGCTGGTTTGCTGAATTTCAACGTGGACGTGTCAAGCTCAGTGATGATCCCCGTCAAGGTCGTCCAAAAACTGCAGTCACCCAAGAAAACGTTGATGCTGTGCGTAAGCTGATTGAGGAAGATCGACATGTGACATACCGCGAAATTCAGGCAACTTTAGACATTGGCATGAGTCAAATACAAATAATCTTGCATGAACAATTAGGTGTAAAAAAGTTGTTTTCCCGATGGATACCGCATTCGCTCTGTGAAGAGCAAAAAGCGGCTCGCGTTACTTGGTGCGTCAGAACTCTCGAAAGATTCCACGCAGGATCTTCAAATGCTGTATACAACATAGTATCAGTATCAGGTGACGAATCCTGGATATACGCGTACGAACCCGAAACAAAAAACCAGTCACGAGTTTGGGTGTTCGAAAATTAGTTAAAGCCAACAAAAATTGTTCGTTCACGGAGTGTTGCAAAAAAAATGGTGGCCACGTTTGTCTCCAAAACCGGCCATGTTACGACTATTCCTCTTGAGGGACAAAGAACGGTTAATGCAGAATGGTATGCTAGCATTTGTTTGCCACAGGTCGTTTCTGAACTCCGTAAAGAGAACTGCAACCGCCGCATCATCCTCCATCACGATAATGCGAGTTCTCACACCGCGCACAGAACAAAAGAGTTTTTAGAGCAAGAAAACATAGAATTATTAGACCATCCGCCGTACAGCCCCGACCTAAGCCCTAATGATTTCTATACTTTCCCTAAAATAAAGAATAAATTGCTTGGACAGAGATTTTCATCACCTGAAGAAGCTGTGGACGCCTACAAAACGGCCATTTTGGAGACCCCAACTTCCGAATGGAATGGTTGCTTCAATGATTGGTTCCATCGTATGGCAAAATGTGTCAAATTTCGCGGAGAATACTTCGAAAAGCAATAAAAATATTTTTAAATAGTAATGTTGTGTCACTTCCTTGTGTCCCGAAATTTTCAGTGCCGCCCTCGTACCTACCCTGTTCTGACAAAATAAATATTATGATTATGAAAAAAAAGGACACCAAACCAGGTCCAAACAACTTAGTACTAACAATGAAGTTCCACAGGCAAAACTTTTCGCAGATAGTGCCAGCGGCCGCATGTGGCAAAATCAAGTTTTCTTGTTAACCGTTGTTTATATCTGCTCCTGATAAGGGCGTTGTCGATAATCTAGTCTAAGGAAAAATACTGGGTACTGTGCCTCGTTTTAAGAACCTATGCAGCTGTCGATGGCCTGAGAATAGATTTTTAGGTTAGATAGTTGTTTATATTTTATGTTGGACAGAGCTTTAATTAGCAAGGCAAAGTACAAACCAGTATACAACGTTATTTTTAGTATAGTGCAAACCTGAAAGTAGTTTGTTCAGAATCACTAGGAGAATCGATTGATATAGTTTTTACACCACGTTACATTTTGTCTCAAAAATGTTAAAAAAACTGCAATTTGGATACAGTTATTAGCAACGCAAATTAATAGATCGCCGCTGCGGCGGCGGCGTATCCCCGCCGTGCGTAAACAAACAGCTTGCGTTACGGTGACCATGATTTTGTGGGAACAACAGGCCAACTTAGCAATAGCGTAACTTTGCGAGCTTTAAATACTTTTGACTTATTTTTTATATTCCTTTTCCTTGAAATATAAACTTTTTGGGGTGTTTCGGCTTTTCTCTATACTAATAATAACATTGTATTTGCAGATTCTTCCTGGAATCCAAGTCTGATAAGAGTAAAACCATTAAATTGTAGAAAAAAAGCAATAAAATGAAAAAAATAGCAGTGTTGATCCCCATTCCACGTTACCTCCGGCCCGATGACGGCAGCGAGCTGCTGGCAATGGAGAAGGAGCGAGGCTTGATGGTGGAGAACAGCTCGAAAAGCACTTCTATCCTCAGCTTAGAAGCTGACTTGTGGAAGTCGTGCAGCACCTGAACAATAACGTTTTTACGTTATTTTTTTCTTAATTATTGGCGTTTATGTAGTTATCTAGGTTTCGATTTTGAACATAGCTACCGTATTCTAAAACCAATCTAATCGGATTCGAATGGAAAACTGCTCTCTCCATCTCAGTCTTCTGCTTTAAGAATGACGGACACAGTGTCGTTTCAAAGTGGAAACGTTTCCGATTGTGTTTAGAATATTAGGCCTTATTTTTGAATCGTACGCAAAGTTGCGCGTGCGAGCGGAGCAGACTTTGGACGATATTGAACCTTATTTCAAACAATATCGTTCGAAGGTCGGCTCCGCTCGCTTGCGGAACTCTCGCGTACGATTCGAAGTAAGGCCCATGGTAGCTGATGTGATATGACTGATGGTGCGGTGTGGTCGAACGTGCCTTTTTAAACAGGATTTCGTCCGACTGTTTCCTAACTTCTTACTGTTGCATTTTAAGCCTTAAATTTCAAGCTTAGAGTTGCTATTTGTTTGAATAGCTAAAAATCGCCCCTATTTTCACATTGCATGCATTTGAATTCGTTTCGAAGTGCGAGAATTTGATTATCTTGCTGTTTCCGTTCTTACCTCAAGAACTGTCCGCCTAGGTCTTCTACAGTAATTGAGCCAGTCCTCCTGCCCTTGCGGGGAACTGAGTTCCAAACACTTGTCTCGCTCTAGCTTATCGTCCGACACCAGTGCGAGAAGGGAGAAGACGTATTGCGTCGGGTAGCACTTGAGGTCCCAGTATTGTTCGGCGATTTCATGCATCGTCAGCGTACGTTGGAGAAAATGTGCGACTGGCATGTCTGGAAGAATACGATAATCAGCTGTTAATAGCCCACAGCTGGACAAAAGACTTGCCCTCGAAGGACATTTGAACCACATTTAACACGGCCAGCAGGGCCTACAGGGCCAGCCTGTAGCGTGTTGTAGGATTCATACTAATTTTCAGATTCATGCTATTATTTTTTTTCCATTGGTGTATATGATGGGAGGGCCGGGTGGGTCGTGCCCACCTTAGGATGTTGGGTTACCGATTCGAAATTCTAGGCTGGTCCTAAATTGTGGAAAATAGCCCTAGATATGTCAATGATTTCTTCTGCAGACTTATATAAAATGTATAAGCACGAAACTGATTTTAGGCGGTACGAAGTCCGCCGGTAACATCATAAGCCAGAAGACGTCCACTGCTGAACTTAGGCCTCCCGCTTAGACCGCCACACTGTATGACAACCTGCCATTTGCAACCACCGGTTGCCCGCGAGTTTCACAATGTCGTCGGTCCACCTATGTATATATATATATATAATGGGAGGCCTTCCTACGCTGCGTCTTCCGGTCCGTGGTCGCCACTCAAGAACCTTTCTTCCCCATAGGAGTTTCTTTGCGCGATAAAATCCGGAACGAAGATATTCGCCAAAAAACCAAATTCTCCGACATACAGCTCGACATTAAAAATAGAAACAAAATAACTCTTCAACATCACGTGTAACTATTGGCAACACTTAGAGCGCGGTGCAGTGCGACCTTTATCAGCGATTAGTGATTGCGCTGCTGCAGATTTATTGCAACGGAATAATAATTATGTATTATGTATTGACCCCCTCTATAAAGGGGGAGGCCTTCGTCCAGCAGTGGACGTTTTATGGCAGACGACGATTATGTATTGAAAACTTTAAAAAATTTAGTTACTCTTTCTGGTCGTACTGTAACACTCAGCTGATTGTAAATAAAAAACGTTTTTTTGGGAAAATTATTTATTATTATTTATATATCGTGTTCCTCCTGCCAGCCGTCGTCGTCGCTGAGGAAGCGCCGCTTGGCCGCAGTGTTCATGTAGGGGCGGAGCGCCCATTCTGTGTCCGCCGCGTCCAGCTTGTCCAGGGTGCCCAGCTTGATGGAGAACAGCTTCATCTGGAAGCGAGGACCGATCTCCGATAGATCTATGTCTTTGCCAGCCTGGAAAATAATATATAGATTAAATTTTTGCCCCCGACGTAGTTTTAAGTTTGACCACAGAAAACGTAATAGTACTATATACAGAAGATTCACTCCCTTGAACACAGTTGAACCCCAATATATCAATATTCTATCCGTCTTATGCATAAAACACTAAAACGTATTTCAAATTTATTTTTGTTATAAAGTGTTTTGTCAATTGTTTCAAATTACAAAACAAAACACTTTATAACTAAAATAGGTTTAAAATACATTTTAGCGTTTTATGAACAAGACGGTATAACTACAATGATGCCATATTCAGTGCAAGCTAATTTGTACTCTATCAGTTGAGAACAGTATCGAAGTTCCACTGTAGTGATGAGGCGAGCGCGTAGCCGGCGGAGGTACCGTGACGTAACGAGGCGAGCGCGTAGCCGGCGGAGGTACCGTGACGTAACGAGGCGAGCGCGTAGCCGGCGGAGGTACCGTGACGTAACAAGGCGAGCGCGTAGCCGGCGGAGGTACCGTGACGTAACGAGGCGAGCGCGTAGCCGGCGGAGGTACCGTGACGTAACGAGGCGAGCGCGTAGCCGGCGGAGGTACCGTGACGTAACAAGGCGAGCGCGTAGCCGGCGGAGGTACCGTGACGTAACGAGGCGAGCGCGTAGCCGGCGGAGGTACCGTGACGTAACGAGGCGAGCGCGTAGCCGGCAGAGGTACCGTGACGTAACGAGGCGAGCGCGTAGCCGGCAGAGGTACCGTGACGTAACGAGGCGAGCGCGTAGCCGGCGGAGGTACCGTGACGTAACGAGGCGAGCGCGTAGCCGGCAGAGGTACCGTGACGTAACGAGGCGAGCGCGTAGCCGGCAGAGGTACCGTGACGTAACGAGGCGAGCGCGTAGCCGGCGGAGGTACCGTGACGTAACGAGCCGAGCGCTACAGTGGAAAATCTCTAATGTCGGAATAGATATAGCTAATAAGCTATGCCGAGTTTCATCCAAATCCGTTTGGCCGTATATTTTTTTTATACTACAATTTCTGAGACGAGCAAGGCGTTCGCCTGATGGTAAGCGTCACACCTGCCACTAACAGTAGCATTGCCAGAATTGTGAACTTGCGGACACAATCCTGGGCCGTACTGCAATGCGCTCGTCATCCTGAGATATTAGATGGTAAATCTCTTCATACCCAGTAATTTCTCTGGTAACATTGCCCTTCAAACCGGAACACAGTAATGCTTGCACACTACTGCTTGGCGGTTGAGTAACTGGCAAAGGTGTGGTACTCCAGGCGGACTCCGCAGTAGAGTCCTACGACTACATAAAACGCTTTTCCGTGAAGAAGTGACAAACAAACATGCACACACACCAATAAACTTTTGCACTTATAATACAAGCTGTGATTACCTTTCTGTATGTGTGTTGGCGAAAACAAATATAGTCGTCATGGTTGGCCAATGTGATCACTCTCTTAGAATCAGCCTTTGGAACCGGGAACAGGTACTTTAGAATGCTCATTGCTCTTAATCCTGAAAACAAACGAGACCTAGATAAGATTTTATTCATAGATTGTTGATATTGCAGACGCTTGCTGGTCAGCCTCATAGCACAGAATAATAACTAGTAACAGAAGCTTTACTTCGCAATGGTTTTCAAAGAAATATGACTCAATCTGATAAACAATATGATTTAATTTAGCTCGCGGTCCAGTCGAGCACGTGTTCATTTACATACCTACCAATTTCTTTTTGAAGGAATATGGGCCTTAATTCACTATACTACGGTTCATAATAAGTTATACATGGTTATACGTATTGAAAGAGCCGCCGAGCCGAGCCTACTAGATTGGCCCTTGCGCAATGGCCGCCGCCCGTAGGTATGTTTTTAATACCTACACGCGGAGTGACACAGGCCTGCTCATAGTAAAACATGTCCTCCGATGAATGCCTATTCATCAGAGAACATGTTTTTTCCTTTCAGCTTATTACTACAATAGGCGTGTGGCCTAATGTTTAATTTATGACAAATAACTGGCTTAGTGATGAATATAACTAATTACATTACACATACTGAAAAAATAAATTGTATTGCCTGATAAATCTCTGAGATATGAGCGTTTAAAGTTTTAGGTGGGGATAGAGAGGGGATGCTCTATCCCTTTCTCGCAAAACACGTGTTAGTATAGCATTTGTATGCCGCGCCTGAGGCTTGACGTCATAGCTCAGTATAGCGCGCTCTATGTCTAGCTTGAAATTAAAATACTTAGAACTTATTTATTTTTGAATTATTTTAAATTTTGTTTTCGTTGATAGGCTCTATTAATGATCAACTTTTTTATGAGGTAATAAAAAAATTGTAGTCATCATGCCTATTCCGCGCAAACCTGTATTTGATTTATATCATTTAACCCTGTACGATTTTATATCTACAAAAATGCTTACATTATGTAGTGGTAGGCTTCTACTTCGCCAAAGAACTATAGTCACCGACATAGCTCGCAGGGTTTGCAAGTTGAAGTGGCAATGGGCAGGACACATCGCTCAAAGAACTGATAACCGATGGGGAAGAAAGGTTCTTGAGTGGCGACCGCGAATCGTCCTACTCAGCGTAGGCGCGGCCTCCCACTATATATATATATATAGGTGGACTGACGACATTATAAAAGTATCGGGCAACCGGTGGATGCTAATGGCAGGTTGTCGTACAGTGTGGCGGTCTAAGAGGGAGGCCTTCGATCAGCAGTGGACCTCTCCAGGCTTCATCAGCATGATGATGATTATACTGCAGCCCCCCTGCGAAAGTACCATACCTTTGCCAGTTATTCAACCGCCAAGCAGTAGTGGTCAAGCATTATTGTATTCCGGTTTGAAGGAAAATGTTACCGGAGAAATTACTAGATATAAAGAGATTTAACATCTAATATCTCAGGGTGACGAGCGCAGTGCAGTGCGGCGCAGGATTGTCATCACAAGTTTACAATTCTAGCACTGCTACTGTTAGTGGCAGGCGTGATGCTCACCACCAGGCGAACGTCTTGCTCGTCTCGTCACTTGATTGTAAAAAAAAAAAGCATGATAGCAACCAATATTCTGGACCTTAGCTTACCAAGTTCAGATTTAAAGTTGTGGAATATCAAATGCGGGAACTGCTCGCTCATGGGGCCGATGTCGGGTATGTCGTGGCGCATCACCACCCCGGAGAGGGTGAACTGGGCCGTCGGACCGTATGGCAAGTGGCAGATCACCTGAAACAACAGTAAAAAAATGCTTAATTATTGTGAGGTTACGTGTTACTGTATCTCACTACACCAGACTGCGTGTTCAAATGGTTGTTTCCAACCAGTAGAGTGTGAGGAGGACCCGGGAGACACAACCACTGAAGAGAGAAGTAAATAGAACGGAAATGTGACGGGCCGCGCTAGCCGGGATTATGTGCAAATGCGCTTAATGACAATTCTGCCAATATACATGTTTTTAGACTGAGAATACTCAAAAAGACAATTTAAATAGACGCGTAGGATCAAACCACATTGCATCGTAATTAGATCAATTTTAATCTGTTGCAAAATAGCATTTCGAGAGTTTTACTTTAAATGCGCGACCAATTATTGACAATTTTTCGTCGTAATTTCTATACAAATAAGTGTAAAACTGGCGACAGCGGTTTTCTATACAATTGCTTTAGAACATTGTTTTGACAGCCGTTCTAACCTAAGAAGTAGGGCTTTCGCTTTTCTGTAGACACAACACTGAAGTAAAGTCACTGAGTTCCGACACAACTATTTATTTCAGTTAAAACTCTATTTCTACACGTACAATCAAAATTAACACAATAACTATTTATTAAAATTAAAATTCTGACCTCTCGCACAACACATGTGAATGGTTCGGAAGACGCAATATTACTTAATGATCCCAAAACTAAGCATTCTACCATACATCGGTCTCGCATCCAATCTGCATCCACTTGAAGAGTTCACGCATACAAAAAACATTTTATGTTTATGGTGTCCCTACATTATCAAAAAACGAAAACAAAAAAAAAATATAGTATTTTTTTGGAACTTTGGCTGGCATCCAGGGCTTGTCGATGCAATTATGCTTTGGCGGTCAAAAGGTTAACCTATATTGAATTGCTACTACAGCTAGTTTTTTAGACAACAACATAATATAGGAAATTTAGACCAAATACAAGAAGATATGTTATAATTCCACCACTGGGCAGTGTGTAAAGCTTCTCAACTCACCAAACTGTCCGGCACGCCTCTATGTTCGTGGACAACGATGAAGTCTGTGACTTCGTTGGCGCGACACGCGTGGATCAGCTGAGACATTTCGTATCCACCACGGTTCATGCGCTGACTGTTCGGAAATATTAGTCTGGAAATGGAAAAATGTATGTTTTTATTAGACACTGAACATAACAGATTACAGAATAAGCATGATACAGTAACATGTTTAGTTGGTTGTTTGCTCAGCTGGTAGTATCTCTGCTTTGAAAGCTGTAGGGTGTGGGTTCATTATCCATCCAGGATAACATTTATATGATAAACAGTTGTTTATTCTGTGTCTGGGTGTCACTTATCTGGTTCCCAAAGTACATGCATTGTTTAGTCTGCGGCTAGATCATGATCAGCCAGAAGTCGTCTACTGCTGGCTAAAGGCCTTCTCCTTAATAGGTAGAGGTTGCTATAATCTCCACGCTTGGCAGGTGGCTTGGGGATCGCAGAATGCTCATCACTGGAGGTTAACAGTGTCAGGGGGTGTCACTCTGCAGTTTAGGTATGTCCGGCCAGCGCTCCGTCCGGGAGGACAATGCAAGGCAGAAGTCAGTGGCCGCCCGCATGTTAGCCTCGTCACACGTAACTAAGCATACGTGACAGAAAGACAGCGGTATATATAGGTGAATATAGCAAGCGGTATCCAGCGCTGTGCGAGTTGAATTGCTACTTTATTGCCTAGTAGCTAGTCTTTATTTATTTCAATTCCTTTGCAGAGTGAACTTTCTGTATGTAGTACTATTATTTATTGTGACAGTGTTGAGCATTCTGTGATTCTGAGGCTCAGACCCAGATACCCAAATATAGATACCCAGGTCCTAGTAGGAGGTATAAATCGCTCTGTGTAAAGTGTCCACCAGTATTTAAAATAATACTGAAATTATTTTTTTAAAACAACCAACTTCAATTTCTACTACCTGGATGACATCTTTTTCCAATATAATTTTGATAAAAAATCCAAACTATTGAACTGATTTCGTTAAAATTTATATGGGATCACATCTGAAGTATGACCTACCAAACAAAAAAAGATTCATCCAAGTCAATTCACGTATGGACGTATTGGACGTATGGAATAGAGCTATGGGGCACCGCTAGCCATTCCAATGTAGAAATACTGCAAAGATTCCAAAATAATGTATTCCGTAATATCACAGCTGCACCCTGGTATGCTAAAACAACAGAGATACATGAATATCTAGAAATGCAAATGGTTAAAGAGGAAATACAGTACTACAGTAAAAAATAGAATGCAAGACTAGAATCACATGTCAACAAGCTAGCCTCACAGCTCGCAGACACAGGAAAACAGAAAAAAAGATTAAAAAGGCTTAGAATAACAGACCTGCAGTAGTACAAAGCTGATTATCAGGGATATGAGGTCACTGGACCTTAACCCTTACCTGACCAACACACCCAGTAACTTCTGCTCATGGCATGGCCGATCGCAGAAATAAAAAGAAATAGCAAAAAAAAAATTAAAAAAAAATGGCAATTCATAATTGGAGTAATCACATAACATACACACAAAAAAAGACATATAGTCGAATTGAGAACCTCATTTTTTGATGTCGGATGAAAAATACAAATAAAATAAGATCAATACTACTACTATTTAACATAGATTCTATGATTCAAACAGTGAGCACATCAGTAAAACAGTGAATACAGTAATAATTATGTTTCAAACAAAACATAATATCTATTTCGAAGTTCCACAGGTTTCATTTGGCTGTTTTCTTGGGAATAGGTTAAAACAGTGCCAGACACAACCTTTTAATTGACAATATTTCACAAACCTGAGTTCTTTAACAAACATCTTCAGCCTGGCGCTAGGTTCTCTCGAGGTTGTGATCATGATTTTAGGGTCCTCTACTCCGGCGTATCGGTATTCATCATCCTGAGAACTCTGTGTGTTGGCCCCACCGCTGAATCCACCAATCACAGCCGCTCGTTCGGGACCTGTGACGTGGTTTTGATGATAATTTTGTTAGTTATTAGTATTATAGCTGGTCATAAAGACTACATTTGGTTATATTTGTATAATATGGGAATTGGAATAGTCCTGAAATAGTGCCATTCGCTTGGCTATAGCTTAATTTTACTGTAGTACAGTGAATTCTTTTTTAATGTTTATAAAATGTGAATATAGTATTAAAAATGTTTACCCAGTGAATCATGTTGTAAATTTCTGACATCATTATTCATTCAAGGATATAAATTTATCCTAAACGATAGTTCTAAAAGCTAAATGTTTAAAAAAAGAATTAATGATGAACGTTTGGTCTAACAATGCTGGGTTCCGAAATGCGCTAAAAGTGATAATATCGCGAATCCGACCAAAGTATGAAGTATTCCTCAATCAAATCAAAGCCCTTATATTTTGTGACTATTAAATTTGGTTGGATTCGCGATATTATCACTTTTAGCGCAATACGGAACGCAGCACAAGTGTTGGGTGTTTACATTTTTTGAGGTTATAACTATGTAAGATTCAGTTGACTTTAATATTGCAAAACTACACAAAATTACTTACCCTTGTCTTCAAATTCTATTCTCTTTTGTAATCTAATCGCTTCTCTCCTCAGATCTCCATGAATAGGAATGTTTTCTTCTAAACTTCTCTTTAGTTGGTCTTTCTTCGCTTGAATACTTTTCTGTTTATCTTCAGCAGATTTTCTGTACAAATATTCGCGGCGCAAACGCGCCTGCCGACGTAGCATTTTATTGGTTCACTATTACTTATCACTATAGTTCGAAATGTTTAGTTATTTTTCAAAACATTGCACTGCATGCAGCACCGTTGCTTTCTTGCTTGATGCTATAAAATGACATTTTATTGACGTTTCTTTCAAACACGTGTTTTTGACATTGGTTGTATTTGATACTTGTTTTTTTCTTCTTCACGTTTTTGGCATCGCACTTTATGCATTCTGCCAATGTCAAGTACATGCATTCTTTCAAGTTTTTATAGTTTACAAGTCAAACAAATAATAAAATCAGAGTCGGTGACACGTAACATTTAAGCAATCATTTAAGTCAATTAATTAAAGTGGTGGTGACTATTACTATAAGATTTCACTTTGCAAACCACACGAAAAATCATGTTTCATCTTGCATAGTCTATACATTTTAGCTGTGGTTTCACTCGTGCGTGTAATTAATTAGTTAATTTATTCGACAATTAATGAATATACCACCACCACCAATTTTCATAATTAATTCGAGAAAAAAACAGAACATAATTTAATACAGCGACATGATATAATTTCCGTGTTCCCGCCAAAAATAACCGTACGAAATGCAAAAAAAATGCGTCCTTAATCGAAATCTGTTAGCACAATAAGCACAAATTTTAAACTTTCGCAAATATTGCACAGCAACCTCTACAAACACCTACAAAGTGAATAAGTAATAGTAATACCTTTTTATCCAAGTACCTAATATAGTTTTTTTTATATAGATATACTTAACTTAGAAATGCCATGACAGTAATTATCCTTGGAGGAGTCACCTCTTTATCAGTCTCAAGTTGCTAAAAGGTTTTGCTTAAGTCGCACACTACTACTACACTACTTGCAAATACATGCCACACCACACTTTGCCCTATAGCGATGGGTTGCAGTGAGGGCCGCTGCGCTGCACCACACAATTCTAAATAGTGCAACAAAAATGGTGACCACTATTTATCTTCATAGACCTACATAATACACAACCATCGCCAAATACACAAAATACATGCCATTCGCTATCGGAATTGTCTATTTTCTATATGGAGGGTAGAGTAGAAGTAGTACTGTCTTTTTTAAGAGACAAGTTGAAAAAGTATCCAGTTTAAATAGTAAATATCACTTCCAATACCCTCCAGAATCCAGCTCTAGTGTAGCTAGAAGATATGGTATGAAAGTAGCAGTGCAGTGTACGTACCTTTTTTGTAAAACTTGAAATAATGCATTTTAGTGTTTTTTTTAGAAAACTTTTTGAAATAATTAAATTATATTATTTAAGTATTGACATAAAAAAGTATGGGTACCACATATTTACATTTATGTCACAAGAATTATCAGAAATTTAATTACATAAAAAAATATAACACTTATTAAAAATTGAGAACAATACCAAAATGATCAAATAGTAATTATTAAATTAAGAATAAACAATCAATTAAAATATAATAAAAATAGTATTAGTAATGTCACAATTCAGCAATGTGCAAAAATTGTGTTGGCAAAAGTAAAGAAAAATGAAAATATAGTGAAATTAAAAACCGCCATATCGAGGCGGAAGTTTTTCTTTCTTTGTTTATTTATCTATCCTACTCCTTATAAATTTATACTGCTGCTACCATAGACATACATAGTAGGGACGGGTTGGATGCCATTTTAAAATGTCGCCCATTCATTCGGTGTCAAAGAAACGCATTGACACCGATGCCGACACAGCCTGCGACGCACGTCCGACGTGATCACTTGAGTGCAAAATGCTAAACTGTAAACTAACTGTAAAGGGTTGTACATTTCAAAGTGCAGTAAAAAAAAGGTGGCGTTTCTTATGACCGGCAAGTCAACATTAACGGCCTTTCCTAAAATAATCTCGATTCTCTTAGTAACTGCTTAAACTTCTCTGTCTTGTTCTTGCATGTTACACTTCACGTCAGAGAGAAGATGGCAGAGAATCTTAAGCAGTGACTAACGGTTATTAAGTTGTTTTAAGTAAGACTGTTAAAGTTAAACTAAACATGGTTTTACACAAAAACGCTTATTTTTAGGTAATAGGTAAGTCGTTTCTAGTTTCGTACAGTTTGCGCTTCTTCTACAACGCCTTACTGGCGCTGCACGTAGTGACCTTGAAATCCGAGAGATGGCGTTGACTTTTTGTCAAAGATAATTTATTCATACGATTTCTTAACTCTGGCGCATCTAGATATTGAAATCACTGGCTCCTACACTAGCGCCGCCCTAATTTAACACATTGCGACAGTTTTTTTTTTCATGTCAAAGACAGCACTACATAGCTGCTTCTACCCTACCTTCCATAATTTTCTAACATACCTTGATGATATTCCTCCACAAGCAGTCTGTAATGCGGTTTAATGTCCATGTTGTGTTGTTCAAATATACTGAAGAGGTCTTCAATATCTTCCCTTGAATTCCTAGGCCTTATATTGAATACATCTCCGGGCTTGTAGTTTATAGCAGAGTCTTCGACAGCTTTAAATGATATTAATCTTACATCCTTAAAAAAACATAATTTATTAAAATTCCATATAAAACACAATACAATCACACTAATAGTTTAAATGTGAAAATTTGTGTTAGTATGTTAATTCCTCATCAACTCCATAAAGTGAATGAAAGTGGATGATGTTAACTTATTACGAGTTTAACACAAGCAAGTTTTTGCGTTAGAAAACTATGCGGTTCGTTGTATCATATGGCACTGCTAAAAAACCATAGTATTTAAAAAAACATTTGATCAAGGTTCCCTGGAAGAGATTGCTTTGAGCGATAAGGCCGCTAATTGTTACACACTAGTTCCAAGTTAATTTTTGTGTTGTGATCATCATGACTGTTATTAATTATTTTGGTGTGTACCTACAGGGTTTAGCTATCTATCAAGAGTCAATTGTGTTTTATTTATTTTTTTCATTTGTTTGTTTTTCAAGACACGTTTTTCAAGATTGTTTCACAACAAAATGTCATAATTTGGAAAAAAAATGGCAAAAAAAAAACCAAAAAAAAAAACAAAAAAATAAACCTATCATTTATATTTTCAATAAAGAAACCGGTATTAAACCACATCATTTTAGCTCTGAATAAATTATGTATTTACATATACAAGATCTAACTAAATTATAATGATTTTTACTCAAGATTACAACACATTATGAAATGTTATGTTTAATTGTGTAAACAATACAATACAATACTACATAATGTTTAATTGACTTATAGATGTACCTCTGCTTCTATGTTGTTCATGTTGTGTACACATTTATTAAGGAATGCAATCCTCCTTATTATATAATATTAAGGTCTTTACCTATGAAATTGCCGTTTTGTATGGAATAAGTAAAAGTACTTATTTTTTTAAACTTTTTTATTTCTCTTAATCAAAGTAATCACCCATGCAATCGACGCATCTTTGCCAACGAATTGGCAGTTTATTGATGCCCTTCTTGTAAAAATTAGCTGGACGGGGAGGCAACAAACTCTTCAAAGGCATTTTGTACTGCCTCTCGGGAATTGAATTTTTTACCCACTAAAAAGTTGTGTCTAAGTGTCTAAATTTTGGAAAAAGTAATAGTCGGTAGGTGCAAGGTCTGGTGAGTATGGCGGATGAGGGAGAGCTTCCAACCCCAGCTCTTGCAGCTTGGAGACTGTCTGTAGCTGCAGCGCGAGGCAGGTCTCCAAGCGTACGTTGCGCTGGCGATCGTTAAGTTCGTGGGGCACCCATCTATCAAGTTTTTTTACCTTGCCTATTTGTCGCAAATGGATCAAAATTGTTTTAATGCTAACATCAAAAGCTGCAGCTAGCTCAGCTGTAGATTGAGTTTCGTCAGCTTCCACAATCGCCTTTAATTCATCATTGTTGACCAAAGTCTCCAGGAGCTTCATTTTTCAATTCAAAATTTCCAGAAAGGAACCGGGAAAACCAATAACGGGTTGTGCGTTCGTTTGTACAGTTCTCTCCGTAAACGTTTTTGATGTTACGTGCCGTTTATGTCGCGTTGGTGCCACGACGGAACTCATATTCCATAATTACACGAATTTTTAAAGTATCCATTATAACGAAAAATGTTCAAATGTAATGAAAATACAACGCTAATCAATAAACAAAAGACTGAGTTAGTAAAAATAATGTCATGTTTTTAAGACAAAATTAATTTGATATCAGAATACAAAGCCATTCCAAACTTTTTTTCTATTTGAAATGACCAGTACTGAAGAAGGGCAATTTCATAGGTAAAGAAAAGACCTATTATCATTGAATGCAATCTAGAACAAATTATTTGTAACTTAATACCTAACCAATACAATGCTTTATATAAAGAGTTTATTCTGTTTTGTGTATCAATTAAATAAATAAATATTATGTACTCACTTGAAAATGACTTTCATCCGTAGTCCTGATATTACTTTCAACTTCCAATAAATGTGCATCCAAGAAATCATCCTTACTGCCATCTCCAAAATAAATATCCTCACTACTATCTAAAGAAGTTATACCTGGTAATAACATAAAAGTGAATTTGTATTTAGAAAAAAAAGATAAAAAACATTTAATATTATTTATGCTAACATTTAATATTTCATTGCAATAAATTCACTAAAGTAAGCAAGTTCGTATAGGCTGAGTGGGCAGCCCTAGTGTCAGAGTTAATGTGCCGCCCGAAGGCCTCTGTCATGGCTGACGGTTGTTGTTATAGAAACTAGAACAAACAACCGGGACCAACAATTTAATCCGTCAAATTTTGTCATCCGACCCACGGTAGCGCTCAGAAATAAATGCCACTCGCGGTCACCTATCCGAAGACTGACCGGACCGTCCGTGTGATCGTTTAGAATCACATAGACAAGCTACCCCACGAGCGCTACAAAAAAACTCACTAGGAATATAAGTATTCAATCAATAGTAACTATTACATAAACCATACATGCATACATGCATAGTTTATTTGTTTGATCTGATTTTAATAAAATAACTTAATAATTTTTTAATAGGTATTAATTAAGATAATATAAACCAAAGATATTTAGAAAATTAATATTAGTTGTTATTTTTATATAATACTATGTGTAAATTATAAACCAATCACCCAAGACTATTAGTGGCCAGCCCGATTTT
The DNA here is from genome assembly GCA_905404285.2 of Erannis defoliaria. Classification (NCBI taxonomy): domain Eukaryota; kingdom Metazoa; phylum Arthropoda; class Insecta; order Lepidoptera; family Geometridae; genus Erannis; species Erannis defoliaria. The sequence continues at coordinate 17,167,746 of FR990066.1, forward strand.
GATAGGCTTTGTTTAACTTACGCACAGCAGTGTTTTATTTAGTTTATAATTATTATTACCTCCATTTGCAGTTGGTACGTCACTAGGTTTTAATAACGAGACAGCCCAGCGAGGTATGAAGTTAGCTTTGAGGTTGTCTGTCTGCATGTTTGGGAAGTAGCTCTTGAGATGGGAGTAGTATTCCTTGATCCATGGCTGCATTACCGCATCGTGACCGAGGTCATGCTGGTAGTCACATAGTCCTGAAAACAAAGTTAGAAGAAAGAATTATAACTTTTAACTCCAGAAAGATTTTATTATGTACCTACTTACTATGAAAAGCTATTTAGTCAGACCATCGATTTAAAAACTGAAACTGCAAACCGGAAGACGCAGCGTAGGCGCGGCCTCCCACTAGGTGGACCGACGCCTTTACTGACGATAAAGTCGCGGGCAACCGGTGATTCAAATGGCAGGTTGTCGTACAGTGTGGCGGTCTAAGGGCGAGGCCTTCGTTCAGCAGTGGACGTCTCCGGGCTGATGATGATGATCGATTTAAGAAACATATGATATACTCGTAGCACGTCATAATTAAAATGCGAAAATAATGGCACATTTTACCTACTCAAACAAATAGCAACTTTAAGCTAAGAGGATAAGACTAAAAATGTAAGTAACAGTTTCGATCACCAAACCGCCTGCCAAGCATGGGGATTATGACAACAACTCCCTATTAAGGGGGATGCCTTCGTGTAGTAATGGCTGTCTTTTTGCTGATGATAAATAAATAAATAAATAAACATCGCAGGACATTATTTTTTTCACACAGCGCCATCTAGCCCCAAACTAAGCAAAGCTTGTAATATGGAAACTAGATAGCTGATAGAAAACTTATATAATTATTTTTTTTGTAAAAAAAATGATGGAGTGACAGTTTGTCACGACTCGAACATAAGCAGGTGAACGTTGCCGAATTGAATGCAAACTGGTGCAGTGGAGAGTTTCAGGTGCACTCTGACATAAAGCCATAAATAATGTCATTAAGTAGTTGGCGTCATTATCCACAGCCTTCCTTTTGCCACCCTTGGTCATGTGCTATTCTAGTCCAGTTTTGACCAGGATGGTGATTCTATTGTTGACTCTTCTTGCAGCTGATCAACCAAGACACGACGACTTTGACGCAAACTTACTCCATGGGCACATTCGGTTATAAATTAAGTAAGCTGTATGACCTAACATCAGAGAATGTATGCCGCCCAAAGCCTCTTTCTAGCCTAAGTGACATGACAACAGCTGTCATTTAAAATAAGGCCACTAATTTACATGTTATATGTCCCATGATAGCTCATAAGTTTATTTGCTGATATTATAACAAGCTTCCATTTGTTTGATTTGTGAAATTAATTGTGTAAGTAGGTAAGTACTTTAGTGTAACAAATCAGATAAGGTTACTTATATTTCCGCTTGTTTAACTACCTACTTCTATACAGGGTGTCCCAGAAGTCGAAGTTAAGCCGGAAATGGGTGATGGATAGCCAAGTCACCAATAGTTATCAAAAAAAAATAAAAAAAATTATGATATGCAATACAGATAACAATTGATTTATTATATAAATGGAAACAAAAATCTGAACTAGATTGTTACCTAAAGTATGTGTATAAACAGCAAAAAAAAAATAAGGCTAAGTAAATATCTAAGTTATGTATTTTTTAAATAATAGGCATTTTAAAAACTGAGTTTTTTTAACTCTGCTATTTACAGAAGCATTACACAGGATATACAAAAAAAAAAAAATATTGAAGATTTGTGGTAATTAATTTTTCTGATAACTATTTAAACTTGGCTTATTATCCGCTTCCAGCTTGACTTCGAGTTCTGGGACAGCCTGTATGTTATTTAGCTTGTTTTCCTTTTTACCAAGATAAAAATGACATGTCATTTTGGAATGCAAGTATACAAGTCATTTAGAAACACAAAACCTTAAACTTAGAAATAAAAAAATATTATCTTTATGTGGCAGTAAAGTAAGCACTTGAAGATAAAAATGTCTTCTATCAAGAGATTTATATTGTTGTTTGATTGTTGCACTACTTTGTAACCAGATTACTGAAATTAATGAGTATGTTTATAGTTATACCAGTAGCGGATTATCCGTAAACAAGGCAAACTAGGCACTTGCCTAGGGGTGCGAGGATACACATGGGCACGCACTGAAGATGCAATTTTTTTATGATATTACCAATTACTATATAAACAAATAATAAAAAAAAGCTAGAGGTTGATACTTTAAAAACCAAAACACAATACTTAGAAAGACAATCAAGTGTCCAAGAAACCGAAACAAATTTTTCTGATCTACTGAATTAAAAAAATAAAAATAAAAATTGTTTATTTCGGACAAATTATCCATAAGTACAGTGTTAGTAGTAATGTTTTAAACCTATGATAATATTTTAGTAGTAGTAAGTAAAATTATAGATAATATTTTTTCCAGCAAGAGATTGGTACACACTCAATTGTAAGTATAAGTAGCTACAACCGAGTGTATAGTGTGTAGTGTGTCATCACAACCCTGAACACTGTTAGTGAGAAAGCCGGCATAGATACTTGGGACAAATGGGAGATGAGTAACGTACAAAGAATCGGGAAGAAAAATGACAGTAAGACGCGACCCATATGCGTGATGCTCACCTTGCACTGGCGATAAATTGAACTCCTAAGAAATAAGAAATATCTAACAGAAAAGATCTATATAACCGAAGATTATCCTAAAGAAGTGTTATTAAAGATGAAAGAATTAAACAAAAATCTACAAGAAGAGCTAGAAAAGGGCAAGGAAGGATTTATTGCTTATGATCAATTAGTAATAAAAGAAAAGAAAGATAAGAGAAAGCGGTCACCTACAAAACCAAACCGCCAAACCTAAATCGTCAAACGCACCAAACATTGAAATAAATAAGAACACTAACAAACCCAAAATGAGTAGAACTAACTATTTCGACAAAACGAGATCATTTTCATTTAGCGGAACTACCAGCATGAATTAGCAATCAAAGAACACCAGCAGCAAACGGAAAACTAAAACGTCACAAACTGAATTGAACAAAACAAGAAAAGGTCCCAACCAGGCTGGTCACCTTGGGACGTCAGACCACCACCCTCTAGAGGACGAACTGCAAGCAGATAAGACTCTCAAACCTAAACATCTACCAAATACAACGAAAAGAAAAGACAAAAATAAACTAATTATAGCAACTCTAAGAGTGGCGTCTTCTAGAGGAGTCTTTCGTCTTTCTGGTGTTATAGAGTAATAAAACAAACATTAAATAATGTATTATAGGAACTAGTACCTAATACTGTAATAGTTGCAACAATGTCAGAGAATATAGGCTATTTTTATTTATTTATTATATAAACAAATACATAAAGTTGCTGTTGATTTACTTGAAACAATTTGCAGGACAATATTAGGTTCCAGAGGGGCGCCGATGAGGGACTAGCCTAGAGAGCTGTCCACCTCTGAGTTATACCTAACTAATTATGTTTGTTCCGACATAATAGTATCATTTTAGGTGATATTTGGTACGGTGATGGATTAAAGCTGAATTTGAAATTAAATGAAATGAAATTGAAAGGACACATAGGTTACATAGGTTACCTTTCAAAATGGTAAAATTAATGGACTCTGCAGGATAGCAAGTAAAATAATATGAGTGAAGCAAGATTCTGCAAATATAGTTTTAAAAAAAAACTTGTGAAACTTTTTTTAAATCACAAATTAACCAACATCTGTGCACCAGCTCATCTGGTGGTAAGTGAGGTGGAACAATACAATCTAGAAGAAATCTATTATATATAGTCTTGAAGAGGCCCAGATTGTAGTTCTTTGGAAATAACAAAAATATTTGCTTCATATTAATAAGAAAATTGTTTAAACAGTTTTATTAGTTGTTCTTAAGCTTTATAAAATTTAAACAGACATAGGTTTAGCTCTTAATTAGTTGGGATGGAGGTATCTTAAGCTTTATACTAACTTATACCATTATTTAAATTGCCAAAAATATTATTTCTATAAAGTAAAATCCCAGATATATAAGATGTTATATTATAAAACACTGATGTTACGATAGTAACTCACCAATATCTATTATAGGAGTAGCTCCCAGTTGTAAGAGACGTTTGTGCAGCTTTTTACCAACGAAATTAAACTTAGAATACGAGGAATCACCAAAAGCTAGAACACCGAACTTTAACTTCACCAAAGAGTTTGCGGGTAGACTTTTCCTGAGCAGAAACTTCCAAAACCTCTTCATATTATCCGGCTCGTCACCCTGGCCTGTCGTAGCGCAGACAAATATCGCAAACTCTTCTTGGATAAGCTTGGATATAGGATACTCGTCCATCGCTTGCACGGGCCCATGGAAACCTAGGGCCTTGGACGTACGCCATATTCTTTCTGCAGCTTCCTGGGCTGTGAAGGTTTGGCTACCGTATAGCACTAAAAGCCGACCCGTGTCTATCATATTTTTGAAAAATAATAATGAAAAGTACTCCACCACCGTAACCGAACTTATTACAATGAATGATCATAATATTCAATTTCACATTACTGCTCTGCAGTCTGAAATAATCCAATAGAACCAATAATGTCAACAGTACTAATAAAATTCAACACAGGCGCAATGGCTATATTACAAATTACATGTTGGTTTTGGAAAGAGCTGTTACTATCGTAGGCACTTTTGGCGTATTTCGGTCAGTATCTCGCCATGAGATGTTTGTTACTGCCTGTCACTTGTCACTTCACTGAAACTGTCATTTATCAGGTAGCGTTTTTTTACCTTCTAGGTGAATTATGGCGTTGCACTTTGTGCATTTGCCAGTGTCAAGTATTTTTATACAGTCACCAAATTCTTGATGAAAACCAGCCAAATGAGTTTTATTCACAGTCAAGCTTGGAGGATCTAGCTCTCTCTTTCGTCAAGGTCAAACTTAGTAAGTCAAAGTCAAGTCCAGTCATGCCTTAGATTCTGTGTCATCTGTCATGCCCTCCCTAGTAAAGTCGTGGCAACTTTACTACAAGCTTCTTCGTAGTTTTGGAAACAACACGAAAATACATGTTTTACTAATTACTACATTATAACTCTTGTCCACACTTGTGCGCATAAATTGAATAAAATGCCACCATTTTTATGCATTTTAATGTTGGCCCCATAGTAAAAGTTGTTTGTTTTGATGTTCAGAATATGCCCTTAAAAGGATGTTAACTGATTAGAACTAACCTTGTATATCATCTATAACATATATCATACAAACATAAAATTACTATATCAATAATCTAGAAGAAATCAATACCTCTACACATATATTATTTTTTTTTTGTGATTTTCAACTATTTACACTGTGGGTACTTCCGGTACCTACTTCCTATCTTGCGGGTACTAACGGGTACCTATATAGGTACTATGCGTGAAATAGTTTTTTCTTACTAAGAAATAAATAATCAATACGTTCTGTTGCTTGCACCACGTTTAGATTTTAGGTTAGGATTAGGATTATGAGATTTTCATCTTAGCATCTCACCACCCCTAAATTCAACCCTCGCTCGATAACGGCGCAGCCGCTATGTCTATCTTCGTTGCACACGTGCCATAGCTATCTTCTGTCTCGCTCATAATCGGCGCACGGCAGTCTCGCGCCCTAAGTTGGCGGACTCAGTCGCTCCGGCAGAAAAACGCGGGAAAAACAGTGTAGTGATCTTGAGTGACTAAAATTATTCTGTGAATTAAGTCTTCCGAATCAATTATTCAAAATGTGAGTATAAATTGTCATTAATGCTTTGAGATATTTTACGCATGTTATGATAACATTTTATTGTTCACCTTTGACATTTTCCGGGCGTATGAGATGTGATCTTAAAATATTTTTTAAGATGAGTTAGCATTAAATCATTGAGATAGACATAGAATATAATTTAAAACGATAAGTATTTTACGTTCTAATCTTCGCACTAGTTATAAATCTTATGTATTAAGAGGTTTCTGAGTTTTTATCTATTAGACTAACATAAAAATGGTCTCAACATTTTTATAACACAGTACTTACTCGTTTATACATTTAATAAGTTTTGCGTAATATTTTCCTCCTTGCCTTGGTAAGTTTGGTCAGGAAGAGAAAGTAACAAAATAACGAGTAAGGGAAATACCAGCACGCCACAGATTAATAAAATTATCTGCTATACTTGCATATTAACCTTCTCATTTCCTTCCTTGCTAGATTTTTAACGTTCCGCAAACTGCGTACCAATTACAATTAGCATCAAGGTGATTTTTTTAATTATTATTTAACTGCTGTAGGCAGGCATTATTATCTACGTATAAGTAATAAAGTTAAAGCAAAACATGCTACCTATAGTTAAACTTATGATACTTTTTTATTTTTTTATACAATTAAGTGACGAGGCGTGCAAGACGTTCGCCTGATGGTGAGCGTCACGGCTGCCACTAATAGTAGCAGCGCTAGAATAGGCATGATGACTACAATTTTTTTAATACCTCATAAAAAAGCTGATCATCAATAGAGCCTATCAACGAAAACAAAATTTAAAATAATTCAAAAATAAATAAGTACTAAGTATTTTAATTTCAAGCTAGACAGAGAGCGCGCTATACTGAGCTATGACGTCAAGCCTCAGGCGCGGCATACAAATGCTATACTAACAAATGCTTTGCGAGAAAGGGATAGAGCATCCCCTCTCTATCCCCACCTAAAACTTTAAACGCTCATATCTCAGAGATTTATCAGCCAATACAATTTATTTTTTCAGTATGTATTGTAATGTATTTAGTTATATTCATCAGTAAGCCTGTTATTAATCATAAATTAAATATTAGGCCACACGCCTATTGTGAACTTGCGAACACAATCCTGCGCCGCACTGCACTGCGCTCGTCACCCTGAGATATTAGATGTTAAATCTCTTTATACCTAGTCATTTCTCTGGTAACATTGCCCTTCAAACCGGAACGCTTGCACACTACTGCTTGGCTGTTAAATACCTGGCAAAGGTGGGTACTTCCCCAGGCGGACTCTGCAGTAAAGTCCTACGACTACAAAAATACTTATAATTAAGTATAATTTTATTTGTAACTTCTGTTTTTGTAACAGTAGATGTCTAAGGTACCTAGGTTGTATTGTTGTATTCAATGTGCGGGACGCGAAATAATTTTTTTCACTGAGCAGTAAGTTCCATGTTATTTCCATAAATAACAGGTATACAAAAGTTGGTTAAAAAAATTCAACATACTTCAAAGTAAAATACCTTGGAGTATCTATAGCTCTCTCAAAATACGCAGTTTCGTTTGTTTACCCGGATGAAATTTTTTTCCAGGACCTGTAATAGTTTTATTCAGTTTTATTTTCCCGTAAACCGGTTTTTAAATTTCTATTAGACCAATGTGACATTTTTAACTAGATCTATGGTAGGTATATTAAAAAAAAAAAAAAATTATCCAAATCGGTTTTAAAATGACGGAGTTCTGAAGTAACAAAAAAACATACAACCGAATTAAGAACGTTTTCCTTTTTTTGAAGTAGGTTATGTGTTATCCTAAAGTTTAAGTTATCTCTATACCAAATTTCATTCAAATCTGTTCAGCTGTTTTTAATAAATTTCCACCTTATATTATGCAAGGAGGTAGTACTATTAATCGAACCAAATTAATTAGTCTTGGAGGATCTAGCTCTCTATAGTCAAAGGAATTAGTCAAATCCTTCGTAGTTGGGTCTACTGTAAGCTCGAACTATGTGGTCCTGAAGTTAAATATTTCGGGTGGTGCAGTGGCGGATTTACATTACAAATTTGCCGCCAGTAGGCTATTTAAGTTGTGCCGTTCTAACTGACCTCTAAAATTTGATAACATAATTCACAATTATATTAATTAAAAAAAATGTAAGTGAAATTGTACCTAACTTATAATTTGTGCACTACTGTCTCACCTTTTTCCCGTAATTAATATAATTGTGAACTTGGGTATCGATGGGTTAGTTCCTATTTTCCTAGATTATTTTATAACCCAACGATTCAATTTATCTTTAAGACAGTAAAAGGAATAGTATTTTTAGTGAAAAAGTTGGCCCCAAATTTGCCGCCCCGAAAATCTGCCGCCCTAGGCTCCAGCCTACTTAGCCTGCTGGCAAATCCGTCACTGGAGTGGTACTATTCTGAAATCGAACATATGGGAAAAAACACACATGTCCGATTGATCGAACAACACGGTCGAATCACATGGCATGGCTGTTTCAGCGTGAAGGAGTAACAAACACACACTCACACATAATTCGACAAACTTTCGCATTTATAATATTAGTGTAGGTATGTATAATGATTTGTATATGTTATTAGATTAGATTTGATATGATTTTCTTTGTATTTCTACTACAATCGGTTTTCCCGCCACATGTACCCCTAACTCAACACCGGCGGATGTTGCGTCAGAGACCACGTGACGATCGATCCACCCCGGGGTACTTACCCCCCACGCCCCCGGTGATGCCCGATGCCGCGTATATTTCTATACCACACAGATAATATTTTATAGAGATGACCAAAGAATCAACGCATGAGTCAACTGTATGTACATTTTGTTCATGCAGTCTTAATATTACAAACAGTCGGAATTTGTCTGCGGTAAGCGTTTCCCGCCTCGCCTGAGGCGGGAAAGGAAAACATCACACAAAAATGTTTACCTGTACACCCCCGCAGGGCACATATCCACCACGTCCATCCACCACATGGGCGATTGGAACATATATCCACCATGCTGGCCCAATTGCGTCTTGCTTGATTCACGTACACAATTGAATATCTTCTCCAGACGTAAGCCGGTTTTCTCAGGATGTTTTATTTCACCGAAAAGCCAGTGGTATGAGTATCTGTACATAAACTCCAAAGAGCTCATTTGGTATCTTATGATTTAAATTGGAGTGGTCTCAAATTAAGAATTAAGCTACCGACTTACAAATCAGTCTAGAGCCGTTGGGCATATCTATGGAATGTCATCTTTGCGGTCTAGACCTTTGACCTCTGAATTTGTACTTTTGCCTCTTCAAAACCAACGGACTTAGTTCGCGTAGAGCACGAGGTCCGCCTTCTCATAGATAGAGAGAAATAAATAGATCGAAACGTTTACAGGGTAAGAGGGACGGTATTACTTACATATAACTCGAAAGGATGCCAATTGTAACTTGTAATAGCTCGAAGAACTGATAACCAATGGGGAAGAAAGGTGGGTGAAAGTGGCGACCACGTACCGCGGAAAACGCGGCGTAGGTTTCCCATAAGTTGGAGCGACCACATTGTAAAGGTCGCGGGCAACCGGTGGATGCATATGGCAGGTTGGCGACCAGTGTGGCGGTCTAGGGGGAGGCCTTCGTTCAGCAGTGGGCGTCTCCGGGCTGATGATGATTGTGGACAGCTTTTACTGTGAGGCCAACTTTACATTCACGAAAAACTGCTCTATTATGGTCTACACATTTTGTCGAACGTTCGATATTTTTCTATGGAATACTTAGCGGTATTTTTTGGGCCTGGTTATGTCCTAAAACCGGATCCAGAAACACCGGAGGACGGGCAGCAGCTTCTCGAGTAACGGTGGTGAGCATTCTGCGATACCCGCAAGCCGCCTGCCAAGCGTCTATGGGTTTCCTTAATAGGGAGGGGTTACCATAAATACCTATCATCTTTTGGGTGATGATGATTTATTTTTTCTATATTGATCATAGTGACAGTTTTTTTGACACTTAGTGACACTTTTGAAATGCTTGGGTGTGTTGCGTCAGAAAACACGTGGGTCGCATAGCTTCATCGATCTACCCACACTACCCCGCGGGGGTGCGAGTGCTTTTCAGTTACCACCCCCGTATGGACCGCGTTGCTTTTAACTTCTGCGGTTGCATTATCAAGAAATGCTTTCATATTTACAGAATATATATTTATGAGAAGCAGGCAGAATGTAACTAAGCAGTAGTTCGCAGTGAACTGAGAACTCGCAACCCCCATATCTTCCAAGTACATATTCGAACTTGTATTACATATTTGTATTACACAAACTATACTTGCTAACAAAATTTTATAAAAATTGGACCAACGATTCGCAAGTTATATCATCGAAAACGCCGATTTGTCCCCTTTTTAACCGACTTCAAAAAAGGAGGAGGTTCTATATTCGATGGTATGTATGTTTTTTTTTGTTCACTGATTTCTCCGTCAATCGTGGACCGATTTTGATAATTCTTTTTTTATTTGAAAGGGTATATATTCAAGGTGATCCCACATTAATTTGAAGTCGGCTGTTTTTTTTTTAAGTTTCTTGTTGGCTGTAATGAACACACAGCTTACTCTACGGCGGTGTGTTCTTTACTGCCAAGAGAGCGAAACGGGGATTATATTTTTAGTATTGTTATATTAGTGATCCCCAAATCAGTGAGTAAACATAATACCTACCTATCTATGTACCTACCTATCTATATACCTACCTAATCGTGCCTGCGCTTAGTCAATTTCGTCGGTTTTCCCAATGGCGATTGCATTACCGTTCCGATCCAAAAAACTCGCTAGGTAGTTATAGACTACAGACTGAGCACTTAGGCAACCTAATAGATTAAGGAAACTTAGTGCTTGTTTAAGTATTATTACAATTACATTACATTACATTAATATTGGGGGACATTTTACACACAGCGCCATCTAGCCCCATACTTAGCAAAGCTTGTATTATGGAAACCTGATAGAATACTTAAATGTTTTTTCGTCAGTCATCATCATCATCAGCCCGGAGACGTCCACTGCTGAACGAAGACCTCCCCCTTAGATCGCCACACTGTACGACAACCTGCCATTTGCATCCACCGGTTGCCCGCGACTTTTACAATGTCGTCGGTCCACCTAGTGGGAGGCCTTCCTACGCTGCGTCTTCCGTTTTTCGTAACTACATACTTATAATACATACTACACCCAGACACCGAACAAACATCTATGTACGTCACTTACATTTTTCTCCTGGGTGGGGATCGAACCCACGCTCTACAGCTCTGAAGGCAGACATGCTACCAACTGAGCTATATGGCTGTCATCACTTTAAATTCTTTTAGTTATTGGCTATCATCAACATTTTTTTTTAACAGGCATAAGCCTTTATTAACTACAACAAACTACAATGACTACTTAGCCTACTACACAACAAAAAACAAAAGGATTGTATCCAGACCGATGAAAGTCTAGAGACAATCCAAATGCTCAAACCCACTACCAGTCGGCAGCGTACCCAGCATGCTGGCGGCATTGCCACGCTGGATGGCAATGCTTATGCGTTGAGCCAAATAAACGCCAGCATTTTGATCACGCGTCGCGTCGACCAGGCGCTCGGATATGTTTTTGAAAAGATGATGAGCTCCCGGTCCCCACGGACCCAATGTCTCAACACCAAACGGCTCAAATATGTAACCTCTGCCGAGGTTAGCATATTTGCGCCGCTTGTGCCGCTCCGCCGAATTTGCCGCCGCACCAGCCCTACTCTGTGTCTCAGGAAGATGTGACGGTGCCAAAGTATCAACGCAAGTTGCGTCCCATACAAGGGGCCGTCCCATCTTCCAAGGCACAAGTGTCATACCGTCAGGTCTTTTGCCATCGTCACGCGCAAGGCCGCTCGGTTCGAGCACAGCTGCAACATTGGCGGTGGATAAAGCCCGGCGTATGACATCATTCAGGCTAGCGTGGCGGCCGATCCGACCAGCGCTTCTTGAGCAAGAGAGACCATGGTGACCGAGCTGATCGACAACAGTACCACACTGGCAGCGATGGGCCTCACAGCACCTTGCACCCAAGCGCAAGCTGACAGCTAGACGAAATGCAGTTGGGTCCAAAAGGCTACCAGTGTTAAAGGAGGGAATAGCCTGCAACCAAAGACCTGATTCCCATACAGAGACAGCAAGGATACGAGCGCGATCTGCGACGCTAGTACACGTATCTAGAAGAGATTTCCGTGCTAGTTCACAGATCGGCCCATCCCACAGTCTCTGCGAAGACAAAGTCCTCGGAAAATCAGTATTTGGGCAAGCCTCCCTCCAAACATTCTTGGCCTCATTCAAATGAGCTACTACTACACCGGAATGGCCTAAAGAGGGAAGAAGGATTTTTTCAATTAATTTATGTGTACTATGAACTGAGGACAAGAAAGCTGGTAGAGCTACACTTGAAATTTTGCGGATCCCTAAGCCTCCTAACCTTACTGGTAGTGAGGCTTGTGACCATGTCCTGTCATTCATGTCAACATTCAAAACCGATATTAGTGTTTCCTTTACGACATTGTCTAAGCTCGAAAGGAGCTCACCGTGTTTCCACAGTGGACTACATCGTAAAGTGTATATAAATTTTGGCACAAACAGACAATATTTGATAATGGTAAACGCCATGTGGGCGTTAATATTGAGTAACCTCCTGGAGGCACTCATAAAATTTTGGATTTTTTCTTCTACGAAAGGTGAAAAAGACTCATCTAAAATCGGTGAACCCAGTAGGCGAAGAGAACATCTATCCACAGATTTGATGTTTGGAGCCAAATCATTAAATTTTGCAATAACCAAATCTTTGTTCGGACATGAATCGCAAACATAGAGTTCGCATTTTGAAAAATTTAGTTCTAAGCCAATAAGACGAAATTCGTCTATGAGAATTTGCAAATCATTTAGGACAGTGCTCACATCACCTCCTAAGGTTCCGTCATCCAAATACCAAACATTAAGTTTGGATTGGAGACGTTGAATAATTGGATGAATGGCCAGGCTGAAAATGGCGGGACCGAATGGATCACCCTGTTGGCAGCCTACTGAAGATAACAAAACATTATTTTGGTATGTTAATTTTGTGGGATTGCCGTAGCATTGCCAAAGAAAGTTGAAAACGTCTGGAATTTTGTCTTTGATTTGTGTCAACAGGGCGCCTCTATCGACCGAATTAAAAGCATTTTTGACATCCACCTTTAGTAGCACCTCTCCACAATTTTGATCCAAAAAAGTCCGGAGAGAATGAACAGCAGCCTCACACCCACCTCGCGAACCAAAACCAAGCTGTATTGGTTGGAAAAGGCTACTCAAAAGAGCAACCTTTTGCCTACAGCCTGCCTTGGCCGCGAGGCGACGGTATGTGGTGCCGACCGCAATAGGCCTGATACCACCATCTTTTTTGATAAGTGCGCATAAATTTGCGCCGTACAAAATTTCGATAACGTCACTATTGACTCGTCCCGACAACATAAGACTTACCAAAGCTGTAAGGTCCTTTAAGAGCGTCTCGCCCACCTCACCAGAGCTAAAAGATAGAAGATCTTTTAGATGTTGAGGTGTTAGGCCATCAAGGCCGCCAGCTGAGCCACTCTGAAAAGACGCCACAGCCGTTGCAATCTCCTGAGTCTGGACATCAATGGCAACGTCATCAGGTTGTGGTGGCTCAGGGAGGTGGAGGTTTGCCGCCGCAGGTGGATGTTTGTCACGAAGTGACTGAATCGTTTCTAATGTGTGGGGGGCAATGGTGTCGCTCGAGAACAAGACACGTGCGGCGCCTTTGATATCACCATCACTCATTTTGTTCTCTACTAATTTAAAAGTTACCGAATCGTCAGATTTTTTTGAATTTTGATTATTACGCCTTTTAGGCGGAATAATATTAGCAAGACCTAAAAAGTTCTCTTCCGATACTTTGTACTTTACACAGTTTTCCTTTACTCTAGTGGTAAGGGATTTTTTGTTAGACGGGTCCGAATGAACGTAAAGCACATTGTATGGAAAAGAGAGTATTGAAAAAATTGTATTTCATCAACATTATAAGGTCCAAATCGAAGTATTTAGTTACTAATTCCTCTAAGTAAGCGTGCTCAATCCTCGATCACATCGTTGCTCATCAGTTCAGGCATAACGTGGTCAAAAGCGAACCTATTTCTCCGGACAATTTACTGCAGTTATTAAAGACGAAACCGAGGATGACTATAGATCAATCAAATTTCTCCTACAATTTTTGTTACGTACTAGCGCTTATAAATACATTTAAGAAAAAACAAAGGTCTGTGAAGGATAGCCCAGATAAACCTTTTTGACCAGGTAGACAAACTGACTTGCCACATTTTTCGCGCCATTTTCTCGAAAATTCTTGCAAACATTTCGTCAGATTTTCAATTTAAACTTGCTAAAGTGCAAAAAAGTCGAGGAGACAAGGACTCCCTCGTCCAGTCGTGAGGGTTGAACCCCTTTACGGGTCAAGGTTATTTATAGGACAAAGGGGAATTTTGCGTAGGGACTGGAAATTCAATGAGTTCTTTATGGCCGTACGTTTTTGTGCATTCTAAGTTTTTGTGAAATACTAGCTGGGGGGAATTAGAATGGAAGGTAGTATTATTCATTTATAGGTCTTTATAAAGACTACTCCGTGGCCGTCTGACTGTCGTACATTGAATGGACTGTATTTCTAGAAAATCGTGTGGGACGTTGTCACCACGTAGACGTTTTAACAAGCCGACGTTCTACAAACATCATCATTTACCCTGATAGTCCTTCTGATACGGAGCCATTTTTTTACCGGTTGAAAATTTACATAATAACGATAGTATAAAGCAATGTACCTAGTTAATAAAAGAGTTAGAGTTTAATTTTCGGGGTCCCTAATAATTCCCATCCTAATTATGTATTCCATACTGTTTTAAGTCCTAATAATTAGTCATCCTAATGGTAAATCTACATAATATTACTACACATACCATCACTGCTCCTAATATTCACCATAATGGTGAAAGGTGAAAAAGATCAAAACCCTAATACTTTGTTACAAGAAACCCTAGAAAAAGTATCAAATTGGTTACGTCAACATAATCTAGAAATAAATTACTATAAAACTAAAATAATGCAATTCAGAACCTACAATAGCCCACCAATAAACTTAAACCTAAGCTACCTAAACACACCATTAGAAAAAGTAGATACGTTTAGCTTGTTAGGAATAAATATAGACACACATATAAATTGGAAAACTCACATAGAACATATTAAAGCTAAACTGTCCAGGTTCACATACGCACTCTTTGAAATTAAAGCAAGCACAGACACCAAAACAGCAATAACCGCCTATTATGGATACGCTCATTCATGGCTTAAATATGGTGATGCTATGGGGTAATAGCGTTAATGCGGAAGAAGTATTTATAATGCAAAAAAAGTGTATAAGAATAATAGCTCAAATAGACAATTCCATCAGCTGCAGACCATTCTTCGAAAAATATGGAATACTACCTTTACCTTCTATTTACATACAAGAATTGTGTACATTTGTATTTAAAAATAAGAACAGCTTTGCCAAAACAAAAGATACGCACAATTTAAATACACGCCATAAAAATAACCTAAGCCTACCATATTCAAGAATTAAAATGCTAAATACAAGCCCTCAGTACATGGCAATTAAATTATTTAATAAATTACCAATAAGCTTAAGAAATGAAACAAAATCTACCCCAATCTTTACCTCAAAATTAAAACAATTTCTAATGAAAAATTGTTTCTACTCACTAGATAAATATTTTTAAGCTATTATAAAATAAAAATAGGACGATCTGCTCTTTTTAGATTAACGCTCATTTTATCTTTCACTAAAGTTGTATAATTATTTGTTATATTAAGCGCCCTTGCATCTATGTCTTGCAATGCCCGAAAAGGGCAACTAAGTCTGAAAGTGCCTAATATATTTAATTTAAGACCTCTGTACACTTAGTTGCAAATAAATAAATATGAAATATAAAATATTCATCATTGGATATAATATTTAAAAACCATACAAATTTAAATCCTTTTAATATCTAATCCTACAGTAAATGAACATAACAGCTAAACATCCTAATATAAAACCATAAAAAAAAAATAAGTCACATTATTTCTACTCCTAACCTAACCTATGATCCGAGGCGGATCTGTTAGTACTTTTTCGACTGATTTCTTGATGTAACTTTGATATAATTCGAGTCAGGAAGCTCTGAGTCGGATCTGTCACTCATTTCGAACCTAACCTACTCAAATTCGACTCCGGGTGAGCCCCCGCCAGAAACTCTTGCGGTCGCCCCTGAGTGTCCCTTCGCCACACTCAGCCTTCGCTCCACTCGGCCTCGTATGGCTCGCTCCCCTCAGGACCTCCCTTGAGCTTCTGGCTCCCGCGCTTTTTATATACACTCTAGGAGTATGGACCACAAGACTAGGTGGAGTCAGAGTGCTCTGATTCGGATATGTCACCCATTTCGAACCTAACCAACTCAAGTTGGGGTGCACCATGGAGGTGTAATTACGCTTAGTTTTAATATACATACATGTTGCACGAGTAAAGTGGCTTTTTAGGTTGAAATAAATAAAAACCTTCCCTTCGCTCCAGTCTTAGCCTAACCTATCCGAGTCAGATCTGTCACCGGCCTTTAATATAGATACATACAATATGTTCTATTTTTCATTACACCACTAACTGAGCTAAATAACAAAAAAAAAACTTAACCAAAAAGCTAATAGCACTAATCATTCTTATGAATTATTAACTCTATGAACAAATAATGTAGTAACATTACAACTAATCTTAGGATGTATAACTATTATGTCGCACTACTATTAGGATCGACAAACACAAGGGCAAAAAATAATTATGCCGGTAATAAATTATGTGCATTTATCATTATGACTACAGTAGTTTATGACTAGATACGTATGACTAATGGCAATAGGACAAAAATCAGTATGTCAATTCTTAGGACCCCCAATTTTAGTCTATAGATACTGATCAATGTATTACGAACAAATTGAAGGCGAGTCCCGCTAAAGACGTTGTCTACAAGACGCGTCTATTCTTGGTTTTTGGTTTGGAAGAAAAGAAGGCTCCGTATCCGTTACTATCAGGGTAAATGAAATATCTACTTGTGTCTGTCCACAACAACAAAAAAGTGTGAATAAGTAATTGTGTAAGAATTACGTTTTTATCTTACTTTCTCTATTTTGTGGCCATGATATCGTTAGAGTAAATAATAATTATCGTTTCATGTAATAACACAGTCAAGGCAACTGACCCCGCTATCTATTCCTCTCATTTCAAATAGGTAAACATCAGCTGGATTAGAAAATCGTCCCACTGACCGTAGCTGATACCTTATCATGTGTTTAAGTTTAACGATGTCGCCAGTGGTCAAGAGAATGGTTGATTTTATTGACCTTAACATCCCAGTGCCAAGCATAAGCTTTGGGGATCAATATTTGAATCGTACGTAACGTTTTTTTTGCACAAAGTAGCGTATAACGAAGAATTTTTCTTCCGCCGTAACTGGTTACAAGCCTTCAGTTTCGTATGCGGCCGTAGGGATATTTTTTATTTGGAGGTAACTAATGGAAAAAAATGTCCATGGCTCATCCACGTGATCCACACACCGATTTTTTCCGTTAGGTGGCGCATCGACGATGCGGCCACAGTCAACTGTCAATATCGCATACCTTTTTTTTTACAATATAATGGTTTTACTTTTTATTAGCATCTGCTTATACTGGTTTGTACAGCAATCCTTTGCCTTGCTAATTAAAATTGTCCAACATAAAATGTAAACAGCTATCTACCTAGCTTACAAATCTATTTTCAGGTCTTCAATAGCTACTTAAAACAAGGCACAGTACCCAGTATTTTTCCTTGGACTAGATTATCGACAACGCTCTCATTAAGAGCAGATAGATTTATGCAAAGATTAACAAGAAAACTTTGATTTTACCACACCCGGGCCGCCGCTGGCGCCATCAGCGAAATGTTTTGCCTGTGGAAGCTCATTAGTATCTCTGTTTTCTTTCAAAAGGGTTTAATTTTTCCTGTTTATTTGGGTCCCATTTTATTTTTAATCCGATACTTACGATAAAATGTTGTTATTATAATGATAAATAACGATTTTAGCTTTTCATTGAGTAATTTTATTCTTCATCTTCACCTTTATCTATACAATGTGTAACAAAAACGTTTGAAAATACTGAAGGGTATGTATGTACTCATCATTATGAACAACTTTTACAATGGGGCCAACCATGAAATCGTGAAAAAGAAACAGCTGTTCCATACAAAGAGTTCACTGACCTTGGACAAATTGTATGGAACAGCTAAACTTCCCATAAGCAGGTGGCCTAGTGTTATTTTAGACAGCTCACAAAAATATGAAAGTTATTGAGATGTTTTGAAGAATAGAAAGTCTCATCTCGTAATTCAGTGTAAGTTTCTTTAGTGGAAACCAGTGTTTCGTGAAAAGAAAAAAAACGTATTTCCTAGTAACCAGTATCGTATAACGAAGAATTTTTCTTTTGCCGTAACTGGTTACGAGCCTTCGGTTTCGTACGCGGCTGAAGGGAAATATAGTACCAACTTTTGATGGGGGTGATTCGGTCATATTTTTGGTCATATTCCACTAAGGCAACAACACGTTGCTAACTGCGTTTAATATCTTCGGTTTGGACATGTGCAGGTTTCCTTACTATATATTTCTTTGCCGAAAAGCCAGTGATATGATTAAATTCGTGCGTAAATTTCGAAGAAGCCATTGGTATGCGGTCGATATTAAAATCACAACTTACAAATGTGAGGCACATCTTCTCTTGTGTTAACTATAAATGCTTGCAGGGTAATACGACTTCTCTAATAATTCTAATAGTCCTCTAGTTTCACGTAAACAATTGATCGTAATCTATCTAATTAAATGTTTCATTGTTACTGAAATGCCATGAAAATTGCACAGGTTTTTTAGTTTACCCAACGCCTTGCTAAGTACCACTTTTTTATAATTTAGGATAGAAAACTACCAGATCTATGGTAGGGACCTGTGGCATGGTATGCATTAGATCGCAAGAAGTTCGCCTACTGACTTCCAAACTTCATTATTGAGAATGCGCTTAATGATAATAATGAAATAACTTTTCGTAATTCAAAACCTTCTATTCTTTATGCCATTCTTGGTAAGGTCTTCATCTTAAGCTATAAGTAAATTGGCAATGAGCATGAGCCTTAGTTATACGTCGGAAAAACATAAACTAATTAGTACAAATTTTGTCCACTGAGCCAGTTAAGTTGGCTTGTGAATCCAGCTATCACGAGTCAAAGGTCGGCCTGATAACAGGCCAGAGAAATGAGCTCCCTGTTATAGAGGCTACTGCACTCCAATCACTGGTGAATATCTGAGCTCTGAGATTAATGGATCTCTGTAATGGCAGTCTTAGTAAATGCCATTGCGGGGTATTTGTTTTTTTCACAATAAATATAATTACTTATGTACAGGAACATTTTTGTCACTGCCATAAACATTTTTGTCACTGCAATAAAAGCCACGGGGATCATTTTATCCGTTTACTAATAAATGGAATAAAATGTAGAGAAAGTGTATATTTGATTATTGCATAGGCCTGATGATAGAGTGTTCGACACGTTCTATGGTATACTCGTACCTATGTTAATAGTAATAAGTACTTATACACTTTCATGGGGAAATAATATGCATATACAATAAAATACCAAGCATGCATCCTTGAGAGACCCCTATTTGACCCATACAGCGAACTGACAATTCATTTCTTTACAACGCCTCTTTACAATCTAGATTTCTTTGAACCCGGCACAAAAGAGCTAAAAGAACGCTGGGAAGGTGCAATTTATTCCATTCCCATGTTTAAAATAATTGAAATGCAAAGAACTGTGTTCGCTCGACAGTGTCCGTGGTGTTACTTAGTACCAAGTGCTACTTTTTAAATAAAATAATGTTTGCAGTGTAATTTTATAAAGAATAAATAAATAAATACCTTCATACTATCAAATTTTTCATTGATTCATGGGGGTCGTAGCCATGGCGTAGCACCATGCGACAGCTACAAGAGCTCTACGAATTCTATTAAGTTTTTTTTATTAGGCATAAGCCTTTATTAACTACCTACAACAAACTACAAAGACTACCTAGCCTACTACACAACAAAAAACAAAAAGATTGTATCCAGACCGATGAAAGTCTAGAGACACTCCAAATGCTCAAATCCACTACCAGTCGGCAGCATACTCAGCATGCTGGCGGCATAGCCACGCTGGCGCATGGCAATGCTTATGCGTTGGGCCAAATAAACGCCAGCATTTTGATCACGCGTCGCGTCGACCAGGCGCTCGGATATATTTTTGAAAAGATGATGAGCTCCCGGCCCCCACGGACCCAATGTCTCAACACCAAACGGCTCAAATATGTAACCTTTGCCGAGGTTAGCATATTTGCGCCGCTTATGCTGCTCCGCCAAATTTGCCGCTGCACCAGCCCTACTCTGTGTCTCAGGAAGATGAGACGGTTCAAAGTATCAACGCAAGTTGCGTCCCATACAAGGGGCCGGCCCAACTTCCAAGGCACAAGTGTCATACTGTCAGGTCTTTTGCCATCGTCACGCGCAAGACCGCTCGGTTCGAGCACAGCTGCAACATTATCGGTGGAAAAAGCCCGGCGTATGATATCATTCGGGCTAGCATGACGGCCGATTCGCCAGCCAGCGCCAGCGCCTCGTGAGCAAGAGGGACATGGTGACCGAGCTGATCGACAGCAGTACCACACTGGCAGCGATGGGCCTCACAGCACCTTGACCTTGACCAAATAAGACGAAATTTGTCTATGAGAATTTGCAAATCATTTAGGACAGTGTTTACATCACCTCCTAAGGTTCCGTCATCCAAATACCAAACATTCAGTTTGGATTGAAGACGTTGAATAATTGGATGAATGGCCAGGCTGAAAATGGTGGGACTGAATGGATCACCCTGTTGGCAACCTACCGAAGATAGCAAAACATTGTTTTGGTATGTTCATTTTGTGTGATTGCTGTAGCATTGCCAAAGAAAGTTGAATACGTCTGGAATTTTGTCTTTGATTTGTGTCAACAGAGCGCCTCTATCGACCGAATTAAAAGCATTTTTGACATCCACTTTAGTAGCACCTCTCTACAATTTTGATTCAAAAAAGTCCGGAGAGAATTAACAGCAGCCTCACACCCACCTCGCGATCCAAAACCAAGCTGTGGTTGGAAAAGGCTGCTCAAAAGAGCAACCTTTTTCCTACAGCCTGCCTTGGCCGCGAGGTGACGGTATGTGGTGCCAACCGCAATAGGCCTGGTGCCACCATATTTTTTGATAAGTGCGCATAAATTAGCGCCGTACAAAATTTTGTTAACGTCACTATCGACTCGTCCCGACAACATAAGACTTACCAAAGCTGTAAGGTCTTTTAAGATTAGAATTTAATTTTATTAGAATTCATTCTATTAACTTACTCTTTATTAATTTCAACCGACTTCAAAAAAGGAGGTTCTCAATTGGACTGTATGTTTTTTTGTATGTAACATAAACAGCAGAGGTCTATTAGCTTAATTAGCAAAGCAGTTGGGACGGAAACCCAGAGATTGCTCGTATGTAGGTTCAAGTCCTGCCAGAGGTCATAATTTTTCTTCCTGTTTATGCTTTAAAACATATAAATAATCAAAGTGTGGAAACACTTCATATACAAATATTCTAGAATAATTTCGTCTTCCAAAACCGCCACGACAACATTAACCAATTGAGTCGGCATGGTAGCTGTCTCGCTGCAACGGAAATTATCTCCAGTCGCTGTAACCGCTCTAACAAGACTGATTGAGAGTTCCGTCCCCTGCGGTCTCTGCTTGAATTTACTGCAATAATTTCATTTTGTGTGCCTTTGTGCTCTAGAGTTACACTATTTGTGGTGCTATTATATTCTGCAGTTACGTCTGGTGCTATTGGATATTCTGTGGTTACGGCAAAGTGCGTCGGTTAATAGTGGGACCAGTCTAGGCTATCGTCATAAGGCAATCGGCGACGAACTTGGAATGGTGGGAAAAATTGCGTTTGCAGCTTTGCGCGTTGGATTTCATAAGAGAAGGTTAATTTGTGTACCTATACACACCCAAACAAAAACAGCTTTGCAGGTTAAAAAAAACTCGGCTTTTGATCATACTTTACGGCCACAGAAAACTTAATAGTTCTGCGCCCCGCGGTTTCACCCGCGTGATGATGATAATCATAAAAAGTAGCCTAAATGTTATTCCGGGAAATAAGCTATCTCGATTCTGAATTTCATCCAAAGCCGTTTTGGCGTGAAGAGGTAACAAATATACACACACACACAGAAACATACGGACAAACTTTCGTGTTTAGAATATTAGTATGATAGCTATAGGAACACTCTGACAATAAGGTGGTGAGAGTATCGAGAGTAAAATTAACAATTTATTAAAGCAAAACGCCCACTTTTTAATCGCATATCAATCTGTGTTTGACTAGCACAAACTGGCCTGTTGATAAGCAACGATGCAGTGTAGCATTTTTAACGTGACGGGGGTTAACTAAATTGTTTCTTGAAATCTTCCCAGAGACTTTTAATTGGTCCAAACTAGTTAAACATGGGCCAGTGAGATTCAATAATGCATGTGGCCTTACCCGCTTTTTCAATTGGAAAAATTATGTTTACCGATTTACCCCAGGCGGAACTTTCACCGCATGCATCTACAATTTTGAACCTGCAGCAAGCCAGGTAGAGTCAACATTTCCTCCGCTTGCACGTCCATATCTCGCCGGGCGATCGGGAAGTCAATACCTTCCTACAAATTTAGATTCACACATCCACACATGGACGCTCAATCAAAATCCAATTACCTGCGATCACGTGCGAAGACGAATTTCTACCGCCCACATGAAGCGAGCCATTGAACTGTTATATAACAATCGATTGGACTGAAATAGTCCATACCAGGTCATTTCAGTTATGTACTTTTGAATACAATGTTAATATAGGTCAAATAAATCAACAACTAAAATATAATTTTAAGAACTCTTTCTAAATTTCTGCGTTGCTTTATTATATTTATTATTACAAGCCACACAGAACTATCGACGAGAAGACCAGCGCCAGCGCCGAAACAAGTCAATGTACCAATACAAATTAGACCATATTCGTAAGATGGAGAATGTCTTTATGTCTTACTACGCATCAGCTTTTAACATCGGAACCTTTAGGCATATGCCTACCATAGAAGGTGAATTGACCATGTTCCACTAAAGTACGCCATTGAATCTTTGAACATAATTATGCAGGTTACCACGCAATGTTTTTCTGCCCCAAAACCCTGTGTCTTAAAAGCCCTAAGAAAAGTCGAAAGATGCATTAGTATTGGTCTAGGGTTGAACCAGCATCCTCACCAACGTGCGGCGCATTTTCTCGCAACTGAGCTACAACGACCTCACTTTGCCCAGCATTTTTTTATTTCTAGTTTTTTATATCAAATAATTTACTTCTTTCTTCCACAGGTCTCCAAAATCGAAGCCAGCTGATGATGGGGAGAGCGAAAACCTCAAATCAGAGCCTGAGGGCGAAGAGGCTAAAGATGGTGGTGCTCTGGAAGCCAAGATGACCTTGCTGAACGGCATCACTGTCATCGTAGGCTCCATCATCGGCAGCGGCATCTTCGTGTCTCCCACAGGAGTACTGAAGTATACTGGATCAGTTAACGCTAGTTTACTGGTGTGGGTTGCATCGGGAGTGTTCAGTATGGTATGTGAACTTATGGTATCAAGTAATAAATCGCATGAGACGCTCTCTTCATGATAGGAGATAACGCTTGCCCAAGACAATTTCAGCGGTACTCAGAACTTTGCAGCAAAGCAAACAATTTTGAATTTTTTTTTTCTGTGGTAAGTCTCATAGCTCTGTTATTTTGCTAGCTATACAAGATAACCTACTCTTAAAAGCGGAACGATGTTAAGGTTGATGTTATTACCTAGCAGGATGCAGAATTGCATGTTTCAATGATAAGTGCAGCGGCGTTCGTTGGAACTGGTTTATTCTTCTAATCAAAGACTATAAATCCTGTTGACTGATCGTCCGACTTCCACTCTCTCGAAAATTAGTAGTTTAAAAACCACTGCTAACCAATGCGAGTACGTCAGAAACTCATTGTATTCATATCTCAGATTGCGTCATCCCAGTGATTGGCCAATCGCAAGCACGGAACGTTACCTCGCCCCTGCCCGCAACGGTGAGTCGTGTTTGTAGGAGAAATTAAGTTCACGAACCATCAACAAGCCATATGATCTGTTCGTCTAATAGTATTGAAGATCGTAACGTAACGTAATAATAAGACTCACAAATTTGCAGAGCAGCCATTCGGCGTAGAACAATATAGTGAAAGCGAAAGTACTTAGTTGCGTTCATTTGTAGATAGCAGGTAGATAGGTTTACTAAGTGTCAGTCAATGAATGCATTCACAATAACGAAGCATGCCTATAAGTACAGACTACACAAACAATTTTTAACGAACGACCATTTTTTACTTACTGTTTGGCGGGAAAATATCTGATACTGCGGTGGTATCTATCTGTCTACCTAGACTAGACGACCATAGAGTAAGTAAAAGTAGACGACCTCCTGTACAGGAAAGGAATCTTAGTAAATCAATAACTATTTTTTTTTTCTTTTGAGTGTGTATATTTTTTTTTTGTCTCGAATCAAATAAAAAAACTTTCTTTCGTTTTTATTCCAGATTTGACCTGCTTTCTTTTTGGATGAGTTTTTTGTCCACCTGTTGCCTGTCAGCAGCATGAGAAATTTCATAAAAAATATATATTTATGTAAACGGTATTATAGGCCCGTTATAGGCACGTTGGCTTTAGCCAGAAACTCCGATTATGGTTCTTGGTCTCCGGAGTATAATTTCGGAATTCGGACACATCCGGAATCCTTAGTGCACGTGCGGTCTAATCTTGCTATAGCCGGAGTGTCCGGCTAACCTCGTTTAAAAAAATACGAAATACACGACGCAACAGCACCGCGTAAAAACTCATCGACTCAGCTCTACTCTAATATTAATACGAGATTACTCACGTTTGATTGAACCGGATACTTCGGCTAACGGAACGGGAACTTCGTAAGGAATATTTCGAATAATGCCTAAAATAGGCACCCTTAATAAAATTGCTTTCTTAAAAATTAATATCTTTACCTTTTAGCTAATTGGCTTTAAAGTTCTGTGGTCTTAAAGCAATAAGCTTCACAATTTCAAGATACAGTCACAAGGACTTACTTATTAAAACCGTCTTTCAGTAATACCCATTTAACAAGCAAGCGTATCAGGGACGTCTAAGTACTTTGTTATTACTTAGGACAGGGCCCCAGGGACTGTAAATATTGGTAGAATAGCGGCGCTCTAGGGCGATGTATGAGGCAAGCTCCGAGCATTGTGGCTATGGAATAAATTTCATAATTACTTTGACAACTTTGATGATTTTTATTAAAAAATAAAAACATGTACTGCTTGCATGAAGATCCCGCATTTCTGGAAAACCCAGCTTTACTTGGCTTTGGCTTTGGCTGTGGCCCTGGTTTTGGCTATTTTCTGGAGAGGTAGTACTACAGGGGGAATGTCATATTTATGCAGAGCTACTGCATGGTAACCCGACGTTATCGGCGGGATCAGATAGCAAAGCCCCCGCATATATGGCCGAAAGCTATAAAAATATTTCAGCCAAACATTGGGCGACTTCAATTTAAGATAGGGGTATCTGGTCCCATCGGGAATACGTCGAGTTACTTGCAGGCTAATTCAGCTAACCAAAGCCAAACCGCTTCCCATGCGTTTCCGTTACTTTTCCTGTCTGACAGCGGCCGACTAACGACCGTGGTCCGGCCAAGCGAACCTAAAGTTCATCGAAACCATAGACAAACTGCTCATCGACATAGACATCGCACGTAAAACTTTAGGCATTCTTGGCCAGATCACGACCGTTAGTCGGCCGCTGTCAGAGAGGAAGAGTAGCGGAAACGCATCAGAAGTGGTTCGGCTTTGGTTAGCTGAATCGGGGCCTACGTAGCCCTGTAGGTAAAGACTTAACGGCAATTTCGACAATGTTTAACGACTGTCATCTTCGTTACGCCTTTGCTTGTTCACACGGGAAAAAATAGGTTACTGGGTTAGCGTTAGACCACATCCTGCCTGACTTTAAGCATTATGAAATGCAGCATACTTATTACCTTGAATTTTAAGGTAAGCATGCTAGGAATCTGGGCTTTAAAACAGGTTCCTTGAAGTTATAGTCTCCCTGTGTCTAGAAAAACACGCATAATAAAAGTGTACGTTTCGGGAATCATATAAACTGACCAATAGCTATACAATATATGTATGTATAAATAAACAGCGTTAGAACTTCGAAACTGTTTATTTAAGTGATATCAGCGCCATGTGACAGCATGGAACTCGATAATGCCCAATATAGGATCCATTAAGATAGTGTTTACAGTCTACTGGGATTCATTTTAATAATTGTTAATTGTAGTGTAGCGTGGTATACCATCATAGTATCTGTGATTATGGATCGATTTGTCGACAAATGTTAGTAAATATTTTATGTAGAGCCCCATATTTTCTATACAAAAAGTATTTTAACATAATCTAGGAAAAAAGCAATTGTGAAATTTCTTTGTATGTTCAGCGATAAGTCAAACTACTTTCGTAATAGACATGGTTGTTAGCTTCCATTATGATTTTAATTCCATTTTTAATTTCATTAAAACATACTTGTTCGTCCTCTATAAACAAAATTTTTTAAAGACATGTGACATTTTGGCCTAGTTCATACAAGGAGGCAAGGAGGTATGGGTTTGTAGCACTAGGCCGCACCTGCGTATGGAAAATATCCTAAGCATTTATGGAAAACATAATTGATCCTGTTTCCTTAATCGAAGACAACCTAATTAAAAGCGGTAACTTTTAGATCGAAGACAACATAAGTTCATTAAAAGCTAACACATAACAAAACAATTGCCCGCCCTGATTAGCAAAATAGAGGCTTAAAAAGTACATAAAAAATCGTTAACAGTGGAGGTTTTACCTTCGCATTCATATTTTAATTCAATAAATAAAACTCAAGATGAGGAAAAGAAACGGGCCGCCTACGCCACACCATGTTCGTAGAAGCGCTACGCTTTTCGTAGCAAAAAGTGGCCAAAGAAAATTAATCATCATAGGTATTTGAGAAAAGTACCTACATAGGTAAATAATATGTACTTCACACATCACAATAGTATGAAGTGTATTTTCAGTGAAAAGTCGGTTAATGTTTCGGGCACATCCAGTGACCTTTCTTAACGAGTGAAAGTAGATCCCGATGCGTGTGGCCGCGCACTGAGAGCGTTGAGTATGATAGTGTAGTTGAGTGATATCAAAGATAATTATAATATATGTACTTACTAGGTGATATTGAGTGGCCTATAAGGCGAGCAAATTATTTTTTATTACAAAATAATATTGTCAAGTACTCACACAACAATTTATTTTTATTTAGTTACTTTTCGTCCATGTGTTCAAATCGCGAAAGTTTGGATCTTATTATCTTGGATTAACATATATGCTACTTTTTACCCCGACAAAATAAACGCTTCCCACAGGATAA
The DNA here is from genome assembly GCA_905404285.2 of Erannis defoliaria. Classification (NCBI taxonomy): domain Eukaryota; kingdom Metazoa; phylum Arthropoda; class Insecta; order Lepidoptera; family Geometridae; genus Erannis; species Erannis defoliaria. Next base: position 17,195,294 of record FR990066.1, read on the forward strand.
CGGGGGGTTTCTAGTTATTTATATAAGTTTATACTAGTTTAATTAATATATTTTTTTCTGTTTCTAGATAGGTGCGTACTGCTACGCAGAGTTGGGCACGATGATCCGCCTGAGCGGGGCGGACTACGCGTACATCATGGAGACGTTCGGCCCCTTCGCCGCCTTCATACGGCTCTGGATCGAGTGCATGATCGTGCGACCTTGCTCACAGGTGAGCGTACCTTACTCTAGGCCTGAAAACCCACACACGCCCTATAAGCTTTCATGGCAGACGGGACGGACTACCAACTAAGCCGCAAGGCAGTCTATAAACACGCATAATTATTGTAAGTTTACAAAATCTCTCCGGGTTAGCAACACATATTGCGGTGTTGATTTTACGAACAGCCAGCTGCTAAAGCCTTTATTAACTACAACAAACTACAAAGACTACTTAGCCTACAACACAAAAAAAAACAAAAGAATTGTATCCAGGCCGATGAAAGTCTAGAGATAATCCAAATGCTTAAACCCACTCACACACCCACCAGTCGGCAGCGTACCCAGCATGCTGGCGGCCATGCCAGCTGCTTGTTAGCTGCATTCAAAAAAAACTTATATTTTTCTTCTGTCAAGTGCTTGAGAGCTAGACCCTCCAAGTGCATCAACTTGGAGGATCTAGCTGTCTCTCTCGTGATACAGGAGCCGGCGATGGAAGTAGGCATCTCTATCGCTCGCTCTCTCCGGCTAGCAGAAGTGCTTCTTTGTACTGGCATCTGTGGTCTGAGGCATCTGAAATATAGCCTCGCACTTTTCGCGACGTCTCATCTTCAATTTGATTACTGGCTGCTTTCTCCAAAAAGTATTTCTTTTCCTCTCGGCCAGTCACTTTATTACCCCAAATTTCAAAGAAAATAGCATCGATGCAAATTCAAACCGCGTGGGAAGTAACTTTATTCCATTTTCTATTCCCAATAAAGTTAAACTCTCTACAGAATGCGAATTAGGGAATGACGTAAGGCGAATAAAACAGAGTAGTTATAGACAGATCCATAAAATCACCCGTTCCAGTAACTAGTAACTTACATAGAAACCTAATACCAAAATTATCTCACTGAGCAGTTGTAGTTTGTTGTTCTGCACTGTTTTATGATAAAAAAGTACCTATTGCCTAAGGGAGTTTTTAAAAATCTCAGCTTAAATTGTAGATTACTCACATAGGGAGCAAAAGTAAAGAATGTCTCAGATCTTATGTATATAGTCACCCTAGGCGAAATCGAGGGTGACAAACATGAGATCTGAGGTTCTTTACTTGCTCCCGTGGTGTGTATATAATTTTACGTGCCGCTGCGGGGAGGAAGTGGTTCCCCTCGCTCCGTTCAAGCACGTAAAAGTTTACATTTAGAAACATTAACATTTCCTACGAAATTTTATTGAAATTTCAAAATTAAGACATTTGGACAAACATGGACATATAAACGACTCAGCAAACGTTAGTGGGCTCTCGCATTATTGGCGCCCAACGCGGTGCCCCCACACCACGTACCATGATACAGTTTATTACTCACGGTATTTTCCCGGGCCCGATACTCAGCCTAAAGGCATGTGACATTTTGGCCTAGTTCTTACAAGGAGGTATGGAGAATTTGTACCGCTCTCTTCTGCGTTTGAGAAATATCGTATGCCTTTACACGCAGCATTATAACCGACTGCTTTTACAAAGACAAAATCAATTCTTATTGTAACAAAATAGCTATTTGTCTGACTTGATAAATTGCTCAACAAACGTTTGGTAAAGCTTGCGTTATTGGCTCCCAGCGCGGGCGTAAGGTTTATTTATCATGGGATTCTCCCGGGTCCAATATTGAGTCCCAACTAGGGAATGCAATCCCGATCCCGCGGGATCCCGATCTCGCGAGATCTCGTGTAATTTTTCGGGATCAATCCCGACGCATGATATGACGAGATCCAGTTCGAGATTGACGGGATTGGGCGGCAGTGGTCAGCGACGCTACACACGTCCACTCGGGGCGCAGGCGGCGCGCTGACCATAGAGCAGAGTAATATACTGGGAACGCCGACTGACGGCCGCGAGCGGCAGGAACGCCAAACAGCGTTAGAAAACTATTCCGACTATTTCCGAATATTAGCGACAGGTGACGAGTGGGACAGATAATATAGAACTGTGTCGAGTAAGTGAGAAAGAAGTATATGCGCGCGGAGAGGCAGTCATTTGTTTGTTTACGTTCGTCATTGTTTTAGTTGTGCAGTTGTAGTGATTATTTTTTCTTAAATTACGCATTTTTTATTGTTTATGTGAGTTAAATAAACAAAACTATTGGATTCTTATAAGTGTTAGTTTGTTAATACCTTAAAATGTCGACAAATAATCCAGATCAAGCGTACGTGGAGTGCAACAGCTGTTTACCGGTATGGAGATATTTTAAGAAAGCAGTTAATAATTTGACTGCTCTATGCAACTTGTGTAAAGCTGTTCTCAAAACCTCATCCGGGTCTACAAAAGGTTTACACGTCCATATGATGTCAATCCATAAAATTTACACTAAATTGAATGCGAGAGCTGTTGCCAACCAGTGTTGAGTCGGAGAGGGCATTCTCAGCAGCGGGGTACATTGCAACGGGCATTAGATGCCGTTTAGCAGATGACACTATTAATACCCTTTGTTTTTTAAGGAGTTATTTTCAAATCACTCGTAGGTAACTACTTCCTAATTCCCTTGAAATATGCTTATTCTTTTGATTACCTAATTTACCTATGTTAATTTCCTTAAAACCTGATAATTATTTAGTTGGTAAGATTAAAGAATAAAGGTTTTTATTTTCTTTCGTGTAATATGTTATTTTAGTTAACCTCACTATCACAAACAAGCAGTTATTAGCTTTTTCAGTCATCCGAATTTAACATTTTTTTTAAACTAGACGGGATCCCGTAAATTCCGGGATCCCGCGGGATTGATATTTCTAATCCCGCGAGATCTCGAATTTGCAATCTCGAGTCGGGATTGCATTCCCTAGTCCCAACCTATTTGTGTACTGCTTTATTTCATTGGTCGTTTTACTGATTTGCTGATATTGCTGTTCGATATTGGGTTTGAGGTAGGTGTAGTTGTGGGTGTAATCTAGCATGAAACCTTTTTAAAATACTTTTGATTAGAAGTAGATTTTGATTATAATAGGAAAGGATTCTATTACATTTTAGAGATACCAATGGCGATATTCTAGCTACATATTTTTTAGCCCTTTTTGCGCGGGACTAAGCAAACACGCATGGCACACTCAAGTACACTAATAAAACAAATTCCTGTTCGTATATACGCACACTAAAACAAACTCACAACACACACAAAGGGTACGCCTTGGCTTGCCGCCTTCAATGGTATATGCTCGAATAGCGTACCTACTTATTACAATTATTTAGTTAAGCGATAAAATAGAACATATTAACAAAATCATAGAGTATTTAAATATATGAATTGTGTAGAGCGAGCCGAGCGTTGCCAATAAAGTACTTCGACCTTTGTGTTACCTACTGAAGTCATTGACCTCAAGCTTTCGGTATTTCCGTCCCACGTTGGGCGCCATAAATAGGAATCCGCAAATCGATTCCACAAGTTTCAGCAAACTTTTTCGCTGTTGATTTCTATCAACGAATTTCTGGTTTTCCAATGTACGTACACACACATTATAATATTAAAGCTGTTATACATTCAAACTTATTTTATTGTTAAATCGTAGCTAACGATAAAAAAATCATAGAGCAACGTATTTTCTTCTTAAATGGCTTAAGAAACGGAAGATGTCGATCTCACTATATTTCTTAGGGTTGTTTCGCGAATTCAAGTAGCAACGTTGTTCACAATTTGGGTATATTTGGGGGGGGGGGACCGTTAGAATCCTTACATCATTCCAAGTGACACTAGCTATAAATATTTTATTAGCAGGCTGTGCTCCTTATTTTTTTTAATTACTTATGTCTTGTATTCTTTCTGCAGGCTATCGTAGCACTCACATTCAGTGTATACGTGCTGAAGCCAATATTCCCCGAGTGCGACCCGCCTGAAAACGCCACCAGACTGTTAGCAGCTTGCTGTATACGTAAGTGATGTACTATTCCTTTCTATATATAATCATAAATCATGGTTATGATTATGCTAGTCCCTTTTAGACCGACAGTTCACCTTGAACAATAACATCTAAATCATTTTACCACTGGACTGATTTTGCTGTGATTTGTAATCCAAGAACTGGTGCTATGGTTTAATAGGGGGGTGTTGCCATAATCCCCATGCTTGGCAGGCGGCTTGGGGATCGCAAATTGCTCACCACCGTAAAGCAAGAGAACACAGCTGCCCGTCCTCCGGTGGTTTAGAATACTAACCGCCACTGGTGCAGCCAACATCCGTTAGGAGTGGAATTTAAAGAAGCGAAGAGGACAGAATAGAATGTTTGATTGTTTTTATGAAAGAGATTTTTCACAAGTTACTTTGTGTTGCATGCAGTGTTGCTGACGTTCGTTAACTGTTGGTCGGTGCGCGCGGCCACTCGCGTGCAGGATTGGTTCACGTACGCCAAGCTGCTGGCCCTTTTCATCATCATCGCCGCTGGAGCGTATCAACTGTGCAGGGGTGAGTACAGTTTTCGTCACTGCCAGTTTTCACTGAAAATAGTACGCATTTTTGCTAGCGCTTATGGCGATCGATGATCCGGTCAGTCTTCTGATGATCAAGCCACGTCAGAGGCCTTCAGACGGCACTACTAGAGCTGGACACAGCCTATTATAGGCTTCAAGTTTATATTATACGAACTTGAGCTTTCTTATGAGTGTTTGACAGACCTACATCAGAAGTAGCCTATAAAACTTAAAGAATCGGTAGAGTAAGAACTCGATAAGCCAGCGTTTGAGTCGTGATTTGAAACAACCCACTTACTTCTACAAAAAAAACCGTAAGAGAATCAGAGTTAAGAACTTAAACATATATAAAGCGTTGTTGTGATTTTGGCATAATAAGCCTTTATTAACTACAACAAACTACAAAAGATAGAAACAAACTTGCTTAGATGGCACAATGATAGTTCATAGTTGTATCATACGGGGTGTCAGTTTGAACACCGTTATCCTTCTAGGATATCATTATGAACAACTTTTACAATGGGGCCAAAACAGAAATCACAAAAAAAAGCTGTTCCATACAAAAAGGTTCATCGATCTTGGACAAAATGTATGGAACAGCAGATATTTTATTCGCGATTTCAAGGTTGGCCCTATAGTAAAAGTTGTTCATAATGATGAGTACAATGAAATCCTAGAAGGATAAGGGTGTTCAAACTAACAGCCTGTATATAGATAGAAACTATACTCTAGCTAGATGATTAATGCAAAATACTCTAGATACGTAAATTAATAAATATTGAACCATTGGAGTCACTAAATAGAAGGTCATTATTTGTTACAGCGTTCTTTTACGTTTCGCTTTCTTTATTCAGCTCTTGAGTGTTTGAACAGACTGCTGTTAGCCTTGTACCCCTGCGTAGTGACAATCAATGTTTATTGATAACCAAAGTAACACAAATACGAGTAACTAGTTATTTTATAATATTATTCCTGTATAAATAAAGTTCAATGTTGTTTTATTGAAATAACAAAACAACATTACGGATATGCCCGTCTCAGTACTGATAACAATGATTTATTTCGTGTTCATCATCATCGCATCATCAGCAGCCTTCCTTACCACACCGCTGGGTCTGGCAGTGTCGTAACTAGCCTTTTATGCGCCGGTGCGAGCCTGACCAAAACTTGGTCCTGGTCTGGTAATTTCTGCGCCCCTGCGGCGGGCCTGGATCAGGGGGGCAATCCGGGGCAAACCAGGGCACCCAGCGGCAGTTTCAGGGGGCGCCAAAATCATAATGTAATATGGTTGAAAATAAAAAACTTGCTCCACAAACCGCCTAGCAAAAAAATGCTGAGACCCAATGATTGTAAATATCATCTTGATTAGCAAATTTAATAAAGGGTTTCTTTTTATCCAACCATTATAATAATTATAATTGTGAGCTATTTAAAGTAATTTATCTCAAACGCTGGAGATTGGGGGCGCCACTATCATGTTTCTGCCCCGGTTCGAAAAATCGTAGATCCGGGGCTGCCTCCAGGGTCTGCGCCCTGTGCCTGGGCACCGCTGGCACTGCCCTAGCTAGTTACGGCACTGCGTACAGGCCCTCTCTTGCTATAGCTACAATCTACCTGGGTCACATGTCAATCGTATCCAGTTTGACCTCCGGCTCGATCCATCTGGCTCTGTTTACCGTTTATTTCGTGTTGTTCATTATCTTTTAGAGAGACCTAAACTGACTTGAGTTTGTTTGACTTTGGGACTCAAAGACCAGAATCGTAAGACTAATCGCTAGACTTGTAATCGTAAGGTCGTCGGTTTAAATCCGGAGCCCGTACCAATGAGCTCTATGGAGTTTATGTAAGGATTTTTATACCATGTTTTTTTATGCTTTTCGGTGAAGAAAAACATACTGTTGAAATGCATACGGTTCTCCGGACGGAGAAGAAATTCAATGGCGTATATTATATAATAATATATGTGATCAAATTGCATGGGCCTGCTTGGTGGATATAGCCGAATCGCCATGCGAGGGCAAACATTATGTTCATTATTGGGCTGTAGCAGCCTCCTTCTGGCATCGCTTGCGCTGTTCCTGTAACATAATTCTTATGGCTATTTCGAGTCCAATGTGTAGGCACAGGGTCACTGTTCAAATGGGCACGAAAAAAAACCTAGCACTATTGTGCATCATCCGTAATTAATACACTTATATGATTATTATTTTTTAATTTTACTTTCTTGTAAAGGCATGTAACATTTTGGCCTAGTTCATACTAGGCGGTATGGGAGATTTGTACCACTAGGCCACATGCGTAGTATGGGAAATAGCATAAGCCTTTATGGGTCAAAAAAGCCTGAAATATAAACTTTTTATTAATATGTATTTATTATTATTAACAGGCTGATAATGCTGATGCTAGCTTTATCAAAGAATTGCCGTAATCGTAAGTAAAATTATTCCAATAACATGTTTCTGTAGGTCCTTTGATCCTAAAACGAGATCGGAATACATAAATAATCGAGATCTTGTACTTGACCCTGACCGACCAGTGGCCAGTAGTGTGTCAAATATCACGAAATGTTAATCAGGAAGTGATTGATTCATAATTGAGCAAATTCGTTGTGCAATGTATATTGTGGAGGTGTGTTGGTTTTCAACTTTGTATAGCAGTTTAGAGTTTTTTATTGTTTGACTTTTGGGACCTTCGTCCTCCCGTGAACGTCTTCTGGCTGATGATGATGATGATTATGTAAGGTAGGCGTGACCTGCTACTTCTCAATATTTTTTTATTTTTTTTCTAAAAGAGCGTATAAACCAGTCTTAGAGACCTTACCACTAAAAGTAAGTTGGAAAGCGGGTGACTTAAACAGGTGTCCCTGCCCCTGTTTGGTCAATTTTTAAGGCTGTATTTTATTTTATTTTGAAATATTTGGAAAACTAACAGCTATTATTAATAAAATATAGTAAGAGGATTATAGGCGCAATAGCCATAAAGAGTTTTCACTTATAGGAACTAACTAAAGGTTTACATTCAATATTCGATAACTTATAAAACAGAGATTTATAATGATAACAATATCCGAACAGATTACTATAAGATACATTTGGTACTTAATTAGAAAGAAAGATAAATATATATATAAAGCCGTATCAGCCCGGTGAGTATATTACAAGATAGGAAGCAGGTAAAGTAATGATAGGTATAACCTACTTACTTCACAGTTTTAAGAAACATAGTGCATATTTGACAGTTCTAATCTAATTAAAATATTGCTGTCACTTTTTTACTAGGTATGTTAGCTAAGGACAGCATTTTTTTTTAAAGCAGCTTTAGTTTAGTTTTTTCAACTAAAACCTTCAAAATCGACTACATTGAATTCGTTAAGTATTATCTTAGGGAGTAATTTATTAAACTCATCGTAATGAACAACGTTTATAAAAAATTTGAGGGGAAATGGAGCAATCTAACGTATCATCCGACTTCCGTCCTACGGTAGCGCTCAATGCCTCACGTTCACCCATCCGAAGACTGACCGGATCGTCCGTTGCTTAACATCTGTGATCTTTTAGAACCACCTTTAAAGTCAAGCTACTCAAGGTATTAAGTCAAGGTATTAATTAGCCAATCTTGATACATTGGCTAATCAATCCAATTATTATTATTATGAAGATTATAAGCAGAAGCAGAATATCAATTATAAATAAACAATTTTTTTTATACGTTTCGTTTTTGCAAACGCCAATTTATTCCTATTATTGTCAGAGCAAGCCTACAGATCTCAACGGCTTGCTGCTGAGGTCTATTGACTATTGAATAACATAAGTGAGGGAATTGAGGAAATCAATTTAGCAGAATAAATTGGTTCTTTTCTCCCGGGAATAAGGTTTCAATTGAGCTTATGATCAGTGCCATTGAATGTAGAAAGGCAATCAAAGGTAATAGGTTAGTCATAGCGGGGTCTTTGTCAAGGTAAAATTATCGGTTGTTTTCTGTCTTTCGATGCATAATGTCAAAAACGCATAATGCTAGAAACAAAAAAAAAAGCGTTTTGTGATAGTGAAAAAATAACGTTTTCATCACACTTGCTCGTAGAGTGGATGTTATTACATCGGTTTTAGGCTCATAATCAAAGCTATTACGCACACGTGCTTTTTACTTTACATTACGCCACTTGTGCTATAATAGGTATAACCCGGTAAAGTCAAGTTTGTACGTGACTGCAATTCGACGTATATATATGAAGCACTCTTAACATAGCCGGGTAATACTTACAGTTTTTTTGTAATACCAACAAAGAGTTCTTATGCCGCTGAAGTAAATGTCAACCTGCGCACGCATTGCTGGTTTGGGCGCCATTTTCCGCAAATGTTTGTTGACGTTTTCGCTGTGTGGTTGATTATTAACAAAAAAAGTTTGTTTTTTCCTCGCAAGTGTGACGAAAACAGTCGTATGTGTAAGGATTATAATGTGGGTAGGTGTCATTATTTAATAAACAGTTAGTTGTCAACCACGGCCTTTCATTCACGTCTCATTGGCGACGAGTCGATTCCACGCAGTTTTTTTGGGGAAATATTGGACAATTTACAAACGAAAACATGCCTATCGGGAAACTTGAACCCTTCGACTTAAGTTCAAAGCAGTGGCCCGCGTATGTGCGTCGTGTGAAACAATATATCCTCTTGAACGAAGTCAAGAATGATAAGTGCGTATCGTTGCTTATTACGGTGGTTGGGGAAGCGACGTATTCCCTAATGTGTGACCTGTGTTCCCCGGTACACCCGGAGGTGAAATCATTCGATGAGTTAGTGCAGATAGTGTCGGATCATCTGGAGCCCCAACGCTCCGAGATCGCCGAACGGCACGTGTTCCGGCTAAGAAGACAAAATGGCAGCGAAAGTCTTACGACGTACTTACAAAATTTAAAGCATCTGGCGGCTACATGCAATTTCGGTGCGTCGTTAGAAGAAAATCTACGCGACCAATTCGTGTCGGGGCTCGCGAACGAAACTATGCGCTCTCGTATTTTCGCCGAGAGGAACATAAAATACAAGGAGGCGGTAGAACTAGCTCTGGCGTTAGAAGCCGCCGAGAAGCACGCCGAGATAAGCGGGGCTACGGCGGCGGCCGGCGCAGAGGCCGTCAGCGCAGGCGGCGGCGAGGCAGGCGAAGGCCTGCACCAGGCGAGCGCCCGGGGCGCGGCCTACAGGGGCGGCGGGCGCCGGCCCGGCGGCCCTGGCGCCGGGGACGCGGGCCGGCGGGCCTGCTGGCGGTGCGGCAAGCAGCACCGGCCGGACCGGTGCCGGTATGCGCGCTACAACTGCGACCAGTGTGGTGGGCGCGGGCATTTAAAGGTCATGTGTAAAGAAGTGCGTTCGAGAGACCAGGCGGACCAAGGGAGCGGCCAACAAAATTACGTGAGTGACGGTGACGATGGCGAGGACTTCTACAACATCCAAGTGGACGGTACAGGTGACGAACCATACATTATTACTGTTGAAGTCGACGGTCGACATCTCGAGTTCGAAGTCGACACCGGGAGTAGAATCTCGACCATCAACGAGATTTTTTATAGACGGTATTTCTCTCATTTAGCGATAAAACCAGATAAATTAAATTTACGTAGCTATGTCGGTTCAAGAATGGAGTCGCTCGGTTCAATACCTGTAAATGTAGCACTTGGGCAGATTGCTGTCAATAATTGCAAACTTCACGTGATTCGAAACGGGGGACGCCCGTTGCTAGGGAGAGAGTGGGTTCGCACTCTGCAAATAAACAATATTGTTATTAAGTTGAATAAGATTGAAGCGGTAAACGATCCATTGGTGAACCGGCTCTCAGCGGAATATCCCGCGGTGTTCACAGATAAGCTCGGTACTTGTAAGCGAACCGTACAACTACAGTTCACAGACACGACGCCGGTATACGTGCGCGCGCGCCCGGTGCCGCTAACGTTGCGAGTTCCCGTGGAGAAAGAGCTCGAGCGGCTCGAACAGGAGGGAACTATTTACCGGGTCGAGTCCTCCGACTTTGGCACGCCTATTGTGCCGGTTATAAAAGAGTGCGGGGATATAAGAATCTGCGGGGATTATAAGATTACGGTTAATCCTAAATTGAAACGTGATCCGTACCCTCTGCCACGAATTGAGGAATTGTTCGCGACACTCAGTGGTGGAGAGGAGTACTCAAAAATCGATTTAAAAAATAGTTACCAACAATTATTGTTATCGGAAGATTCCCAGAAATATACCGCGATCACTACGCATATTGGAACGTTTGTATATCGCCGCACTCCTTTCGGCTTATCATGTATACCGGAGAAATTTCAGAAAATTATGGAGGAAACCTTGAAAGGCGTGCCAAATACGGTAGTGTTCTTGGATGATATATGCGTGACAGGCGTGTCACGCCAGGCACATTTAGAGAACTTGAGAGCGGTACTTGAACGGTTACGTAACATGGGATTCACGGTGAAATTAAATAAATGTTCCTTCTTACAAAAAAGTGTTAAGTACCTAGGATTTATCATTGATAAAACCGGTTTACGACCCGATCCTAAGAAAACTGAGGCCATTTTCAACGCTCCGCGACCGACGGACGTGACACAGTTGAAAAGTTTTCTCGGCATGCTCAATTATTACGGGAAATTTATACCCAATCTTAGTATTTTGTTGCATTCATTGCACGGGTTGCTTAAAAAAGGAGCAGATTGGAAATGGGACTCAGAATGCGAAAGTGCTTTCGTCGAGGCGAGACGTGTGTTGTTGAGCGACAAGGTACTCGCGCATTACGAGGAGGGGCGAGCGCTCGTGCTGTCAGTGGACAGCTCGGCGTACGGCATTGGCGCGATCCTGGCGCACGTGTACCAGGACGGCAGCGAGCGGCCCGTCAGCTGTGTCTCGCGCACGCTCAACTCGGCGGAGAAAAACTATAGCCAGCTCGATAAGGAGGCACTTGCAATTTTTTTTGGTATTACGAAACATCATCAATATTTATTTGGTAGGCGGTTCGAATTGCGAACGGACCATCAGCCTCTGAGCTATATTTTCGGGGAAAAGGGCGGCATTCCGCAGACGGCCGCGAGCAGACTCCAGCGTTGGGCGGCTCGGCTGGCGGCGTACGATTTTTCGGTGACTTTTATAAGATCACAAGATAACGGGCCGGCCGATGCGTTATCGAGACTACCACTGCCGCACGAGCGTCGTCCCGCCGATAAGGAACCGGTTACTTATGTGAACCTAGTGCACGACAAGATACCTGTAGATTTTAAAGAAATTAGCGCGGCTACCGCACGGGATAGCTTGTTATGTAAGATTAAAGGGTACGTCATGTTCGGTTGGCCGCCGTCGGGGACGCATTTCGAGGAGGAAATGAAACATTATTACGCGCGAAAGCAAGATATATTGGTAGACATGGGTTGCCTTATTTACAAGTATCGGTTAATTATTCCGCCGACATTACGCCACCGGGTATTAGATGAAATTCATGACGGGCATCTGGGAGTGAATAAAATGAAAAACCTGTCGCGATCATACGTGTACTGGCCCACTTTAGACCAGCAGATTGAAGAGGTTTGCCGGTCGTGCGCGGCGTGCCACGCGGTGCGCGACGCGCCGCCGCGCGCCTCCCTGCACCCGTGGGAGTTCCCTCTCAACCCGTGGCAACGTTTACATGCGGATTTCGCGGAATGTGGGGGTAAAAAGTACTTAATTGTAGTCGACGCACATTCGAAATGGATCGAAGCCGTGGCGATGAACCGAACGGACGCCGAGTCCACGATCGCCGTGTTCAGGTCGTTATTTGCCAGATTTGGCTTACCGACCATGCTAGTCACCGACAACGGCCCACCGTTTCAATCGTCACCTTTCCACGAGTATTGTAAAAAGAACTGCATCAAGCACGTGACGTCAGCGCCGTACAGACCACAGGGCAATGGGGCGGCTGAAAATGCAGTTAAAACTATTAAGAAGGCGATTAAAAGAGCTGTCCAGGAAGGCGAAAACGTGCAACAAGCACTTAGTAAATTTTTGTTCCAATACCGAAATGTGGAGCACGCTACGACGAGCGTCGCGCCGGCGGTGGCGCTGCTGGGGCGGCGACTGCGCGGGCGCCTCGACGCGGTGCGTCCCGACGTTCGCGCCGTCGTGCGCGCCGTGCAGGACCGCCAGTGCGCGAGCCGGCCGGGCCGCGACCGGGACATACAGGTCGGGCAACCGGTCCTCACACGCGGGTACTCGGATAAGGATAAAAAATGGGTCGAAGGTAAAGTGACGCAAAGAACCGGGCCGGTCTCGTATAAGGTCGAGGTGGGTAACGGATTACAATGGCGCAGACATCAGGATCAAGTGATCCCGATCGGAGCAAAAAATAGGTATTCGTTATCACGGCCGAATTTAAATGCCTCCAAGCAGGACAGTGCTCTGAACTCGGGAAGCGACGTTGACGACACGTACGAGGATGCGGCGGGGGAAGAGAGGTCGGAGACCGCAGACAAGGATGAGAGTCAGGGCGAACAGACGCCGGACGCGGCGACCGACTCCCCGCGCTCGCCGACGTCTCCGCCCCCGAATGCGACAGACCGGGCTCGCAGATATTACTATCGTAGTCACCTGAAAATGTAACGGGTGCTTTTGTATGTCAGTGTATGTTATCTTTTAAGCATACTAAAGCTAAATTAAAGCTTCAATATGCCTACTCTCAAGTGTATCATACTTACTGTACCTTATAAAAAACGTCATAATCGTAGTAGAATGATAAGTATGTGTAGTAGGTATAGGTAGTTTCTATAATTAGGTATACATCCTAAATGTAGTAGATTTCAGTAGTTTCGACCTTACGTAAGTAAGTTATAATTAACATTTTCTTTATATACCTAATACGTACCAACCTAACTAGTTATGTTATGTTCAATGTAAGTACGACCTACCCATTTAAGGGAGAAAGATGTAAGGATTATAATGTGGGTAGGTGTCATTATTTAATAAACAGTTAGTTGTCAACCACGGCCTTTCATTCACGTCTCAGTATGGAACTCTTGTGCTATTAGTCATTACGCTCTCGGCTTCCTTATCGCGCTCGCCTGCGGCTCGCGCGCATAATACCGCCTCTAGTGTAATGACCAACATAGCACACTCGTATCATAATGTACTATTATACAAAATGACTGATACGACGCTTATCCCAGATGAATAAAATATAAAGTTTATTTTTTATACCGGATTATATAATATATTTGTGGTTCCAATAAGATAGTGGCTAAAATTCAAACCACTGGCTAAAGTGTAAGCAGCTAAAACTAAACTAAACTTGACTAAATCTAGCTAAACGAAAGACAATATTTTCAAGTTGGTGTAGCGACTCCCTCGCTGGTGCAGTGTCTCCGAAATGTTTGTACTGACGACTTCCAAGCCGTCATACGCAAAAAGTGGCGCCATTAATAAAAAGGGTGCGAGGGAGCCACAACAGCATTCTGCCAATTGTTGCTGAAGACCTTCGTGCGCCTGAGCTGAGACATTTCGTCGGAGTGATGATCGGATAAGATCTTTATCTTATTCTGGCTTCGCCCTGGGAAGTGCCTCTGCACTGTGGCATATCAGTTATTTTCTATTATGAACTTTATCTGTATAAGTACTAACAATAGTTTTGTAAGTTTTTATACCTTTGTTACTAACCTGTGCATCCTAGTTAATCTGAATAAACAAAATTTGAATTTGAATTTAAAAGCAGCCTAAACACCAACCAATAACCTTTGCAACTAATACGTTAACTTTTGTTTCCCATGTTCCAGGCAAAACAGAACACTTCACGTTCGAGGGGACAACTAACGACGTCACTTCCATCGCCCTGTCCTTCTACTCCGGCCTGTTTGCTTACAACGGATGGTAAGGATCATTGTATAAACTGAACCACAGAATAAAATAATAATAGCTAGACCAAGTTGCCTCATCTAAAGCATTATTGTTTTGATATTACTTTCAACTTTTTACTATGTTACGGAAGCTGCATGTGAGCTCTGGCATATTTTTATTATTTTTAGGTGGTTTTTTATAGATGACTAAGTACAACTAAACATAATATAATACTATACTAGTACTACAACTTACCTGATATTGTAATCGAAGATGGTAAACCGATCTAACCTAATGAGAACAATGTTTTTTAAGAAAAATTATGAGCTCTGGCAGGACTTGAACCTGCATTGTATGAGCTATCTCTGGGTTTCCGTCCCAATAGGGAATATGCATGTGTTTTTTTTATTGATTCACAAAAAAGCTGACTGGCAAACATAACAAATCATTTAACGTAAAATTGTAATATGTGCACAAATAACGAAGTAATAAACATTTTAGTTTCACGTTAGACATGGAGGGCACTATACTACGTTTATGACGTCAAAGTCCACGATTCCAAACAAATTCTATACTATGCATGTGTTTTGCTAGAAAGGGACAGATGACTCACTCATAAACTTTGAACGCTTATATGCAGGCCCTGATTAACCCTTAGGCTAATTAGGCTGCAGCCTAGGGCGCGAGAATCGGGGGGGCGCGCTAAAACCGTGTCTTCGAATGCACTAATCTAGCATCATTGCATCTACCCTACATATTTCAACTAGACCGAGACAAAACACTAAAACTAAATGCGCTTGAGAGTCCCTGATTTTAACAATAAATTTTAAAGTTTTACAAAACGCGCTTAAAACAAACACTCACTTGTTACTAGAATCGGTTGGTGGTCGAACGAGTGGGTGAACTGGCAACACTGTTGCAGACAGAGTGCCTGGGAAGTTTTGCGGGAACGCGAGAAAATCATGTCGCTGCATTGTATTATTTTCCAAAACTTGTGTTTTTTCGAGTGTTAATGCATAAAAATGGTGGCGTTTTATTCATTAAGTGCTGATTTACGAGCAAAAGTGTGTGCAAGTGATATAATGTAGTGAAACGTGTCTTTTCATGTTGTTTCCAAAACTCCGAAGAAGTTTGTAGTAAAGTTGCCACGACTTTACTAGGGTATGACTTGACTGTGACTTACTGTGTGTGACTTGGACTGTGACTACGACTCATTTAACTGGAGAAAGAAGGATCGATGAAGAAAAATGTATTCGGCTGAAGGACTAGTATCCATGGCCAGGAACTATTAAAAACAAAAACAAAACAGAGTGCCTGGTGCAAGTTTTGTATAATCCGCCTCACAATAACGGCTTCATTTTGTATGGGAAATTCGGAATTTAAACAGTGCAACCTAGTTCTCGCGTTTGCCGCTAGATGACTCTGTATCGGTTGTAACGTATTCTATTCTTTATCGTCAAGGTAGCACTGTTTAAATTCCCATACAAAATAATCTTCACGTAGGTATACGCGCGTTTCTGTGAGGCGAATTAGACAAAACTCGCACTAGGCACTCAGCCACAGAGTACATTATACAGACGCACTCAGCGCAGCGCGCAATGAAACACATCAACGATATGCCGCATATCGTCGGGGAATCCCTGGTTTGGTTAATAGTTAGTATACTTTGCCTCGCTTCATTCATTTGTCTTATCTCTTTCGAAATCGTCGTTCGTCCGTCATATCACGCGCTCGCGTATATTCGTTTTTGGTGATTGATATTTATTGTTCATTCCTTAGTGTTTCCGTGTTTTTTAAGACTATGAGTGGTACTGAGAGTAGTTCCATAGTAAAAAAGGCAAGTGGAGCAGAATACAGAAAAAAGGCAAAAGAAAAGGAAAAGAAAATAGAAAACATTCTAAAACATACTCGTAAACTAGAAACTTTTTTTACGAAATCTGCAGAAAGGAACGAAACGGTGACGAATGCACTATCGCCAGCGATTTCTTGCCCTGGTTCCTCTACCGCAGACTGTTACGTGTCTCCGTCCAAAACTAGCCCTATAGTAGCGACGACGCCGACGATCTACAATAAAGACGAAATTCTAATAGAAGAAAAGTCGTCTATTCCGTCAAGTGACCCTGCACTGTGGCAAGTGAATGATGAATTTCGAGATTATATTGTTAATAATGGACTGCAACAAAACGAAGAATTAGATTTTTCCAGATCAGAAAGGCAGTATAAAAATCAAAAAAGATTTCTATCTAAAAGTATGTTTGAGAAAAAGCTTGTTAATGGCGAAAATGTGAAGAGAAGCTGGTTAGTATACTCAGAATCCACAGGTCACGTGTTTTGTGGTCCTTGCAAATTATATGGAGGAACATCCATATTTGCCAAAAGTGGGTTTAATGACTGGAAAAATTCTAACTTAATAACTGATCATGACAATTCTCCGGATCATCATAAATGTTTGGGACAATATGTAAGTAGAGGTAAACTTTTACAACGACTGGATACCCAAATAGCCAAACAATATAATGAAGAAATAACTTATTGGCGAAATGTTTTACTACGGGTAATAGAAACAATTAAGTTTTTAGCTTCTCGTGGGCTTCCATTTCACGGTCAAAATGAAATTATTGGATCTGCACTAAACGGAAATTTTCTTGGCTGTATTGAGCTCATATCTAAATTTGATCCTTTCATGGCTGAACATTTGGCGAGATTTGGACAAAAAGGCAGAGGTTCTCCATCGTACTTGTCATCCTCTATAATCGATGAATTTATTTTACTTCTCGCTGACGAAGTTCGACTTTCGATTATAGGAGAAATAAAAAAAGCAAAATATTATTCGATTAGCATTGATTCTACTCCAGATATTTCACACACTGATCAGTTGACATTTATAATTCGTTATATTTTGCCTGACGGAGAACCTGTCGAACGTTTTGTCACATTTTTACCCAATTGCGGTCATAAAGGTGAAGACATGGAGAAGGCTGTTCTTGCGACAATTGATAAAACTTTGGAACTTGATATTAAAGACTGTCGTGGCCAAAGTTATGATAATGCTAGCAATATGTCTGGTCAATACAAAGGTCTTCAGTCAAGAATTAAAGCTGTAAATCCATTGGCTACTTTTGTTCCTTGTGCAGCCCATTCTCTACAACTCGTAGGATCGGCTGCCGCGGAAAGTAGTGACGAGTCAGCTGCTTTTTTTACACTGGAACAACAACCATACCATTTTTTTTCTGGATCTACAAGCAGATGGCAAATTTTGTTATCCAAATTGGATGAAAAATCGACGGTACTAAAAAATCTATCGAAAACTCGATGGAGTGCGCGAGCAGATGCAAGCAAAGCCTTATACAGATCATACAAACAAGTTCTGGAAACATTAAACTCTATTTGCGAAGATGAAAATCAAAGTAAAGAGACCAAAATAGAAGCAAAAGGAATATTAGAAAAAATGAAAACTCTAGAAATTACAATAATGTTGTGCTTTTGGAACTCTGTGCTCGTAAAGTTTCAAATCGTTAGTGCACAGCTACAAGCAAGTTCTGTTGATTTATCTAACGTTGTTACTCTTTATGAGACATTACATGCTTATCTTGAAACGTTGCGTGACGAAAAAGAGTTCGAAAATTTTGAATCAGAGGCAATCAAGAGATGCGAAGTGACCACATACAAAAAAGAAACCAAAATTTCATTTTGATGAAGTTAAAACAGAGCACACTGAGTTAGAAGGGAGACGATATTTCATCGTTGATAATTATTATGTAGCTATTGATTGTCTTAAAGTGCACTTAAAAACAGGCAAATTATTTATAATACAGTAAACACAAAGTTTGGTTTTTTATGGAAACTGCATGAACTAGACGACAGTGAATTTATTAGAAGCAAAGCAAAGGAGTTAAAACAACTATATGCCACTGATTTAGAAGAAACCTTTGCAGAAGAATGCGTCCATTTGGCGCAGTTTTTAAAATCTGACACCGAGGCCGAGCACTCTATTTCTGCCAGAACCCCAAAGGGTTTGTTGCAGTTAACAAAAAGTTTTAATATTTCATGCATGTTCCCGAATGTGGAGATAATATTAAGAATTTTTTTGACAATGAGTGTTACCAACTGCAGCGGCGAAAGGTCTTTTTCAGCACTTAAAAGAGTAAAAAATTACTTGCGCTCCACACTCCGCCAGCAAAAACTTGCAGCGCTCTCGCTAATGTACATAGAAAGTGATTTTTTACAAACTATTAAATTTGAAAATATTGTGGAAAGATTTGCAAACGCTAAAGCACGAAAAAGGGCTTTTGTATAATCTAAAAATAATTACTTAATTACTATAATTTTCAAATAAATCATTAATCACGTGCAAAAATGTTTCACTTGTATAATCCCTCTCCTCTTTTTTTTAACAATTACAAAAGTGTAAATATTTAAAAATACTCAAGTCGAAGCAACTTCACACACTGACCACGCTCATGGCCAATGGCAATGGCAACTAATGGCCTACGCAGACCGATGGCATCGATAGGGAATTTATGTTGTATTTCTATATCAATACGTTTGAATGTCCATTAGTAAAACTTGAAATCCCTTGCCATGCCGTCCCGGTCTGCGTAGGCCTTAAGTTGTCTATAGAAACTAAGCCAATACAAGTCACTTTCAGGTTTTCTACTTGGTAGCCTGCAGTCACTTGTCATGATTTTGGTCTTATAATGCGTGAGGTACTTTGCCTTTATGTACGGTCAGCTTAAAAAATGGTTTGGCACCCTAAGGTTGAATGTCATTCAGATTAAAGGACAACGTTAGTTTCGCTTGCAGATCGATCTGAAAACTTTTATAGGTAGTATGAACCATGTTAAAACTTTCACACTACTACTCTACTCACTTACTACTTTTTAAGCCGTCCGTAACACACCTGGCGGGGGCGCGTCCTCATAATTAGCCTAGGGCGGTCAGAACTCTTGATCAGTCGCTGCTTATATGTCGGACCTTTACCAGCCGATTTAAATTATTTTTTCGATGTAAGCACCAAATTCTGTTAAACTCGCCATTTATCCTAATAATTTTAATAATTGAAACACATGCATATTCCCTATTAAGGTACAAAACTCTATGCCTTAGCCATAAATCAAATAAAGCGTTGACATAGAAATACCCCAAGTGTGGAAACACCTCATATAAAACACCTATTCCAATGAGAACTATCCATAATAGTTAGATAATATTATGTTTAATAAGGCTTTCAGAACACGTGAAGGGTTTTTGATATTAGTTAGGTATACGGAATAACCTACGTTAAATTGAGCCAGATACTCCGACTAAAGTTTTGTTCACATGCGGTGACCTCTAACCTCTAACTTTATTTTTATTTTTTTCTTTTTCTTGCATTAAGTATTTTTATTTTTTTAATTCCAGGAACTACTTGAACTTTATAATAGAAGAGCTGAAGGACCCCGTGAAGAACTTACCCCGCGCGATCGCGATATCTTGCACGCTCGTCACCGTTGTGTATACGTGCACCAACGTCGCGTTCTACACCACGCTCTCTCCTACCGAGGTAACTGCTAATTAGAACCTTCAGATCGATATTGCATTCCCTACTTGTAATCACGAAAAGTAAATCTGCTATTCCATACATTATGTCCAAGGTCAATGAACTTTTTGTATGGAACAGCTGATTTTTTCACCGCGATTTCATGGTTGCATAGTAAAATTTGTTCATATTCATATTGATGACATTACACATTGTATGTTGGTCGCAGGTGCTGGGCTCGGCGGCGGTGGCGGTGACGTTCGCGGAGCGGCTGTTCGGCTGGTTCGCGCTCTCCATCCCGCTGTTCGTGGCCGCCTCCACCTTCGGCGCCGTCAACGGCGTGCTGCTCACTTCCTCCAGGTAGCTACACTCCCACCCAAAAGACAGCAGCAACATCCAATTTATTCGAAAACAAAACGCAGCTACAGCAAAAGGTTTATTTATTTATTTATTTATTTAGGAATGACAAACAGCTGTACATTAAATATGCAATAAAAAGAATAGGTTAACTAAGCTTAGTAAATGCACAGCCAACCACATCATCCACAGATTACTAAATACATGTTAAAAACATGTATTTAGTACAATGTTTAGGACATTTACCATACTTAGGTGGCGGTACAAACTTCCAATACTTCCTTGGCTTACATTTTGGTCTAGTTCATACTAGGCCAAAATGTCACATTTGATTTTCTTGATTTTATTGACAAATTTTATATTAAAAACAAACGAAGCAACTGTACTTGTACTTATTTGAAAAACAAATGCATCGACAACATTTTTTTTTTTGCTAAACTAATGCAGCAACATCCAATTTAAATGCATGAAAAACTAAAGCAGCAACCAGCAACATCGTTTAACATATCTAGTAATAAATAAAACCAAAACGAAACAGAAACATAGATCAGCAGCAACATCCACTTTATTTTAAAAACAAACGCAGCAACATCCATTTTGTTTATGTAACAGTGACGAGACGAGCGAGACTTTTTTCTTTTTTTTTTTGGTAAGCATCACGCCTGCCCATAACAGTAGCAGTGCCTTAATTGTGAACTTTTGAGCAATATTCTGCGCCGCACTGCATTGTTCTGTCACCCTGAGATATTAGATGTCAAATCTGTCAAGATGTCTTCATGGGCAGTAATTCGTTCTAGATTGTTCTACGCGGGCGCGGCGCAGGGCCAGATGCCGGAGATGCTGACGATGGTGACGACGCGCGCGACGCCCGCGCCCGCCGTGCTCGCCGTGGCGCTGCTGTCGCTGGTCTACCTCACCGTCTCCGACATCTACGCGCTCATCAACTACGTGGGCTTCGCTACCTGGGTGAGTATACCTACTGGACCTGGACCCTTATCATGGACGTTCGTGATTCTGATTGCGAGCGTGCGCGAGCGGGAGGGCGCATGGCGCGAGTAAGTTCGTACGAGCGGGATGGCATGCTATCGCAATCAGAATCGCGAACGTTCATGATAAGGGTGCAGCTCTGTACGGCGACGGACACGGACACGATATTATATGGACGGATAATTGGATAGAACAAATGTAGGTACTCATATGACTACCTACGCGACGGCGGCGGCGGTCTCTGTGTGAAACTATATCTGTGAATGCGTATGCTTCGATCAATAAAATTATTGAGACTAAAAAAAATTGAGGATGTGCAATTTTTTTATAAAAAACATACGATACAAACAACTAGGTACCTATGGGAGAGAGAGAGCTAGATTCTCCGAGGTGAACATACATAAAACAGTTATTTATGATACTAGTGCGGTAAGTTGTATTCACAAACGAGTAGACGAATGTAAGCCCGAGACGAAGTCGAGGGCTTACCATAGTCACGAGTTTGTAAAAACCATTTCCGCACGTGAGCCATACAACGTTTTACAACACATTTGCGAGAAAACAGGTAGAAGTACAACAGATAATGAAACAAACTGAATTATTTTGTTTATAAATATCGGTCGGAAAGTCGCAACTAAATACTTGACACTGGCAATGAACAAAGTGCGATGCCATAATCCTCCTATGAGAAAAGAAGAAAAAAAACTTCATTCTAAAGTTCGTCTTCATTAAAACGTTTCATAAATGAGTGTCTTTTCGTGTTGTTTCCAAAACTCCGAAGAAGGTTGTAGTAAAGTTGCCACGACTTTACTAGGGCATGACTCGACTTGACAGTGACTTTGAATGTGACTTAGACTCATTCGACTTGAAAATTATCATAAACTTGATACAAATAAATCTTTGAAATAAATACTTGACACTGGCAAATGCACAAAGTGAAATAAAATAGTCCTCCTAGGAGGAAAGATGAAATGGCACGAATTAACAAAAAGCGCTACGTGCGCGTGGTGAAAATTAGAACTACATATTTCGTCTCATTTTCTATTATAATATTTATTTTCTATTTAGTATTAAAATGACACAAACGTATTGAGCAAACGCGCTTCCAATACAAGGAGGTTCGATCATTTAGCTTATTTATTCTCGTTATGTGAAACTCTTTAGTGAAATTCTTATGTATTTTTATGGAAATTAAAAAAATACCGTAAAGTTGCGATTGTAATGTGTCGTTGCGGTTTTTTCAAATAACGCAACGAAACCGTTGTTCGTTGGCCAACAACGTTTAAATAACTATCTGTTTCTAGCAACTATCTATTTCCAAATTTTTTAATGCGTTACGTTACGGTTTAACATAAATGCGATGCTAAATTCATTCGGAATAAGTCACATTTTCGTAATCTCTATATTCAACTCAGCCCAACGTGTATAGCTATCCTACTCGCACGCATGGTAACGCTCCATCTGGCTTATTCACTCCAACCCGCTATGTCGATAACTTCATTTACGCTATAGTTTGCGCGAATTTACAGCGTTGTGAAAATAACGTTGGTTTCGTTTCATACTTAACAAGCGATGTTTGTGAAACAACTCGTTATTGAAATAACTAGTTTTGCTATGGTTGGACAACGAGTGATCGTTGTGTGGCACGATAGATAGTTGTACACATAGAGGTAGGAACTACTTCATACCTCTATGGTTGTACAACTATCTACGTTGGACAACGCTCACCAGTGCGACTAACGGCCTTACCTAAAATAATCTCGTTAGTCAATGCTTAAGCAGCTCTCAGGTGAGAGGTTCTTAAATCGTTTGTCTATGGTTTCCTTTTCTTCACCTAAAATCCTTGACTAGCCATAGTTTAATTGAAACAAAGATGACCGAACCACAGAGCAACGAAATTTGAAACTTCGACACAGACTATAACCAAACTGATGAACGGAAGGAGGGAACTGAAGGTGTATTGCAGCCTTAGTTGAAATTTTTCATCTGTTTTTACTGTGAAAATGTCAGATTGCTGTTAGTTCTGTTGTCAGTGTCAGATACAATCAACAAGTTTTTAAAATTATGATTACTTTTGTATTTTTATTTCAAAATAAAGGGTATATTTACCTAGTTTCGAGAAAGAAGAAGTTTATAAACAGTAATATCAGCACGCTCCA